>OW052220.1:232496212-233193315 GCA_932526605.1 Nephrotoma flavescens
TATATATATATATATATATATATATATATATATATATATATATATATATATATATATATATATATATATATATATATATATATATATATATATATATATATATATATATATATATATATATATATATATATATATATATATATATATATATATATATATATATATATATATATATATATATATATATATATATATATATATATATATATATATATATATATATATATATATATATATATATATATATATATATATATATATATATATATATATATATATATATATATATATATATATATATATATATATATATATATATATATATATATATATATATATATATATATATATATATATATATATATATATATATATATATATATATATATATATATATATATATATATATATAATATATATATATATATATATATATATATATATATATATATATATATATATATATATATATATATATATATATATATATATATATATATATATATATATATATATATATATATATATATATATATATATATATATATATATATATATATATATATATATATATATATATATATATATATATATATATATATATATATATATATATATATATATATATATATATATATATATATATATATATATATATATATATATATATATATATATATATATATATATACATATATATATATATATATATATATATATATATATATATATATATATATATATATATATATATATATATATATATATATATATATATATATATATATATATATATATATATGTGTATATATATATATATATATATATATATATATATATATATATATATATTATATATATATATATATATATATATATATATATATATATATATATACCCAAGTAGCAATTTTTGGTTTCCACTTGGTTTTATAACCAAAACGAAACTTTGGTTTTAAAACCCAAAAGTTTTTAAAATGGTTTCAGACACGTTTTCGGCACGTTACGAAGCCTTAGCAGACACTGCTTTTGGCCGTGGTTTTTGATACCATCTCATTTTATTTTTACTAATGAGGAACCGTTTATAAATAGTTTTAAAAAAACCTCAGATTCTTTGAAACGGTATTAAATGATTTTAAATATTTATATTAAAACTACTTTTAAGTTTCTTTGGAGCGGTGACAAACCTAATGGTTTTAGGTTTCATAAACACCGTAATAAAAAACCGAAAAAATCTGTTTTGACGCGGTTTGTAAAAAAACTGAAAATTCCTGAAATTGGATAAGTTTCTGTTTCAATAACAAAGAACAAACTGTCTATCAAAATCGGGATTTCGCTGATTCTATAAAAACTTAAAATCATGTAAAGTTCCGATAATATAGTTTCCAAAAATTTTTGAGTCAAATGGTTTCCACTTCGAAGTGAGTTTACCAAGTGACTTGACAAATCTTATTATAAGATTTGTCATTCATCATGTTTATCATCAGCCGTTATCGTGCGACTCTAAACATACAAACTATTATATTCTTTGTGCTTATAAACAAAATAAATACATAATGACTTAGCGAATTATTTTAGTAGTTGGTAAACCATTATAAATTCCAGTGGTAAAAATACCTAAACAGAAGAAAATTATTAGATACAATAATACGGTATTTTAATCAATATTAAGAGTTACAGAAGGGTTTTTAAAAACCGTTTCAAATACGTTGCAATTTTTCCAAAATAAAACCGTTTACTAATGGCTTCAAAATAACCAGTAAATTTTTGGATGTTTGGAAACCATTTAAAAACTTTTGCTGGTGTTAAAAAGGTTTCATAAAACTCGTCCAGAGACGTTTAAATTATTCAAAATTGAACACATGTTAGAACCGGTTCAAAAATACTAGTCAAAGAAATTCTTAAATGCAACCTCGATTCTGGTTTTTCTGAAACTTTGGTTTCATTTTGCTACTTGGGTATATATATATATATATATATATATATATATATATATATATATATATATATATATATATATATATATATATATATATGTATATATATATATATATATATATATATATATATATATATATATATATATATATATATATATATATATGTATATATATATATATATATATATATATATATATATATATATATATATACAGTAGAATCGCGTTATAACGTACACGCGATATAACGGACGCCCACTTTATAACGTACGAATCTACAAAATCCTGCAGTTACAGACAAATTTTCATTAAATTCTCTTTCGATATAATGATCGTTAATATATGGATAAAACGTACGAATATATTTCTCCATGAAATGATTTACCTAGTAATACTCTCTGGAAATAACGTACGACGTTCTAAAATATGTACATACAACCAAACTTTATGCTAGTAGAAACACAAATCATGATATGTACATACATAATAGCACATTACTACTTTATTTAGGTGAGATTCAAAACTTTTGGTTCGACTGCGGATACAATTTTTTTAGAAAATTAACGGGACTTTTGTTAGTTAGGTCACTAATTTATTCAGTTAGCGCGTGTCTGTTGAAAAATAATGTGCAATAAAATAGTTTGCGATTAAAACTAAAGTTAAACTGAAATTAAAATTGGTAAGTTTGTTTTTCATACAGTAACAAACATTTAAATTAGCATAGCTAATTAATTTGACTAACTTTAATAATTTCAGCGAAATGCCAAACGTAAATAAATCTAAAAGAAATGCCATTTCTATTGAGACAAAATTAAAAATTTTAAGGGAAATCGATGACAACAAAAAAAGTTACAGTGATGTTGCTCAAATGTTTGGATGCAGTAAAGGGTCAGTAGGTGATATCGTTAAAAATCGTAGCTCAATAGAAAATTCGTCTTTTGTAAGATCGCGAATGAAAATGCGGAAAGGAAAATATGAAGACCTCGAAAAAGTTCTCATCAAATGGTTATCTGTTCACAGACAGAATAACATAAATATTAGCGGGTCTTTGCTCAAAGAAAAGGCTAAACAGTTTGCAGAAACAATGAAAATTCGTAACTTTAAGGTAAGCGATGGGTGGTTTGATCGCTTTAAAACAGAGACAATCTGTTTCTTTTAAAATGGTGGTAGGTGAAAAGTCATCGGCCGATGTTAGCAAGCTTTCAAACTGGATTGAAGACAAACTTCCCGGGTTCCGAAGAAAATTCAAAGATGAGGATATCTTTAACTGTTACGAGACAGGGTTATTTTTTAAGCTTATGCCAAATCGAACAATGTGCCTAAAAAACGATGATTGTGCGGGCGGAAAACTAAGCAAAGAACGCATCACAGTCCTCTTAGGAGCAAATTTAAATGGGACGGAAAAGTTACCAGTATTGGTTATTGGGAAGAGTTCTAAGCCTCGATGCTTTAAAAATATAAGAACCTTGCCAGTTTTGTATAAAGCAAATAAACATGCCTGGATGAATGGTGCGGAGTGGGACGCCTACATCAGAAAGCTCGACCAAACATTTACTTTACAAAATCGAAAAATTTTGCTTGTTGTTGACAATTGCCCTGCACATATTCCGTTGCCCGGCTTAAAATCGGTAACCATTGAATATTTACCTGCTAATGTAACCTCAATTGGCCAGCCAATGGACCAAGGAATTATCCGAAATTTTAAAGTATGGTATCGTACACTACTGGTACGAAAAATGATCCAAAACATGGAAAATCAAGAAGAAAACAAAATCACACTGCTCGATGCGGTAAATTTTACAAAAAAGGCATGGGATTTAGTTACAGTTACCACAATTGCAAACTGTTTTCGAAAATCTTGGAACCTAAGGCTAGGTAGTAATATCGATGATGATATTATTGATGTCGTTGACGATATCACTTTAGAATGGAGTAATTCATCGATTTCCTCCGGCAAGCCGTTCAACGATTATGTTGATATAGATAATAATTTGCCGGTTGCAGCACAGATTAGCGATGCGGATATTGTGGATTCTGTTAATGACGGCGGAAATGAAAACCTCGAACTTGAATTGTCGGATGAAAGTGATGAGGAAACCGAACCCTCACCAACTTTTCAAGAATTTGAAAAGGCGTTAACAATTTGTAAGAAATTCATAATGTGTCAAAACGATTCTGAAGAAGAGTTGCAGAAGTTATTTTCGCTTGAGAAAAAAATAAACATTTTAAATTTAAATAAGATGAAACAGCCAAAAATAACCGATTTTTACAAAACTTAAACACAAGTCGCCCTCAATATTTTCGTTTAGAGTAAACTTTAAAAGCTAAGTTGATGCTAAATTTCTCTGTTACTAAGCATAATTGATTTTACATAAATGACAGTTGGATTAAAATTACGCTTGAATTAAACATTTAATTTTTAATAATAAGAAACTACATATATTTATGTACATGAATTTATAGGTGTCCGTATCAAATGTAATAAATACGTACATAGTTTTAAATACAAATAATTTTTTTTTTTGTTATAACGTACCCTTGGATATAACGTACGAAAGGTTCCGTCCTTTGACCGTACGTTACATCGAGATTCTACTGTATATATATATATATATATATATATATATATATATATATATATATATATATATATATATATATATATATATATATATATATATATATATATATATATATATATATATATAGATATATATATATACAGGCCGCTGTGTTGATCCCTTCTTCTCGATAATGCTATCCGAAAAGCTGAATGGACAGTCGTACCGTTGATCGCAACTGCCGCCTTACCGGTAGCTGCACAAGCCATGTAAGCATTGGTTTTGGCTCTGTGTGTTTGCTTGAATCGGTTATAGGTCTCCATCAGTAGTTTAAGGGTAAATGTTTTACCGCAACCTGCGGGACCAGTGAAAAATATTTAAAGTGGCACCCTTTGCTCGGGTGTGTGCATCCCATAAATTGCATGTAAAATTAGATCTCGCTGTTCACACTTCTCACGAACTGCATTCTATTAAACTCAGCCTCGCGTTCAAACTCGTTCTCCAACTCATCGCTTATTTTATTATATATTTAAAATATAAAATATAATTTCGAGATCCATTTCATACTCGTACTCCCTGCGCTTTCGTAATAACGCTTCTTTATGCTCGTCGTAAATTTGTAAAAATTTATTATGGTCTAAAATGTCCAATAATTCATTTCGGAATGGCATATACAGCAACACCATCTCGCGCTTGTAGTCGGCAAGTTGATCCATTTGATATCCTCGAAATCTTAGAACTCTGGCCCTATCACGCTTTCTATATTCATTTGGTCTGCTCCTTAATTATGTGAACCAAGCAGCAAAATCCGCCAAGCAAACGTTATCTAAATCGCTGCCGTCAGTGCTAACTCGTAACTCGTCCTTTTGAATGATATTGAGAGTCCATACGTCTATAGAGTCTTCTTCTTAACCCTCATTATCCATCTGATGATGTCTCTTGTGCGACTTAGTCCTTTCATGCGACCAGGTGGTCGGTATAAATGTGATCTGTCTACTCGCCTCGGACATCGGTTGCCGCAATAAATACCAGGCCGCCTCTTGTGAGCTCATCTCCACAGCACTCAACATTTTAATGCTGATTTTCTTAAGCAGTGCTGTATAGTCTTGGTTGGGATAATCCTCCTGCAATTGTATGAGGTCCCGGTGCAAATTGCTTATGCCTTGATTCGTCTTGATGACATATTCAACAACGTAAGCTGCGCAAGAATACTCATCTAAGATGAACTGAAGATCCATATTTGATTCCAAAACGCTAGCAATCCATGGATTAAATGTATTAGTCCACAGTTCGGTCATCCCGCGGCGAAACATTATAGTCGGCCTGCGAATCGACGCACGCACTACATTGATATAGTAGTCTGTTGTCAAGTTGTTATCGATCAGAAACTCATCAAGAGTGTCATAATGCTTGATTTCCAGAGCCTCACGTAGCTTGCTCGTCTGCTTAACCATTTCATGTCGGCGGCCGTCCTCTTTTGTAAGCGGCAATAGAACCCGTGTTGGCCAATACGGAATGTTAAAGCGGCAGCTGTTTTCTAACGTTTTGTAGCACGTAAAAGTATGCTTATGAACCTGATTTGAATACGTCAAGGGCAAATCATCGACTGAGACTGAACATAGGTCGGTGATTAGTTTCACAGTCAGTGGCATATTTTCGCTGACCGTTTCGCGTTGATCGTTATTAAGCCACAGAAGAATGTGCGCGTGTTAACTGCCTCGATGTTGAAATTCAATTCGCGTGAAGTGATCGATAACGTGATATTTTCCGAATGGATTCTGGGCAGCATTCGAATTTGAAATGAGACGTATTATAATATCAACCAATTAATTAAAATAAACGCAGCAGGTCACTGGGTCTTCGTTCACTAAGGTCGATCGTTTCAGCGCATTTAGCTCTACCATGGGATCCTGTAATTCAACGCCACCGTAATCCTTGCTCAGTTTGTAAATAATTTTAAGCAAGTTTTGCCATCGGATTTCATTCGCACTCATAGCTAAAAACACTGTGGGCTTTCCGAGCTGCCTGATCATAGCAAATAGATCTCTTTTTCGAGCACTCCAATACTGAACTGAATTCGGAACTGATTTTAAAAATGATAAATTTTTCGTCATAATAAGTCCATCGCCATTTCTAGCCTGCGATAAGAATTTACATGGATATCAAATCGTCGGTATAATAGTGTGCCTTCCAGGTACTGTAGCCACTTTTTTAAAGTAATTTTCTTCACAAATCCAGAGAGGTATATTGACTTATGGATTAAATGCTTCTTTATACTAACATTAAATGCACAATCATCTTCTAACTGCCGTGGCAACTGTTTCACCATATTGTCAACATTTACGGGTACGTTTATAATTTGTCCGATTATTTTACATACTGGTATATGTTGTCTCAATCGTACGTCGCATAAAAGGTAGCGGGGGAGAAATCAAACGGTTGATATTTGAAACCATTTGTTTTGGAGAAACTGGGTATTTTGTTACCATTTACACTTTTTTTACAAGTAGTGCACAATTTAAAGTTGGAATGTGCTCTTCAGAAAACTCTGTCTGCAGTAACTGGATTTCTTTAGATAAAACAGTTTTCAAATCGCTCTTTAACCATACTCTGTCACAAATGCTACAAACATGTCCAAACTCGTTGTTGATAAATAATTTCTGGAATTTGGCGGTTGCGAGTAAATACCTACGTTGATAATCAGAGGAACGGGTGTAGCAATCCTCCGTAGCTTCGACTAGTATTGATTGGTGCGGCCGGTGCGCAATTGTTACATTGAGACCTACGTTTCTTTATATAGATCCGACTGTCTAATCTTCTTTCGGGCTCTGTACTCTCGGATCCGCTGGACATTGGTTTTTGGAGTACGTGTCGCAATTGTGAAATTTTTCGAAGCAGTAGTTGTCCTGCTTTCTACCAGCCTGTTAAACGGCGCCCTTTGGCGCGCACTATACGCTTGCGACCGCTGGACAGAAGTCTTTGGCGCCTGATTCGTCAATGAAATATTTAGTCTGGATGTGTCTACCTCTAATTCAATTACCGGGCTGAAATGGAGTCTAGCTCGGGCAGTAGATGGCTGAGGTTCGGAAACATTGACGGGTTCTCTTATCTCGCTCAATGGGCACATTTTCTTGAACTTTCGTTTCCGCTCGTTAATGATATTTTAATGTTGCTTCGGCAATTTAAAATCTGCTTCGGATGAGTCCATTTCTTCTAGCGACGCGTTCAACTGCGGCTTAGCGCGAGAAGTTGATGGTTGGTGCTCCATGACCAAAGCTCATGAATGAAGAATTAATTTTTGTAATTTTGGAGAAAGTTTGTATAGGAAAGTACAAAACTTAAGAATAAAAAAAATTTGGAGAAAGTTAGTACGAAAATAGAAAACTTAAGAACAAAACAAAAACATTAGACTAATTACCGATTCCTTATTCCAGTTTTCAAAATAAATTTTAATGATCCAATAAATTTTAATTTTCGCTCTTCGCTCTATTAGTAACAAAAACCAACTAAATACAAAACAATATACAAACCGAAAGTTTTAAATTTTATACAGTAACCCATGCTTTTATATTCATGATAATAGAATAAAACATTTATTTTGGTTTGGATTTGGTTATTTTGATGTTACTGTATGTGTAATCGAAGAATAGCTATATCAAATTGTTGAATCAAATTAATTTCCGATCATTTGGAAACTTTGAAGACCTTTAACTCTAAAATCCAACTATTTTTGGAATTGACCTTTGCCGTTATATACTTTTCTAGAAAAGCAAAACTTCTACAGCATAAAAAAATAAAAATCTTCACAATATTTATATATAAGAGAATAAATTTTTTTTAGATTTTTTTTTTTTTTTGACTATGAAACAATATGGCGTGCGGTGGTTTGATCAAGTTCATTACGGTTTACATAAAACTCAAATAAAAATATGTATTTATAGGTTTTTCTTTTAAGTTTTTTAATCCACCTTACAATATTTCATCAAGAGATTATTTATTTTAATAACATAAATACGTATTTCCGTGACGTGACGTCATCATTTTCGTTACACATAAAAATTTAGATTTGTACCCCATATATAATGAAAACAAACGTAGTCCTACGTCAAAATTCTTAAAATCGTTTTCAAACTTCCGTAAGGCAAGCATTGTTTAGATTTGATTTGTAGACACGTAAATTATCAGTTTTACCGTTTTTTTTCTCTAAATTATTCATTTCTTTAAAATAGTTTTTACACAATCTTCATTTATTTTTAAAAATAAATATATGCGCAAACCATCCAGCGACATACGTATTCGCGCAGTTTTTAAAGCACATTTTAAAGCACACACACCTGTCAATTTTATTCTCGTTAATAATTTCGAGAATGATTTTATATCATTTTCCTCGTCGTCTTCCATCGCGGCTTCAGTAGTCTCCAAATCAATATCGTCATCATCTAGTTCACGGATTACCAATGCGTTTAATGAGGTACACGGCATTTGTTCTAATAAATTAATCGAATTGTAATATTCATATCCACTAAAATTAGACGACTTTAAATTTTGGAAACAAATTCGATTCAGCTATGCTACACACAATTTTGGTTTCTGGATTCAAACTAAGTCGCAATAGATTCTAATTTTTAATTTAAACCCTTATTTTAAATTAAATCATTAAATTTTTTGTGCTGTTTTATTCTTTTCTCTCGAAAATAAAATTTAAACAAAAATCTACATCTCAAAAATGTCCTTAAATTTTTTTATTTTCATTTCAATTTTTCATTTTGGATTTGTAACAAATCCCATTCTCATTTTGTTCATGGTAATGGAATCCGTTGCAGACTCACCTTCGGTTGATCCACGCAGCTTTTTCAGCCGGCTAGCTTTCAGTGGCTGGGGGGGTATTTTGTGATAATCGGGTTTTTACTATAGTACATATTTACGTTTTATTTTGATTTTAAATGCACATTTTGATTTCATTTTCAAAATGACTTATTTATAATTTTAAGCTAAGTAAAAAAAATAAAATTAAAAAAACTTCAAAACTTTCTGGGAAAAATTTAATTACATATTTTTTGCATACTTTTCTAAAATCATTTCCTAAATAATTTAAAAAATAACATATTTTATTTCAGTTTTGTAACTTTTCGTTGAGCGTTTTTAATGCAGACTTCATTAGTCCCGATGAAAATATAATGTTGGAATTCCACCTGCCAATGATTGATACTGATGGTAATACAAATTCCAACTCAAGAAGGTATTTGTAAGCCGCAGAAGATTTATAATAAAATTTTAAAATCTTCATTTTGCCATTGTGATTTAGGTTTATGGCGAAACTGGAACATTATGCCACATTAACTAGTAACCATATTTTCTAATCGCTCCACGTTCTGTTTTTTAGAGTTAGAAATATAAAGCGCGTGATTTTAGAACGAGGAGAATTTATTAAAACCTCTTTTGAAACATAATGCACTTGAGGAAAATGTTTTTCTTTAATTTCTTGATTTTCATTATTACTGTTAAAGCAAATATTCCGGAGCCGGTTTGAATAAGCTTTCAAATTTCCTCCTGGAATAGGTAAATTTCCTTGCAAAGACTAATGATGGTCTTCAATAAACGGAAAAACTGTTTGTATATTTGTGTTATTTTTCTACCGGGCTACTTCGAAGATCTTGGAAAGAGGTTTCTTTGAAACACAACAAAACTTTACATTCACTGTTCATATTGCTAAAATCACACGCACAAATATTGGGATAAGGTTAAGGATACACACGAATATCAGTATCATAAAAATGATTCCCACAAAATTTTATTGGTTGTTTTGAAATTTCTGCAATTTTCTTAAGACTTTTGTTGCTAGAATGTTTAATCCAAACATTTTTTCTATTATCAGTTGGCAAATAAAAATACGACAAAAAACTACCACTTCTAGAAATATTTAAACATCCTTCGTAGACACAAGGATAGGAAGACTTAATTACATTAACAGAAAAGTTTTTAAATACTTCAATATAATTCTTATGTCACACAAATATATTTCAATCCTACAATAGCTCGAGTGTTATTGGATGCAAACCCAAATACAATCACCACGACCAATCTGGCAAAATTATATAGCTCCTGATAAATTTTTACTGAGGAGTCTGATCATTTGGAGGTTAAAGTAGAACTAGGTGTATGGAATAATATATCTTTCGTCCATCAAATATTTTTTTTGGCTGGGATAGCAAAGACACTATCTGCATTACCATTTTTCGGCTGCCACTTGGTTTATACGCAACCTGATTACGACAACCCCATTGAACTACTCTATGGCTGAAATTAATGAGTTAAAAATACGTCGCCAACAGAGTCAATTAAGCCACCCGAAGGATCAAAATGTTTGGACAAGAAAAGTAATGAATAATTTGTTTAATTGTAATTTTATGAAATGTGTATGCTTTATTAGGATATATATCCAAAGATTACTCCCAAATAGAAACAACAAATTTTGGCAATCAATTTTAATTAATTATATAGTTCTAGCAGGGTACTTGACAATTCCTTTGTTTTACTTATCGACACTTATCGTATAATTCATGTCTTTCATTTTATTGTTTATCCCCTCCTCCTCCTTATCAAAAAGTTGCACTTTTTTAATATTTCGCCATAAACAAAATTCTAAAATTGTTGCAATAAACAAGACACTGGCAGACGCTAGATTGAAATATTTTCGCATTATTTCCTTGTCATACAACCAACAGTTTCCGGTGCCCGTGCACGTTTTACCCCAGAACAAGCAAGATTGGTCAAAAATCCATCCATAAATAATTGGACCGGGTATAAACACCACTAGGCTATTAATCGCGGATGCAAACGATAATGCAAATGCTTTATTTCGTTGATCGACTGATCGCATTGTGATCAGCAGTTTATTAGACTGCACTGTTGCAGATACGAGTTGCATTATGCATAGAATTATCATAAAGTATAGCAGCTCCTGTTCACAGTTTACCGGACAAAAACCGGATGTTGCTTGGTCACTTTGATGTGGCAAATTAGTTTTAATTTCATAACAATTATCGTAGATCGTTGTACCATTGTCCATGATCCGTTGATCCATACATCCAGCATGACATGGGGTCACATATGTATTTCCGTTCACACCGCAAATCGGCAAAAACTTCACGTGTTCACAGTGACAGTTTGGTGATAGTGCATTCGTAAAATTTCCACCTAAGTCGTTTTCTAATAAAACTGCGTTATCGTTTCCTGGACATCCGATAAATACGAACGATATTGTTGTTAACGTGATAAAGAGACCAACTAATACATTCCAACCGGATAATTGTCGTGCGGTTGGCTTAATTTTTTGAATAATATATCCGGCAGAAAGCGTACCGACTGCGTTGAACAGTACTGCAATAGAGCCAGTTAAAAAATTGGCCTCGGCGGCTGTCTGACGATATTGTATCTCAATATATTTAGGTGCGTACATCCAAAACGGCAATAACCCTAAGAATTGAACTACGGCCGAATATATGTTCAACATATACACTTTATTCTTTAGTATTTGTTTTAACGACTCTTTAAAATTTAAATTTTCTGCCGGCGATATTTTGGAATGGTCTTCTTTGTCTGTTGCCTCGCTCGACAGTTCCGAAATTTGTCTTCTGATTGCGGTTCTCGGTAGTTCTTTGGGGAAGAATGCCAATAACAATGATGTAATGGTAAGAAGTATTCCGTTTATAATAGGTCCAATCCACCAAGCTCCCATCCATCTGGAGTCTGTTTGGGTAATGGTTGGTGTTAAGTGCGGTGCAATGTAATATGCAACGCTCATTGATGCCAAACCGAATCCTAATGATGGCCCGAGAAGACGTACAAAAAGTGATAAGCTTAGAAGCATTGGTACCTTGGACTTTTGTATATTGTCGTCCATATATGATGTGCCGAGACTTTCGTACAATAATCCAAATATACCCGCGCAAAAATGTATCATGAATAAATAGATCTGTGGGAATAGGTCACCACTCACGACATCACACTGATTTTTTGAAGCTGCTAAAATATAATTTACTTGTATAATAAAATCATTGTTTTACATTAAATAGTATTTACCATTTAATTTGCACAGCGAATTTAAATCTTCGTTATATGTCACATTTGGATTAGACGCAGCTCCATATTCCATCGTCAAGTCTAGGGCATCTTTTCCTGGTCCGTACATCATGTGTAGTGCAGAAAGTGAAAAACAATAAATAGATATAATTAAAATTCCAAATGAAACCCATTTCTGACGATGACCACGTTCCAGAAAGTGTGTTAGTATTGGGCCACAAACTAGGCCAGATATTTCAAAACCGGTCATGATCATACCAACATTTCGAGTTGGTATTTTAAATCGTTTCTCTAGTGTGGTGACTATCCCGTTAAAAAATGCAGCATTGGAAACCATTATGGTGCCAGCAAATCCATGAACGAATACGTAAGCTTTTTTGCTGGCCAATCTAAAAATTCAACAAACCGTTATTATCTCGTATGTAATATTTACCTCAATTATACGCGCACATACCGCTGAAAGCATGCCTGATGAAAACATAGAAACCCACATTTATTATCGTCAGTCAATCGTATATCCATTATTTCCCCATCATTACGTAACAGATTTTTCTCTGTGCCATCTGAATTTTGAGCGAATGCATCTAAGTCGAATACAACATCGTGAACCATTTTAATTTGACGGTAGTCGGTGTACTGGAATTATAACTAAAACAATTAAAAATGCTAATAGATTTCAAAACTCGCATTTTCAGCTTGATACAGTTGTCTTTTGTAATCGTATTTGCGTTAAGATTTGTTGAGATTGTGCGGCCTTATCAAAATTCAAGTGAAAATCTGTTGCCAATTTGATATGAGACTAGAATTTGGTATCTAAATATGCGTCTATAATTAGCGTGAAATGGATAACTTAATCGCAACGTTAGATAGTTTCAATTATGACTTGGTTGTATGTATGCCGTTTTCTTTCGAATTGGTTGGAAAGGGTGTGTCAGAGTAGCGCTACCATATCAGCCAGAACCAATCAAACTGTTCAAATTAGGCAATACGATTAAATCATCGTCACTTTTCAATATAAACATAGTAAAACCATGCCTCTCGGAAATTATGCACGTGCAAAAAATGTATGTAAATTATTAAAAAAATTGTATCGATAATGTGGCGAATGGCGACAATGTTGAAAACTATTATTTGTCTTGTCTATATGACACTTTTTACGCTATTTGCCGTAGGCACTTGACGAAACACACGTATACTTAATAAACACATTTTATTAAACACTTGTTTTTTTATTTCGCAGAATTAGATTTTTGAATATTTTAATTAAAAAATTAATTCAAAAAGTTTAAAAAATCACTCGATCGATTTCAACTTGTTAGGTCATCATCAGGAGTATCTACTGATTTGTAAAAGTAAAAATTAGTTATATATAGCAGAAAAAAGCAAAAATTAAACAAAAGAAGAGGGACAAAAATAAGCAATAAAAAGCAATAAAAATTAATCTATTGATCGCGCAGGTGTGCGATTAGTCATCGGCTGAGTAACAAAATTCAAGGTATATTGAAGTACATTTAATTACCCGAGGTATTAGTCAAATTATAGAAAAGGGCGGTGTCTGTAATTGGCGAGAAACGAATTTCTCTCTGTTCGTTAAGGATATTTTGGTTATGAAATATTGATTTTCGAATTTCGTAAGACTCTAAGGTATCCAAACGTTTAAAGCAGACGTTGTATATGTAATATGTAATATGTCCAAATTGTTCAAGCTAGCTGTATGATTTTCTAAAGTTAAGTGGTTATGGAAAGTTGATTGATTGCAACCAGATAAATGTTCTTTAGCTCTAACTCCAAAATTGCGCCCAGTCTGGCCAATATAGGAGAAACTGCAATCATTGCAATTAATCCTATAAACACCAGACTTAGAAAGGCGATCAACTCTAGGTTTATTCTTAAAAATCATTTTCTTTATTGTGTTGTTATTATAAAAAGCAAAACTAATATTGGTATAATTGGACACGATGTTGCTAATCCGTTGGCTCGTTTTTCCTATATACTCTAAGCGACGCCAATTTTCCCGCGTTGGACTATCCGGTGGATAAATACCCGTTAGAGTTTTACGCTTTAGCTTTTTATTTAATAACTTTAATATAGTCCTAGTTGCATATCCGTTATTCGTTGCAATTTTTAGAATTATGTTAAGCTCTGTGTTATAATTTGAATTTGTCAAAGGGATATTTATTAATCTATCTATGAGTGAGTGGAAAGCTGACATTTTAATATTATGGGGATGGTTTGAAGAACTAGGGATAACAGCGTCTGTATACGTGAGTTTCCGATAAATTTTGAAATCTAAAGCAGAATTAATCCTGGTTATTGTAATATCAAGAAAGTTAATACATTTATTTTCTTCTTTTTCTAACGTAAAATCAATAGTGGGATATTACGAATTTAACCAAGTAAGGAAAGAGTCTAACAGTCTATCAGTTCCATTCCATAGACATAATATGTCATCAACATATCTATACCAAAAGATTATATGACGAAAATAAGGATTGTTATTTGATATGATCATTTGTTCGAAGAAATTCATGAAAATTTCAGCCAACAAAGGTGACAGAGGGGAGCCAATGGGTAGACCATCAGCGAATTTGAAAATGTATTATCAAAACAGAAATAATTTTGTTTAATACAAGTCTCAAACACTAACTTCAGTTCACGACGTAAGCTCTCATTTACAACATCCCTATCTAAGTAATTACAAACTATTTGGGACAAAGTGTTAATTGGAATAGAACTTATGCAGAAGATTCTGCGAAATAAAAAACAAGTGTTTAATAAAATGTGTTTATTAAGTGTAAATGTATCTCAGTTTACATAGGCCTATACATATTACAAATGTGGCATATGTTTAATAAGACTATCAATAAAACACATTCACAACGCCATTACCATACGATGGGGATACGGGTCATATACAAGCAATTCCAGAGATTTTGACTGTGCGATGTATGAAAATGGCCATGTTTGATCATGTGATGTATCTCTGTTCATCAGAGGTTTTCGGGTAAAACTGAATATGTTGTAAGGCCATTACCATACGATAAGGATAAGGGTCATATACAAGCCAATGATAATTCCGTCAAATAAAATTTATTAAAATTTGTTTAACGACATTAATGTTTTGGTTCACAGAGGTTGGCAGATATATGTGGCCTTAAAATGTAATTATTATCAGTATTAAGGACACAAATACACGTTACCTTACATTGGAGATAAGGGGCCACTCCAGCTGATTTATTGTTCGCTTCTCTTAAATTAAGCATCAGAATTATGGTCATACGTCACCATAAATTTCTCCGTTCACAATGGTTGACAGATATATCTGTATATGTCGAATTAATGTGTGACCATCAGTATTAAGCACACAGACCCCTTGGCACTGGCACTGGCTCTCCATATGAATGACAAGTGAGGCATAAATGAGGATCCATATATAACCTGAGCAATATGAATTATTAGTTGGGGTTCACGTTAGTAAGAAAAATAGTGAGGTCATATCCTTATCTAGAGATGAGAACAGTTTATAGAATTTTGTATTATAACCAAATATAGTAAAAATTCAGTGCTTTAAACCTGCACCGACCAAATTAGCCCACCTAAATAAAACCCATACCATAAGTTATTACACATTTATTACAACAAGTTCCGATTTCATTACAGTTATACTGTTATCGAGAAACGAGTGGTCCGGTTCAGCTTACAATTAAACCTGCACCACCAAAATTGTAACTGTTAATATAACTATAATATCGGCATCATAGAATCGGTTCTTGGACCGAAATTTATTATAAATTATTTACATTTAATTAGTTATTTCAAAACCACTCAAAACTTGCGAAAGGGTAAATTTCACCCCAAACATTAATTATAACAAGAAAGTCAATTATACCAACTTAAATTATTTATTACACAAGACTGCCACCAGATTTTGGACCAAATATTGCACTAGAAGTCTCGTCGAGAGTAAGTCAACCTTATCCAGGTGTGTAATAAAATATTTTTTTGTATATTAGACGGAATTGGCATCAGAAGATATAGGTTCCCAATTGCAACACAAGTGTTGGTTTTGCCACATTTAAAAATTTTTATTACAACCAGATCGCCACCAGATATTGAGTCAAATGTTACTTCGTAAGCATAGTGAAGGAAAAATCAACATTATTCAGGTGGGTAATACATTATTTTTATGTCAGGTTACCGGAACTTGCTTCAAATGTAATTTAAAAATCGATTTTACCACATTTAATTGTTTATTACACAAAACAGCCACCGCAAATAGATATTGGATTAAATGTTACTCGATGAACCTTGTGAAGGGTAGATCTACCTTATTCAGGCGTCTAATAAATTACTTTTGTGCCAGGTTACACGGAATTGGCTCCAAACATTAAATCCTTTACTGTGTGTAATTTCAAAGGTCGCTTTACCAACTTTAATAATGTATTACATCAGACCGCCACCAATATTACGTCAAATAGTACTCCATGGACCTTGTGAAGGGCAGATCAAGGTTATCCAGGTCTAAAATAAATTATTTTTGTGTCAGAGTTCACGAAGTTACATGCAATGAGAAACATTTCACTCAATGCCGGGTGGCGGCATGGTGTAATAAATTACTAAAGTGGTATAAAATCGACCTCCCTGACTTCCCTGACTCAAAAATTATTTGTTGTACACTTGAATATAGTTGACCTACTCTAGACAAGGTCAATTAAGAAAGATTTCGCCCAGTATCTGGAGTCTGTCTTGTGTAATCTATATAAATATAAACTAATTGCCTCATGTATGAACGATCAACACTTGAGGACGGCTCGACCGATTTAGCTGGGAAAATACACCTGCCACGTGAAGTAGATCGCAGCGCATTTGACTGACGGCGAAGACCTATGTTAGCTTTAGACATTGTATTGTAATGGAAACTGTAAAACAATACGGAATTATTATCACTGAAAATTTTACAATATATAAATCCTCGTGTGTCAAAACTAAACGAGCGTCGCTAAAAAACCTTAGAACGAATTTGTGGTTATATCTAAGCTTGGAACGTCATTTTACCTTAATAGAATTGCTGATCAAAATGGTTGTTCTCAAAATGTAATTAAATTCGCTTTAACCAAATCTTTTTCAAAGTTCACTACCTTGTTTTACGAAAAAACAATTTTAAATCAATTAGATTTCAAAAATCCTCGCTGAAATGTTTGAACACAACCGCAGAAATATGTAATGCATGGCGCAGCTGTCAAATGATAGGTTGCCACTAAAGCCATCTATTGCAAATAATCCGAAGTGACTATATAAATGAATGCTCATTATCGAAATACAATCTCATTGGTGGTGCTAAGTGCATTCCCATACAAAACGCAAATTTCCCGATTTTTGGTTTTTACTTTGGGTTTCTTCGAGTTTTCTTCGCTTTTCCAATTTTTTTAAATTTTCCGGTTTTTCCTTTGGGTTTTTACGAATTTTCTTTGATTTTAGGTTTTTTTCGATTTTCCGGTTTATTCTTTGAGTTTTTCCAAATTTTATTTTTTTCTAAACTACCAAAGTATTGAGACGAACAAACCAAAAAATATTCATTTAAATCGGTCGAGTCGTTCTAGAGTTTTTGCGAGACTAATGCCTCAACCAGTCAGCCTTAAGTTCTTAAGTTGTGCTCCATTTTGGACCACTTAGGAGAGCGGTACGACTACCAAAATTTTTGAGGTCAGTTGTTTATTTGTGACGAGAAGCCTATAAAATTTTGGTGATTGTAGCACTAACCGAAGTGGTGCAATCAGCGTTTAACTTAAGCTCTTAAGTCTGACTGGTTGAGGCATAACGCACGGCAATTGATTTTTATTTATAGATTTTATAATTTGCTATAGTAATTCTCTTTTAGAAAAAGGTATATAAGGCGAAATGTTATTGCTTGTGTTTCAGTTTTATTTAAAAGTGCGTGATAGTGTTTTTTTAAGTGTGTTATATTGTTTTGTCAGTGGTTATAGTGTTTAAATTTGAAGTTATTGTAGTAATTTGCAGTCGTTAAGAAGTGTATTGTTTGGTTTGAGTCGTATTCACTTGTCAAATTGCTAATTATGCCAAAAAATTTGATTCCTAGTAGTAGTATTCGATATAATTATCGAAAAATTAAACCAATTTCTAATGTAATTTTAAAAACCGGTTTAATTAAATCTGGTGTTAATTTAAAGGAAGATTTTAATATAAGTTCTAAATTAATAACTCCCTTATTTAGTTTGTTAAACTTGAAAAATAACAGAAACAATTATTTCAAAATTTATAATGAAATAATAAGATTAAAGAGGTCTCTTTCAAACATTTGTGAAGAACCACTAGAATTGATCGAGTCCACATCTTTTATAATATTACCTTTTACAGATTCTGTAGAAATAAGTTCTGAAAATGAAAACACAAATTTAATTGATATTTCAAATCTTATTGTAATTCCTCCCGATGAAAATGTAATAAAAGACTTAGAGCTAAATATTAATGAAAGTAAACCGAAAGGAAAATATTCAAATACGTGGGTTTTTCGTAAAACTTTTTTTGCGAAAATTATTTTAATATAATCAGTTCTAAGTAAAATATTCGATTATTTATTCAAAAATTACTTGTCGAACGAGAGTATCCTTGCATGTTGACTTTTGGTACAATTAATAAAAATAAAGCAAGTGTATCTATTTTTGCAAAATGTTCTTACGAAGATCATTTCCAAAAATTTTAATTTTCAATTTTTCCCAACAATACTATGAACTTCTACACCATCGGAGATGATTTAAGTAACCATTTAGGCTGCAAAACATATCATCAGCTTCGCGGTTCCATTGGTAACAAATTGCAGAATCAACTCGAAATGAATTATTCTAGTAATATTCATTTACAACAATTTGCTATTGTAAACGAAAATTTGTTTTTGGCCGGAAATATACAAGGTCTTGTGAAAAAAGACGTTGTAAGGAAAGCGCGATCTGAACGTAAATTATTGTCTGATGTATAGTTGCAGGATGCGAAATAATGGACGCGGTATACAAAAATCAGACGTTAAATAGTAATATTACTTTTTATTATTTTAAAAACGACGGTAATTTAGGTTTGCTTAATCGTGCAGATATTATTATGCATGTAGATGCTACTGGAGGTCTAGTGCGAAAGCCAAAATGGTGTAATGGACATAATTTTTCACAAATTTATTATTATGTTTGCGTAACTACAACTAGAGCGCCGACACAACCAGAGCTCATAGGGCTAGAGAGGAGATCCTACTCTCAGATAACGCAACAGAATACTATTGAAGAAAATCCACTAGAAAGGATATTTCGAAGTATAGAAACGATAAATGCACGCCTAGCAAAACAATAACGTGGTCTAGAAGCTATATATATATATAAGCGGCTAGATAGACAAGAAGCTACCAATGAGCTTACATCAATGCTAAACTAATCAAATGAATAGATCATTTAGAATTGTTATTTGGAACGCGAATGGACTACCACAGCATGTTCCAGAACTAGAAATTTTTTTAAACTTAGAAAAAATAGATATATGTCTTGTTTCGGAAACTCATTTAACAGAAACTTCATTTATTAAAATACGTAACTATCAATGCTACCATGCTATTCATCCAGGAGGAAACGCTAGAGGCGGGTCTACCGTAATTGTTAAAAATAATATTAAACATTACGAAGTGCCCGGCATTGAGGAAGAAATTATGCAAAACCATAATAGTTGAATCAATATATAATAGGGAACTCAGTATCTCCTCTATTTACTGTCCCCCACGCCATCAATTAAAAAAAGAAGACTACAGTCGACTTCTTAAATCACTAGGATCAAATTTTATCATAGGCGGTGATTTTAATGCAAAGAACACCTATTGGGGATCTAGACTTACAACCTCTAAAGGGAAAGAGTTATTTAATGCAGCTCGCGAGAACAACTGTGAATTCCTCTCTGGCGATAAACCAACATATTGGCCTGCTGACATACATAAAATTCCAGATCTTCTTGACTTCTTTGTAACAAAAGGAGTTTTAGAGGACTACACATGCATTGAAAATAGTGAAGGACTATCATCTGACCACTCACCTGTGATCATGACACTGAGTACAATGATAATAAAAAAAGATAATTCACCTAAGTTAACAAACAATAAAACCAATTGGGATCTATTCAAGAAATTAGTAGAAGATCGAACAAATCTCGGCGAGCCAATTAGAACGAAGGTGCAGTTGGAAGATGAACTAGAAATATTTAATAACAATATCCAACAAGCGGCTTGGGAAAGTTCACCGATTTCTCATACCAACGCTACAATAAAACATAACTGTCCTCTTGAAGTCAGCTAGCTACTCAAAGAGAAACGGAAAGCTCGCAAAATCTGGCAGCACTCTCGTGCACCGCAACACAAAACTATTCTAAATTTTTTGTGCAACAAATTAAAACAACTAATAAAAGAAATAAAGAACGAAAGCATAACTAAGCGACTACGAGGTCTTTCTGAATTAAAGGATGACGATTACTCGCTTTGGAAAGCAACGAAGGGACTAAAAAGATACAAAATGCATGTGCCGCCTATCAAATGCGATGACGGTTCATGGGCTAAAAGTGACAAACAGAAAGTCTCTCTATTTGCTGCTTATTTAGAAGAGACTTTTCAACCGTTGCCGAGGCAAACAGCAAATGAAAATACAACAGTCGTAAACAAAGCAGATGATCTTGACATAAGGCATGCGACTTTATTGGAGCTTAAAACTGAAATCAATAGTAACTTAAGTATAAGAAAAGCTCCAGGTTATGATTTAATAACTGGGCAAATTGTGAAAGCCATTCCCGAGAAAGGTTTGCGCGAATTAAATCAAATAATTAATGCAGCTTTCAGATTGAAATATGTTCCACGACAATGGAAGGTGGCCGAAGTAATAATGATTCCTAAACCAGGCACAAACCAGGAAACGATAAAAAATCCTATAGACCGATATCACTACTTCCAATCATATCAAAAATATTTGAAAAACTGTTGCTGAAAAGACTCAAACCTATAATAGAAGAGAGATGCCTAATTCCACCACACCAATTTGGGTTTAGAGAAAATCACTCTACAGTTGAACAAGTTCACAGAATAACGGATGTCATTGAGGATGCACTCGAGAATAAGAAAATATGCTCCAGTATTTTCTTAGATGTAGCTCAAGCTTTCGACAAAGTTTGGCACCAAGGGCTTGAATTTAAACTGCATCGAGACCTGCCTCAGCAATTTTATCAAATTCTTAAATCGTACATAGCTGATCGACACTTTAGAGTCAAATTTGAAAATAAGTACTCTGAAATAAAAAGAATATCAGCAGGTATACCACAAGGTAGCGTACTTGGACCTATTCTGTTTATTCTTTATACGAGAGACTTACCGAATATTGAAGGTACCACAGTAGCAACATTTGCAGACGATACAGCTATTCTAGCAGTTGGAAAAGATATTTCGGAAGCAACAAGCAAACTTCAAAGTGCAGTTAACACGGTGAGCAACTGGACTAAAAAATGGCGCATCTCATTAAATGAAGCCAAATCAGTACACGTTAACTTTACAAATCAAAATGTAAACTGTATTCCCGCGGTTCTCAACTCAAACCAAATTCCATATGCAAATACAGCTAAATACCTTGGCATGACCCTCGATGCTAAGCTAAGATGGAAAGAACACATCAAGAAGAAAAAAGAAGAGTTAAACATCAAATATAGAAAAATGTACTGGCTCATGGGTAGAAACTCTGAGCTCTCAATACACAACAAATTGCTTCTATACAGGCAAATGCTAAAACCAGTATGGACCTATGGTATCCAGCTTTGGGGTTGTGCCAAGAAAACCAATGTACAAATGATACAATGCTTCCAAAATAAAGTGCTACGAGGGATTGTGAACGCCCCATGGTACATTAGGAATGACAACATCCATAGAGACTTGAAGATGGAATACGTCACCGATGAAATAAAGAATCATGCAAGGAAACACGTACAGCGCTTATCTCTACACGAAAATGCAGATATCCGTCGTATGTTGGACACCACAAACGGCGTGAGGAGACTCCAAAGGCAGAAATCTCTGGAGCTGGGCAGTTTGTTTTAGAAGAAAGTATTATAAAATGAGTAACCAATAGGTTACTCATCTTAACCCGAGAACTTAATTTAAGAAAGATAAATTACTAGATGATCTCTGAATCAGTTGTAATATTGTATAAAAAAATAAATAAATTTATTAAATAAAAAAAAAAAAAAAAAATGTGCGTAATTAGTTACTTTGGTGTTTCGGTACCAATATATGAACTAGTGAGTTCAAATTATAGCACGCCTTCAATCAAAACTTTTTTTTCAAATTTCATTCAAGAAATTAAATGCCACACACCGAAAATATTTCGTCCAAAAATAATAGTAGTTGATTGGTCTTGGGTTTTGATAAATTCTATTCAAAACGAAGTTAATGGATTTTCTATTAATAAATATTTAAGGTTTACATATGTCATGCTCAAAAATAAGTCATATAAAATGCCAACGGACAAATCGGCAATTTTTATTTGTTGCTGCCATTTTGCAGCAATTTTAATCTGTAACATTAAAGCAAAATTGGGAAAATGTCCTTCTGCATTAAAAACTTCAATAATGTTGTTATTTTTCATGATGATTGATAGTAACAGTCACGAAGACGTAGTGAAAATTTACAGATTATTAGTAGTTATTTGCTGCAGCAAGCATAAAACTAAACAATTTGTCAAAGCACACAGCGCCTTATTAAAAATTATGAAGGATAGTATAAATGAAGAGAATTATCCATCAGACGACGAGACTAGCCGATATGTGGAAAAAGACTTATTTAAAGATGACGATGAATACTTGTTCAGCAACGAGGAAGGAGCCGTTTATAAAACTTCACCGTTCTATAAACACTTTGAAAATAATTTATCACAATTAATTGTTGAAATTAATGAAGACACTGAATCCGAGCAAACTGAAATAAACGATTTATATTGTATAGAATTTATTAAATTTTGCACCAGACAATACATGGCATATTTGCCACTTTGGTCAACAATAATTGTGAAAAAATTAAACTGCGCCAAACGACTTTCTAATTCTCTAGTCGAAAGCTATTTTAATTTGTTAAAAAATAAATTGATTGTCGAAACAAATCTCAAGCTTGGACGATTTCTAGAAGTTATTAAGGAAATAACCCATCTTTCTGGCAAGTTAAGCCGGTTATCAGAATGGAATTAAGATGTGTCCAAAAGTCGAAAAGCTAGTTATAGAATGAAGTCGAAAGAAGATGAAACAGCGGTTTTAATACCGAATACGCCCGAAAATCCATTTAATACCGAAATTTGGAAACGAAAATGTAACAAACGAGTTCCAAGATACTCAGGTAAGTTAGCTTTTGAGAAATATATAGAATCAAAGAAAATTCAATCGCTTGACATTAATAAATGGGATAAATATTACGAGAGCATGTGCCAGAAAAATTATGATTTGAAAGTGTTCAAATTTAAATTTCATGAGAGATGGGATATTTGGATTTCAAACATCTGCTATAAATCACTTTCCAATAAGGGTTTCATGACTTCCGAAATTGTATTCGCTAGTATAAGCCTCAAATTAACTTCGGCACAATTTATATGTTTGGACCCTTACCAAATACATAAAATATTTAACAGTTCAACTGCTTACAAAGCACAAGATCCAAAAAAACAGATTGAGCTCGAATTATGCCGAAATAAAAATGTACTTATTTTTCCAGTATGCAAGAACAATCATTGGAAAGTGTCAATTGTCGATTAAGATAAAAAGACTTTAATGGCATACGATCCATTAAACCCCGAGAAATGTCAAGGAGAAATGATTAAAGGAACCACAAATTTTATTAAAGAAATGTTAAACTTTTATGAAAGTCCAAATATTAAATTAAAAAAAAATAACTGTTGATTTCTTCCTATACAACGAGATGCTTATAATTGTGGAGCATTAATAATCTATGCTGTAGATCATATAGTGAATAAAAGAGAGATTAACCTGATGCACGAGGAAAATGATGCAGATTATTTATCCAGCCTTCAGGAATATCGCGAAGAATTGAAAGCAGAAATAATAACACGTTCTTTACCCGTAACTGACAATTGCCTTATTTGTAATTCGTCATTGTCTAGCGAAGACCGAGTATTTCATTGCACAAGTTGCGATCAGGAAATACACGAAACTTGTTTCACAAACTTAGAAAAGAATTAACTATATTTTTTCTTCTTTATTTTATATTTTATAACGTTTTAATAAAAATTACAAAATGAAAATTAAAGTACAACTCTTTTTATTTTATTCTCTATTAGCCGGCGAACCTCGTTCCTCCCCAAACTACTTCGTTCCGAGCAAATACTTTTGTCCTTCACGAAAATTGATTTTGATGAGAGAACAAATCAAACAACTCAACTCAAATCTCAATAGACGATTGAGTTGAATGGACATTCCGTTCACTTTAAAATATAATTCAACACTAAAGGCAGGTTTGTGGTTGCGTTCGTTCGTTCGGTCATTTTGTCGACCAATCATCTCTTGTGGAAAAATCCAGAAGAAAAAAATGGTAATTTTTTAGCAATATGATTTTTCGTAAAAATTGACAGAACGAACGCAACCATAATGCCACCTTTATGGTTGCGTTCGTTCAATGTATTGAAAATTGAATGAAATGTCGATTCAAACTCAGGTATCTATCGAAATTTGAGTTGTTTTTTGAATTTTTCCTCTCAGTCTGGAAATGAATTGGAGTCAGTTGTAATTCAAAATAATTCAATTTATTTTATGCGAATGGATATAAATGGAATCAATACAATGCATTGTGGAAAGCAATATTTTTCGGTGTTTTGTCCGGCGCGTAAATGAAATGCTCGAGAAAAACACGGAAAATCCAGATTTGTTCAACACACTCGCAACGATTGACCATGCGATTTGTTAATCGTCACAGCAAACGCCAAACGAACATGGAAATGAATGCGCTTGAAGTCGAACGGAATGTCAGTTGCAATCAGAGGAATTCTCGGAATTAGAACATCCTCTCCTTTGAATTTGCCCTTGATGATCGTCGCTTGAATCACGTTGTTCATCAGTTTCTGAGAGCCAATCGCATTCCGTTACACAATCTCGGGGGGTTCAGAATACGCAGCATGATTATAACAGATACTACTTTGAGCATCACGTTATGCGATGGTATTCCCGGCAAATCAAGCGCATTCAAGAACTCGGTCGGATAATTGGTTGAACGTCGTGATTGTTCACACAGTCAACAGATTTATTACAATGCATTTCCTCAGCGATTTAATTTTGAATTAAGTAATTCAGACTGTTCCTTGTTCTTCGCTGCCAAAATCGCTCGTTCGGTGAGCTAATCGTTATTCATAAATAATGTCGACGGATGTCCGGAAACACTTTCGTGATAAGCTCTTCCTTCGGTAAAAGTTCTAGGGAAACGAAATCAATCCTGTCAAAACATCAACAGGAGTTTTGATTATTGCTAAGCGCCGAAAGTTGTTTGGAAAAATCAGCAGTTGATGAGTCGTTCTGTAACGCGACTTTCATGTTCGTGGTCAACTGCAACTTCTTCACATAGTACCACAAACCTGACGATTTCAGACATGCGTTGAGTTCATCTGCAGCTGTTATCCTCGGAATGACAGGGAGCGTTTGACGAAAATCGCCGACCAGCAGAATCATCACTCCACCAAAACGTCTTGAGTCACTTCGTAAATCCTTCATCGTTCGATTGAACGCTTCAACTGATCATTATGTGCCATTGTCTATTCGTCCCAGAAGATGATTTTGCATTCTTGCAATACCTTAGCCATCGCCGAGTTCTTGAGCACACTAGTTTTTCATTCGTGTGGATATTGAACGGCAACTTCAACGCAGAATGTGAAAATCCGGCCGCCCTCTAGCATTGTGACTGCAATTCCTGATGATGCAACGGGTAACGCTATTTGAGATCTCGAACGAATTGTGGCCAATAGCAATGATCTGAACATTCTGATTTTGTACGCTATTCTCACGGAATTCTCATGAGAATTTGTATACGTTTACCATACAAATTCTCCTGAGAATAGCATATAAAATCCCTGATCAGAAAGGTTTTACCTGGTCCATCGGGAGCTTCGAGGAAGAATATTCCGCCGTTTCCTTATTCGTCAACTGCCTCACGAATGTGAAGAAAATGCTAAACTTTTGATAGTTTCATTGATTGTGATTGTGTTAGTGATATTACCTGGGTAAGACGGAAGATTAACGAAAATTAGAGTTTGCTTGGATGTAATTATTAAATCCTATTAAAATAAACTGAATAATATAAAATTACTTTATAACGACTTGTTACATGAATGTTTAATTTGACTCAAAACTTATTTAAAATTTTCAAAAAACAAGCATTACACAACTAATCATCAAACTTAATGTACAATTTTGCCTTAATTCAAGGAATTCAAAGCAAATAATTAATAAAGTATGTTATTATGATAAATGATAAGGAAAACATACTCGTATTCAGATAACAAAATTTACTCATATTCATTATGCTAAAAAACTAATTATACCAGTATAGTAGATACAACTATTTATTAAAAACTCTTCAACATAAAGTATCCCTAGAGATCTAAACACAATCTCAGGTATATGCGGTGATAGTTGGGGACCATTTCTGTTAGAAAATATATTCAGTTGCTCCCCATCCAGGGGAGGGGACAGTTAATAAAAATTTTGTATTATGATTGTATTATGATTGTATATGATTGTATATTTACAATACATAATTTGAATAAATTGTTCCCACTGCTGGATATTCCCACTGTCCGAATATTATTTCTAACTGACTGTATCCATTGTTGCGGAGTTATAATGAACTGTGCTTGAGAAATTCTTATTCGATTTGCCTCCAAACGCTGCTTACGCCCTTCATCAGTCTCATTGACTCGATACTCATGTAGCTGGCTTGCGTTGCGGTACCGATATTTTGACCCCTCACTGGTAGTAATTTTTCTAAAGAAATAAATCACCAACTAATATTAATTCATTGACATACTGAACTACCGCTTTCACTTTAATTTTTTCGCAAAATATCAATATTCAATGCGGAATTTGTTGTTGTTATGAAAACATGTGGCAGCAGAACTATCAAACTGAACGTCGATACCATTTTTTCATACAAAAATAGTATTCAAATTTCCGACTTTTCCAGAGAATTTTCACAAAATTTTCTTTCTTTAGAAACATATCCTGGCATTTGCGAACACAACAAGGAAGATTGAGTCAAATCGGTTCAGCTGTATCCCTTGTTCAACAAAAAAAAAGAAAATAGCTTTATTTAAGTCCAAACCACACAAATGTGTGAGTATAAAATAGTACGTAATGGCGTTTTTGATAAAAAATTTCGCTTGATTTGAAGTACAACCAACACAGTTGTGAGTATAGTTATAGTGTTTTTTTTCGGACAAAAATAAGTCTGAAAGAAAAACACAAATGTGTAAGATTGTTTAAAACACATACAAAAACAAATTTTTGATATGGTACTTTTGCCAAACCCACATAATTGTGTTAGTGCGCAATAAAACGCAATTTTTGATTTTCCGATTTTTTTGATTTCTCGGTTTTGCCGAATTTTCTTTTCGAGTTTCCGGATTTTCTTTTGGATTTTTCAGAATTTTCTTTTTCCTAAACCGCCACTGTATTGAGACGAACAAAGCAAAAAACATGCAGCCTCTGGTTGGATTCTAATCCAGTACCTCCCACCCCAAGCGCTGAAGCTTTAACCATTGCACCATCTGTCTCATGTAATATATACATAAAAAATTCACATAAAAACGGCTTTTTATTCGATTTGTGGAGTTTTCCGACTTTTCCGGTGGATTTTTCCAAAAATTTCTTTCGTAAGGACAGTCTAGTGGCAATTGCAAACTCAACAAAAAACGATTGAGTCAAATTCTCGTTAATAATTTCTAGAATGTCTTTTATATCCTTTTCCTCGTCGTCTTCTATCGCGGCTTTAATATTCTCCAAATCAATATCGTCATCTTCTAGTTCACGGGTTACCAATGCGTTTAATGAGGTACAAGGCATTTGTTCTAATAAATTAATTAAATTTGAATATTCACATCCACTAAGGTGAGACGACTTTTAATTTTGGAATCAAATTAGTTTCAGATTTCTACATACTCGAAAGGCTGAAGGATTTTTTATAGCTGCCTTTATTTGTGCGAATCTTTCAAATATTATTTTCAATCAAATCTTGATTTAAATGGGATGTTATTATATAATGCTGTTCAGGATCCCTTGTAACGTAATACCATAAAATTAGTATACCATTAATGGTTTCTTGAAGGCCTGAAAAACAATACGGAAAAGTCATTTTTCGCCGTGTGCTCACACTATTGAGATTATCAAAAAGCTTGTTAAGCCCACCAATAAATGTGGCTGTTGTAATAACCGGATTTTTTCAGCTTCAGTGACAAAATAACTAGAGATTGCTGCCAAAATACCCAGAGATACTCCTTTGCTGAATACTTGGGTAGCTAATTTAACGGATTATTTTTGAAAAGCATTTGACTTTATATATGCTCCCTCGAATTGCGTTAAAATGTCTGCGTTAAAATGTCTGCGTTAATTAATCTGTTTCTAATACTTTTGATCACGTGTGACACATCACATGGAAGAAATATATTTTTTTTCATTAAAGACAAAGTAAGGCTTTGGGATAGCAAAGACTCTATCTGCATTCCCATTTTTCGGCTGTCACTTTTAGCTAACTTTAACAGTATAGTACAGTGTTCACATCTTAGCTCACAGTGTGTGATATAGTATACAATTTACCGCGTATTTAACTCGAGCCGCGATAATTTGTATGGGCCCACAAAAAAATGTAAACTCCAATACCTATAAAGATAAAGACACCAAGCGGGATATAAGGCCAGTAAGGATACGAAACTTTATTATATTTAACCCGAACAGCGATAGTAAGCGTACAGTTACTGTAGGGGTTCAACATTAAATTGTGGGTAGGTGGGGTAGGCGACCCGATTACGACAACCCGATTAAACTACTCTATGGCTGAAATGAATGAGCTAAAAATACGTCTGAAACAGAGTCAATTAAGCCACGCGAAGAGCCAAAAAGTTAGGACAAGAAAATTAATGAATAATTTTTTCAATTGTAATGTTATGAAATTTGTATGCTTTATTAGGATGTATATCCAAAGATTACCCCCAAATAGTAACAACAAATTTTGTCAATCAATTTTATTTCCCTTTGTTTTACTTATCAACACTTATCGTATATTTCATGTCTTTCATTTTATTGTTTATTTCCTCCTCCTCCTTATCAAAAAGTTGCAATTGTTTAACATTTCGCCATAAACTGAATTCTAAAATTGTTGCAATAAACAGAACACTCGCAGACGCTAGATTGAAATATTTTCGCATTATTTCCTTGTCATACAACCAACAGTTTCCGGTGCCCGTGCACGTTTTACCCCAGAACAAGCAAGATTGGTCAAATATCCATCCATAAATAGTTGGACCGGGCATAAATACCACCAGGCTAGTAATCGTGGATGCAAACGATAATGCAAATGCTTTATTTCGTTGATCGACTGATCGCATTGTGATCAGCAGTTTATTAGACTGCACTGTTGCAGATACGAATTGCATTATGCATAGAATTATCATAAAGTACAGCAGCTCCTGTTCACAGTTTACCGGGCATAATCCGGATGTTGCTTGGCCAATCCCATGCGGTGAATTTGTTGTTTTAATTTCATAACAGTCATCGTATATTGTTGTACCATTATCCAGAATCCGTTGTTTCAGACATCCAGCGTGACACGGAGACACATATGTATTTCCGTTCTCTCCGCAAATCGGTAAAAATTTCACGTGTTCACAGTGACAGTTTGGTGATAGTGCATTCGTAAAATTTCCACCTAAGTCGTTTTCTAATAAAACTGCGTTATCGTTTCCTGGACATCCGATAAATACGAACGATATTGTTGTTAACGTGATAAAGAGACCAACCAATACATTCCAACCGGATAATTGTCGTGCGGTTGGCTTAATTTTTTGAATAATATATCCTGCCGAAAGCGTACCGACTGCGTTGAACAATATTGCAACACAGCCAGTTAAAAAATTGGCCTCGGCGGCTGTCCGTCGATATTGTATCTCAATATATTTAGGTGCGTACATCCAAAACGGAAATAACCCTAAGAATTGAACTACGGCCGAAAATATGTTCAACATATACACTTTGTTCTTTAGCATTTGCTTTAAAGACTCTTTAAAATTTAAATTTTCTACAGGCGATATTTTGGAATGGTTTTCTTTGTCTGTTGCCTTGTTTGACAGTTCCGAAATTTGTCTCCTAATTGCGGCTCTCGGTAGCTCTTTGGGAAAGAATGCCAATAAGAATGATGTAATGGTAAGAAGAATTCCGTTTATAATAGGTCCAATCCACCAAGCTCCCATCCATCTGGAATCTGTTTGGGTAATGGATGGTGTTAAGTGCGGTGCAATGTAATATGCAACGCTCATTGATGCCAAACCGAATCCTAATGATGGCCCAAGCAGACGTACGAATAGTGATAAGCTTAGAAGCATTGGTGCCTTCGACTTTTGTATATTATCGTCTATATATGAAGTGCCGAGGCTTTCATATAAAAATCCAAATATACCCGAGCCTAATTGTATCAAAAATAAATAGATTTGTGGGAATAGGTCACCAGTTGCTACATCACATTGAGCTTTTGAAGCCACTGAAATATAATTTACTTATAGAACATAAAAACTAATTCACATTTTAGAATATTTACCATTTAATTGGCACAGCGAGTTTAAATCCTCCGCATTTGTCGCATTTGGATTCGGTACAGCACCGTATTCGATCGTTAAGTCTAGGGCATCTTTTCCCGGTCCATACATCAAGTGTAGCGCGGAAAGGGAAAAACAATAAATAGATGTAATTAAAATTGCGAATGAAACCCATTTCGGACGATGACCACGTTTCAGAAAGTGTGTCAGAATTGGACCAGATATTAGACCGGCTATTTCATAACCGGTCACGATCATACCAACATTTCGAGTTGGTATTTTAAATCGTTTCTCTAGTGTGGTGACTATCCCGTTAAAAAATGCATAAATGGAAATCATTATGGTGCCAGCAAATCCATGAACGAATACATACGTTTTTTTGCTGGCCAATCTAAAATTCCAACAAACCGTTACTATCTCATATGTAATATTTACCTCAAATATATGCGCACATACCGCTGAAAGCATGCCTGATGAAAACATAGAAATCCACATTTATTATCGTCAGTCAATCGAATATCCACTATTTCCCCATTATTACGTAACAGATTTTTCACTGTATCACCTGAGTTTTGATCGAATTCATCTTCTTTGAACACTTTATCGTGAATCATTTTAATTTGACGGTAGTCGGTATACTGAAATTATACCTAAAACTATTAAAAATGCTAATAGATTTCAAAACTCATATTTTCAGCTTGACACAGTTGTCTTTTGTAATCGTATTTGCATTAAGATTTGTTGAGATTGTGCGGCCTTATCAAATTTCAAGTGAAAACCTGTTGTCAATACGATATGAGACTAAAATTTGGTATCTAAATATGCGTCTGTAGTTAGCGGAAAATAGATAACTTAATCGCAATGTTAAATAGTTTCAATTATGACTTGGTTGCATGTCTAGACTAACTACCATATCAGTCGGAACCAATCGAACAGTTACAATTAGTCAAGATGATGCTTTAAGTAGTTAATTAAAATTCTACACGCGTGTAGACAATTTATGTAAATTTTAAAAAAAATCGTGTCGACAATGATGTAGAGAATGTCAACAATGTTAAAAACTTTTGATTCTGTTAGCAATCAGCAAATGCTTATGATTACTGTGTTAATGGAACGATTTCGAAATTGGGAATTTCATTCTTACCTCACATTTGAAAAACTTTAACCAAGGATAATTAGCCGCGTGTATAATAAGTATTGTAAACCCGCTGTATACTTCAGGTAATATAACCCCATTGAAAAATAAACATAAAAACAATCGTCGATTGAGTGTCAATTTGATTAACCTCTAGGCCAAATGTTATTCTAAAATTAACAGAAAAAAATATAAATTCACTCACATTAAAAAATCCCACACTCTAAACCTATTCATATAATGGCTAATCACAGCTAGATCACTGTAATAAAATTTAATCTGAATAAACAACCTAATTACTCCAAAACATTTTTGAAACTGAGCTTACAGCGAACAAAATAATCGGTTTTATGACCTTATTAAAATTAGCCGAAATACCCTAGCAGAACCCAGTATGCAATTATTCCACTGTGTGGAAAAAACTGCTCAAATGTCGTACAAAACTCCGTACTACAAAATATCAAAGACACAAACATATTGATTTTTGAGAAAAATAATTGTTTTTCTCTTTCTATTTCGCGGTAATATTATTATCGTTTTACAAGTTTCGATTGTATATCTTTTATTTTCAGTTTCTTCTGACAAGTCGACGTGCACGGTTGCACTACATAATTAGTTTTTTTTACTTTAAAGTGTTGTGTTTCATTATAATGTTTTTCGATTTGTTAAAGTAAATAATTTTAAATTTAAATATATAATAATAATTATTAACTTATTTAGTGATCGCGATGTGCAAATTTGGACTAAAAAGGTAATAGAGATCTGTCTCACAATGGCGTCGTCGCGAAATACATTTACGTATTAAATTTTCAATGATTTTTTTTCAAGATCTCAATATGCTGGCGGATGCAATACAACGTGGCGGATGCAATACAACGTGGCGGCAACTTAACGGCATGGCAACTTAAATGTTTATATATAATGTTTTATTTTGATTGAAAAATTAATCGTCTATATTTTATATAATTCGCCAAATCGATATGTTCTTGTGTTATACTAAAGGCATGAAGGTTTGAATTTTTGCAGTTTGATCGTTGCAGCCTGACGAGTTGATAAACTTTTTATCAATACGAGACCAAATTGCCAAGAAAGAACTTGAGGAGGTTCTCATTATATTTTTTTAAGAGTTGTGTGTTTTTACACAATGACCCTGGGGGTTAAAAATTGGGGAGGAATAGGGTGAGTTAATTTTCTACTTTTTGTGGTAGATATATTATGTTATGCTTATGAGTAGATAACCTCTTTTTGAAAAAAAATCAATTTTTTTATTTTTATAAACAAATTTGGCGAAAAAATTTATTTTAAAAATTAAAAGATTATCCTTTCGATTTTAAAAACGAGTTTTTTCGCCAAAAAATATATCGCACGTGTAGAACAAAAATGACACAACTCAAAAAATTGGGTTTTCCCGTTAAGAGCATATTCAAATTCACCATTACGTTTTACTCTAATTCTCCATAATTGAGAATTTATTAATCTCTTTTGTTTTCCTGCATATGATATTTGTGTCACTTTTCAAGGTTAAAATGCATTTTGAACACGGTATGTTGATTACTAAAATTTTTGGAAAACCTCAGTTCGGCTTCTATTTTTAACATACTTCGAGTTGTGTCACTTTTGTCGGAATAATTTGACTAATTTATTTTCAGTACTACTAGCAGCATAATAATGAACTCGTCGCATCGTGCAAGTCAAATGGTACAAATGACAACATCAGTTTTTCAGAAATAATGGAACTCCGTCAACAAATAGTAACGCAAAAAATCAACATCTAAATAGTTTGGACGTACAAAGTATGAATTCGACATCATGGTTTGAATCCTTTAAAATCAGCCAGGATGTTCAGACGCTACTCAAGCTGCAAATGATTAACGTGTTAATGTGCCGGGTGTTGTTACAGACAACAGTCACGGAAATAATATTTTATCATTTAATGAGGATTCATCAGAAATTGATAAATTTTATTTTCAACCCTATCCTAGAAGTGTGGCCACGATACGAGTTGAGACTGGAAACCTGCCTGAAAATGTCTCCGATAATGTTTTCACTGTTACACATAACTCTGCTGATCTCATAAAGATACGATTAACTAAATCAAATAATCAAATACATTTTGCGACACCAACACACATCAATGAAAGTGATATTATAGATGATTCTGATGAGGATCCTGATTTTATATATAGTGAATCAAATTCAACGGACAGTTCTGAAAATCAAAATACAGATCAGTATTTTTTGAGGCAGTTTGAAAACTCGATTAGCAAAAAGACAAAACTATTAAGAGATTCTAGGGAAGCCTTCATTTCGGCCTCAAAATCAAAGAAAGGTTTTCCCGCGAAAAAATACGGCCTGGATGGGGAGATATAAATGTAGGTTAAGCTGCACTAGTAAAATGAATGCTGCATGCCGTGAAAAACTATTCAACAACTATTGGAAGTTACTAGACCTTCAGAGTCAAAGAGAAGTTATATTAAGACACACAGATCAAATATAGCCAAAATGTCAATATTCGCATACGAGATTGCAAATGTTTTTTTAAAACCACTCTCGACATCAATAACCGACCTATACAGACAGCATTTTCAAAGAAAAGCGACACAGGAACCATAAAGGGCGAAATGAGAGGAACGCATGGAAAACAAATTAAAATCGAACCCGAACTTAAAGAAAGCGTAAAAAATTTCATTAATGGCATTCCCAGGATAGAATCTCATTATTTAAGAGCCCAAAACATGAGGGAGTTTATTGAAAGTACCAAAAGTATCGCAGATCTATATCGTGACTATAAGCAGCAACGCGAGGAACAAAGGCTTTCCATTTGTACATGGGAATATTTTTAATCGCGAGAGGAATTTAGAGAAGAATACAACATATCTTTCTACGTATCAAAACAAGATCAATGCGATCTGTGTGAGTCGTTTAAAAATGCTGATGTAGGGGGGAAAAACCATTATTAGATAGCTCCGCGCAATTCACTAGATAGAGAAAACTGCGGAAAAAGAGAATGACAAAACAAACCCTAATAGCGCACATGTTTGTGGTATACGATTTGCAGGCACTAATGCCATTACCTAGAGGGCTAGTTTCCTCATTTTACTACAAAAGCAAAATAAACTGCTATAATTTTACCATTAGCGAATGCTAAAAACGTAGAGTGCTACTTTTGGAATGAAACGGAGGGCAAACGCGGAGCGATGGAAATCGGAAGCTGTGTCCTGCAATATCTCAAAGTGGTGGCTGAAAATGCAAACAATGAAAAGTGGAGGAAAAGTGGGGGAATAATTTTACTTTTCACTCCGACGGAAAACAGGTGAAGTGGCACGACATAAATGTTCTTCGAGTTGAAAAGAAATATGCACTACTTTTTTACTGTAAAACTGCGTACGAAGAATCAACCTACAGCAAAATCCTTGTACGAAATATAAGGAAAAATCTGGAGGAACCGTAAACATCGCATTAAGTTTGGTTCCTGCATAGACACTTAAGCACACAATTACCGGCTCATAAAAAAGGGATATACAAGACCTTTTTAATAAAAATATTATCCCTAGAATTAATTACGATTCGTTTTTTAAACAAATTCTTGAAATGTAATAAGCTCGATTTAGCTTTAGGAGTAAAGACTTTTTTTTTGTATGGTTTTATTTTAATGATACTTTTGGAAAAGCACCTGTTTCTATTTTAATTGAATTAACACTTGTGTTATTTTTGTTTTGTGATGTATTTTGAAAGTACGGCTATTTTTTATTAATTGAAATAAGGTGCTTTTCAAATTACCGACTTATTTGTGGACACCGACTTATTCAAATAAGTCACCTCGCGAGGAGACTTATTTGAATAAGTATGTCTACACAGAAATGTCTCCAAAAATGTGTCTTGACTAAATGTAATACATGCAGTTTTTTTCAAATCTAGTAGCAACGACCAATTGGTCGAGAAAATTTTTTCTTCCATATAATAGAAATTGCGTTTTGTTTTTTTGTTATTACGTCACAAATAAGTCGGTACAATGAATTGGAACAAATTGACTGACTTATTCAAGATGGCGTCAAACAAGTAAGTCGGTAATTGGAAAAGGGCCTTAGTTATATAAATAAGTTATATAAATAAAGATTTTAATTTAAGTTAATTCCGTAAAAGACCCTATTAAAGTTAGCCGATAATTTCCAGCCGAAAGAAACAAAAAATCGATAATGCAAATAGTGTCTTTGCTATCTTAGCCGAAAATATAATATGAAATGTCAAATATTAATATGCTTCAGCCGAAAGTTATCAGCTGACATGTTTCAGCCGACATTTCTCAATACTGTTAAAGTTAGCCGAAAGTTTCCAGCCGAAAGATAATGCAGATAGTGTCTTGAATACAGCAAAAATCAGCCATGAACTCGAATTTAGGAGAATTTAGGATCGGATTACATCATTCGGGTGAAGGAGAAATTATTTCAGTTTATAGGAATTTAAAAATCGATAGGAGCGAGCGTTTAAAGAGAATTTAAAAATAGTCAAGACACTATCTGCATTATCTTTCGGCTGGCAACTTTCGGCTTACTTTAACAAGGTCATTTCTCAACCGATATTTTTGAGCCAAAAGTACTTTTTTTACACAAATATTTGTTTTCTACAAAAAAAAAATCAACTGAAAACAATCCGTTCGATTCGCATGTTTGTCGTTTTTTCATTATGGCCTTTCATTTGAATCTATTTCCAACCATGACACTTTAAACGGTCAATTTTTAGAAATTTTCAAATTTTGTCCGTGCGATCTATTCAATCGAGTTTTCCCGAGCTCCCCACATGAAAATTGACCTGACATTTTTTCCAGGTGTGAACATCAGTAAGACCTTTCATTTGAATCTATTTCCAACCATGACACTTTAAATGTTCAATTTTTAGAAATTTTCAAATTTTGTCCGTGCGATATATTCAATCGAGTTTTCCCGAGCTCCCCACATGAAAATTGACCTGAAGTTTTTTCCAGGTGTGAACATCAGTAAGACCTTTCATTTGAATCTATTTCCAACCATGACACTTTAAACGGTCAATTTTTAGAAATTTTAAAATTTTGTCCGTGCGATATATTCAATCGAGTTTTCTTGAGCTCCCCACATGGAAATTGACCTGAAATTTTTTCCAGGTGTGAACATCAGTAAGACCTTTCATTTGAATCTATTTCCGACCATGACACTTAAAACGGTCAATTTTTAGAAATTTTCAAATTTTGTGCGTGCGATATATTTATATACCCTACTGGAAAATAGATTTTCTAAACAATTAATAATGCTATTATTAATTTTTGACGATTCCAGTTGATTTTTTTTATAGAAAATAAATATTTTTTTTTTAAATACTTTCGGCTGAAAAATATCGGCTGAGAAATATCGGCTGCGATATGTCGTCTGAAAAATGTTATTTTCGGAGATAGCAAAGACACTATCTGCATTATCGATTTTTTCTACTTTCGGCTGGAAACTATCGGCTAACTTTAATAGTATCCGTAATAGCCTTTTTTCCTCACCTGAAAAATGTCATTTTTTGAGTTGTGTCATTTTTGTCCTACATGTGCGATATGTATGATTTTTTTTGATTTTATATGTATATTTTTTATTTTTGCTGGTTTATTTTCTCAGTGTACAACTATTCGCTTTGGCTGAGATATGCGCCGTTTTTTTCAAAATTCTTTGCCATTTAGAAGGTAATTTCAATATATGGCGTTTTTCCAAACGGCGTTTCATATTAGCAAAAAACTGAGATAACCAGTTTCACAAACCTCTCTTGAGGCCATTTTTCCGCCATCAAGAGCGTTTGCTACGGCAAAAAAAAGGTTGCGCCGGCCGAAAGTGAAAAAATTCGATAATGCAGATAGTGTCTTGACTACTTCAGCCGAAAGTTAAACAAATAATATATCAAATTGAAATAACCTAGCCGAAAGTGACTAACATACAAAATCAGCCGAAAACATATATGTATTATAATAAACAACAAATAAAATTTTCAATTTAACCGATATTAATTCATATCATTCATATATAATTTATTAAAACTTAAGGGTAACAGTGTTATATTTGGAAAAGGTCTCATTTGAAGAGGTTTGTAAGTGGTTATATCAGTTTCATACAGCCGAAAATTGTCAATAAAGAAATTTAAAAATTATATACTGTTAAAGTTAGCCGAAAGTATCCAGCCGAAAGACAATGCAGATAGTGCATAGAATACAGCAAAAATCAGTCATGAACTCTAATTTAGGAGAATTTAGGATCGGGTTATATCATTCGGGCGAAGGAGAAATTATTTCAGTTTATAGGAATTTAAAAATCGATAGGATCGAGAGTATAAAGACAGTTTAAAAATAGTCAAGACACTATCTGCATTATCTTTCGGCTGGCAACTTTCGACTAACTTTAACAAGGTAAAAATTATCAAGTTTTAAATGGTGTGTAATTGTCGTTAAAGTGGTTTGAAGTTGAATACTATGCTACACATACACATATCTGACTATGGTGATTCGATGGGCTTTGATCATAGGCAAATTTTAAAAATGGGTTCTTGGTGGGGTTACAGAGGTGTAATTTTGAGTTTTTCCTTCTTCTGACAATAAAATTGTTCATCATTCGAGATTTTGCTAGATAGACACCAATCTGACTATCCCGATTCGCTAGCCCATGACCATAGGTAAATTTTCATTTAATGTTAGGGGTGTGTCTGATGGGGTTATAGAGGTGACATTTTAATTTTCCCCATTTTTCAAGGATAAAATTGTTCGTCATTCGAGATTTTGGCATATGAACACAAATCAGACTATGCCGATTCGATAGCCCATGACCATAGGTAGATGTTGATTATAAGCTAGCCATTTTATCCTTATTTTATATGCCGTATAACCCCATCAGACCCACCCCAACATATATTCGGAATATACCTATGGTCATGTTCAAATTTCGAATGACGAACGTTTTTATCGTTGAAAAATGGGGAAAATCAGACCCACCACTAATTATAATGAAAATTTACCTATGGTCATAGGCTATCGAATTGGCATAGTCAGATTGGTGTCCATCTAGCAAAACTCCTAGTTTGAGGAAAAATTGAGAAAAATCAAAATTTCATCCCTATAACCTCATCAGACTCACCCCTAACCCATAATCAAAATCTACATCATGGTCATGGGCTATTGAATAGGGATAGTCAGATGGGTGATTGACTGGCGTAATCTTGAGTTGCAAACAATTTTAACGACAATTAGAAACCATTTAATGCTTGATAATTTTTAATCTTTTTATCGACAGTTTCGGTTGTAAAAAGCAGATATGGCATTTCATCCCTATAACCCTCTGTATTGCAATCATTTTTCGGTTTGAATATTGAAGTTAAACTTCGATACAATCTGCATGATCGACATTTTAAAATATTTTCGGTTGGGATACCATAATTAATATCTACATTACCACCTTTCGGCTGAAAATGTTCTGCTAACTTTAACAGTATCTCCAAACTAAACTTCCGGCGAGCTTCTAGTGGGTCGTCATAGAAGACCGGATATAGGTCCGAACTGAGCTTTTGGTCATTGGGCACCAGCTCATAGTAAATGACTCCCTTCCAATTCTGCCTTCAACCAAGATTCACTATGTAACGAACGCCGGCCCGAAAGGTGTCGCGGTTACTGTTGATGCGTTCTCTGATTTGAAAGTTTTCACGGAAAATAAAGAGTTGGAAGGCGGAAGAATAGTACCCACCGAACCAGTGCTTATAAATAGATTAACGAAGGTAATTATCTTTGATGTCAGCTCGGAGCTTGATGATGACATGGTAACAAGCTGCCTTATTAAACAAAACTGCCTGGATCAAAAAGATTTTAAGGCCACTGGGTGGTAGAAGTAGAACCAGCAACCAGAAACATGTTGCTAAAGTGTGGAAGACTGCACATGGACTGGGTTCGATGCCATGTGAGAGAGTTTGTGACTCCAACTAGGTGCTTTATGCTAGCGATACGGTCACATTGCGAATAATTGTAGGCCGCGCACTGAGAACTGCTCTCACTGTGTACATCATGGTCATGGCTTTAAGGGATGTCGAAATAAAGACAAACCTGGCAGTAGGGCGCGTTTCATGTATCGCATATACAAAAGTGCTGTGCAACGCCTGAGATTCGGAACAGAAATATGACAGAAATATAACAGTCGGAACAGAAATATGTGAAAACATTTCCACCCACGACATCGATATTTTATTTATGGAAGAACCACACTCGGTCAATGGTCAAATCAGCGGCATGCCTTCTACAGCCAGAGTAGCAACAGGACGCTCTGAGGATCCCAAAACAGCAATTAGTATTCATAGTGTTGGCATGTGCATGGTCAATCTAAGCTGGTTCATTCTACCTATTTGCGATATACGCTCAATATAGTGAACCGCTCGAGTACAATCCGTGCAAAATCGAAATAATGCTAGGCTCTCTATCGGGTCAACAAAAAAAGCTAACGATCGTCGGAGACTTCAACACTAGAAGTAAAATGTGGCATGACCGTTTAACCGCTGAAAACGGAAGAAACGCAGAGCACTTCGTGTTCAGGACTGATCTTTAATGGGAACTCCAGTATTGACCTTACAAAAGTCAACGGAGACTTGCTGAGCTCAATAGTTAGGTGGTGTGTAAGAGAAAGTTAGATATCTAGTGACCATAGAGTCAATACGTTTGAGTTATCAAACGCGCCACAGAATAGTCCGCTTGCAAGTAGCAAAACTCTGAGATTTGCTATAAAGATAGCTGATTAGGGTCTATTTGCTAGACACCTGGCCGGCTCTTGGGACAGTGTAGAATCACATCCTGAAATTAACTCGATCGACGAAATTGATGATCGTGTGGAGCTGATCTCAACGCAGCTAACCAGTGTCTGCGACAGCTCAATTTCTAAAAAGAGAGCGACAAAGAGGCGAAGCAGTTGGTGGAACACTAATCACAGGAAACTTAGATCCTCTATGCACAAGCTTAGAAGAGCATACCAGACGGAGAGGAGCCGAACAACAAAAGAGTTGAAATTGTTTCTCTTCAGAGCGGCAAAAAATAAATACTTCCATGAAATATTTAAAGCTAAGCAAAGTAGTTTCCAAAGGAACGTCACGGAACATGGGTATAAAAGTTCATGGGGACTTGTATACAAATTTGCCGCTGATAAAACAAGGCCCCCTAAAGTCTTGAACACCATACGGAAGACAAATGGAGTCATCATTGATACGTGGCTTGACACACGCTTGGAGTTACTAAACTCGCTTCTGCCGGACGAAACACCTAACGTTACTGGGCCTCAGGCAGAAATGCGCAAGATCGCCACCAACAGCAGTTGGACATCAGATGCTGAAGGCCCCCCATTCACGTGGGCGGAGTTCACCAGGGCCCTTACTTGCTTTAAGCGTAACAAGTCTCCTGGACTTGACAACTTGAACGCTGAAATAATCCAACTGGCTTGGCCCATTACCATAGTAAAATTATTAAACAGCTGAATGAGTTTTGGCTATTTCCCTAAGGTGTGGAAAAAAGGTGAAATGATTATAATCAGAAAACCTAGGGATAGAGATCCACTTTCTCCGAAGTCTTATAGGCCAATCATGTTGCTACCTGTCATGGAGAAACTCCTAGAAAGGTTACTAGCGGTTCGGATTTCTCCAAGAATCGAACAGAGCGGACTGTTCTCGGACAAACAATTTGGCTTCCGACGTAGCATGTCTACTGAGGATGCGGTAGTCCACCTAACAAACACGTTCAAAACCTAAAGTTCAAAATATGCTAAATCCAGTTATTAAATCCAGTTATTAAAACTAGTGTCGATTAGTTTAAGTAGCAGTAATCAGATATTCTTGGATATTGCAGCAGCATTTGATAACTTAACGTGGCCAAGTGCCATCGTAAGTTTATTAGTCTATAATCTCTTCAAAAACACTATGAATGTTCAGGGATCAATCCTAGGTCCCCTTGTCTGGAACATCGTGTTTAACACGAGCAGGATAGGTAACATGGACGAAATAGTATTCGCAGATGATAAAGTCATTCTGGTGCAAGGCAATTCGAGGCTTGAACTTTAGCGCCAGGGTCAAATCGCCATCGCAGAGAGAACAGTGAAGGTAAATTTGACTTAAGTTGACATCCTACGATGTCATTAAACGGTAGAAATATGAAAATGGTTACGTGCGTTCGATATCTAGGAGTTGACATCGATGAACGTATGAGAGTAGCATCTCACGTCTTGAGAGTCAGTTAAAGTGCCAAGAAAATATTCCACTCCTTGGCGAGAGTGTCAAGAGAAGGATGGGGACTTAACCATAAAACACTTGTATTAATTTACAAAGGTTGGGTTGCACGACAGGTTAAACTGTCACCATATCAGATCATTGGAAATTGCTCAGAGGGATATTCTACTAGGAGTAACAAAGGCCTACCGAACAGAGTCTAAAGATACTGTTGTGGTTCTGGCCGGCGTGCTCCCTGTAGATATTCTAATCAAAAAGCGAGCGCTCATGTACCACCTAAGAAGAAGAGCCCAAAATAATATAGGTGACCAAGTACATGCTGCAGATAGTAGGCATGATCAGTTTAACGATCAAATAAATAATAAAAGAGAAAAAAAGGAAATCGCGATTGACTTATGGTAAAGAAGGTGGAATCAATCAGCCAATAGAAGGCATACATTTGGCTTCATTCCAGATATAAAAACACTAATAAAAATGAAATGACAACTGACGAGCTCTATACGGGCCAAGTAATGTTTATGCGGTTCAGAAGTAGAAGACGATAATCACCCACTTTTCGAATGTAACGAAGTGACAGTCTTTTTACTAAAATAAAAGTGACTGGGTAACATAAACCTACATGAGTTACCACTGCCTGCACTACTAAGCGACGAAGCTCTCCCGCACTTTCGGTCATATTGTGCTCCACTGATCAATATTTTAGAAGAACGGAATAGTGCGCAATAGTAGACCGGGTACCCGGACGGTACTTGCCTCCACGCGGCTAGGGATGGAAACAATACAATTTAAGAATTGTAACGGCTAAAAGTACTAGCACTATTATCGGTTGGCATAGCTTATTGCTATGAAAACTGATATAAATTTTAAATAATTGTTAGGTATAAGAACTAACGAAAATTTCTCTCGAAATGTTGACTACGATTAATAATGAATCCCTTCCAATCTCACCAAACACACAGCAAAACCATCCTGGCCGTCAATCCTGGCTTGGCCACAGTTTGAGCCACTTCGCTGGCCTTCGAGACCTTCAGAAATGGCTCGATTTCTTTCCGTTTTGTCAATGATTCGCAGATAAAACCACGGTCCAACAAGTATTTTTGCGTCAACTCGTGCGGCACCCAAACATCGAGGTTCTGTTTAAGCCTTATGCAAATGGTTTAAATTCTTTTTCGGTGGTCGATCTGTAGCTCCTGGGTGATGCTACGACAGCTCGCATGCCGGTCTACTTCGATAATTTTCAGGGTTTTATCGACATTTTTGATGATAGGCGTGATTGGCTGTGAAAGTATCGGGACCATAGACACCGTTCACATTTTTAGCCATTTGGCTTGCGTTTTCGCCTTTATCGAACCAAACTGTAAAAAAATACCGAATTTTCTGTATTTTTACCTCCATCCTTGGCACGCTATAACTCACAACTTAATCAACCAATCCACAAATGACCAAATAATCATTTTAGTATCCATCCATTTAGAAGCCGTCTATAGCGAAAAAATAATAGATTTCTATTTCCCCAACCCATTATAATAACTAGCTCCTGAACATAGGCCATTCTCGGTATGAGGACCTCATCAAAACCTCAAGAAACTTCAAGAAACCTCAAGAAACACATACTGAGAATGGCCTATGTTCAGTTGCTTTTGAAACTTCTTACTCGTAAATGCTAGAACCATATCTGTCCGAAAGTCATAGTGGGACCGATAACCAATACCGAAAATTCAATTTCCATTACAAACTATGGTTGTTTGAAAAGCGGCTAAACATAGGCCATTCTCGGAATAAGGACCCCATCACAAGCTCCGGCCATTCTCGGAATAAGGACCCCATCACAAGCTCCTGAAACTTCTTACGCGTAAAGGCTAGAACCAGATCTGTCCGAAAATTATAGATTCTTTAGTTATGAAAAATTCCAGAAACTCCGATTATCTTAATAGAGGTTTGCATATTTCGAAGATAGCAAACAATTAGTAGAAAAATCCGTTCAAATTCGTTAAATCTTCTAATTTTGGTATATGTCCGTTTTTAAAACTCGAGGATAATTGAGTGTCGTACCCTATCTGGCATTATATGCCGCATTGTGGCCCCAAGTGTTGTGGTATACAATTTACTGTGGAATTTAACTCGACATAAAATTCTAAACTGCAATACCTAAAGCCACCAAGCGGGATATAAGGCCAGGTTGAATGCGATACTAGCTTATATTTGGAAACTACTCCATGCTCATATCAGGTGTGGAAATAACCGATATTTTTAATTTAAATATTCAACCCGAACAGCGACAGTAAACTCGCTATAGTACTTTCGTTGCACATTAAATTGTGGCTAGGTGGGGTAGTTTTGACATAAACCCATTTAAACTACCCCGAATGTCGAAAATAGAATTATTTCAAACGAGTCAATGAAGCCACCCAAAGAGTCAAAAAAGTTTGGACAAGAAAAGTAATGATTTTTTTTTAATTGTAATGTTATGAAATTTGTATGCTTTATTAGGAATGAAAATCCATTCAAATAATCAAATAAACCAGAAAAAACAACTTTTGGCAATTGAATTTATTTAATTATAAAGTGTTCTGCAAAGTACTTGACGTGGTCCCATTATTTTCCTTATCGACACTTATCGTAAATTTCATATCTTTCATTTTATTGTTTATCCCCTCCTCCTCCTTATCAAAAAGTTGCATTTTTTTAACATTTCGCCATAAATTAATTTCTAAAATTGTTGCAATAAACAGAACACTCGCAGACGCTAGATTGAAATATTTTCGCATTATTTCCTTGTCATACAACCAACAGTTTCCGGTGCCCGTGCACGTTTTACCCCAGAACAAGCAAGATTGGTCAAAAATCCATCCATAAATAATTGGACCAGGCATATACACCATTAAGCTAGAAATAGTGGATGCAAACGATAATGCAAATGCTTTATTTCGTTGATCGACTGCTCGCATTGTGATCAGCAGTTTATTAGACTGCACTGTTGCAGATACGAATTGCATTATGCACAAAATTATCATAAAGTATAGCAGCTCCTGTTCACAGTTTACCGGACAAAAACCGGATGTTGCTTGGCCACTCCCATGCGGTGAATTTGTTGTTTTAATTTCATAACATTCATCGTATATTGTTGTATCATTATCCAGGATCCGTTGTTTCATACATCCAGCGTGACACGGAGACACATATGTATTTCCGTTCTCACCGCAAATCGGTAAAAATTTCACGTGTTCACAGTGACAGTTTGGTGATAGTGGATTCGTAAAATTTCCACCTAAGTCGTTTTCTAATAAAACCGCGTTATCGTTTCCTGGACATCCGATAAATACGAACGATATGGTTGTTAACGTGATAAGGAGACCAACTAAAACATTCCAACCAGATAATTGTCGTGCGGTGGGTTTAATTTTTTGAATAATATATCCGGCAGAAAGCGTACCGACTGCGTTGAACAATACTGCAATAGAGCCAGTTAAAAAATTGGCCTCGGCGGCTGTCTGACGATATTGTATCTCAATATATTTAGGTGCGTACATCCAAAACGGCAATAACCCTAAGAATTGAACTACGGCCGAAAATATGTTCAACATATACACTTTGTTCTTCAGCATTTGTTTTAACGATTCTTTAAAATTTAAATTTTCTGCAGGCGATATTTTGGAATGGTTTTCCCCTGACAGTTCCGAAATTTGTCTCCTAATTGCGGCTCTCGGTAGTTCTTTGGGGAAGAATGCCAATAAGAATGATGTAATGGTAAGAAGAATTCCGTTTATAATAGGTCCAATCCACCAAGCTCCCATCCATCTGGAATCTGTTTGGGTAATGGTTGGTGTTAACTGCGGTGCAATGTAATATGCAACGCTCATTGATGCCAAACCGAATCCTAATGATGGCCCGAGCAAACGTAAAAATAGTGATATGCTTAGAAGCATTGGTGCCTTTGACTTTTGTATATTGTCATCTATATATGAAGTGCCGAGACTTTCGTATAAAAATCCAAATATTCCTGAGCCTAAATGTATCAAGAATAAATAGATTTGTGGGAATAGGTCACCAGTTGCGACATCACATTGAGTTTTTGATGCCACTGAAATATAATTTGCTTATAGAACATAAAAATTAATTTACAATGTAGAATATTTACCATTTAATTGGCACAGCGAGTTTAAATCCTCCGCATTTGTCGCATTTGGATTCGGTACAGCACCGTATTCGATCGTTAAGTCTAGGGCATCTTTTCCCGGTCCGTACATCAAGTGTAACGCGGTAAGGGAAAAACAATAAAACGCTGCAGTTAAAATTGCGAATGAGACCCATTTTGGACGATGACCACGTTTCAGAAAGTGCGTCAATATTGGGCCACAAGTTAGACCGGCTATTTCAAAACCGGACACGATCATACCAACATTTCGAGTTGGTATTTTAAATCGTTTCTCTAGTGTGGTGACTATCCCGTTAAAAAATGCATAAATGGAAATCATTATGGTGCCAGCAAATCCATGAACGAATACATACGTTTTTTTGCTGGCCAATCTAAAATTTCAACAAACCGTTATTATCTCGTATGTAATATTTACCTCAATTATACGCGCACATACCGCTGAAAGCATGCCTGATGAAAACATAGAAACCCACATTTATTATCGTCAGTCAATCGAATATCCATTATTTCCCCATTATTACGTAACAGATTTTTCTCTGTGCCACCTGAATTTTGATCGAATGCATCTTCGTCGAACACAACATTGTGAATCATTTTGATTTGACGGTAGTCGGTATACTGGAATTATACCTAAAACAATTAAAAATGCTAATAGATTTCAAAACACACATTTCAACTTGATATAGTTGTCTTTTGTAATCGTATTTGCGTTAAGATTTGTTGAGATTGTGCTGCCTTATCAGATTTGAAGCGAGAATCTGTTGCCAATTTGATATGAAAGTAGAATTTTGTATCTAAATATGCGTCTTAGCGTGAAATTAATAACTTAATCGCAACGTTCCAATTATGACTTGATTATGATTGAAAACAATCGTCAATAGAGTGTCAATTGAGTAACCTCTAGGCCAAATTAACAGAAAAAAAATAAAATCCTATTCATAGAACGGCTAATCACAGCCTTTTCACACTATGTAATAAATTTTAATCTGAATAAACAACACACAATTACCCCAATATTTATTTAAAGTGGGCCGGTGTGGCCAGTAGCAGCGATGTCTGTTTCATGCCTGTAGTTCACAAGACAGATTTCAAAATTGGGAGTTAGGCCGGTAATTAACACCTAAAGATCAACACCGGAAGCAGAAAAATTCTTTGATTCTCTAAGTTTCACTATAATTTCACTTCCTGACGTAAAACGACCGTAAAAAATATTGTAGACGAAAGTTTTAATTTCAATTACTGCGGATAGGTGGAGTGGTCGATTTTTTTTAGTTTCTTGTAGGCGCAGTTGACACTACCAATTTCAGAAATACGTTTTGGACAGGTTTTGAATATTTTTTTGAGTTTATTATTCTTTTGAAAAAAATGACGTAATAGTGACATTTGTTGCAAAAAGTTTTATTTTTCTGGTAAGAGAAAAATGTTACCCATTTGTTAAAATTTGGTAATGATTTGCAATTAATGTTTCCCAGTTTTCTGTAACCGCGGATATCAGATAGTAATATTGGAAATATCCGACGGATATCGAATTGTTCTAGAAATGTAATACTTTGTCTCACAATGCACTTTAATCAAAAATAAATTTAAACATTTTTTAGAGAACTTTTAGAGAGTAGGATCTAATGTTAGTGTATAGCACCTTCCTGGAACCGAAAATGTTTCTTCCGAATCAATCCACATTTACTTTGTGGTTCTAATGCTTCTTTTAACCCTGTTTTCTTGAAGAGTTTAATTCTTATTTTAACGGCTTGTAACGATCTTTAGTAAAGATCCTAAATCCAACTTAGGAATATCTATCGTAATCAACTTCAGCCTGAATCAGCATGTCATTTTATTTCAGCCGAGATAACGTCATGCCTCAATGCTCAATAGCAATCAAATTTATTACAGCATTAGTCTATTAAAATTTGTGATAAGAATGTTCTAATCGGATATCGGTTCCTGTTGAAAAAATAATTACGGTTAACGGATACTGTTAGGATTGTATATATTCGCGTATACTGGTAACAGTATACGTTTTTGGATATTTCTTAAATAAGTTTACACATACAAATCCCATATGTTTGGCTGGTTTGCAAAATATTGAATTTTAACTTCCAAAATTATTGAGAAAATCCCCTTCTTGAAAACTATAGATTGAAAAACCAATGCAATAACCAACAAAAATATATATTTTCTACATTGCCTACGAATTTCATAGTATTTGTCGACATTATTTACGCTCAAACCAAATAACTGCACTATTTTCGATACTAACATATATGCAATTCCGAAATACGCGTAGACGCATAAAATGACCACACCCTTAAAAGGTCTCCCCCGTATGACTATAACGTTGGATTTCGGAACCAAATCCAGTTTTCCTGAAGTATGTATTTGGCTCAATCAAGTACGTAAGAATCGTTGAAATCCATCTGAACTGCTACAGAACGTCTTCTGGATCATGTTGCAATTTAATGCCACCAAAATAGAACCATAACATTCGTTGCTCAATGAGCAATTCTTGACAATATTAATTTTATTGCGGATCGACGTCATCAACAATCCCTGCTCAAAGTTAAAAAAAAACAACAAAGATCACCAAATCTTTAATATCGTTTTTGAACATGCTAAACTTTTTAACATTATTGCAAGAATTAAAAAGCTCCTATTAAAACTGCAACTTCCACAAAAGTTTAAGTAGGCAATTTATCCGCCGATGTACCAAAAATATGCAAAAAAATTTTTTATCGGAGGGAAATTTAAAAAATGCTCTGAACTAATTTTGTTTGAAAATTCAATTTTACAATCGTTTTGTTTTCAGCTATTTTGGAAATTGCCCCTTCCGGTGGCCCAATTTTGACTAAAAATCAGTGGGATCTTCCAATTTACGGAAAAAGCTTAAGTTACATCCAGATCAATCATTCCGTATTTACAGGGTATTATTTTTTTGTTGAAAAACAGTTTTTTTTTTATCAAAAACGTCATTTCCGCTTAAATTTTGTAAAACTGACCGGTATTGTTTCAAAAAAAATTGCATTGTTTTAATTCATTATCATTTTTCCCATAAATGATATATTTTTTAAAATATTTGCAAGAAACAATAAAGCTTCTATGGAAGCTGTCACTTAGACGCTTAATTATTAAGCGTCATTTAGTGTACACGGAACCAAACAGGCACACGAGTTATATGTCAAGACATATCACCTTCGACAAATAAAAATGCACATGATACAATTTGGTTTTAGGTATCATGTTAAATTAAAATTGTCACACAAAAATAAATGTTAAATTAACAATTTTCTTTAGAGGAAATTCACATGAAATTTCAATAAAGTAGAACGGAAATATAAATGGTGTGATTTAAGTTTAAAATACGAAAAATGCTAAATTAACAAAAAATAATAGAAAAATTCATTTTGACTTTGCATTAAAGAATTTTAATTGTATTACTGACTCCAAAGAGGTCAGACTTAAAAAATAGAATTCAAAATCCACCTCTAAAGAGAGTGGATATTCATTATAAAATAATCTTAAGATTATTAGTGTAAAAAGTATTGTAAAAGAAAGTTTGAATAAAAATAATTTTTTTTATAATATTTAAAATTAATAAATACGAAAGTCGCGCGCACACACATAGATATTTTAAAAACTGTTTTTAAACAAAAATTTAATCCCTGTACATACGGATTGATGGATCGGGATGAAATATAAAGTTTTTCCATTTTCCAGTAAATTTCGAGCAAAATCGATCCACCGGACCGAAGAAAGTACTTGGCCTTTTTTCTGGTAGATGGCTTTACATCCATATATCTCAGTATAACCGCATTGATCGTATCGGGCAATGTGTGTTTGAAAAGTGACATTTTAACTTGCACTTTGACATACAAAACAATAAAATCGGTGAAGTGAATAAAAAGTTACAACAGCGAACACATTTATGCTGTTTACGGAGAAGGTGCTTTATCAAAATCAGCATCCAAAAAATGGTTCGCGCTTTCAATCTGGAAATATGCATGTCAAAGATGCACCTCGCTTTGGTCGATCAACCACTGGAAAAATCGATGAAATCATGCAGAAAATTGAAGAAGAACGGCATAAAAGCAGCCACGCAATTGGTAAAGAACTAAATATCGATCACAAAACAGTTTTAAACCATTTGAAAATGGCTGGATATAAAAAAATTGACATTTGGGTACTCCATGAACAGTTGAAAATGCGAAACGCTGTTGAAATGGAAATGAAATCGAGCCATTTTTAAAGCGAATGATTACTGGTGTGATGAAAAGTGGATAAGATACGACAACGTTGTGCGAAAAAGATTATGAACGAAACGAGGTGAAGCTCCCAAACTGCTGCCAGAATTGATCAGCAGAAAGAGCGGTATATTCCATCGTGATAACGCTAGACCACACACATTATTGATGACCCGGCAGAAACTGAGAGAGCTTGGCTGGGAAGTTATGATGCACCCACCATATAGTCCTCACCTTGCACCATCAGACTACTAATTGTTCCGGTCCATGCAGAACCATCTTAATAGTTTTACATTAAATTCAATAGAAGCCTGCGAAAATGATTTGTCTCGATTTCTCTAAACCACAGAACTTCTACAGTGATGGGATAATGGCTCTAGCAGAAAAATGGCAATAGATCATCGATCAAAATGACACATATGTTTGGTTTAATAAAGTTCATTTGAATTAAAAAAATTCTTTGTTTCAATGTCACCCAAAAAATGCCACGAACTAATAGTTCCTTAACCTATTATTTCATCCCTTTGTTTTTTTTATTATCTAATTCCAGGCGGAATATTCGCTGTGGCACCTTTTTCTGATTTACAATATTAGTTATAGATTTAACACGGAAGTTTTTTTCAGCGAGAGCAGCTTGATCTCGTTTATGTCAATGAAGCTCTGAATTCGTTTTCACATCAATCCCCACGTAGTGTTTTGATATACCTAGGCCTTGTATGCCTCAATATTTGACGGCTGGATTTTGATTTCTTTTATATTTCCTCGTTTAACCCCGGAAATATAAAAGTTACCCTCTGTTAGAGTGTCGATGGTTCTTGCTAAATCTCTTGGTACAGCATATTCAGCAGCTTCATCGGTGTTTATTAAACTAGAAAACCGGTTGCCATGAAAAAACGCAAAAATGCAAAATGACCAAACATATGTAAGCAACATTTACACTCGTTCGACTGAGGCGAGAGCATTGTCGACACTTTGAAAAAAAAAATTAATTTGCTGTCCTATCACTCTGCTTTGTTTGATCGTTCACTACTGGGACACCCTGTACCTGCTTGTCTATCGGTTGAGGCTGTTTAAAACAAGTTTTATGTTTTTGTTGTTTTGATCTTGTTTAGACTAACCAACGGGACATTCAAGAGACTATTTACTGAAAAAGATTGTTGTGTACTCAAGAGACAGTTTTGGTTGAACAGTGTAAGTGAAATGTGCGTAAACTACAGTCGGGATTATTTCGGAATTTTGCGGTGTGCTTTAGTGATACGGCTTGTGATGAATCAAAATTTAATGTTAATTTAATTTAACAAATAATTAAATGGTTTTGTGAGAGTGACCATGCTGTGCATGGTAGTGATTTAAAATTAAAATTAGTGCAAGTTTTGTTTGTGTGTATAAGTGATAACGGTGATTTCGTGTTGTGTTGTTTTGTAAAAATAGTGTTAAGTGGCGTTTTAAATTATGTTTTGTAATTATGTTAGTAAGTGAAAGTATAGTGAAAAATTTTTGATTGTGTTTGGTTGTATTCAAGGAGGCAACGGGAACATTTATAAGTTGAAATTTATGGCTGAGTGAGTATTCCGATTTTTATTTAACCAAACTCTTTTATGGTTGCTTGGCGATTATAAATTTTTATAAAATGGGTCAACGAGACTCTTACAGAAAACTATTGTAAATAGTTTGAATTGGCAATGGCCTGAGACTTATTCATAGAGTAGAGGTGGATAAGAATAACTTATTGGTTTAAAGATGTTTTCCAAATAGGAGGGAAATATGATTTTCTCGTCACAATCAAAACCAGTTAATAAGCCGAATTGGGTTCTTATCACCTACAAACTATAGAGTTTTGTAAGACCGGTTTTAAATAACCTCCTTGGTTATGCTTAAATATTCGTGCGTATTTTTTTTTTTTATTATTTCTGTACGTTATTCAAGTTCTGTATATATGTTTGGTAATTGCAGCTCTGTTATTTTAAAAAACTATAGAGAATGAGGATAGTGGAAGAAAATTTTCGAACTTTTATGCTTATTGGAATTTTATACACGATTTGATCTAACATATTTTATTTAAAATAAATTAATTCTTAATTTTAAATTGGCTTTCAAATTAGCTTTGGTTGGTTCAACAGAAATTTAGTCATTAAATATTTTATATGGTGTGCTAATTAATACTTAATTACTGTGTATACTTTTGAAATCTAAATTTTTTAAACAGCCTCATCCCGAGTTGAACGATAAGCTTTGTTGAATGAACTTTTCGTTTCTAGTGTTAGGGGTTATTGATTTTCTGAATAGAGTCTGGCATTCTGCGAGAGATAAAAATTTTGTTTTCTGAAGCATTAATACTAATAGAATAATGCTTGGAGTAAGGTGGGGAGTAAGGTATCTTTACACTGGGGAAAATATCACTTATAGACTCCTTTTTTTAAACCATTGAACCGCTTTTTACTTTTTTCGGAAGCCAATTTTTGATATTACTATGAATAGTAGGCTCAGCTTAGATTACAATCAGAATATGACTTTGCTTTTTTGGTTTAGCCTTTCCTTACGAAAATTTATTATTTCCGAAGTAATTGATGCCAAATTCAATTTGTACAATGATAGTGTACTGGAAAAAAATTCTGGTACTGGTTCTGCAGAATACAGAATATGGTTATCTTGGTAAGCCCGGTTTGAACATTTAAGAATTATAAAATTTATTTTGAGAGTAATTCAGGAAAACAACCGGCTGAGATTAACCAATCTCGGTTTATACATAATCAAAGTTGCGGTCTTAAGTGTCTAGTTCACAGTTTTTTCAAACATTCCCAGACGCTATTGAAATTCTATAAATAACTTTAGTACTATAAAGTAAATAAAATTACTATAAAAATAAGAAGTGATCATTTCTTAATTAAAAATTTCATTCATTCAAAAAACTTGTACGAAAATTTAAAATAAATGTTGACGCAAGTTCTGAATTATGACAATTTTGGTTTAAATAATAAATTTTACTGGATGATGGCTATCTTCAGATTTTCCGTTTTACTTTAAGGTGATGTCAGGTCTAAGAGTCAGATCGAAATATTGTATCAAAACCAAATAACATGCCTCAATCTAAGTAAATTCAAACAATCATTATCAAATTAAATTTGAAGAACACACACTGTTAAAACATTCTTTAAATCTTCGTATTGACGAAAACATATTAGGACATGGAATATTTCGTCCAATATGTCACCTTTAATAAACAAATAATACGACGTTTTCAATATGAACTTGCTGAGCATGACATTTTGTACAAAAATTGGTCCGTTTTGATTTTCCAGTTCGCATTATAGCCAGTAAGAGACATCTCAGATATATCGCCAAAATTCCACTTTTTAGATATATTGGACCTATTCTTCGGTATAACCTATCAAACGCCCCTGTTTTCACAGAGACTTGCTAGAAAGTAGTTGATACCTCCGTCATGTTATGTGTAAAAGGGTGCACGGTAGGCCTGGCATATCCGGGATCCTTGCTTAGTCTTGGCCGTACATTCGAATCAATCAAAATTGTGTTTCTTATAAATGATATGCATTGCAAATATTTGCTACACACAAAAAGTTCCTATCGAAGCTGTCTCTTTCTGTGGACCGGTTTAAGCCAAAAATCGCTGCGATTTTTCAATTTATGGAAAAAGCTTAAGTATGAATTTTTGGATGCGACGATCATAAACTTTTGTCAATTTGTTTGGATAAGGAAAACAGTCGAAGACCCATGGATATGGCGTATATGCTGAAATAGCCGTATCTCCCGAAAAATTCCAAATATCCAATACAGTTATTTTAAATTTTACTCTGTTCACACACATCAACAAAAGCTTTTTGATTATCGACTCCATATGTTGGTAGGGTCGTTGGAAAGGACATTTCTTAATCTAACTGGCGTTACACGTCACATCCTCGGAAAAATTCTTTGAGCTGGTTAACATATTTCAGTGAAACAACATTCAGATTTTTTAAGCTATTACAGCACACATTCACACTGTTGGTAGTGTCGTTAAAAGGGGCATATGTGAGCTGAGCTCTATTTTTTTTTAAACAAGTCGAAATCATAATCAAACGCTTTCTGATCATCGCATCCGTATGTTGTGTCGTTAGAAAATTAATTTCCTAAGCTAACACACCATATACACAATATCCTTGGAATAATTTTTGGCCAATATTTTTTCGAGAGGACCTAAAAAGTCAAAATTTTTCTACATGAGCTGGTCATGATTTATTTCAGAAAATCAAAACAATATTCGAAATTGTCTTTGTTCACACTCATCAACAAAAACTTTTTTAGTAGTGTCGTAAGAAAGGTGAATTCTTAAGATAATTGGCCGTAACAATTCTGTAAGCTCGCCACTTTTTGTTTCAGTGAATCCAAAATAAAGTCTTTGATCATCGCATCCATAAGTTGATAGTGTCGTTAAAAAGGGTAATCATTCTCGGAATAATTCTGTGAGCTGGTCAATATTGTTTTTAGCGAATCAAAACCATATTGGAAATTTTTCTCGTGTCGTTAGAAAGGGCATTTCCAAAACTACCTGTTTTTATACGCCACATTCCCTGAATATGATTCTGTAAGGTGGCCAATATTTATTTCTGTGTGGTTCCAAAACAATTTCGAAATTTTTCTTTATTCGCACTCATCAATAAAAATAACTCTGATCATCGCATCCATTCGCTGGTAATTTTGTTAGAAAGAGAATTTTCGTAGCTTTCACTGAGCATATACGCTTCATCCTCGGTTTAATTCTGTGCGAGGTGGCCAATATTGTTTTCGGTACATCAAAACAATATTCTAAATCTATCTCTGTTCACACATATCTTTAATAAATTTCTGGTTATCGCAACCATATGTTGGTATAGTTTCATTGGGAAAATAGGTTCAAAATAAAATAGAAATGTTTCTCTGTTTGGGAGAAACAGAAAAAGGTTTCTATTTTGAACCATTCCGTGTTTATATTTGATAATTTGCTTGATAATTTCTTGTATAATTTTTTTTAATTGGCGTTTGTGTTGAAGAACAAATAACGCATACGAAATAAAATGTTCTAGAAACCAATGATGGTGGAACTTGTGATTGCATAATCCTTAAATGTTTCATTGCTATACGAAAAATATAGTGTCTGAATTTTTGGTAGTCGAGAATTGATACAATTTCATTGAGCATAAGGTCCGTCCGTTGAACGAACGATATACTGACATAAAGTTTCAGAAACGAATGAACTTAGCACTTCTAATTTTTTATTCCTATCCGGAGGGTTCATTGTTAACCGAAAATTATTGTGGCTGCATTTGTGTTAATCCAGAATTGGCCCAATTTTATATAACAAGTCCGTGAATGAGTGCCAACTTCAACTCCTTACATTATCATTTGAAAATTATAGAGGCCGAATTTGTGCTAGTAAAAAATAATTGTTCTTGCCATTGAAAAAATATAGTGGTTAAATTTTTGCTAATTCAGAATTGGTCTAATGGCCTTGAAAAGTAAAGATCCAAATAACAAAAAAATCCAGAAGTGCAAAGTGCAACTTTATTAAAGTTAGCCGAAAGTTTCCAGCCAAAAGCAAACATTGTCGATAAGGTAGATAGTGTCTTAGATTTCTTAGCAAAAAATAATCAGTTCCGATCCGTTGATTGATGTTCATCAAACAAAACATATTTGCCGAAATTTTTGAGTCGAGAAAATATTTACTTTTAACCAGAAACACTAATGAATTTTAATATTTTACAAAAATTGAATCTGGTCTATGTCCGATTCGATAAAAAATTAAATTTAATGTCATATGAATTAGCGGCAAAAATAATAAATGGTAATGTTTCACAATTGTAAATTAATCTACACGGTTTAAACAATTAATTTCAGTTTAAACTGTTTGATAGGACATATTGTATTGGCAAATTTTGTTATTTAAAGATAAGATGATAAGAAGTTTCAGATTACCAGGCTTTGTCATTGATGCCACTATGGTCATTTGATAGGCCATCATGTTGGTCAACTTCGGCCTATTTGTGGAGAAATTCTGAAGGGGATACAGGGGTGTAATTTAATTAAATTTAGATTTATATATCGAAAATGCATTGAATGGATTGTCGTTCTTGGTTAAGATGCAGTGTCATTGATGCCACAATGGTAATTTCATAGGCCATGTTTTTCCAAGGATATTGAACATATTTGGTACGAATATACTCGTATCCAAACCGTTAGAAGTTTGCACAATGAGCACAATGCACTTAAATAGTCGTATAACATTCAAGCTGTCAGCCTAACGCCAGCCGAAACCATTCCCTCTAAGCCAAACCAACTATGGTACAAGAAACACAATGTATTGTGTACCATTGTGCAGTATATAATTTTTCAGACGGAATTTTACAATTCCAGCTTCCTTATAAATCCAGTCGAAACCGTGCCAGCCTGAACCAAACCAACTATCACACAACTCGCAGAGTGCGTTGTATATCATTAAGGAGTTTCTAATTTTGCAGCCGGACCAATATTAAGGCAGCTGGAACCAGAGTTTTATCAGCCGGAATCATTAGGAGTTTGCAAAATGCACACAATCCATTTAAATGGTTGTGAAAAATATAGACTTTCAGGAAGTACCCATAACAAGGTAAGCCGGAACCTGCCGTAAACCCTGCTGGAACTAAACCCTCTAAAGTCAAATCAACTATGACACAAGAAGCACAATGCTATTGTATACCATTGTTTGTGTCCATTAGGATTTTGCAGCGGCACCTTATAATTCCAGCCGAAACCTTATAATTCCAGCTGAAACTTGTAATTCCAGCCGAACTGATTTAAAGCCAGCCGGAATCAGTTTTTTTGTAGCCTCAACCATTAAGAGTTTGCACAATGAGCACAATGCTGTACCAAACTTACTGTACCTCAAATAGGTACTTAATTTTCAATGTCAAAACTGCTATAAATAGGAAAAATAAAATTCCTATTCCGTATTGCCAGAATACACATTTAGGAAAAAATTCAAAACTGCTAGAAAAATGTCAAATATTTTTTCCTTTTCCTATTCCTAAGGAAAACCAGAATACTTACTCAGGAGTAATTTATTTCAATAAGAGATTCCCTCATCAATATCGTGAATACTGAATATTTCTAATTTGAGACTCTTTACTCACATTTAAATTGCGATTAAGGATCATTTTGTAATGTTTCCAATTTTCTGCAGAGTAGCCTACGTTAAATATTAAAGTTTTGGGAATTTGAGTTCAATTGAAAAAGAAGCGGGAGGTGGTCAGAGCTTAAATCTTGGATAGATTTCATATTATCTAGAAGTTGAGAGCATTTAATAAGGGCTATGTCAAGAGTGGACCCGTATTTGGAGTTGTGATTGTAGTGGGTTGGCAAATTAGGAAAATTCACTGTAAATTTATCAACTAGCATTAAGTGGTAGAGAATGGAACCAGCTCTATTATTTTTGAAACAGTTCTAATGAGGATGTTTGGCATTTAAATCGTCTCCAATAATAAATTTGGAACTAAATGAATTTAGCTATTCTGCCTCAATAATTTGGAGGTGACAAGATGACCTGATTTGCTATTTAAACTATACATTTTATATTCAGGGTCAAAGAGGAATGTACCGACTTTCAACCATGTTTCTGTAACCAAAGCCACATGGATGTTATGCTGTCTCGTAAAAGTAAACGTTTCTTCCGCTTTATTTATAATACTATGAGCATTCTATATACAGATATTTAATGCATTGTTATAGTTTGCTTGCGTTGGATCAATCATTTTTGTACAGTAATGTATAGATAAGCTACTGTGAGGCGCGTAATTACTTCAAATTGTTGAAATTTCGTTTTACAATAGGAAAGACTAGAGACCATGTCTAGAAAATTTTGCTCATTTATAATAGTCCGCTAATAAATGGCAGTTAATGTATTGGATACACAATTTAATTAATAAAAATCACAAAATCAATTTATCTTTTATTTTATTCACGCTTCTTTTCTAGCCTTTTCTTACAAAAAATAAATTTACCTTTGGGGATTGTGTAACTGCTAATCGCCAAAATTAACATCAAATATCCGCTTCGTTGTTGTCGCTTGTTGATTTTAGTTTTGATGTTGAAGGTTTTGTAGTCGCCAAAAGAATAGAAAAAATTTTTGATTTGGAGATACCAAGTCACTTCTATATTCTCCTTCAAAAGTTCCCTCTCCGCGATTCGACATTTTCGAAACTCTCACTTGTACTCAAATATCCCGCGCAATCTTATCAAGATCAAAATCAACTCATTGCTGAATAACTTTACTCTAGTACATTTTATTATTACGAAAATAGCACGATTGTTTTGATTTTATTTTTGGCAATTAGTGAAACGGGATTAATTTCGATCATATGTTTTTGTTTATATAAAAATACAAAAAATAAATTTAGTGTTATAAAAGTAAATCATTGTGAAGTTTTAACAAAAAAAATAATGCAAAATTATGTCATTTACTTTAATAAAAATATAGAAATTTTATGGAAAAAATATATTATAAATTAAAGTGACAATAATTCAATCCAAAGGCAAATAAGCTAAGTTCGATTTTATATAATTCAAAGTTTGGTTTAAATTCATAATTAATGTTTTAATGTTTCCTTGTTGTAGTTTTAGGTTATAATCATTAACAATGTCACTTACCAATGAAAGTATTTCCTCTTATGAAAATAAAGATGGGATGAAAAACTGGGCTAACTTAAAATGCTTGCAGTTGACAACAAAACTTGACTTTGATTTCCATTTTCATTGCATAAATAAGTTAATTTGTCTTTACTATTCTCTTCAGCTTCTTGATTCATGAACTAATCCATTGTGTCTGCCATTACATTCTGTACATCTTTATATGATTTTGCAAGTTACACTTTTGTGACGACTTTTTAAACAATTTTGACACAATCTTAATTTTCTCGACTTTTTCATTCTTTGCTTGGGCGTCATAGCCAAAAATTCGACAAAATTCGTTATGCAATGTGATTGTTTGGTGCATTATGATCAAACGATTTCACAAAAAAAAAAAATAAAATTGGAAGTGTCTTTCGTGAAATATTATCCTTTTCCTTGAATGGAGATGGACATCTTTTATGTAAAAACATAATCATTTCTTGCCAAGTTGCTTGTACATCTGATGTATGCACGCGCATTTTCCCATACTTAACTTCCTAGGTTCTAGATCAAATCGCTGCTTCACCGTAAATACTATCACCGCGTCGCTCAAGTTTCCGCTTAACTTTTGAAGCCTACGCACATGTGTCTGACTATCATCCAACAACCGCGAAATTTCCGATCGGCTCTCGCAAGATTCCCGACTGACGCTAATTTTATCGATCTTTCAAAATTACTATCACTATCTGAACATGCAATGATTTAGTTTAATTTTTTTCATCATTATCATTCTCACCTGATGCATTTTGTCCTTGCAACTATGCATAATGATTCAACGCTGTCTGGAATAAATATTTAACGTGGCGATTCCAATTCGATTAATTGTGTGTAAATTGAATTATAATTTTGTTCGCATGCCTCCAATTTACCTTACCAATTTTAAAATTTAAATTGAATTCGCTTTCGTTACTCTCAGGATTTGATTCTTCGATGAATGTTTTCAACTTTGTTAATTGTATTTTAAATACTTCCCCTTTGTTCATTAGCTTTTTGAATTCGTTGGTATACACTTTTAATTTTTCGGCTTTCATGTTCAAAAAGTATCAAACTTCCTTCCTATGCAAGAAATAGTACCCATGAATTTATAACAACAGTCCATACCCACAAAAACCGATCAAAATGTACCGAATTTCATTCCAATGCAAGAAATAGGAACCCAAGAATTTATAACAACAGCAAATACTCACAAAAATCGATCATGTTGCATCGAACTTCCTTCCTGTGCAAGAAACAGGTACCCTTGAATTTATTACAACAGCACACACCCACAAAAATAGATCAAAAACAATCGAATTTCCTCCCTATGCCAGAAATAGGAACCCAAAAATTTATAACAGAAGCCCACACCCACAAAAATCGATTAAAAATTATCGAGCTTCATTCCTATGCAAGAAATAGGAACCCAAGAAGTTATTCCAACTTCCTTCTTGTGCTAGAAATAGATAACCATCAATGCATTACGACAGCCCACGCCCATAGAAACGGATCACAATGCATCGAACTTCCTTCTTTTGCAAGAAACAGGTATCACTAAATTTATTACAACAGCCCACACCCACAAAAATTGATGAAAAGTATCGAGCTTCATTCCAATGCATATTTTGATGCATTATGAACGATTTTTTTGGGTGTGGGCTGTTGTAATAAACTTTTGGGTTCCTATTTCTTGCATAGGAAGGAAGTTCGATACTTTTTAATCGATTTTTGTGGATGTCGGCTGTTGTAATAAATTCATGGGTACCTGTTTCTTGCACAGGAAGGAAGTTAGATGCACTATGATCGATTTTTGTGGGTGTTTGCTGTTGTAATAAATTCTTGGATCCATATTTCTTGCATAGGAATGAAGTTCTTTTTGAATTATTGATCGATTTTTGTAATAAATTTATGGATTCCTATTTCTTGCATGGGAATGAAATTCGATACATTTTAATCGATTTTTTTGGGTGTGGGCTGTTGTAATAAATTCAAGAGTTCCTATTTCTTGCATTCGAAGGAAGTTCGATACTTTTTAATCGATTTTTGTGGGTGTGGGCTATTGTAATAACGCCAGAGATACCTATTTGTGTGGTTTTGCCTATATACAGAGAAATATGGTTTTGAAACCTGCACTTTTTAGGGGCTGTTTTTCGCAATTGAACTATATACGTGTGTAATTTATTTAGAAAAACATCCTTTTATCAACCAGTAAGATACAATGATTTTAAACGGTTGGTCCACTTTGGGGTAGTTTTCTATGATTTTAATTATGCTATTTTATTGTAATTAATTTGTAAAAAAATTGCCGTACCACCCCCGGCACTATATAACAAAAATTCACAGAAATGCAAAAGGGGCGCTGGAACGAAAAATAAGCTTTTTTCTAAGCACTCCTTAGGTGAAGTTTTTGGAAGGGTTGAGCTATGCCAATATGTTGTGGTTAATTTGTAAAAATTACAATACCACTCCCAATCCAATAAAACCATGGTTTAACCAAAAATATGGGGTTTGAAGAATTTCACCCCTTAGGGGTAGTTTTTTGGGGGTTGAACTATGCCAATATATTGTAATTAATTTGTAAAAAATTCTTGTACCACCCCCAGTACGAAACAATAAATATTTACAAAAATACGAAATGTGAGTTTTCTTTTAATTTGTAAAAAATCCCAGTGCTATTTTCATTGGATTATGCTGGTGCAGCATCACGGTCATGGATAAACTCCATTAGCATACAATCGCAATGAAATTATTGAGTGGAAATTTTTCCGAGATCGTTTTGTAAAATCGGACAACTATAGCTCAAACGAACGTGTGTCACTTTTGTTGATTGTAAATCAACTATTGGAGGTTTTTCCATATATTTATGCATTTTTAACGACGATGTTGTTTCCATAGTTTCCAGCCGAAAGGTAAAAAAAATCGATAATGCAGATAGTGTCTTCGCTTTCTCAGCCGAAAGTCTATATATACGTCACCGTTGATCAACATTCTTCAGTCGAAAGTTATCAATCAAGCAATATTGTTAACCTTGCTCCGAATGAACATAAAGTAAGGTGGGTATGCCACTATGGCCATTTGATATGTCATAATTGTTGGTCAACTTCGGCCTAATTATGTAGAGATTCTGAAAGGGATACAGGGATGTAATTTATCAAAATTTCGCTAATTCAATATATCGAAAATGCATTGAATGGCCTGTCGTTCTAGGTTAGCATTCCTCATCATTGATGCCACTATGGTCACTTGATACGCCATCATGCTTCTCAACTTCAGCCTAACTGTGGAGACATATTTAATTAGCGAAATTGCCCCCCTTCCCCGTATGCGAAACGAAATTAACCGGTTAATGAAACTGGTTAACGAAATTCTGATGGGGATACGGGGGTTCAATTTGACAAAATTCTCATAGTTTAATTTCTGAAAAATTCATTGAATGGCCTTGCGCTCTTGCTTAGCCTTAATTCGCATTGATGTCTCTGTGACTATTTGATATGCGCTAATGCCTGTTAACAACAGTCCAATTTTGAAGAAATTCTGAATGTTGTTAACAGGCATTAGGGCCTATTAAATGGTCATAGTGGCATCAATGCGAATTAAGGCTAAGCAAGAGCGCCAGGCCATTCAATGAATTTTTCAGAAATTGAACTATGGAAATATTGTCAAATTACACCCCCTATCCCCATCAGAATTTCTGCACATTTGGGCTGGAGTATATATAACATATCATAAACTAAAACTTTTGTTTTAATATCAACTTAAAGAAGTAAATAAAATGAAGGAAAAACTAATTTTTCTTAAATATCGGCTGGCAACTTTCGGCTAACATTAACAAGGTGTTGTTTCCAGTATTAATCTTCCATTTTTTTAAATGTGAATCTAAACTGGAAAGAAAGTTGCTGTTGCTTTCAATCAATAGACCTAAGTCATCTAGATTTGAAAAATATCCTCAATAAATATAAATATTCGGGAATCGTACAGTAGCTGTGGCAACTTTCGTTATGTAAATAAAACCAGACAAAGAAGATTTATCTGCAAGTCGCATTTCTTCTGTAAACGATGAATAATAATCAACAAATGATTAGAAAACTAGCTGACTCGACAAACATTGTTCACGGTTCAGCAAACGATTTCTCGATATTCGAATTTTCGATTAACTATCTACTAAGTGACATTCGACATTGGGTTTGACATTAAATTGTTTTCGTTTCGTCATTGTGTGATTTGTTCTTGCCCAAAACAAAATCAAAAAATAAGTTAGGTTAGGTAATGGCGTACCGAATTGAACGTGTGGAAAATTCGAAATGAGAATGCAAAATCGATATAAAGATTCATTAAGCGTCATCGCTCATTGAATCTTTATATTTGTAGAGAACAAAAGCTTGCATCGGAAAAGTTTTCGTCTACAATATGACGAATAATTGGCGAATTTGATTAGGAAATTAACTCAGTACTGCATCTGTAAGTGTGAGATCCCAAAGGTTGTCATCTTCCAAAAAATGCAGTTCGCGACTCACATCGTGGTACGAAATCGTACAAAATACTCAACAAAAACGCAAAAAAAACATTCTCGTTGCTCGGATGGACTATGGATAATCGGCCTAATGAATTTTCCATGAATATGCCATCGTATCCTTGGACTGAACTCTCGTGGGTGTGGCTCACATTTTTGGCTGTTTATTCCACGTGAAAAATCGTGGCACATCAGTATACATTAATGTCTTTGCGAATTGAGTGAAAATACCTGGTCGGTTGCATAGTTCAAAAAACTCAGTTAGTGTGTTTTTTGGTACAGTTAATGCTTGTTGTATAGAGCAGTCTCTTCAGTGAAATAACACGCTGTCCATTTTCAAGGTACACGGCCAGATGTATAACAGCATAAGGTCAACCGTTCCACCATTTGACTTTGCGCATTGTATATCAAATACCCCAGAATTTGACATCAGCACCACCTATGGTACACAAACACAACTACATATTTGAATTATTCACAGAAGTTCAATTATTCCTGAACTTATGATTTTTTTAAATTTTATAAAATATTTAGGGGTGGTTTAGGGTCACGTTTTAGGGTTATATGTTCTAATGTGGGAAAAATCTTATAAAAATAAAAAGCAAAATTTCGTCAAAAATAAAAATAAAAGTTCTTAGAACCCGATCGCTCCCGCCACCTGCCGGGTCTCGGCACAATTAATAACAATACCATTAGAAGCTGATGGGGTTAAAAGTTCGCTAATGGTTCACAAAGTGTGCTGATTATTAAATTTATGGCTTAGATGTTTGGAAACACAATATATTTAACATACATGACCCATTAATAAACTCAGTCGTAATTTTTTCTTTGGTCATCACCGTAACTCGAAACCGGGACCCTCGATTAACAAAGCAAACGCTCTACTTACCTCGCTTTCAAGGGCGGTGAAATAGAAGTACGAAATTTTTCCATACCGCCAGAATACACCACTTTGCAAAAACACACATGGGCAAAAAGTGCACTGTTCGACTTAGTGACTTATAGACTTATAATCACTGTCTTAGTGATTATAGGCGGTACAAAAGAAACCGTGATTTAATTTATTAATAAACCTCAGATGTGTCGATCATTGAAATATTTTCGGCCCCAATTAATTGAAGACACTAATTTTCTTTTAATTGCATGTGGAAGATTAAAATGACATATAAAGTGAGAGCAAACTCTGAAGTGTAGTGAAATGTAGTCGTCCAGTGGTAAGTTGAAAGACAAATTTGTCAAAAACATCTACTTCCAATTTGCTGAATTTAGTTTTCAGTTTGATTGCAATATCAAATTGCTAGGTACAACATAAAAAATTAAGCTTTAACTATTTTATTTATTTATAAACTTTTACATATCTTTATATACATCTGGGGTGGGTCCAGGTCGAAATTGCATATTTTAAAATGACATTTTTTAAAACGACATTTCTCAAAACTGCATATTTCCAAACTGCATAAGGTACAAAACGGCATAAGGTACAAAATTGCATTTTTCAAAACCGCATATTTCTAAACTGCATAAGGTACGAAAGAACATAGGTACAAAACGGCATTTTTCAAAATTTCATTTTTCGAAACGACATAGGTAGAAAAATTTAGGTGAATATTATATGCATACTAAATCTTCAAATAATTTCTAATTTCCATGAAGGTCCTTTCTTATAACATACCTATACTAAACCTAAACATGTGAAATTAAATCTTACTCGATTAAAAAATAGTCAAGTTCCTTTTCATTTCTAGGATAAATAATTTAATCCAAGAATCGTTCACAAATGTTCAAAAATTTCATTCATCTCAAATTTCATCGTGTAATAAATAACCGTACCTGTTGGTCATATTCCAGAAATTAATGAAAAGATAATTTTAGATTCATAATCGATTAAAATATTTCATTCTGTCTTGTGCAGTTTAGAAAAATGCCGTTTTGAAAAATTCTCTTTTAACCCTTATGCCGTTTTGAAATATGCAGTTTTGAAAAATGCAATTTTGTACCTTATGCAATTTTGTACCTTATGCAGTTTTTAAATATGGCGTTTTGAGAAATGCAATTTTATAATATGCGGATCCCATCTGAGGTAGATACATTATATTTTATATTCAAAATTCTATTTTATGTTTGCTATAATATTTTTCATTTCGATAGATTTATTTTGCTTATCAGCCGTTATCGTAAACTTCATATCCTTCATTTTGTCACTTATCTCCTCCTCGTTCTTATCAAAAAGTTTCACATTTTTAACAACTCGCCATAAATTTGCTTCCAAAATTATTGCAATAAACACGGCACTTGCTGCCGTTAAATTAAAATATTTTCTTAGCATCTTATTATCGTATAACCAACAATTTCCAGTACCCGTGCAGGTTTTACCCCAAAATACACAGGACTGGTCGAATATCCATCCATACAAAATTGGACCGGGCGTAAAAGACAATAGGCTTGTTACGGTGTATCCAATAGCTAATGCAAAGGATTTGTTATGCTTGGCGACGGAACGCATTGTAATTAGTAATTTGGTAGCGTGCGTCGACGACGTTAATAACTGGCTTATGCACAGAATAATCATAAAATAAAGTAGTGGCTTATCACAATTGACGGGACAGAATCCAGATATCGCTTTGCTACTAATAAGTCCAGAATCTGTTAACTTAATTTTGTAACAGTTTTCGTAAATCGTTGAACCATTTTTTAGGTGCTTCTGATCAGTACATCCGGCATGGCACGCGGACGGATATGTATAACCGTTCTCTCCACAAATGGGAGAAAATTTCGAATATTCACAATGACAGTCCAATGAAAATGGATTCGTTGAGTTGTCAGCGAAATTATTTAATATTACTGCATTATCATTACTTGGGCATCCAATGTATATGTACGAAACGACGGTGCAGATGGTACAAAAACCAACAAATATATTCCAACCACTTAATTGCCTTGCCGATGGTTTAAACTTTTGAATTAAATATCCCGATAAAAGCGTACCAAGTGCAGTGAATACTATGGCAACAGAGCCAGTCAAAAAGCTTGCTTGGGCGGCCGTCTGACGATACTGTGACTCCAAATATTTTGGGGCATACGTCCAATATGGAAATAATCCTAAGAACAGGAATACGCCAGAAAGTAAATTTAAAACGACAACTTTATTCTTTACTATTTCTAGTAAGCCATCTTTAAAGTTTAATGGAGTTTCATTCCTTAGTTCTATAAAATTGTTTTTACTTTTGTCTGACAGTTGTGTAATTTGTCTTCTAACAGCAGCCCGAGGTAGCTCCTTGGGGAAAAATGCTATTAGAAATGCAATAATGGTGAGAAGCACCCCGTTCACAATAGATCCCATCCACCATGCTCCCATCCATCTTGGATCCGTTTGCGTGATTGTCGGTGTTAACTGCGGTGCAATATAATGTGAAACACTCATTGATGCTAATCCATAACCGACTGATGGCCCAAGTAAGCGAATAAAAAATGATATGCTTAAGAACACGGGTGCCTTAGCTTTTTGTATATTATCGTCCATATACGATGTGCCCAGGCTATCGTACAAAAATCCAAATATACCAGAGAAAAAATGTATTAGGAATAGATAAATCTGTGGGAATAGATCTCCACTTTCAACTTCACATTTTGCTTTCATAGTGGCTGAAATATAAACAAACTCATAATGAAAAAATATTATTTTGCACCTTAAAATATTTACCATTTAATTGGCACAAATCGCTTAAATCTTCTTCATGTGTTGTTGAATTTGGATTATATACAGCACCAAATTCCACCGTTAAATCTAAAGCATTTTTTCCCGCTCCGTAGATTAAATGTAGTGCCGATAGTAGAAAACAGTAAGCCGCTGCAGTTATAATTGTGAATGAAATCCATTTCGGACGATGCCCATTCCTTAAATAATGAGTTAGTATTGGACCGGCAATTGAAGCAGCTATTTCGAAACCCGTAATAATTAAACCAATATTTCGGGTTGGTATGTTAAACCGTTTTTCTAACGTTGTTACAATCCCATTAAAAAACGCATATATTGATACCACAATGGTGCCAGATAGTCCATGGATTAATATGTAAGCTTTTTTACTGGCCAATCTAGATAAAACGAAAGAAGTTTTTATTCTTGTATAATTTTTAATATATTTGGGGCATCATATATACCTTTGCAAGCATGCTTGATGAAAACATAAAAAACCACATTCATTATCCTTCGTCAATCGAATATCGAAAATCTCATCATTATCCCTCAAAAGCGATTTTTCAGCGTCATTAGAGCCTACTGTGGCAGCGGCATCATCAGGCACATTACTTTCAATCATTTTAATTCACTGGCATCAAATCAACTGATATTAGGCCGTCGACACCTGTTTAATATGGATTTAGTGTTAGTAAAATTGTGTTTGCGGTATAGTACTAAATAAAATCTTATCTTAGTCTTGTGATTGCAACAAAAAAAAAAAAAAAAAGAACATGTTTACTTGTAGTATTTGCTAAGTGGATTACTCTTCATTTTTACCCTCAGATTATTTAATTTGGGCTTTGATCTTGCCCCGAATATGTAATTCTTATCGTAAATTAACTCAGTTTGGATAAATCCTTAAAATTGTATAACAACAACAAAAATATGCAAGAAACACAAAAATTTAATGTCACGAAATCTTTCTTTAATTCTCTTAAAATGAAAATCATTTATCTTGCCTGCTTCGTTGTCGTTTTTATATTGAATTTTTAAATAACGAAAGCTTTATATTTTTGTTTTTTTTTCGAAAAATCTCTAGGAAAATCAAAAAATTAAGCCTAACAAATAAATATACAAGCATAGCACAGTACAGCTATACACACACACACACACACACACACTATGTGTGGAGTCGAGTGGAATATCAGAAGGGAATATACTTAATCTTATTCCGTTTCTCATATCTGTTCTGTATTAATCCATCTATTTTTCATTTATCTTTTGTATTTGTTGTTGTTATTTTTATCTTAATTTATCCCTTTTAAATTACAATACATACAGCTATATAGCCTGTATGTATGTATATACGAAATGGATAATTTTGTATATGTGAATCCATTGTTCAGTTTCTCCAAAAAATTATTTTAATTTTTAATAGTAGTTTAGTTATTTATTCTCGTATTTTCTCAATCTCATCTACCATATATGTATTATAAATACACGAAATGCGACTACAGTAGAACACAGTCAACAGATTTAGTATTCAGACAAGTCTAAATTAATAAGGTTCGAATAATTATCCTCCATTTTGCTCTAAGTCTGGGCTGATATTTCCGTTGCTGTCAGATATTAAGCGTAATATCGTGATAGAGTTGAGTTTGGTAAAAGGAACTCGATCAAAACCAAAAAAAAACAAAATTTTATTAAAAACGCTTGATATTGGCTTAACAAAATGATCTCCAGTTTTTTGTAACTTATAAAAAAATGCCAAAAATATTTTTGTCCGAATTTCATATCGATTCACTGTACATGTTTATTTTCTAGTATAGCTACTGTCTTAGTGTTATCATTTTTATTTAGATAATTAAATTAAATAAATTATTTTTTAAGATATGAGATTTTTTTTTTGTTATTTCAATTTTCGTTTTATTGTGATGACGATTTCGTTTTGGATTAAGATGTGTACCACTTCTGAAGCAAATAAGAAAACAAATAATTATGTATTTTGAGTGAACCAACTAAAATTACGAGTTGACCTCTCTTTTCGAAGATATAGGGAGATCGAGGATGAGATTAATTTAGAGTAATTAGGACTAGTGGAATAAAGTTTTTGTTTCTTTAGAAATAAATGTCAATAACCAGAATATCCATGTACGTTTAGATAGTTTGATTTTGTGTTCGCAAATTACACAGTGTCCGGAAATAATTTAACCTGCTGATTATTGCGCATTTTCAACATATATGGTAGTGTGTCTTACGATGTTGAATTGAAGTCTCGATAACATTAATTTCTGATAAGGTTGGTTGTATATTGGCACTGTTAATGCATCTCCTTTTATGATACATTTTGGACGCAATCCTAGAATGCTTTTTTTTCTATATATAAGAAGCTGGCCCGAAATTTCCATCCCAAAAAGGTTTTTTTTTCATAAAGTGTCTTTACTAAATCACGTAAAAAATTTTACTGTTAAAATTTTATAGAATTATATTACTGTTTGCAGTATAAAAGCGTCACAATCTATTAATCAATTAAGTTTACTTTATTGATCAATCCGAAAACCACTTTCTATACATTCTTCAGTTGAAAATATGTCGGTTACCAAATTTCATTTTGGCGAACTCAGAGTTGACCTTCCTCTTTGGCATGTGGGGTTAAGTGTGCCAATGTACATAGAAAATCTCGAGGATTGATGCTAAATATTGATCATCCCGAAAACACATTCTTCAGTTGAAAATATGGTCATTACCAAAACTCCTAGTGACGAACTCAGGGATGACCCTCTCCTTTGGCATGTAGAGTTAAGTGTGCCAATGTGTATAGAACTTATATTCAGACGCCCGTTCGAAAATCAAGAGGATTGATGGTTAATATTGATCATCCAGAAAATCACTTTCTATACATTCTTCAGTTGAAAATATGACCATTACCAAATTTCCTAGTGATGAACTTAGAGATTATTCTGTCCCTTGTCATGTGAAGTTAGGTGTGCCAATGTGCATAGAACTTATATTCAGGCATTCGTTCGAAAATCATAAGGGTTGATGGTAAATATTGGGCACCCCGAAAACCACTTTCTATACATTCTTCAGTTGAAAATATGTTGGTTAAGAAATTTCCTAGTGGCGAACTCAGAGATGGCATCCTTTCTTGGCATGTGGAGTTAGGTGTGCCAATGTGCGTAGAACTTATTTTCAGGCGCCCGTTCGAAAATCATGAGGATTGATGGTAAATATTGGTCATCCCGAAAATCACTTTTTATACATTCTTCAGTTGAAAATATGACCATTACCAAATTTCCTAGTGGTGAACTTAGAGATGATTCTGTCCCTTGTCATGTGAAGTTAAGTGTGCCAATGTGCATAGAACTTATATTCAGGCATTCGTTCGAAAATCATGAGGATTGACGATAAATATTGGGCACCCCGAAAACCACTCTCTATCCATTCTTCAGTTGAAAATATATTCATTAACAAATTTCCTAGTGGTGAACTTATAGAGATGGCTCTGTCCCTTGGCATGTGGAATTAATTATGCCATTGTACATAGAACTTATATTCAGACGCCCGTTTGAAAATCACGAAGATTGATGGTAAATATGGATTATCCCGAAAACCACCTTTTATACATTCTTCAGTCGAAATATGTTCATTATCAAATTTCCTATTGGTGAACTCAATACTCACCGACCAGACGGCACAGTGGTTAAAGCTTTAGCGTTTGAATCGGAAGGTATTGGTTTCGAATCTCGATAGGGGCAGAATGCAAAACGGATTTCTCATCATCTGATTCCGATCGGTGATGGAAATGAACACAACTATGACCCCCTGTCGGAGTGCACAACTCATGGGCTGTGCCATCTACCATGCCAGTGTTATAGGCTGACATGTAGCTATGCAACGTCCAGATTCTACACAAATCGGAGCTATAACCGTACGCCTTCGATTTGGCAAGTTATTATAATAGTCGGATAAATTTAGAGTTTATTCTCGCTAAGGCTTGCTTTTGGAGATTTTTAGTTACCCTTAGGGGAAGTATTGACTCGAACAAGGTAATAATATGTCATGCACAATAAAAAGTACCGCTGAGGCTACAAATAAAGCACGCGTAAAAACTACTCGCGAACAGAGAGCTAATTATTCTGATGAGCAATTAGCTAAAGTCCGTGCTGAACGCGCACAACGAGAATCTGAAAGAAGATTCAATCTTCCTGATGAGCAATTACCTCAAGTTCATGCCCAAGAGGTGCAACGAAATGCTAAAATTAGAGCAAATGAAATTCCTGAGCAAAGAACTCGGATAAATGCTAGCTTCAATGCAGGAAGACAGCATGGAGTACCAACAATTCGTAATGCTACTTTAAAGGTTGCCCTAACACCGAAAGATGGCAGTGTTGATGTAGATTTTTACTATTTGGATTCAATGACTTTTGAATGTGGGTCATGGCATTCTTTGAATTTTAAATGTGAAATTCCACCAAAGAAAATTTAGTCTGATGACAATCTTCTTACTTACTTTTGCCATAAAGGCAAAGTTAATTACGAACCCACAGAATTTCGCTATGCAATGAAGAAGTACATCGTCGATGTTGGCGATGATGTTCTCCAGATACCGCAGAAGTTAAAAAGATCTTCATGAGCTATATTCGCAATTACAATTGCGGTTTAGCATTTGCCTCTATGGGAGACTGGCAATAATGCTCAGCCTGGCCTTAGAGCTTCTTATTGCTTTACCGTCCAAGGCGCAATACGCCATATGACTTCAGCGGCTGCGCATCCTGCAGATGGTAAAGCCCAACTGTACATGTTGGACACTGCACAAGTGGCTGCAAATGCACGAATGAGTAATTCATTCAATGCAAAGTGCAATAAAAATACCATGTTAGATTTATCTACCTACATGGGCCAGAGAAATATTCTCGCCGAGCCATATAAAATAATGAGGGAATTAGAATTAGAAAAAGAGCTTCAATGAACTGAATCAAGCATTCCTGAATTGGTACTTTCCTTTTCAAATTCTAATCTCCCGACAGCTCATGAGATAGCTTAGTTAAAAGTTGATAATTGTGCCGGTCTATTTGACCAGCTACACCATTTTGTAAAAAAAACGGAAAACAACTTGGACGGACGCGTATTTTGCCGGTTTCTTTTAGTGGAGGATCATGGAGTCAAGTCTAAAATTTCCAGGATGCAATGGGAATTGTAAAAAAGTTTGGGAAACCAGACCTCTTTATTACTGTGACCTGCAATCCTAGATGGAATGAAATTAAAGGCCACTTGAGGGGTTGCAGTCCTAAGAATAGACCAGATCTGATCTCTAAAATCTTTAATTCAAAATTTAAAGAACTTGTTAATGACATTACTGTAAAGAATGTCTTGGGTAGATGTATTGCTTACGTATATGTTCCAACAACCGAGGCTATTAACAAATTTGTTTGGGTCAAAATCCCTAACAAGGTAAAAGTCCCAACTCTTTTTGAACATGTCAAAACGCACATGACACATGGATGTTCAAACGATAGATGTTTGAAGGATGGGAAATGTGCCCAAAAATTTCCCAAAGATTTTAAAGAGGTAACTCGACAAAGTACCAAATACGTGCTGGGGCGTTTCTATATCTTTGGTAAAGAAAACCAACGAATTGATAACTCAAGGGTTATTCCTTACAATCCTTGGCTTTCGAAAGAGCGTAAAATATCTTTATAAATACGTTTATAAAGGACATGAAAATGTGACGGCACCTTATCCATTACAACATGATGAGATTAAAGATTTCTTGGACTTGCATTATGTTAGCGCTCCAGAAGCGATATGACGACTTAATGGCAGTTCTTTTAAAGAACTGTCAACCTTTGACTTTCCGACCTGGAAAGGAATTAGCAGCTCAGCAAAGGGTTGCTGGAAAGGAAACCACGCTAACAGTTTGGTTTAAATTGAGTTAGAAGGATTCTAATGCGCGGCAGTATTTGTATGCGGAAATACCCAACTTTATAGGAACCACTGGAGGAATAAACCATTGAGAACCCCGACAAATAGATGCCGTCAAATCCATAACAACAATAATTGGCGTTCACTTTAATGACACTGAATGATATTGCCTCAGAATGCTTCTTCTTCATATTAGAGGAGCACAAGATTGGGATGACATGTATAAATATCCCGAAGGCGTAATTTCGTCCTTCATTCGAAGATAATTGTAGAGAATTTGCCACTCCCAATTTAAGGTACCAGTCCCAAGGTCAAGTTGACTGAGAACATGAGAGCTGTAAATGACTCTCAATATGCTGAGGGTATTTGCAGTGATTTATTAGTAGATGCAATATTCCCTGAAACCTTCTTTCCGGTGGAGGCGTAGAAACATGCCGTAACAGCAATCCTGTGTTCTTTAAATGAGAACACTTTCGCCATTAATGACTAAGTTTTGAGTCGTTTACTTACCTGAAGATAGACCTCAGGATGAAAGAATTTATGAAAGTGTAGACAGTATCGTTACCTGCGATTAAGAGGAACTATTGCACTTTCCAGAGACGAGATCTTTGTAACGGTACAAGACTCATTATCACGAAGCTGTTAAACAACGTGATTTTTGCCAAAATAATTTCTGTTGGCAAGTCAAAGGGAGATATTGTGTTCATTCCAAGAATGACACTAACACCTACTGACTCATTTCCCCTTTAAGTTACAGCGAAAGCAATTTTCTGTAAGAGTGGCTTTTGCCAAGACTATTAATAAAGCTCAAGGACAGACTTTTGAGAAAGTGGGACTGTATTAGCTCATGGGGAATTATACACTGCCTTTTCAAGGGTGAAAACTTTTAAAACTATCAACGTTACAGTCAAAGAGGCTGAAGAGCAGGGAAAATTAGTTCCCAATTGTGACAAAGTGTTCACGCGAAATGTGGTTTACACATAAGTTTTTTAAATTTTTAAGAACATTGAGCGTGGTCTAGAAAAGCTGGGCCGGGTGAGTGGTGGGTGTCCTTCGACACAAAAAGGTGTCGATTTTTTGCTTTAAAGAAATTCTTTGAGCGTGTCTTCGTGTATTAACGAATATGTTTTTATAATTTGGGCGTGGTCCAGATCATCTGGGCCGGGTGAGTGGTGGGTGCCCTTAGACACAAAATCGTGTCGAATTTTTTCTTTAAAGAAATTCTTTAAGCGCGTTTTTTGATGTTCCGTTCAAAACATCAATTTTTGATTGTTTCGTGTTCTTCAAATTTAAAAATTTTGAAACACTGCGTAGCCCTACACCCAGTCATGCTACTTTTTCGTTCGTATGTAGAACGCATCAATTTACTGTTAATTAATACAGTAGATCACAAAGTTAAAATATATCTTATAAGAATTTTGAGTGAAAATAACCATCTAGTACAAACGGTGTTAGACAGGTCAAGCTGATAGCAATTACCTTGGTGTATTGGGGCAATATTTTTGTGATGTCCTATTATTGACCAAAATGAAATTCACTCAAAATCAAAAGGGGCCAATTAGAGTTTTAATCAAAAAATTAATTTTCACGAAACATGTTTCGTTTCAATGTGAACTTGCTCAGTAAGATTCTTTTGAGCAAACCTCGCCTATCGGCTCCATCTGATTTTTGAGTGATACATCCTCATTTGAGGACATTACAGGAATTGTACCAAAATTCGACCATATCAAGATAACTCTATAAGTTCCTATCTATTAAACGAAGCAAGTTTCGTTTGAATGGAGGCTTGCTTAGTGTTTCGTCACCTTCTGACTTTTGAGTGAATTGCGTATTGCAAGTTTAACATTGCGATGCAAGTCATGTTTTGCTGTTGTTGATTTACAATCCGAAAGCTTTCAAACTATCCTTTGCATCATTTCTTCTCCAGCCAAGAAACACGATATCATCTGCTATCCAAGTATTTCTTCTGACTGAAAAAGAATGGAAACAGGCGCGAATCAAACTACTTGTCGCACGCACCAGATTTTATATAAATATGGTCAGATACTGCCCCTTTCTCAACTTTTCTATACACAAGGCTTGTGGTTGTTAACTTGCACAGATAGCTAAGCTTCTCTGGAATTCCGAGATATATGAGCGTGTCCCAAAATATCCATCTGTATATGATATCATATATGCCTGTTGAAAGTCTATATGGAGCTGGTGAATGGTTATATTATACTTCCAACATTTCTCCAGGATCATCCTCAACGTGAAACACTGATCAGTGATTGATCGGTTGGGGGTGAAACCCACATTGCTATCACCACATTGATAGTTTCTTCTTGGTTTTTTATAATTCTGCAAGAGTTTCGTCGAGGCTCGGTGCTTTTCAATTTTTTGATCTACTAATAGCTGTCTCTACTTACTCTACTGTAGTATATTGGATAAATACATTCGCGCCTAGTGGAGCTTCAGTTTGAATAGGTTTGCCTTACTGAGAGAACATCAGCCACGTTTGTTCAGCTCTCCATTCGTGTTCATGATGGCTGGGGATATTGGGTGGAAGTCTTTAGTAGGATTTCTGACGTTGGCAAAACAGTCTCTCGAGTTTCTGTTTTGCGCTTTGAAGCTGATCTTTTCAATGCATTACGCACGGTAAATTAGATTTGGCTTTCCTGACATAATGATATTCTGCCAGTAGTATTATGAGCAAACATAGTTTTCATGCAGTTTTCATTTAATGTCGATGTGTTTCCGTTACGGCTGTTATAAGTGACTGGATAGCTTGTCCACTGCCCTCCCTTGGATGCTTGACTAGAGCTCATGGGTTTCATTGCGCCGTCTTCGTTTTTTACTTTAGTGTATCAATATATTCCACCACACGGTCCAGTTCGTATTTCATTAGGTTATTATCTCCATCGCTAGTGAAACGTTGTTGATGGTCCAATAGTGGGCGATTTCGTAGTCTCTTTCTCGGAGTTTAAAGTGAATGGTTTTGGGCGATGTATGGTGAATCAAAAATTCCAGGTAGCACATTTTCTATAAAAGTGGTATTTTAATAGGTTTGGTTTTCTTTAATAAAAACAAGAGAAACTTTTTCTGCAAACTTTCGATTCTCTTAATGTGAACAGAATAATGAGAGGTCCAAACAGTTATACTACATATTCTACTTGGAATCTAAAGTCTCCTTTCATGATTTTGATGTCGTGGTGCGGGATGCTACTGATGATGTCTTTTTTTATTGATGTCTTTTTATTAATTTTTATGCCGCTGCATTGATTGGTAAACGAATGGTTCTCAAGATCTGTAGCTCATTTTCTGAAGTCTTTGTTATCATGAACTCGATAAATAAATCCGAGGCTTTTACAACGGTATCATTACTTCAAGGATATTTTATAGTAGATCGTTTCGCGCCACTCAATCCATTTTTCGCGAGGTCGATGGTTTCGTGCCACTTAATCCATTTTACGGTTGGTCACGTGAAGGTGATGGATCTTAATTCATCGAGTACTTCTTGGAGCATGTTTATATAACAAACCATTTGGCACAAGTTGGACATCCGCTTCAGACGACACTGACCTCGAGAACAGACACTTAAGTGATGTTGGTTGCGGCGCCGATTACTAGCCAATGACTGTAAGCAGAATTTTCCTTGAATCGCCTTCATTACACCACTAAAATCATTTAGAGGGTGTTAAGGAAGCACTGCGATGAGGTATGAATCTAGAACTTGGCCACTCGATCGGGGTATGATATTCAAAATGAACTCTTATTGGATAAAAGTATTGGCTTGCAAAACCAAAATAACTAAAATGACATAACAACATGATATTCAAAATAAAATGTAGTATTCTTTACAATTGTTTACTAGATGGCCACATCGGTTGCCAATCATGCGGATCCATACTAGTAGGCCAACTTACTGGCAAATGTCTCAACATCAAACACGGCCATATTTGACCCTGATGGAGTTACTCCTTTTTTAATTCCGTATTATGATTCAAAAATGAACCCCATCAACATCTCAGAGGAAATTGCATTCTAAAATCTGAAGACAATAGACGTATAAGGCCACCGGACACGAAAAATTAACTGCAAGTTTTTCACGCAGCGTAAATATCAGAATCACTGATAAAACTGCTCCTCAAATTACCGGTCGGTATCAATTGTGACCAAGTTAATAAAATAATTTCAGATTAACCGTTTGGCTTTCGTGAAAACTGTCACATAAAAATGTAATCTTGCCCTAAAATATCATATATATATATACTCCTTTGCAATCAGATATATTTAAATATATCCCAGACTTTTGAAAAAGTTAAGCTTGAGAATCTTATTCATAAACTTGTGGTATATGGCTTGGATTCGATGACATGACGATAAAAAAAAATCCACATGACGTTAAAAACCGTTCTCGAAGACCGAAAAGATCAACGTTGTGCTATACTCCAATTTCATTCCAGGCGGAGCTTCCTTCTTCAAAACTAAACTGTAAACGGCTAGATGTTGTCATTTCGCTCGATTCCGACTGAGTTCAAGTTTTGAGTGGGAAGAAAAATTATGTCAAGTTTATTTGCGTTTGTGGTAGATCAAGTACCTATTCTCTATATATATAAGACCATCATTAGACCATGTAAAGAGTATTGCTGTCAAGTTTGAGGTTGAGCATATGGTTATTCCCTCCAGTTACTGGACAGGGATATAATACGAAACTCTGCACTTACAAAACATCTTGACAGCTTAAAATATCGTAGAATTGATCCAGAACTCTGCGTGTTCTACGTATTAATGTAAGGTCAACGTTCTGCAGAACTTATGGAGCAAATGCCACCATTTTGTTGCCCAAGGAAGGCTAACAAGAAGAACAGTAGTCAAATACATAGGTGTACGGTGAAGCTGTCTCGAACTGAGGTAGCCAAACGCGAATTTATTTATCGAACATCCAAGAAGTGGAATTCGCTAAACGATTTTGAATTTCCGTAGGACTATAAAATTCACAAATTAAGGGCAGCAATCAATCTTTTCTTGAACGATTACGCGTTGCGTGCACGATTTATGACAGTTACAAGGAGGTCTTAAAGACCGTAGATCTAGTTTGATATTGGTTTGCAAAACTACAAGTATTAACATCGTATTTTTATGGCTAAAAAAATGGAGCATAGTCTTTTGAGTGCCAAAAGCGACTGCAATGTATTGTAATTTTAGAAATTTCTTTTAGGGGTGTTTTTGGATGATTTTCGGCTGAAATCGGCCCAGAAAGCAGTTAAGGGAAAACTATGAAAAAAATAAAATTTGAAAATATGATATCAAAATTTAGATCTGTACAAACCAAACGGATTGATGGAACGGCATGAACTTCATTTTAAAACTTTTCATAAATTGGGAGATCTTTGAATTTTAGTCGAAATAATTCACTGAAAATGACAGTTTCATTAGAAGCTTTTTCGTTCGCATATACATATTTTGAAAAGTATATCATTTACAAGGAAAACTTTTACGAAGAAGAAATTCTAAAAAAAAATTTCGACATTTTTTTGTCAAAAAACTGTTTTTTTTAGTAAAAATTTGATCCCTGTACTAAATTAATTGATCGGGATGAAATTTCATACTAAAGCTTTTCCATAAATTGGAAGATCCCTTTGATTTTTGGCTGATATTGGTCCACCGGATGTAACAACTTCCATCGGAGCTTTTAGTTTTTCCAAATATTTAGAAAAGCACATAAAAACTACGAAAGATTGAAAATTAAAATTGTTTAGATCATATTTCAATTTTTACCGGAAATTACGAGTTTTGATCAAAAACTTTATTTCACCAAAATTCGGCATCTCTACCGACCAGGCGGATTGTTTGAAATTTTGGAAATGAATATTAAATTGTTGTCACGGGCTGACCTTGTTGGTTTTCCAAAATTTCAACAGGATTTTTGATTATACACAACTACTTGAAAGTTTAGAAATTATGTCGTAAAAAAAAGTCGAGTGTTGGCCACACTCCTCCATTTTTTTTACAAATTATTGCAAACAAAAATCTTTCAATTCAACTTACTTTAAAAGTTTTCCGAAACCTATAGTCCTAAATTTGACGCCCAATTTTTTCACGTTTGCTATACCAATTATTCTGTTTTGAAGGAAGCCATCGCTAATCGTGATGGCAATGAGATAGCTCCCCTTGTGTTGGAAAAAATACAAATGGGACATCCTACCATAAAACATATGGTCTTATACAGTGACTATTGCCCGAACTTGTTTGGTAGACGGCCATTCTCACATAGAGTGTGATACCGATCATTTGGTTATAGAAAGAAATAGAAAGTAATAAATTTTCATAGAGAGGGAGATAATGTAGAATGTAGATGATGGCGAAGAGTTTAAAAATTTAAACGTCAAACGGCATGGGGTAAATTCGATTGTGCTCGAAAATTTCAGCAACACTTTAAATTAGCCGATTAAAATTAATAAAGAAGCAGCCTGTTTTACCCTTAATCGACCCTATATTTATAGATTTTTATAAGGACCTGATCGAGAAACGATGTTTGATTAACATCAAAACTTAAGAGAGAGATATCTTCCGATAGTTGTTGCCTGTATTTTTTAAAATAAGTAAAAATAACTTTATTTTGCCTTCTTGTAAACCGCCGAAAAAACTTGTTCCCTTTTACCTTTTGGCCACAGATATATATTCCAACTTCTATAGCAACTCTTTCGGTTTTTCACAGTACACAACGTCTCGAAATAATACATTACCGTGTAATTCAAAACCGAGGGAATAGAAAATATATTTTTCCTTCTACTCGTATACGACTATGTAAGTAGTTATGATTATATTCCAAATTTTTTTTTGTATAAATTTCTAATTTCGTATTCAAAGTGTGTGTTCAATAAAAGATTTTGTACTTTAACAAATATGCTTTATGCACAATAAGCTTTTGTGTAAATGATATATAGTTGATGAAAAAAATGTGAAAGACGGATACCCACCCGCATTCACACGTTCGATTATATTTTATGGCTTAAATTTTGTGGAGACGAATGAAAATGATTTATAAACTTAATTCCAAAAGTTAGTATAAAAAAATAAATTTATTGAAAGCTTTTTCTTACCGATGTTGTGACAACTATATATTTTTTAATTTTACGGTGGTACGAACGCACCTACTCTCTACCAGGTAGGTATTTTTATTTTTTTTTCTCCGCAGACAATGTCAGACTGTTTTTTAGTCGATGTGTATTTGTATCAGTATAGAACCATCATTTGCTTAGTATTCAATAAATATGATAATTTAAAAAGATGTTGGTAAGGACGAACGGGAACGTGGTGATTTTTTAATGTAAACCTAAGGAAAAACGAAATATTTGGAAGTTTGATTTTTCGTGTGACATTTTTGTACGATTTTCTAATTTTAAATTTCCATAAAATGCGCGTGTGTGTGTCGTGGTTTATTCTGTACATAAACAATAATATCATTTCAAACCACAAGTCATATCTTTAAGGTGTGTTTGAATGAATTACATAGCTTGAGCTTGCTTGGCTAACTTCACACAGGAGCAAACTGTTTTTTTGATATGTTCAGCTGATGAAAAATTTCATGTACGTGGATTTCCCGTCATATTAAATCCAGTCATCGTAGAATACTTTTTTAGTTTTTTATGATTGAAAAATTATTACCGACGTAACAATTTAAAATTTTTGACAGAAATTTTGAAAATTATATAGAGTAGAACTTAAATAACTTACGATTGGTCTAATCGGGATTCCAATTTTGTGTACTTTTAGTAGCCCACTATACCTTTATGGTTTTAATAAATTCGTTTACAAAAATTGCCTTCCGCCTTCGAAACTTTATAATTCCTAAAATTTAAAATCTGAAAGGTTTCCAATAATTCTAGTTTTCATGAGTATTCCGCTTATAAGAGTTTGATGGGTTGTTGAGCACACATTTATAAAAAGTTCACCCAATAATTAACAAACATAACATTTTGAAAAATTTCCAAGAGATGACGCATCTCAAGAGAGGAGAAATTTTTCGTTTTGGGGAGTTTCCCATTAAAGGGGTTGTCAGAAAAAATATCCTAAATTTTGGAACATACATTCACGCAAAGCTCACTCAGTAATTAACTAATATAAAATTTTAAAATATTTTGAAATTAGAAGCTGAATCTAGAAGCAAGATTAGAAAGATGGTTTTCAGGGATTTTCCGGTTATAAGTTGGCAGAGATAACTTTATAAATTGTTGAGCACACATTCACAAAGGTCACCCCACCCGTTAATTAACTGACATTTAAAATGTTAAACATTTCTAAGACAAAATTCCAAGGAACTGGAATAATCCCTGATTTAATTTGGGTTCCGGTTACAAGGGGTTTAAAATTAAATTTTTGGAGTGCTTCGGTCCCACAACATGTGTCATGGATTAAAAAATAAATAAAAAAAAAATAAGTCAAGGAAATTTCCGGTTATGAAGAGTTGTGAAAGAAAACCTTCTACATATTTGTTTGGCACAAGTTCACTCAAACCTCGCCCAGTAATTAACAGACAAAATTTTAAAATCTCTCAACACTCATTCATTCACAGTTCACCCAGTAATTACCAGACATAAAAATTAAAAAATTTAAAACGGATTCTCAAGGAATGGAAAAATTATCGTTTTTCAAAAGTATTTCGTTTAGGAGGAGTTGCCAAGGAAAATTTTGTAATTTGTTGAGCATACATTCACACAAAGTTCACACGGTAATTAGACATACAGTAATTAACAGATGCAAATTTTTAAAATGTTTTAAGCACTCATTCATTCATAGTTCACCCAGGAATTAACAGACATAACAAAAAAAAACGAATAAACCGAAATCTCACGGTATAGGCGAATTTTCGGTTTTCAGCAGTTTTTCGGTTATGAGGAGTTGCCAGAGAAAATTTTCTATTTGTTGAGCATCCATTAATACAAAATTCATTTGGTAATAAACAGACATAACATTTTAAAATTTTCTAAAACGGAATCTAAAATGATAAGATAATAAAGCTGGATTTCAAGAATTTTCCGGTTACGTTCACACAATGTTCACCCGGTAATTAACAGGCATAACATTTGCAAAATTTTCCAAGATGGCATCTCAAGAGATGAGAAAATTTAAAAAGGAATCTGGAAGGTGGTTTTCAGGAATATACCGGTTATGATAAGTTGACAGAAATATCTTTTTAGAAATTTTTGAGCACATATTCACAAAGTACATCCGTTAATTAATTGACATATAATTTACAAATATTTCCAAGATGAAATCTCAAGGAACTGGAATAATCCCTGGTCACATTTTTGTTCCGGCTACAAAGAGTTTACAATTATTTTTTTTTAATTGCTGAGTACACTTTTCCGCAAAGTTTACCCATTAGTTAAACAAAAAAAGAATTTAAAATATTTCAAGAATAAATTTCAACGAAGTTTCCGGTTATGAAGAGTTGTGAAAAAAATATTCTAACTATTTGGCGCAAGTCGAGTTAAAGCTCGCCCAGTAATTAACAGATAATTTTTTTTAAATGTTTGACCACGCATCCATTCACAGTTCACCCAGTAATTAATGGACATACAATTTAGAAAAAAATACAACACCAGGAGGAGCTCCTGGTTATAAGAAGTTGTCAGAAAAAATATTTCAATTTGCGGAACACTTATTCATACAAAGTTAACTCAGTATTTAACTGAAATAAAATTTAAAAAAAAAATCGAAACGATTTTTTGATTATGGATAGTTGTGGAGATTTCCGGTTATGAAGATTTAATTAGAGAGACAACTTTCCAAATTATTATATTCAATAAAAAAAAATCTAAGATGGAATATCCGGTTATTTCCGGTTATGAGAGGTTCCCAATAAAAATTTTCTTTGTGAATTCATGGGATCTACAAGAAGAAATAAATTGTTGAGCATACCCTTACGCAAAGTTCACCCATTATTTATCAGAAAAATAATTTCAAAAAATTTGAGGAATGAATCTCAAAAGAGATTCTGGTTATGAAGAGTCGTCAAAGATTTTTTTTAAATTGTTGAGCACACGTTCATTTAATGCTCGCACATTATTTAACAAGCACACAGTGTTAAAAACTTTCCTAGATGGAATTTGAAGAGACAGAATTAATGCGTTTTCAGAAGTTTCCGGTTGTGAGGAGGGAACCAACTTTGCTTGAATTCAGTTTTGTAAGTCAAATATGTAAATAAAATATGGATTTGTTGATAGTGTTGTCAAAGAAAACATTCTAACATTTTGGCACAAGTTCCCTCAAAGCTTGCCCAGTAATTAACAGGCACACATTTTTAAAACGTTTGAGCACTCATTCATTCACAGTTCACCCATTAATTAATAGACATAATATCAAAAATAAAATTAAAACGGACTCTCATGTTATTGGAAAATTTTCGGTTTCTATCAGTTTTTCGATATGAGGAGTTGCCAGAAAAAAAATTCTATTTTGTTGAGCGTACGTTCACGAAAAGTTCATCCGGTAATTACCAGACATGACATTTAAAAAAATTTTCAAAGTGGCATTTCAAGAGAGGAGAAAACTTCTGGAAGGAGGATAATAATACTGGTTTTCAGAATTTTTCCGGTTATGAGCAATAGCCAGAGATATCTTTATAAATTGTTAAGCATATATTCACAACGTTCACCCATTATTTAATTGAGATTAAGTTTTAAAATATTTCCAAGACGAATTCAAGGAACTGGAGTAACCCCTGGTTTCATTTGTGTTCCGGTTACAAAGGGTTCACAATTATTTTTTTTATAAGGGGTTGTCAGAGAAAATAGTTTTCAGTTGTTGACTGGTTATGAGAGGTTCTCAACTAAAATTTTATTTTTCGATTTAATGGATCTACTAGAAAAAATTAATTGTTGAGCATACCTTTACGCAAAGTTCACTAATTAATTAACAGAAAAAAAATTTAAAAAAATTTGAAGAAGTGATCTTAAGGAAGATTGTTGGTATGAAGAGTTGTTAAAAGATCTTTTTTAAATTGTTTGGCACACGTTCACACAATGCTCGCCCAGTATTTAAACGACATAAAATTTAAAAAGAAATCCAAGTTGAAATTTGAAGAGACAGCCATAATCCGTTTTCAGGAGTTTCCGGTTGTGATGAGTGAGTCAGTTTTGTTTCAATTTATTTATATAGGTATAGGTCAAGTATGTAAATAAAAAATTAAGTTGTTGCTAGTTATCAAAGAAAACATTCTAACTGTTTGGCACAAGTTCACTCAAAGCTCGCCGAGTATTTCACAAACACAAATTTTTCTAATTTTTGAGCACTCATTCATTAGCACTTCACCTAGTAATTAACAGACATACAAATAAAAAAATTTAAACGGAATCTTAAGGAATGGGAAAATTATGTTTTTCAGCAGTTTGTCGGTTATGAGTAGTTGTCAATTTTTTTTTCTAATTTGTAACGTATGCTCGTCCGCACAAGGTTCACCCACCCGGTAATTGACAGACATAATATTTTGAAAAATTCCCAAGATGACATTTCAAGACCGGTTACAAGGGGTTCACAATTAATAATTTTTAAATTGTTGAGCACACTTTTAATGAAAGTTCACCCATTAATTAACAAAACCGAATTTAAAATTTGTACGCAGTATATAATGTAAGAACATTTTAACATGTTTCAGCACTTATTCGTTCACAGTGCACCCAGTAACGCATTGAAATAAAAACTGAATCTCAAGCGATGGTAAAATTTTCAGGTTTCAGCAGTTTTTCGTTTATGAGGAATTGCCGGAGAAAATTGTATAATTTGTTGAGCACTCGTTCACACAAAGTTCACCTTGTAATTAATAGACATTCACAAAGTTCACGCGTTGATTGACTGACATTTAATTTTAAAACATTTCCAAGACGAAATCTCAAGGAACAGGAATAATCCATGTTTTCATTTGTTTTCCAGTTACAAAAAGTTCACAATTAAATTTTTGTGTACACTTTTGCCCAATGTTCACCCTATAATTAACAAAACGAGAATTTAAAAAATGTTTAAGAAGTAATCTCAAGCAAGTTTCTGTTTATGAAGAGTTGTCAAAAATGTTTCTATTTTGTTGAGCATACGACATAAAATTGAAAAAAAAAATCGAAAAAATTTCCGGTTATGAAGAGTTGCGGTAATTGCCAGTTATAAAGATTTAATTAGAGAGTTAGTTTTCCAGATTATTGAGCACACATTCACAAAATTTCTCTGGTATTTAAGTAACAGTGAATTTAAAAAAAATAAATCCAAGACGCAAACGAAGGGAACTGGAATATTCCCAGTTTTTAGTTGTATCCCGTTTATGAGAGGTTATAAACTAAAATTTTCGTTTTGGATTCAATAGATCAATCATTCATTAATTTGAATCCAAAATGATTACAATAACGAATATCAAAAGAGATAAATTGTTGAGAATATTTATGCAAAGTTCACCCATTAATTAACAAAAATAGAATTTTATAAAATGTTTAAGAAGTAATCTCAAGGAAGATTCTCGTTATGAAGAGTAGTCAAACAAAACTTTTTTGAAATTGGTGAGTACACGTTCACACAATGCTCGCACATTATTTGACAGACATAAAATTATAAAAAATTTCCAAGATGAAATTTCATAAAATTTCATTAAAATTTTAAAACGGGATCCGGTAGGAAGATAATAAAACTTTTTTTCAGGAAAGTTCCGGTTATTAAAAGTTGACAGAAATATCTTTACAAATTATTGAGCGCCCATTCACAAAGTTTATCCATTAATTAACTGACATTTAATTTTAAAACATTTCTAAGACGAAATCGCAAGGAACAGGAATAATCCCTGTTTTAATTTGTGTTCCGGTTACAAGGGGTTCACATTTTTTTTTTAAATTGTAGAGCACACTTTTACGCAAAGTTCACTTATTAATTAACAAAAACATAATTTAAATTTCTTTTAAGAAAATCTCAGGGAAATTTCCGTTTATGAAGAGTTGTCAAAGAATACATTCTAACTATTTGTCAACGCTCGCCCAATAATTAACAGACATAAAAATAAAACAAATTAAAACGGAATCTCAAGGAATGTAAAAATTATCGTTTTTCAGCAGAATTTCGTTTATGAAGAGTTGCCAGCGAAAATTGTAAAATTTGTTGAGCATACATTCACACAAAGTACACCATTTAATTAACAGACATAACATTTTGAAAAATTTCCAAGATTGCTGCTCAAGAGACTAGAGAATTTTTCATTTTGAGGCTTCTGATTATAAGGGGTTGTCAGAGAAAATATCCTGAATTGTTGAACATACATTCATAGAAAGTTCACTCAGTAATTAACTGACATAATATTTAAAAAAAATTAAAAACGGCAGAAAGGAAGATAATAACGCTCGGTTTTAGGAATTTTCCGGTTATGAGAAGTTTGCAGAGATTTATTTATTGTCGAGCAAACATTCACAAAGTTCACCCGTTGATTGACTGACGTTTAATTTTAAAACATTTCTAAGACGAGATCTCAAGGAACTGGAATAATCCCTGATTTCTTTTGTGTTCCGTTTACTAGGGTTCACAATTAATTTTTTAAAAATTGTTGAAGGCACTTTTACGTATAGTTTACCCTTTAATTAATAAAATAATTAAAAAAAAATTACGTAGAATATCAAGGAAATTTCGGGTTATGAAGAGTTGTCAAATAAAATGTTCTATCTGTTTGAGACGAGTTCACTCAAAGCTCGTTCAGTAACTAACAGACAACACTTTTTTAAATGTTTGAGCACTCATTCATTCACAGTTTATTCAGTAATTAACAACCATAAAAATATAAAGAAAATTAAAACGGAATCTCAACGGATGGGAAAATTTTCTTTTTTCAGCATTTTTTCGTTTATGAGTATTTGGCAGATTTTTTTTTCTAATTTATTGAGCATACGTTTACACAAAGTTCACCCGGTAATTGACAGACATGACATTTTTAAAAATTTCCAAGATGACATCTCAAAAAAGAAGAAAGGTTTCGTTTTGAGGAACTTCCAATTATAAGGGGTTGTCAGAGAAAATATCCTTAACTGTTGAACATACATTCATACAAAGTTCATTCAGTAAATAACTGAAATAAAATTTAAACACATTTGAAACGGAATCTGGAAAGTAGATAATTAAGTTGGTTTTCAGGAATTTTCCGGCTATGAAGATTTAACTATAGAGTTAACTTTCTAGAATATTGAGCACACATTCAAAAAATTTAGCTGGTAATTTAGAAACATTTAATTTAAAAAAAATTAAAAGACGGAAACGGAAGGAACTGGAATAGCCCCAGTTTCCAGTTGTTGCCCGACACAAGACCACTCAAAGCTCGCCCAGTAATTACCAGACAATTTTTTTTAACTGTTTGAGCACTCATTCCTTCACATTTCACCCAGAAATTAATAAACATAAATTTAAACAAAAATTTCATAACGATAACTCAAGGGATGAATAAAATGACACTTTACAGCTGTTTTTCTATTATTAGGAACTGTCAGAGAAAATTTTATTATTTGTTCAGGATATAATCATACGAAGTTCACCCAGGTAATTAACAGATATAACATTTTTTTAAGTTTCCAAAACGCATCTCAAGAATGGAGAACATTTTTGTTTCCAGGATTTCGTGGTTATAAGAAGTTGTCAGAAAAAATATTTTAATTTGCTAGACACACATTCATACAAAGTTAGCTCAGTATTTAATTGACATAAAATTAAAAAAAATATCGAAACCAATTTCCGACTAAGAAGAGTTGAGGAAATTTCCAATTATGAGGATTTACAAACATTCACAAAATTTACATGGTAATTAAGCAACATTCAATTAAAAAGAAAAATCCAGGGCTGAAACTCAAGAAATAATCCCTGTTATCAGTTTTTGTGCGGTTATGAGAGGTTCTCAACTTAAATTTTCTTTTTGGATTCAATTAACCAATCATTTAATAATCCGAAACTAAAAAAATTACTATGAAGAATACTAGAACAGATAAATTGTTGACCATACTTTTACGCAAACTTCACCCATTAACAGAAAAAAGAATTAAAATAATTTGGAGAAGGAACCTCGAACAAGATTTTCGTTATGAAGAGTTGTCAAACTAATTTTTGAGCGCACGTTCACACAATGCTCGCCCCTTTCTTAACAAACATAAAATTATAAACAATTTCCAAGATAAAATTTCATAAAATTGGAAAAAAATTTATAACGGAATCTTAAAGGAAGATAATAAAACTTTTTCAGGAAAGTTCCGGTTATTAAAAGTTCACAGAAATATCTTTACAAGTTACGAGCGCAAATTCACAAAGTTTATCCATTAATTAATTGACATTTAATTTTAAAACATTTCTAAGACGAAATCTCAAGGAACAGGAAATCTCCCTGTTTTCATTTGTGTTCCGGTTACAAGGGGTTTGCATTTATTTTTTTTTAAATTGTTGAGCAAACTTTTACACAAAGTTCACGTATTAATTAACAAAAACATAATTTAAAATTTTTTTAAGAAAATCTCAAGGAAATTCCGTCCCAGTAATTAACAGACATACAAATAAAACAAATTAAAACGGAATCTCAAGGAATGGACAAATTATCGTTTTTCCAGTTGCTAGAGGAAATTGTTAAATTTATTGAACATACACATTCATATAAAGTTCATTACTTAATTAACAGACATAATATTTTGAAAAATTTCCGAGATGGAATCTCAAGGGAGCAGCTTCTTCTCATTCCTCAAAATGCCTCGCTACTGATTATAAGGAGTTGTCAGAGAAAATATCCTAAATTGTTGAACATACATTCATACAAAGTTCACTCAATAATTAACTGACATAAAATTTAAAAATTTTAAAATTTTAAAACAACATCAGAAAGGAAGGTTAATATAGCTGGTCTTCAGGAATATTCCGGGTAAGAGAAGTTACCAGAGATTTCTTTATTTATTGTTCTCATTCACCAAATTTACCAGTCAATTAAGTGGCATTTAATTTTAAAATATTTCTAAGATGAAATCTCAAGGAACTGGAATAATCCTTCTTTTTATTTGTGTTCCGTTTACTAAGGGTTCACAATTAATTTTATTAAATTGTTGATGGCACTTTTACGCATAGTTCACCTATTAATTAACAAAAGAATTAAAAAAAAAAATATGTAGGAAATTTCGGGTTATCAAGGAAATTTCGGGTTATGAAGAGTTGTCAAAGAAAAGGTTCTAACTGTTTGAGACCAGTTCACTCAAACCTCGCTCAGTAATTAACAGACAAAATTTTTTTTAATGTTTGAGCACTTATTCATTCGCAGTTTATCCAGTAATTAACAAACATAAAAATAAAAAGAAAATTAAAACGGAATCTCAACGGATGGGAAAATTTTATTTTTTCAGCAATTTTTCGTTTATGAAGAGTTGGCAGACTTTTTTCTAATTTATTGAGCATACGTTTACACAAAGTTCACCCGGTAATTGACAGAAATTACATTTTCAAATTTCCAAGATTACATCTCAAACTTTCGCTTTCGTTTTGAGGAGCTTCTGATTATAAAGTGTTATCAGAGAAAATATCCTAAATTGTTGAACATACATTCATTCAAGGATCACACAGTAATTAACTGACATGATTTTTTTTAATCGGAATCAGTAAGGAAGATAATAAAGCTGGTTTTCCGGAATTTTCCGTGTATTAGAGTCTTTGGTAAGAAAATGTTACTCTTCAGCAGTTTTTCAATTATTAGGAGTTGCCGTAGAAAATTTTATTATTTGTTCAGCATACACCCACACAACGTTGACCCCGTAATTAACAGATACATATTTTTTAAAATTTGCAAGACGCATCTCAAGAATGAAGAAAATTTTCGTTTTGAGGATCTTAGAAAATTTTCATTTTGAGGTTATAAGAGGTTTCCAGAGAAAATATTTTAAATTGCTGAGCACGCATTCATACAAATTTAACTCAGTATTTACCTAAAATTTAAAAAAAAATAAATCGAAATGAAATTCCGGTTGATAAAAAATGCGTAATATTCCGGTTATGAAGATTCCATTAGACAAATAACTTTCTAGATTATTGAGCACACATTCATAAAATTTACGTGACAATTAAGTGACATTCAATTTTAAAAAAATTTCAAACCGGAAACTCAAAGAACTGGAATAATCAGGATTTCCAGTCTCTATCCAGTTATGAGAGGTTCTCAACTAAATTTTCTTTTTGGATTCAATGGACCTACTATAGAAGAGATAAGTTGTTATAAATAAGAATAAATGTTGTTATGAAGAAGGAATCTTAGGAAGGTTCTAGATATGAAAAGTTGTCAAACAATTCTTGTTTAAATTGTTGAGCACGCGTTCACAAAACGCTCGCACATTATTTAACCTACATAAAATTTAAAAAAATTCCCAAGATGAAAATTGAAGAGACAGAAAAAATCCATTTTCAAGAGTATCTGGCTGTGAGGAGTGAGCCAGCTTTGCTTGAATTCGGTTTTGTAGATCAGATATCTAAATAAAAAATGAATTTCTTTATTTTTTCTAAATTTTATTTTATATTATTTAATATTTTCAGGCTCCGTTACGGATCCCTCGTTAAAAGAAATAAAGTCTTAAAATAAGAAAATTTACAGCGCCTTACATTATATTTTCAACTAACAATTTACTAACTATATTGACTACTTAGGTGTCTGTAACGGGGTCGATTCGACCATTTTTGACATATTCTATCTTTCTGTTTTAATAAATGTAATAAATGTGTATGACAGGTCCGGGTTCATTCGGGAGTCTCGCTAAATTGCCTGGCAGTTAATCAATCAAGTTTTAAACATGCCAAGTGTGTTTATTAAGCGCTTATGATGAACAAATACTAATTACACTCCAAATTATTTAGTGAAAGTGACAATCCCATACTAAATAAAATTCCATAACAAATATTTAGAATTTTGTGATCGTTCAAAGTAAGTACCGCAATTTTTTCTAATTACAAAATACTTAATCATCTGATAGTACATATCTGCAAGTATTTACAACAACAATTTTTTTATTTATTCCGAATATGAGAATACTTGAAAATGATATAAATTTTAATAAGGAAATTATGTCAGTATTTTAAACCGTACCTATATTTTGTCAAATCATATTTATACCGTTCAAGTATTATGTACTGTAAGTGGCTTAAATTATTTTAGTTTCCTTACTGTATACAATATTACATTACGTACGTTCAAAATAATTTCTATCTTAAACATGAAATCAATTGTGTCGTAGTAGTAATTTAATTACAAATCCGCAGACACACCATAAAAATTTCGCATCGCTTTTCTGCGCCACCACATACAACATAAAAATATCAAGATAATCGAGTAATTGAATTAACGAAAAAAAAAAAAATAAAAAAAAAAATTTAAATAAATCTAATCTTGTATTACTGTATCGTTTGTATAGAAAACAGTTTCATAAAACCGCAGCGTACGTATAGTCAATTGAGTACTTGAATATGAGTAATGTAAACCAAAACCATAATAATAAAAATGTTGAGTTACATGCCGGTAATAAAATTCGATTTGCAACACCGAAAGTGTACATGATCTGTTATGGGCTAGCAGGCCTAGTGTACCATGCAACATTCTACTATTACAAAGGGGTGCACACTACACTCGAAAAACGATTTCACATACCAACAAAAAATTTGGGCCTTATAAATACGGGCCATGAAATTTCTATTATGTTGGGGGCACCATTTTTGTGTCATTATTTATCGAAACTACATCGGCCCCGATGGATTGGCTTGGCATTTTTTGGCATTGGATCGTATTGTATATCGATAGCGATTTTACATTTTATATATGGATCTGGAGAGGATGCACTATATTTAACATTGGAATTTGGCGCACAGTATGATGAAAATGCAACGGTTTTTTTACTGCAACAGGAAAACGAGAAATTGTTGTGCCACGAAACTTGTAAGTAATGATTTACTAATACATAAATTCAATATATTGTTATGTGATTTATTTTTAGTAAGTGGGCAAGACTGCGACGAATTGGAGAGCTTCGATTTAACGCCACAAATATACATTTTTGTTTCAAATTTTTTTATGGGCTTTTTCATCTCGTACTGGGATTCAATTGCAACAGCGTACATGGATGACAATACGCCAAAATCTAAAGCGGCCGGATATTTTAGTGTTACGTATTTTATACGATTAGTTGGACCAGCGGCTGGATTAGGTATTGCATCGTTTTGTTTAAAATTTTATATTGCACCAACTTTAACCCCGACAATACCGCAACATGATCCGCGGTGGGTTGGTGCCTGGTGGATCGGATGGATTATCATGGGCATTATGAATTTTATATTTGCCAAAATTATGTCATCATTTCCAAAAGAATTACCTAAATCTGGAGAAATCTCTAAAGCGGAAATAACACCGGCCACAAACGAAGGATTTTACAAAGTGCTTCGACGCGTTTTTGCAAACAAAATTTTATTACTGAATAATATATCGGGATGTTTATATTGTTTCGCGTTCATCCCGTTTTGGGTCTATTTACCGAAATACATTGAGACTCAGTTCAAGCAGTCGGCATCAAATTCGAACTTATTAAGCGGAACGGGTGTATTAATATTTTCGGCAATTGGAACCCTTGGTGCCGGCTGGACAATACAAAAATTTCAACCGACAGCACGAAAAATGGCCTTATGGAATGTAATCGTTGGTTTTGCATCGGCAATAACAATTACGTCGTTTATCTTCTTGGGCTGTGCACAGAACGATGATTCGGTAACATTTTTTAATTTGAATTCGTTAAATGTGACAAGTGCTTGTACCGCAAATTGTAATTGTGATTATATTAAATTTTCACCTGTTTGTGCCGATGATGGCAATACATACATATCACCGTGTCATGCCGGATGTACGACTTGTTTCGAGAATGGAACAAAATATTTCTCGAATTGTTCGTGCATTTTGGGTGCTGAAGGATCTGGTACTGGCGGATCAGGGGTCGATGGTTTCTGTGACGTTGACTGTCACCAGGAACTAATACTATTTATGCTTCTTTTATGTAGCATGAATTTTATTGGTGCTACGGGTAAGGCATCAAATTTTTTAGTATCATTAAGATGTGTTGAACCGCACGATAAAAGTATGTCCTTCGGGATCGGTATGACCATATCAAGTGTTTTGGCATTCATACCGAGCCCGATACTATTTGGATGGATTTTCGATCGGGCGTGCATATTTTGGGGTAAAACATGCTCGGGAACCGGAAACTGTTGGATATACGACGCTAAAATGTTACGATATGAATTAAATTCTATTGCGGGAATTTTCCTATTTACTGGCACATTTTTAGACATTGGTGTTTGGTATTTGGCGAAAGATTTACAAATCTATGACACGAACACTGCGATCGAGCATTAGTTTTAATTTTATTTAGTTTATAAATAGAATTATTAATCCTTTTAAAAATATTTATAAATCACGTTTTTTAAAAGATTTATGTGACTTGTAGATGAGTTGTGCCTTTATATAATATATCAAGAAAACTAATAAAACTTACTCGTATATAACGTCCCCGCAATTTATCTCTATATTGTGTTTACACTACAAACTGTTTTGATTCACTATAGCTGACATTATTTAATCATAAATGACAGGTTTAACTGTATTTATTCAATTTATAAATTTGACTGACAATTTTATTTTATTTATGGCAAGAGAAGAAGCAATAATTTATTTGTTGTTAGTTCTGGTCTACATCCAGTATTACACTACGAGCACATACAGTTTAAACTATCGCGAGCAGCAACTAATAAAAGTAATATTTCCAGTTTTCGAATTTTAGAAATTTTTAAATTCCGTTTTATGCGTACTACACATTTCCACTTTCAATAAGTTTCCTCGGCTACTTTAAGTAATTATGATATATAATTGTGGTGGATGTATACATAAAAAACGCGTCTAACTCTTAAAAATTAAATTAAATTAGACAATTACTGTGAACTACAAATACATATGAGCAACTAATCATTTGATATATAGTTTTGTGTAATTTTTTTCTATTGTGATAAATCATTTAACAAAATATACAACAACAACAGTAAATAGTAAAAGGAACCACCTACCTTTAAACCATAAAGTTTGTAAGATTATGACAGAATCAAATGAAAGTCATAAATTGAATGGAATTAGTGGTCATGATGCTAGTGATTGTGAATATAATTTAAGTGATTTGAATTTAGAACCGCATGCGGATCATAAGTGCCAATTTTTTATATTTAATTATGGCTGGTTGCAGAGGTAAGGGGATTGTGTAATGTAAAATTCTCGAAACAAAAAAAATATTTATTGTATAAACTGAACAAGGTTAACCCGTCCTTTATTAGGGTAGCAAAATACGCACCGAGACTCAAAATACCAATTTAGACCAAACGATAATGGTCCGCGTAATAATTTATTTAAGGTAGTTGAATTATTTAATTTATATCTCAAGTTTAAAACGATTTTCGTCCAACTTAAATTTAGTTTATTTTTATTTTAATTTTCCTGTAATTTTGCCCTTAGACGCACTTGTTTGTGGTTGACTATTAAATTTTGCTGGTTTGTTACAAACGACCTTCCAAATATCTTTCGTTTCTTACAGTTACCGTTTTCGAGAAACGAGTGGTGCACCACCAAAATTATAACTTTTCATGAAGCTTGGCTTAAATTTCACTCCAAAACGATAATTATAATGAAGAAACACATATTGAAATCAATAAAGAAAACTACTAAAATATAAAACGTGTTCTAGAAAATATTCTATAAAATTTAATGAAATATAATCCATATACAGATGAATTAAAATTTTTTGAGGTTAAAAATGAAAATTTAGATGTCCAACATGATTAAAATAAAAACATGTAATAATTTATTACATCAGACCGTCACACTAGAATATGGTAAAAATGTTGCTCAAGAAGCCTTGTAGAGGGCGGACCAACTTTATCCAGCTGTGTATTAATTACCTTTGTGTCAGGTTAGATGGAATTGTGTGGGTAACTGCAGCAGGGAAACTTTCAAGTTTCAAAATTAAACTTTGCATATGAATTAAGCCCAATTTGTTCTAATTACTGCTCACGGGGAAAAATTAGTGCTAGTCCAGCAGCCGAGAAAACGGGAAAAATAAAATTTCAAATTTCGCCTAAAAGACGAAACAAATAAAACTTGATTTCTAGGAAAGACCTGAAATAATTTAAGCCTAATTTTAACGGTTGTGAAGTTTGTCCTAAAAAATCCCGTTAATGCAGAACACGGGCGTGAAATTTTTATCAAATAACAAATATATCATTTTATTAGTGTTACACTGTAAACCTAATTTCTTATAAGAATTTTGAGTGGAAATTTTTGAAAAAAATACATGCTTTCAAACTATGAAATGTTTAGAGGATTTTTGTAATATGCCATCAAGTCAATAAAATATTTACACGTGATAAAATCTACTAGACCCGTTTACCATATATATAAAATTCTCCCGGTTTCTTAATTTTAAAGTAATTATCTTTGGATTATTAAACTTCTTTTGTGTATTAGTGTTACACTGTTAAAACATATTTTTTAATGAGACAAATATATAAAATCAAAAAAAGATGAAATTGCTATCTCTTCTAAACAATTATCCGTTTCCGATATTTTTCACATTGGAATTTTATATAAATGTAATATTGAAAACTAAATATTTTACAAAACAATTGAAAAAAATACTAAAAATTTATTACACTGAGTGTTTCTTCTAACGACTAGTAATTTCCATTATTTTCAGATTACACTAGTAAAACTAATTTAAATTTTGACTATTAACAAAGAGATACCAAGGACTATTCCAAGATGTGACAATCAAGGAAACGGCGATAGTCTTAAACTGTCTGTTTGCCATGTCCCAACGGTCTCCCCAATTTTCAATTTTTTATTTAATTTGTATGGCATTCCGATTTCATCTACTTGAGTAGTTTATATGTCTACTAAGATTATGAGGATCACAAGGATTCTTCTAACACGTCATCACGAGGTTACAATAGCTCTATATACTAAGTAAGAAACTGCATATTTGGCTTGTCCCAGCGGTCTCTCCATTTTTTAATTTAATTTGTATGGCATATCGATTTCACCTGCTTGAGAATTGTATATATCAACTAAGATTACAATAATTTTTCTAAGATGTCATCACGAGGTTACAACAGCTCTATGTACTAAAATGGTAAAGAGTATACCAGACCACTGGGACTTGACATATAGTCAGTTTATTACTTAGTACATAGAGCTGTTGTAACCTCGTGATGGCGTCTTAGAAGAATCCTTGTGATCCTCGTAACCTTAGTCGACATATAAACTTCTCAAGCAGGTGAAATCGGTATGTCATGCAAATTAAATAGAAAAATTGAACATTGGGGAGACCGCTGGGACATGGCAAATAGACAGTTTAAGACTATCGCTGTTTCCTTGATTGTCACGTCTTAGAATAGTCCTTGGGTTCTTTTTGTTAATAGCCAAAATTTAAATTAGTTTTACTGGTGTAATCTGAAGATAATGGAAGCTACTAGTTGTTAGAAGAAATTACTCATTGTAATAAATCTTGTCTTGCGTCGATTTTTTTAGTATTTTTTTCAATTGTTTTTAAAATATTTAGTTTTCAATATTACATTTATATAAAATTCCAATGTGAAAAATATCGGAAACGGATAATTGTTTAGAAGAGATAGCAATTTCATCTTTTTTTGATTTTATATATTTGTCTCATTAAAAAATATGTTTTAACAGTGTAACACTAATACACAAAAGAAGTTTAATAATACAATTGGAATCATATACGCGTATATACTTGTTATTTTTTTGTTAGAAACTCCACTGCCGTTGCGGAACATGTATTAGTAATTACACTGTTAAATTGAAATTTTTGCAAAATAAGTAACTATAAATTATACTAGAAAGCGACAAAAATCAAAAGCCATTTCCGTATCTAAGGGATAGGTGTCATTTTTCGTTCTCGCAACTCTAATCGATCTTATTGGTTTGAGTAGTTTTAATTTAGATAAATTCTGAATATCGCAGCATATCGCGTTTATTAGATAATTTCACTTTGTCTAAATGTTAGCTTCAGGTTGACGCAATCAAATAAATCCAGAGCCATTTCCATATCCAAAAGATAGGTATCATTTGAAATTTGCGTCGATAACCAAAAATGGCACCTATCCCCTAGATATATGAATAGCTCTTGATTTATTTGATTGTGCTAACCGAAAGCTAACATTTGGACCCAGTGACATTTTCTAACAAACTCTACGATATCCAGAATTTATCTAAATTAAAACTACTCAAACCAATAAGATCGATTAGATTTGCGAGAACGAAAAATGACACCTATCCCATAGATACGGAAATGGCTCTTGATTTATTTGATTGTGTTAACCTAAAGCCAACATTTGGACCCAGTGAAATTTTCTGACAAACTCTACGATATCCAGAATTTATCTAAACAAAGTTTACTGAATCCAATAAATCAATATCTTCATATTCCACAACTAAATATGATATCTCTACTCTCTGTTGGGAAATGGAACTTAACTAATTTAATTTTGTCAACGCAAGGCTATTATTTTTACATAGTGACTTTTCGGACTAAGTCTACGATATCCAGAATTTATTTTAACAAGAATTATGCAAACAAATATAATCGACATAATTTAGCAGAACTAAACAGAATATTTGGAAACTAGGTTCATTTCAATGTGTTACCTTATATACATTTTCGGACAAACTCCGCGATTTTAGTATGTAATATATTTAAACTAAAACAACTCAGAACCTCAGAACTTTAACTTACCAGAACAAATTTTTGAAGTATCCCGTTTTTTTGGAAATCAAAGAACATTTCCAAAAAACACTCACTTGATTGTCTTCTCTGTATCGATATCCTCTTATCGTGTAATTTCCACATATTGGCTTTGCACACAAATTATGTATACTCGGCTTTTAGGTATATTGAAATATTATCTTCTGTAAAACGACTTACAAAGGATAAAGAATGGAAATTTTTTTCCGGGATATTATGAAGAATGTAAAATAATTTTTTTGAGTTTATTTTCTAGATTCCACTCAAAATTCTTATAAGAATTTTTTTAACAGTGTATTTACTATTACGTGTTTTTTTTTTGTTAACTGGGACATACTTCACTGCCATTAATTTTAACACTTTCCGAAAGCGGCTAATCTGTCAAAATTTGTGCTTACCATAGAAATATAATTTTCATAATGGACTCATAAATTGAAGAAAATAAACTTGCCCTTAAAAGATACTATATTTAACAAATCGGAGTGAAGTTTATGCCAAATTAACATAATATACCCCGCGTACTTAGTATTGTAAAAACACTCAAATATTGAACTTTTATAATAATGTCTGAAATTTTTTTAATAAACACATATTTTTTACACTATAAGTAGCAAACATATAATTTTAGTGAAAAGTTTTGAGTGAATTTTATAAAACGAATTTTTTACAACAAAACACACTGCGAATTGCACAGAGATGATCGAAGTGGTTCTGAACTAGAATTTGATGCAAGAGTCAAAACTTATTTGTTCTTTGAGATTTTTGTTATTAGAGACAGAACACCATTGAGTGTAATACGAAAATTCTTACATTACACTCAATGATGTTTTCTCTCAAATCAGTTCTTACACCAAATACTAGTTCAGAACCAATCCTTTCACCACTATGCGATCCAAAGGGTCGAGTTAAATAATTTCAAATGTTTAAGAATTTTCATATTACACTCAATGATGTTCTGTCTCGAATAACAAAACTCTCAGAGATTTCCGAGCATTTGGACAAATAAGCTTTGATTCTAATGTCAAATTCTAGTTCAGAACCACTTCGATTGTCTCTGTGCGATTTGTAGTGTGTGTTGTTGTAAAAAAATTCATTATATAAAATTCACTCAAAACTTTTCACAAAAATTTAATGTTTGCTACTTATACTGTAAAAATATTTGTGTCTATTAAAAAAAATCAGATATTATTATGAAAGTTCAACATTTGAGTGTTTTTTTCAATTCGAAGTACTTATAGGCCGTAGTGTATATTCTGTTATTTTGGCATAAACTTCACTCCGATATTAAACAAACAAAACAGAGAGGTATACCATTCAATAATCATTGTGTTAAACAACAAATTAAACAAAAGAAGTTTAATGTTCGAAAATCAAAGAATAAACACGATTCAGATAGCATATTCCTGTGGCATGTTCATTGCCATCCGAAAATAAAGTGGCTGAATTTGTGCTAATCCAGAATTGGCTCAATTCCATTGAACAACAAAAACCCTTGAATGTTCTATTTTCTGACATAAAGTGTTATAGAAACCAATGAAGTTGGCACTTTTGATTGATTTCTAGAACACTGGAATTGGGCCAATTCTGGATTAGCATATTCCTGCTATTCAGCCACTTTATTTTCGGATGGCAATACGTATAAGAAGTCAGCCCAGAATTTTATCCCAGAAAATAAAAAAAATTAATCAGGTAACACTATTAAATTAAAACCTCATTTACTCTTTCTTATGTGAAGTTATCCCAGCCCCGGAATTTATAAAATTTATTTGTATTATAAGTTGTTGGAATTTATTCCAGCACAGAAAATAAAAAAAATCATTGTAATATGAAATTAGTCTTCGCCCAGAAATTTAAAAAATTAATGAGAAGTGAGCCCAGCCCAGGAATATATCAAAACAATTAGTAGTTTAAAATATTTAAATTTTAATTAGTATCTAGAATTGAGACTTTACAGGTTTAGAATGAGTATGCAAACAGCTTATTTGGGTAAAAATTTCAAATGATCGGTATGTTGCAACTTGCCGAAATATTGCTCTGGGTTCTGTACTCCTAGGCATTTTCGAGAAATAAATCAGTTTTTCTTCTCGTGTGTCAAAACTAAATATATCTCGGATTGCAGCTATACAGAATTAGAATGGGTATGCAGGCAGCTTATCTGGGTAAAAATTTCAAGATGATCGGTATGTTGCAACTTGCCGAAATATGGCCCTGGACTGGGTACTCCTATAACCATTTTTGAGGAATAAATCAGTTTTTCTTCTCGTGTGTCGAAACTAAAAAAAAATTACCTAGTTAAAAAATTTATTTAGTGTTGCCTGATTAATTTCTTTTATTTTCTGGAATAAAATTCTGGGCTAGCTTCTTATACGTGATGGCAATGAACATGCCACAGGAATATGCTATCTGAATCGCTTATTCAAGTCGTAAAGTATCTTTTAGGGCAAGTTTGTTTTACTCAATTTATGAAAATTATATTTCTATGATAAGCACAAATTTTGTCAGATTAGGCGCCTTTGGAAAGTGTTAAAATTAGGTTTAAATTTTTTCTGATTTTTTTCTAGAAATCAGGTTTTATTTGTTTGGCCTTTCGGGTGAAATTTGAAATTTTCTTTCCCCGTTTTCTCGGCTCCTGGATTACCGCTAATTTTTCCCGTGAGCAATAATTAGCACAAATTGGGCTTAATCGGTATGCAAAGTTTCATTTTGAAATTCGAAAGTTTCCCTGCTGCAATTAACCACACGATGGAACTGACTTCAGACGGTAAAGGCTTCAAAAAATATAATGGTCGATCTGACCGCACATTTCATAATTTATTGCAATAAACCGGTGCCAGATGTTGGATAAAATATTACTCCTTGGGTATTGTGAAGGACTGATCAACATTATCCAGGCGCATGTAATAAAATGATTTTATGTCAGGTTAGAAGAAAATTGGCTTCAGGCGTTACAGCTTTCCAGATATTTGGTTTAATGTTACTCTGAGAGCCCTGTGGGGGTACGTCAACCTTATCCATATGTGTTATAAATTATTTCTGTAGCAGATTAGACGGAGTTGGCTTCAGACGATGTAGGCTTCGAATATGTAATTTATAGTTGGATTTTCCCACCTTTAATAATTTATTACACCAGATCGCCTACAGATATTGGGTCAAATGTTACTTCATGAATTTTGTGACAGACAGCTCAATCTTATCCAGGGATAAGTTTGATTTGAATTCCAGTGGCCCTATTCTGGTTTTCCCCGGGAATAGGGAATTGGGAATTAGTGACGTATTTCTAGCAGTTAGGAATTATTTATTCCCCAAAGTGTATTCTGGCGCTTGGGATTTTTTTTTATTGGGAAAAAATAATTCCATTTTATAGCAGTTTGGACGTTAATTTTTCTCAATTATTTTTTTAGGGAATTGTAATTCGTACTTTTTCGAATTTCTAAACATTATTTTTTGTAAAAAATATATTTTGAAAAATAAATTAAACTTGTATTAAGGTCGCAACATGCGTTTTAGTTTATAAAAAACAAAATAAAAAAATTTTCCCTCAAAAATATTCCCAGTCTACCAGAATATACATACATTTGGGAACGGGGAATAAATATTTGAGAATTATTGCAATTTGTAGTTACAGCAAAATATTTCCCCAATTCTCTATTCCCTGGGAAAGCCAGAATAGGGCCACAGATTTAGTAAAATTTTCCCCAACACTTGTTGGTGGTCTAGTGTACTACATAATATGTAGAACACTAGACCGCCACCAAGTGTTGGGGAAAATTTTACTCCATCTGTGGCCCTATTCTGGCTTATATTATACTTGAAGCATTTCCTGTCTTAAGACATTTTCATTTAAACTGAAACAACCCTAATTTATTATTTGTTAAGATTGGCAAATCAACCACGTCAAGGCCCAAAGAATAATATTTCGTGGCCTAAATCGTCTAATCTGACACAAAAATAACTTATAAACCCCTTGGATGTGGTTGATCTGCGTTTCACAAGGCCTTTAGAGTAACATTTGATCCAAAATCTGTTAGCAGTATGGTGTAATTAAATTATTAAAGTGGTAAAATCAATTACATTTAAATCACATATTTGAGCCATTACAGTTCGAAGCCAATTTTTTCTAACCTGTCACTAAAACAATTAATTACTAACCTGGTTTCCCCTCCAAAAGGCCCATGAAGTAATATTTGACCCAACACTTGGTGGTGGTTTGTGATAATAAATTACGGAAACGAGTAAAATCGGTCAAAATATTACATTTTCGAAGCCTACATCGTCGGAAGTCAATTCCATCTAATCTGACACATAAATAATTTATTACACATTTGGATGAGATTTGTCTCCTTTGCACAATGCGCATGGAGTAAATTTTGGCCCAATATCTGGTGTCGGTCTGGCGTAATCAACAATTGAATGTGGTAAAATCGCCGTTTATATTGTGGCGGCCTGGTGTAACAAATTACTAAAATTTGTAAAATCGCCCTTTCGAGCCAATTCCGTCCAACCTGCCACAAAAACAATCTATTAGGCACAAGCGTAAGATGTAGTACCGTTGCTCGTGTCTCGTACTGCTTCACAAATTGGTCGTTTCACGAATTTCTAGATGCATTCCGTTATTGACTCGTCATGTCTCTGATGCTTTCTTTGCTGTATTTCAGTATACCTCCTTTCCATGACATTCTGGATACCTCTGTACTTTAGTAACCAACTACACTGCCAGACTCATTCTTAACAATCGTATACTGGAATATTCCACTGTGGGCGTCTCCCAAGAATCGTTGCTCCATTTGATAAACTAATTCGTTCGTCCTTTTCACCGGCCGTAAACTTTCTTCTCACAACCTTTCAATTTTTGAAATTGAAACTCATTTGCCTCTGCTCTTGGTCTCTTTTTCAACATTTTGTGATTTCCGGTATGGCCGGTGTCTATTTCTCTCACCAGTTTTCATGATGCTTACCCCGCATTTGAAGTATCTTCGTTAACCTTTGAAGTCACTTGACTCAATATTTGACTGTTATAGTTTTCTGTGGCCTTCGTGTTAGTTTCCTTAACACTTTTCTTATTATGGTCTTTATCTTCGCAATAGTCTCAAAATCCAACTTGCGCAAGTCATTTCCCATATCTTAACCCTAACTCAGTCATGACCTGCTCATATCTCCTTTCTGATGCGAATACGGTTAGCATGACATGTGGTGCTTTCCCACAAAGGTTGACTGACTGGCGTAAAAGTTAGGACGGAATAAGGAAACCGCGAAAGAGCAGGGAGAGTCTTGAACAGGCCCCAGAACAGATTGCAGGGGTAAATACAAAAAAAAAACAGGAAACTTCAGCACAGCTGAAGGTAAATCTGGTTTGTAGAAATTGTTCTCACCTGTACTCCTGCTGCCCTGGTTCCTGCAGTTTAAGCAAATAGAGGAGTTCTTAGATTAGATTAGCTTTTTGTTTGGGATTGGGGAAGAGACATTTCGTAATATTATTTTTATTCCATTGGCACTACATCCCAGTTACAATATTATATTTATTTTAAAATTAATGGTTGATATGTTCATTGAATCCTAGCCAGGTCCCAGAGCTGCTGCATCAGGTACAATGCTGCTCGATGAAGCCCTTTACAATTTATTTAAAACCACAACGGAACATTTTTATCGACCATGACAGTGTACAATTTTATTATTTTATTTTGTTTTTTGTATACCTGATCATCGTTACATACAGTTTTCAATTCTTGGGTGTATAACTTAGTTTTTTGGATTTTCTAAGAGATGGCGTAACTGTAGTACTAAGCATTCTTTTACAGTAGCACATACGGCGTTTTAAAGTGTTGACATTCCACGTCAAATTTAGTTTGTCCTTATTCGTGAAAGCGTGAACAACATATTCATAATCCCGTTTAAACATGTCGGATTTCGTACCAACAAAACAGGATTTGCGGGAAGCATTACTTTTTTGCTTTAATCAAAACACAAAAAGCTGCTGATTGTTTTCGTCCGCTTCAAGAAACTTATGGTGAATATGCACCAACTCAACAGACTTGCAAAAACTGGTTTAAACGATTCAAAAGTGGTGATTTTTATGTCAGTGACAAAGAACGTCAACCAACAAAATTTGAAGATGATGAATTGGAAGCATTATTGAAGGAAAATTCAGCACAAACAGAAAAGGGACTTGCAGAACAGTTAAATATCACTCAAGCAGCCATAAGCAAACGTTTTTATGCCATGAAAATGTTTCAAAAAGATGGAAAGGGGATATCACACGAATTGACTGAAGCCTACATTGAAAATCGTTTCGCATTGCATCTCGTAAACCATTGCAATTATTTGCTTACAAGACAGCGAATATGGCAATTTTTCGTCTCAAAATGTGACTAGCGATGAAAAATGAATTTACTACAGTAACCCTAAACGCAAAATATCTTGGCTTCATCCAGTAAGGTTATGTTGTGCATTTGGCGCGATAAGAAAGGAGTGGTGAACGTTACCAACAATAATTGATAGATTTAAACCATGCATTGAACGAAAACCGTCCGATTCCAGCCAACAAACAGCGTAAAGTGATTTTGAATGCTCGACCACATGTCGCAAAACAAGTAAAAATACGCTGGAAGTAGTTAAATGGGAAACTCTACCGCATCTATCAATAACCGGTATTGGTTTTAAATAAAGTACAGTCAATCCTGTTTTTGTGCGGTAATAGGGACCGCATAAATAACATTTAAAAAAATTCTTCCAAAACTTCACGAGTAGGTATAAAAAATTGTTTTCGCAACACACTTAAAAAGTTTTTTTTCTTTAATAAAAAAAGTTTCATGTAGAAAATAGCTCAAAACATTACGCAACTTGTCGCAATATTTGAATGTCATGTGATGTGTTGTGAATGTGATGAAATATCAAAAATTGAAAAACAGAATGGCCAACGCCAATTAACTAGTTCAATTATGTTCTAATTTGATTGAAGTTTTGAAAGGACAAGTAGATTGTATTAAATAATTTTTTTTCATATACCGCATAAAAAGATCGCATAAAAAATAATACGGAATTAAGAATTTTTAATACAAGTAAAAAATATAAATTACAAGTTAACATTTCTAAATGGCGCTTGTTTAAAAAAAAAATTATTTTGCCAAGAACGGGATCTGCTCATCAAAACAATAATTCACAATTACGGAAATCTAGGGGTTCTAAGAATGGAGGTATTCTAAATGGTTATCATACACATAGACGTAATGTAATGTAACAGTTTTTCCGAATTTTCCAATATTTCTAAACGGCGCTAATTTTTACGGGAATCAGATTTAGCCCTTTCCGAAACATGTACCCGAAGAAATTATCGTCGTTTAAAAATATAAGAAAACTTGGAAAAACTGGTACATTACGTCTATGTATATGGTCTTTTTTTGCACGATTTTTTTTATGCGGTATGAAAAAAATGTATTCAGTACAATCTACTTAAGTTCTTTCAAAATTCCAATCAAATTACAACATAATTGAATTAGTTAATTGAGGTTGGCCATTTTGTTTTTTCGATTTTTGACATTTTATTTATTTATTTATTTAGTCACATACAATTTTGTGAACTGCCTATTCCATTTTGAAGACATAAGCTCATTTATAATAAGGAGTGCACTTCAAATATGTTGAAAAATATTACCTTCATAAATATTGCCGATTGATCATTTATGTTGCCGCTTTTGGCACTTTTTACCTTGCAAGGTGCAGGAACTCTTCGTTTGTGAGTCTGCGCTCTAACAATTTTGGTGGATCGAATTATTCAATGGCGAACAGTTTATTTTTCTTTATAAATTAAAATTGTCCCACAAATAATGTTCCAGCGAATGCGCATACCAGCGCCAATATTCATTATTGATATTAAAATCCATTTAGTTTAATTTAATTTAAATCGTATTAAAAATAAAAATAAAACGGTCTGCTCGACGCAAAAGTCAAAGGCAACTTCATTTCATCACAGACAGCTGTCAAAATTTCATTATATTCTATTCATTAGTTTGTGAGTTATTGCGGTAAGAGTGACGCTACTTTTGTTAGTTTCAAAACAATGGATCAAAAACAATTTCGTGTTTTAATTTTACACTGCTCCTTGATGGGGAAAATACCGTTCAAGCAAAGCAATGGATTGAAAAGTGTTATAGGGACTCCACTCCATTTTAAACAACAATAAAACGTTGGTTTGCTTACTTCAAACGTGGTCGTAGAGAGATCGATGATGCAGAACGCTGTGGACGTCTAAATGAGGTGGTAACACCAGAAAACATAAAAAAAATCCACAAAACCGTTTTGAATGATCGAAAAGTGAAGTTGCGTGAGTTAGCTGACATCGTAAAGGTATGCTGACATCGTAAAAGAACGTGCTGACTTTATATTGCGTGAACATTTGACTATGAGAAAGCTCTGTTCAAAGTGCGTGCCGCTTTTACTCACTGTTGACCAAAAACAACAACGTGTTGATGATTCTGAGCTGTGTTTGGCCATGTTTAAACTTAACAATCCGGAATTTTTGCGTCGATATGTGACAATGGATGAAACATGGATCCATCACTTCACTCCGGAATCAAAATGATCGTCATCTGAGTGGACAGCAACTGGTGAACCTCGTTCAAAGCGGCCGAAAGCACAACAATCGGCTGAAAAGGTTACGGCCTCGGTATTTTGGGATGTGCGTCGTGTAATATTCATCGACTACCTTGAGAAAGGAAAAACCATCAACAATGAATTTTATTGTGAAATTGCAAAGAAACGACCGCATATGGCAAATAATTTTTTTTTGTTTCATCAAGACAACGCACCGAGTCACAAATCAATCAAAACAATGGCAAAACTACATGAATTGAGCGACTACTGGCTGTTCGCAGACCTCAAAAAAATACTCTCCTCTACGAAATTTTGCTCGAATGAAGAGGTTATCGCTTAAACTGAGGCCTATTTTGTGGCAACAGATAAATCGTGCTACAAAAGTGTTATTGAAATGTTAGAGCGGCCTGGAATGACTGTGTTGCTCTTGATGTAGATTACGTTGACGAATAAAGCCAATTTTGAAAAAAAACGTGTTTTCTTTGTTAGGCCCGGGACTTTTCAGGCCATGTTATATTACGTCATTTTGCGTAATGTTTTGAGTTATTTTCTACATGAAACTTTTTTTATGCGGACCCTATTCGCCCCACAAAAACAGGTTTGACTGTACTTTATTAAAATTCGGGATTAATATTTGGCATAAGGTTCATTAGAAACTGTTTCTCGTTTAGACAATTTACTGATTAAAAAAATATTGTGATATTACTCGTTAAAACGTATTTTTTTATTTTATTCGATATTACGAACTTTTACACATACCATCACACTTTGTATTGTTATTATCGTGTTTTTAGGAATGACTAGATTTAGGAAAATCTGCCTACCCGTCTCGTATGAAAACTCATCATCATTTTAGTTAGTCGGAAATTTAAACAAAATATTCAAGATCAGGTGCACGGTATAAAATCTGTAATATACTGAGTGCCCGATAACTAAATTACTGACTAAACTAATTTAAACTTACAGTTCGTACGAGTTTTTAATAGATGGCGTATTACAAAACACACAAAAATTTTATTTTAATGCACAAATTTAATAATAGGCGCAAAGCATTTTGTGGATACAGTGACAAATCACTAGTGCAAACCAACGGTAGTTAAATTTAGTTAGTAATTAAGTAGGAAAAATCGGTGTGATTTCTTTCAAATACATTGCGGTTCGCTTGATTAGACGCACTTGCAATTTCACTTTTAAATTTAAATTTTACTGTAACTTCTCGTTGAACGAGGACAGAGGAACCTCTACTCAATAAATCCACAATCTTTCATTAACTCGAAATCTAATTTTTTTTTTTATTCAGTTGATTATACACAACTTAACTCAATAGTCCAATGAAATCTCTGCTGCCTACGAGTGAGCCAACCCCACTCGTTTTCGATGATATTTACATCACGGAATTCAATAAGGTCAAGAATAACTCAATGTTCTGGCTCGCAATAAACGACTTTACAACGCATGTAAGGGTGAATTATCTTGCTGGAAAGTTCATTGAAGGGGCCCAAATAGCTACTGAATTTCCCTTTTCATCCATTTTATTGGAAACAAAGTTTAATTTAATAGCGCTCCATATGAAATTCCATCTCATACAATTACTCCTCTTTTTCTGGCATGTTGGCGAGTCAGAAACTGTTCTTCTTTGCAAATGTCATGGAAATAATAATTATAGCCATCTGATCCATCTAGCGCGGTTACAAAGTCCACCAAAGAGGTAGGCGCCGATTTTTGCCCTTTCTTAGTTATTTTGAAAATATTGAAAACATTTAAAAAATAAATTATATTCCAAAAAAAAACAAAGAAAAGTGCAGTCGGAGTGCTATGTTTTTTATTCATTACTGTTTTACTGAGTATTTTCTCTCTTCTCAACAAAAATACATGTATTCTTGGTTTCGCGAGAAATAACAGTAAAATTGGAATATGAAAGTAACATTGCAAGTGTGTCTAATCAAGTGAACTGCAGTGTATATTTTATAGTAAGATCTTCGGAAGTTCAAAATATTTGGATCATACAGGCGTTAATTACAAGTAGTTTTTGTCTACGAGTAGTCAATGTTGTCGACGAGTTCTCGACACAATCAATTAAAAATTAGTAGATGGCACGTAAACGCACATCTCTGATCTCAATAATTGCAAATAAAAACAAATATATAATATTTTAAACAATCCTCGAACGAACAAACAAACGTAAGTCGAGTGAGTAAAATACTATTAATAATAATTATTTACTGGCCAAACTTAATTAACTAAATATGTACAGTCTAGTCACGTCTAGAAATAGAAATAAATTCTATTCGCATCTTTACATTATTATATGATGACAAATAGTAATAGATTAAGACACGTTTCTCATGGGATTTCAGTTAATTCGCAACAATTTATGATTCCGGATATTACGGCTAAGCAAATACAAAACCATAAATAAAAAATATTAATTTATTCATTTCAGATTTGCAAGCAAAAAAGCTTACGTGGCAATTCATGGCTTTGTCGGTTGTTTCTTTGTATCAACATTTGCATATTACAATGCCACAATATCAACGATTGAGAAACGTTTTCAAATACCATCGCAAAATTCTGGTATAATATCGGCGGGTTATGATTGTTCGGCATTCGTATCGGCTACATTTCTTAGCCTATATCTGACGGGGAGTCATCGCCCACGGTGGGTTGCACTATCAGCATTTGTAATAGCTATTTATTGTTTTCTTATATCTCTACCGCATTTTATTTATGGTCCTGGGGATCGTGCCATGTTGCTTACAGAAGAATATACAAGTACGCTAGGCTATGAAGTAAATGGTGGTAATAGTACATCAAAATCATTGTGCCAAACGGGATGTGAGTACAAAATAATTAAAATTTTTTTTTTTTTGTGAATGTATGCGTAAGTAATAATTTTTGGCATATTTTTAGCGGATGGCGTGCAATGCGAGAAACAACAGGGTAATATTTTACCCCAAATCTATTTCTTTTCGGTTAATTTTATGTGCGGATTTTTTGGACCACTTTACGATAGTCTTGGCACATCGTACATGGACGATAATATACTGAAATCGAAAACACCAGTTTACATAAGCATTTCATATTCATTTCGATTACTTGGCCCCCTATTTGGCTATACAATCGCATCGTACAGCCTAAAATACTACATTGCGCCGTCACTTACACCAACGATCACAAATGAAGATCCGCGATGGATGGGCGCTTGGTGGTTGGGATGGATTATTATTGGACTGGCCATGTTATTATTTTCATTTCTGGTGGCGTTTTTTCCACGTGAACTGCCACGTGCCGCGCTACGACGACAACAAAAAAGTTTAAACTCGTCGATAAAGAGTAAAATGGAGGAGGCCACACGCCCTACTGGAAAACCAGATCTTATTGCCGCTTTTAAACGAATTCTTTCAAACAAAGCTTTTATGTTTAATATTATTTCGGCTATTTTTAATTTATTCGGATTCATTCCGTACTGGATGTTTATGCCAAAATATATTGAGTTTCAGTACAAACAATCAGCGTCTACGGCCAGGTGAGACATACCAACAAATATGGTCAAATAAAATATTTTCTTTAGTTTTCTTACAGGTACTGTGGCATTGGTATTTACAGCGATAGGAACTCTTACGTCCGGTTTTGTGATAAATAGGATAAAGCCGAGTGCACGACAAATGGCAGCATGGAATATTTTTGTTGGATTTGTTTCAGCGGCAACCCTATTCGGTTACATTTTTATTGGTTGCGCTGCTAATGATAATTCAACGCTGATTAATAATTCGGTGATTACAAATAGTTCGTGTATAGCGAATTGTCAATGTGATTATATCCCATATTCACCTGTATGTGGCGAGGATGGGACTACGTATATCTCTCCATGTCATGCCGGTTGTTTCGAGCATCGGCGTTGGGACAACGAGACAGAATATTTCGATAATTGTGCGTGTGTTAATCGTGTGAATGAAACGACGGAAAGTGGAGGTGGTAAAGCATATCCGGGTGCTTGTCCAGTCGACTGCCGCTCATCACTTTTCATGTTTATGATACTCGTGTGCATAAATAATTTTATATCGTCGACTGCGCGTGCCAGTAATTTTTTAATCTCGGTGCGATGCGTATCGGAGCATGATAAAGGTTTTTCTCTGGGAGTGGGTACAACGATGATTAGTCTTTTTGCTTTTATACCGAGTCCCATTATATTTGGTTGGATTATCGATCAATCGTGTTCCGTATGGGGTAAAACGTGCTCGGGCAATGGCAACTGTTGGCTGTACGACGGTGAATCGCTACGATTTTGGTTGAATATAACCTCAACAATATCAGTACTAATCGGAATGTTTTGGGATTGTGGTGTTTGGTATGTTGTAAGAGACTTACAAATATTTGATAAAGAGGAGGATGAAATGTTTCGACAATCGAAGAATACAATTAAATCGGGTGAGGCGATGCAAATGTTAGAAAAGTCGAGCTAAAATTTGTTGCGGACGGGGGAGGTGGGGCAGCAATATCTCGTTAATAAATATTTTGCGGTACTGATTTCATCGAGTTTTATTTACCTGTGTTGAAAATATTATTAAGCTACTTCCTAATTATTTTATGTTTTTATTTGACACCAGAAAATCCAATCGATTTTATAGTGACACAACTATTTTCATCTCTGTATATTACTGGGGTGCTTTTTACTGTTATCCCGAGAAACTTTAGACGAAAATATTGCAATTTAATAGATTGGCATTTTCAATTCTGCTTGTTAACAATTTTATGGAATATTTGTGCTATCTTAACAATGTTTTGTTGCTGCTTTTTATATGTTTTCGATACAACAATGAAATTTAATATTTTCATTTCTATAACGACGTCGACGACGAAGAGAACGACAACGTTTAAATAACGAATTGATGATAATAGTGTAGTATCTAGCATACGAGTATTAAGGAAGTATAAGGTATAGTAAACGAAACATTTTACCGTGTGTCTATCAGCGACTTGTCTTCAGCTAAAATAAAAAAGGTAGATCGATTTTAAGTTGTATGTGTACGAGAATTACGACTGGAAATAATTTTTTTTAATGAAGAGGTAAGTATTTGATATCGATAAATTTATATTCGGAATCCGCAGACTAACTGGTTCAAAACCGATCAGTTAATCGACAAACTTGAAAGACAACATGTATTCCAGCGAAATGGTGACTAAGTGGTTCCGTACAGCCATTTCAACATAAAGTGAATGGGAGTTGTCCCAAACGATTTGCATATACATTTGATTCATAACTGCACATAGTGTCTGCTTTAAACTCCTCGTGATATATAGGACGGTGACATAACATCATAGTCGAACGTTTTAGGAATGTCTCTATTACTTATGATATGTGAGGGTTCTTCATACAAGTTCTCATGGAAATGGAGTTAAGGCTTATAAATGAGCTAGCAACCATTTGTTTTCCTAGCATATTCAAGAGTGTTGGGTTGGGAATCTGAGGGGACCCTTCTTATAAGTTTCCATACCATTCATCCAATAGGATTATAATTCTACAAAGGTATTTTATAGCAGAATAAGGCAGGTTTTTGTAATATTTGTGAGAGGGTTCGGCCCCTGGATCTAAGTGCTCTCACATAAATTTTGATTAGAACAACTCATTGGCTTCAACGAGCGACACGTGCCATAAAGGCAAAACTATTTTTAGGCTTTGACGCAAATGCCAAACTTTAAAAAAATTTAGAGAATCTCAGCTCAACGCTGATGTAAATCATGTGGAAAAGGGAAATATTCGCGATTCTGCTGTAGCTAGATCGTCCGATGAGGAAATACAGGAATTTAAGGGTTTTCTATTTTACAATCCAACTATTCAAGAACACCGGGGTGAAGATACTTTTATAGATAATTCAAATTGATCTCAGAATAAAATACTATTCATATATACACAGTCAAGAAAGTAAACGGTACTCGTTTTCTTACGCGAAAGATCTTGCGGGCCTGGAGAATGTAAGATTTCAAGATGTCGCGTTTAATTTTCCGGTGACAAACCAAAATATTCAACAAGCACCACTTCAATATAATATGATGAGATTACCAAATTAGAATGTTCCCAAATTTTGTGGATCGTATAGATCTGCAATGAATTTGCTTACTGCAACAAATTGCTTATACAATCTGCTAAGACCATTCTTGTGAGTGATTTTGTGTTTCGGATATCTCGGTTAACAACTTATCTACTTAACTATAATTATGTGAAGGGCCAAGCTCAAACATGCGGATATTCCTGGTTATGGGGTAGAATATTGAAGTAACTTGGTCAGAAGTTAGACCAACATCAATTTCAATACTCTCGGATCATGGCGGGGACGAAAATGGGAGATTAAGTGATCCGCGTTACAGCAGCGGCGTCAAACAAACCTCTTCATAGACGATTTTTACAATGATAACGCACTTATTTGAAACTAATAAATGGAGCGAGAGTGGGTTTACAAGCAATCAATATTCTGCTCCCAATAGTGCCGTACCCTGTGAGTGAAATACACCAAACGGGCGTAAACGATAGTGGGCAAAACGTTTTGGATTTGTAAGCAACATAAACGTCAAGAACATCCAAATTCAAGCCTCACATCTGACCAATCCAGTTCGGTCATAAGGCAATCGGAACCAATTCAAATTCAGAGACAGAATTTACTATTTGTTGTAATTGCCAAGATATCGGCCATACTTTTAAGGATTGTAATGAGGTAACCAGGGTGGTCATTTTGTGGTGCTTTATCACCAATTTATATCACTAGTGGAAAGTTTTTTGTTGTGATAAAATTCAAAACGAAGTAGTCTACAAACACAACCCTGCAATGAACAAATGAATTTTGAGGAGGAATAATGAACTAAAAGTGATAATTTGACATTTCTGGGGTGGGATGTTGTAACATCACATTTTTCGATATTTATCGAATATTATATCTCTTTTTCCTAAAACAAAATTGCTTGTCGTTTCACGTTTCAATTTTGCTTTCTATATTGCGATCTCACACTACTAGAATAAATTGTTTGTTTATCTCTTTTTTGTTTTTCGATAAAGTATCACTCTTAAAATAAGTAGGTGATACAATAAGAGTAGAACGACATTATTTTTTATTCGAATAGGTAGAGATCGCAATATAAGTAATGTAATTGAGAAATGAAAAAACGATAAATTTAATTTGTGATGAAAGAGATGTAAATTTCGATAGTATCGAAAAAAGTGATGTACAACATCCCACCCCTGTTTTAGTTGTATGAATATTTTATATGAACTGATTTTCATGCGTGTGGATATATCAACAGAAGGATGCAAAATGCTGTATTTTTGATTTTTGCTGTTCGCAAAAATGAACACATTTGGTTCAACTTACACTATTTTCCCCAGCAAATTACAATTCACAACAATTAAAATATTAATGTTGACCACTATAATGTTTTATTATTTTAATTCTTCATTAATTTATAATTCGTATTTGCACTTAACAAAAAACTATTTGATCGCGAAAATATTAAGTTATATAATGACGATAAACATTTTTGACACAAACGTCAAGACAATTTTTGTATATATTTGGTGAAAGCGATATGGAAGATATTGTGCTCTTTCTCATTCGCATCTATATACGACGTGACATAATTCATCCATAATTATTCAATTCTTTCGTGGACGAAGCTACGACAGTTTCTTTATATCATACTTCTTATCACCAATGGTGATAAAACACCACAAAATGACCACCCAGGTATATTTGTATATACCCAGGCGACAGTTAATGGGTTCAAACAAGTTATAAAACCATTTTAAAACCTTGGTTTCAAAATCGTATGGTTCCGAAGTTGTGTACAGTCTCTTCACAGAAACATTTTGCTAACCGCCAGGAAATCAGTTTTGTCCAGGTTCTAAAAAACCTCATAGTTTTCCAAAGCAGTTTTTAAAACGTTTCTACCCCATTTAACATTTGATAAGGAAAAAGCATTTAAACGTTTTTAACTAGGTTATGGATGGAATCATAGAAACTTTTAAATTTATTTGAAACGTGTCGGAAACCTCGTCAATTAGTTCAGAATATTCGAAATGGGTTTTTAGAAACGGTGTTGCGTGAAAATTGTTATGCATTTTAGAAACTAAAGAGTATCTCCGGAACGTTTTAGAAACTTAGTGGAAATCTCATATTTCTGGCTCAACTTAGCTAAAACTAGTAAAGTTTTTGTTTATCGCAGTATAACATTTTTAATTTAGGCAATTGGATACGTAGAAATTTAATGTTGATAGAAGTTATTTAATGTTAAGTTGGTCAAATTTCTAAGATTCAATTGTCTATCATCCTCGTACGCAACTTATAAATAAAAGTTACATGTTTATATTTAGGTATATTTCAAAAATAATAAAATACATATATTTATAATATTTCATAGTAATATAATAATACATTATTATATTTTATAGTGATAAATTAAATTATTTATTTTTCTTAATTGTTATGTTTAGAAAAATTTTTTGTAAATAATTAAACAAATTTAAATATTTCACAAATGGCTAATATTTTTATGAATAAAATATTTAAACACAAATCGAGTTTACTTTCTTATTTAGAATTAAACGATACACAATACAATTTTCTGAGAGTTAGGTAGTTACCAATCAGTTGATGTTGTGTTTCTAAGATCAAGCTTTAAGAATTCATGTGAATGTAAATTAAATAAAAAAAAAGTCTTATTTGTTTTTCAAATAACATTAAAAAAATTAAATCCGTGTTATTATAGGCATTTGATTATAGTAATTAAAAAACAATAAACTTTGTTGGAAATTTTAATTATGAAGTTTTAGTTCTTTCCGCAGCTCGTATCAATCGCGTATTCGCTGATTTTAAATAATCTTTAAGGAATCTGTTATTGTCATGGTCGGTGTATTCGCTAAACTTCCTCCGCACAGCCTGCAGCAACACATGTTGAACTTCCTTGTAGGGAAGGAACGGTTTCTTATTACTAGGACCAGATCCAGTCCAAGAAAATTCACTTAAAGTTTTATCATTAATAAATATTTTCATAATATTTCTTGCAAATCCCAAAGCGTGCGGTCCTCCGAAAGTACTCATGTAGGCAATCTGTAAAAATAATTTTAAACTATTTAGTTAGTTATACAATCATTTGATATAAACATCGCTCATTAAAAATACTTTCTTCTGTGAAGTTTTGGTTTCACGCCTTGTTACTCAAAACAAATAATCCGTAAACCAGAAATGTAAAGCTAAACATATTTTATAATTCATACAAAACAATTTTTTAAATTTAATTTGAATAATATACTGGAAATAATAAAATGAAATTAATACAAACGCAGATCTTGATAGCATTGCAATTGACCTCACCGAAATTAAAATAGAAGCCTATACCAAATATTTTTGTGACCAAAAAATAAAGCCAACTAAAACCTGCGTAATACTAAATCAAATTTAGGGGTTAATCGAGAAGAAAATATTTTAAAAAGTATATTTCTACAATCATTAAAATAAAAGAAAAGTACAAAATAATAAGTAACATTACATTTCTTGAAAAGTTGTGGCCATTGGAAAAGGTTAAGGTTCACATATGGCAACCTTAACCTAGGTTTACATGACTCAAACAATCTAGTGGTATGGTAATGATAGGTAAGTGTGTGAAAAAATAACGGTTTCTATTAGTTCACACTGGCCAAAAAATTATCGAAAATAAGGATTTTTTAATTATATTTGTGACTTAATTACTTGTTTAATTACTAGTGACTTGTTGTTCAAATTGCTCTAGAAAGTAACAAGTAATCCACATTTCAAGAAATTAAAACAATCTCGCAAACAAGGTGTTTAAGAAGTTGGGCTACATATGTATCTAAATTTGTTTGCCCGCTTCGAGAAATGCAAATTATCTTAATTAAAAAATCCAGAATGGCTGATTAATTGAATTTAACATGATCCAACCTAAGCAGTTTAAGTCCGATGTAGTAAATGTATTGTGTTGGTTAACAAAATATTAGAGGTAAGTTTGTGGTTAAACTTTGATTATTTGTGAATTTACAGTAGCAAAAAGAACTTGTTATCGTTCAAATTTATTATAATTAGCAGTAGTAATTGTAACCCGAACATGGTTTATTTAATTTTAATATTTTTAGGTCGATTTTTAGTTAAGTTACTCCCGAATATGATGAACAATTGATTTTGCTACAGAAAATATAAAAAAACAAAGCTGAACTCAAAACATACTTCTAATATGTATTTGAATTATCAAATCAATACAGCAATAGGTTATAATCCGCGGACTATTCATGCTAGTGAGCTAGCATCAGTAGTCCGCAGATTAACTAAATTTAAATGAAATGACTTAGTGAAAAATTTAAATGTTTTTAACGCTGTTCAATAAAACGTTAATGATCTAAAAATTTAATTTCAATTGGTAAAAAATAAATTTTGGCAGCAAATTTCGACCCAATTTTGTTTTATCCTATTTCTATCCGTCGTATATTTTCCGTTCTACTTACCATTTGTCTTCTGAATTCAGGATCTGTTTTTATTGCATTTTCGCAACAATCCAATGACTCTACGGTTGTAATTGGTAACTCATAATCGGGTTTCTCCGAAAAATTTTGGTTTAGTTTTGGCCCTGGAATTTTTTCTAATAATAAGTCCAACGACACCTGAATCACTGCTTGATTCTTTAATATTTTGTCTGTTTGCGTTTGACAAATATTTATTGCGATATCCAATCGCTGACATAACGAGTCCATGTAATGCTGCGGCGCATAATAAGGGTTAGACAAATTGTCATAATTATCTAAAATTTGAAAACCAATAATTAGGGAATGTTTCATTTGTATGAACTTCATTGTTTACACTAAGTCAATGGTTAAACTAAATTTATGGCCAATTCGTAGTACTTATGCGAAAAAAAAGCAACATACATGCTGTGCTGGCTTGATATGTCCTTTCAATTGCTAATTAAATTAAGGCTTAGATTGTTACTTATCAGCAGAATCTTAGTTAAAGGCTTAAGTGAAATTTGACTTTTGATTAGAAAGAAATATTTTAGACACATAAATCATTTAGTCATTGATATAGAACAAAACCAGTATCATCCGAGCATAAAATATAAAAAAATTATACTTACAATTGGAACTGATTTGTTGTTGATGAGTTGATGTTGCATCTGATGCATCAGGAATGTTTGAAGCATAACTAAATGTGGACGGTGATGAGTTAACTGGAGTGGAAAGGTCCGAAGCATTAGGAGGACTGGGATTATTATTGTCCAAATTTTGCAAAAATATGCCCGTAACATTATTATTTTCGCATTGTAATTGTTTCCGGGTTGAACTAGCCTCATTTTCGCTACAAGAAATTATGGTCGTTTCTCTTTCCTTTTCCAGTGCTTCTTTAAGAGTCTCTATAATTATAAAAATTAAATGAAAACTATTTAAATTTCTGATATGCAGGGTTTTATATTTATGCACGAACTTACCAATATTATCCCGTAAAATTGTGCAAGGCATTTCAATCCAGTCCGCTTTTGGAAGGGTACATTTTTTCGTGCGACATTTACTACCTTGCTTTGAGAAGGATAACGCAGAGTAAGCTTGTCAACCCAAATACAGGGAACTGCAGTGCTATTGCGCTCGCCTTCCTCAATCGTCTCAACCACGCAGTACATATTAAGTAGGGATTAGTTAAATTTTGGGTGTTATCGTCTTCAGTGTTATGTGTGATGTTTGATTTGAGTGATGTGGTGTATTTATAATTTAAAAAATAACCATTATTAGTTAATAATATCTAAATATTGGAATGAATAAGGGGATAAAATACAGATGTGTTATGGTTGATTTCCATTCTAAAAAGTTTGCATTTAATATTATCGGTTGACCAATACGTAAGGAGTTCAAAGTTTAGATCCGCCTTATAAATATTCAAAAGTGACGATTTTATGGGTGTTTCATAAAATTCACTTTTGTTTTTCAATTTCTTTCCATAAACTTGTATTCCAAGATCTGTCGAAACAGCATATTCCATTGCCACGATATCGTCTTCTGAACTTAAAAACCATTTATTTGCATTTAAGTTGTTAAGTTTAAAATTACTTAAAATAACCTCCTTGCCATTACAATGTACACCTTCTTTAATTGGAATTGGTTTTTTTATATAACTTGGACATTTATTTTGTTCCGATATTCGGTTTGCTAGTTGCTCTAATGGTTTATAACCCGATCTCAATAATCTTTTAACAGCACCCAATTTGTCTTCGAAAGGAAAAGCACTAAAGTTCTCTAAAGGCCCAAATCTGATCACGTCGTCGTAAAGATGAAGCAAACTATGGACATTATAGCTAATACTGTCAGCGCCATAAATTACTGCACAGTTACGAACAAAAACTTCTAAAATTGTTTTCGCCAAATGAAAATTTTTCACAAATCTATTAGTTGACAACAATAACGTAGCACAATGAAGGTGTATAAAATGGTCATACACGTCTTGTTTTAAAATTCCTTTCAGTGCCATTGGTGAAGCATACAAAAGGAAAGCACGAAATTCAGATGCCTTCCAGAAGTGAATATCGTTTAGGGATCTGAATTTGCGGTTGAATTCCAGTGGTTGCGTTAATGAATAAGATAGGAGTCGATTCGATATTTTTTCAATTTCATTAGCGGTTAATTTAGTGTAAAAGTTACGTTCTTTAATCCAAAATAACACCAATTTTTTAACAACGCCAAGGCATATTAAATGCATATAATCCAGCGGGAATTGTTTGACCATATCAATAGGCAAGGTTTCTAGCAGGGAATTACCAATATGGTGTTCTTCTTGTAGTTTGTTTCTAAAGGAATGATCGGTCCTTAAAGTTTCGGATTTAGTCGAAAAGCCTAAACGACGACGATCATGAAAATATTCTCCTTCATTAATACAATTACCACATCCAAAATAACCATTATGAGATTTTATACATTTGACGTAAGCCTTCGCTGGAGCATCGCAAACGAAGCCTTCGACTTTTATTTCGTATTTTGTTTGATTTTTGAAAACTCCGTTTAATAGCAAAGAATTTAGTTCAGTGACAAAATCTTTAAGGTACTCATTCACGTTTGCAGGTTTAGATTTCCCTTTAAAAACACCTATTACAAATGGTATACTTGTTATATCTGGTGCTCTACCTAAAATAGGCCAGAATTGATCGCGAGAGCTCCTACTTATAGGAAGACCATCAATATTAAAATATATTTTAATTGTTTGCGGCCAATCGAAACATTTTAATGCATCCAGACAATTTCGTAATCCACAATGCCAATAAGCTCCCGGATCTAAAGTAGAAATTGATCCAATTCGCGTTTTTGTTCGTAATAAGCTTCGTGCATCTAATGGAAGACTACTGTGCCCGTTGTCTTTTAATAATTTTAATAGAACATTTACTGCAGTGTGCGTTATGTTAAATTCGAGAGCCCATTGCTGTAGATTTTCTCTAAAAGTTATAGTAGGAGAATAAATATCTTCAACATCCGTATTTGCTCTTATCGCGCAACTGTCACGTAATTCTGGTTCAGATTCGATTGAAGAAACTTCAGAAATGTCGAGTTTTGAGACTCCCAATGGGTGTTGTCTATTAGATTCCTAGGGCAGTCTTGTATATTTGCACTATGGATATTACTGATTCCTGGAATAGTTTCGTCATTTAATACTGTATTTTCAACAGTAGGGGCCGAATTAGCATTCGTGTTATTATTTAGTACAGGTGCTAACGGTGCAGGATTAAATGTATCTAATAAATTCAAAACCTTTCTTTTAAATGTTCTCGGATTTATATGATTATAAATTTTCCGTTTATGCATCTAGGAAGGGAGAAATAATCCAAGTTTTCTTACCTTTAACTTCTGCTTAAGATTAAATTGCCGTATAATACTGTAATATAAGGAAATAAGAACCGATTATTGATTTATTTCACCTAGCAAATTTGAGCAACAAATCAAGCCAGTCCAATTAATTTTATACATTAATCGATTATAAAACAACTAACAGATACAGAATATACAGTGCTCTTTAACAACCCTATATCATGGAATTCTCAACATTTGGGATTTGAATTACGGCCAATATATGAAATAATACACGAACACTAACCATACACACACCAATACGCACTCGCAAAAAACACTCAAATGAATGTTGACAAATTACGCTTCGATTTTCATGCAAGACATCGCACAAATTTACACGCGTTTAACACATGCATTATGAAATGGAATTTTACATGTAGCCACACGCATACACACACACTTCTAAAACACGTCTATCCAAGTTTTTGTAAATTTTAGGCATTGAAATTGAGGCTATTATACACGCACACAAATGGCACAGCAAATATTGCCAAATTACGTCCCGATTTTCATATAAAACATCGCACGTCCACCATCACATGTAGCCTTATGAACTTGAATTTTTGCATGCACCCACACACACTTCTAGAACACGTTTGTTTAAGATTTTTTATTTTAAACGCACTGATAATTTTTTCTCTACACCCTAACTTTTCGATTCCAACACATTCAATTATTATTAATTTTTAATATTTTTGTAATAAAATATTAACAAAACTATCACTTTTGCCAGGAGTACCGTTATTTTTATTTTTATATAAACAATTCTAGAAAAATCTGGCTTGATTTTACGTACGCAGGAATATTATTCACACACTTTTATCAAGATAACATGAAAAATCGTGATTGCTAATATTTTTACATACCCAAAACTACGTATGTCTTCACTGTTTCACTAAGCACTTCAAAGATCAGCACACGTTTCTATAAATATATCGTCGATTATAAATATGTATATATTTGTTTAACTTCACTAATTTTTAATTAATTTTCCGTTTTTACGTCCTCTCTGCACAAAATTTATAAAACAATAAAATTGTTAGCTCTCAATTTCTCTTTCCAGGATGCATTTTTTTAATTTTTTATTTACGTTCTCTAACGGCATATTAAAATACGTGTTAAAGTGCGTTTTATGCTGAAAATGTGTGGTTTTATATTAGTACGTTTAATTTGGGGTTCAAAACGTTTCTAAAAACTTAAAAGTATTATTTAGAGCACCATGAAGCAAAACAAAATCGTTATGAAATTACAATAAAAACAGCGAATTTTGGAACGTGAATTATCAGTTATATAACCGTTTCAGTGCAACTTAATTCGAAAAATAAATATTTTGATATTTAAGTATTTATGATTCGTCTCAAGCAATATTTCAAAAACGTTTTAAGATAACCAAGTGGTTTTTTGGAAATTGCAGTTTCATTATGTTGCCTGGGTATGTACTGCTTCGGATGAGGGAAACCAGGCGTCATAAGCCATTTTGCGATGTCTGTGTAGAACTAGAGCAAGACCAGTCGGGAAACAGATCTCTGAGCGTAATGCAACCTGGGGCAATACGTTCGAGAAATTCAAACTATCAGCCCAGTTAAAGCCAAACGTGCCGAAACTCATAAAGTTACATACGGAAATTACATAAAGAATGCGCAAAATTAATACTAAATGAAACTGAACTATCTAGATCGTATCTAGAGGTGAAAGTGAATGGAGTTCGTAAAAGAGGATTAATGGACAGCGGTGTTTCAATCTTGGGACATAATGCTGTAAACTTTTTACAAGAAAATAAAATTAAGTCCAATAGAATTAATTCTACAGTGCAGACGGCTGATGCAGCGGCGTTTTCTAGTGATGTTCTACACGTTCGCCGAACGACTAAACAATTTTTGATTTTTATTCTAATTCTAAAAGTTTTATTTTTATTACAGAAAATTTTATTTTTATTATAAATTTCTAATATTATTTTCTTAATTAATTACTATTATTTTAATTATTTCGGGTGATCAAAATCCGAAGCAGAACACCTTGAGAGCACAACCAGGAACACGCCACTGCTATACCTATATGTCATGTCAGTTGGAAATTTCTCGGTACTGGCCAATCCTCGATACAGTGAATGTGTCAATTCCATTTGCAAAGATTGAACAACTTCGGGGTCAATAGCAAACAGGTCTACCTCATCGTATTAAAATGGGGTTAATTTTTATTTGCTTAGGATATCTTAAACTAACTAGACATATATGCCATGTCAGTTGGATATCTCTGGGTACTGGCCAATCCTCTCTCTCTGGCACTATATCCCATCAAGTGATTTGGCCGCCTCAAATGAGGTTTCATAATCAAATTTTCATTTCGGATAATGAGTGATTAATACATTGACCCTAAAACCAGCCGTGAAATTTTTTCCTTGTCACCACCGGTAATCAAACCCGGACCTCCGGTCGCTGGAGCAAGCATGTTGACAACTTTGCTACCGGGGCGGCTGGGGAATAATTTTTATTTGTTTAGGATGTCTTAAGCTAACTAGAGATATATAACATGTCGGTCGGAAATCTTTGGGTACTGGCCAATCCTCGTTACAGTGAATGTGTAAATTCCATTTGCAAAGATTCGGGGTCAATAACAAATGGGTCTACGTCATCGTATTAAAATGGGGATAATTTTTATTTGTTTATGATATCTTAAGCTAACTAGACATATATGCCATGTCATTTGCAAATCTCTCGGTACGGGCCAATCCTTGATTAAGTGAATGTGTAAATTCCATTTGCAAAGATTGAATTTCTTCGGGGTCAATAGCAAACGGGTCTACCTAATCGTATTAAAATGGGGATACTTTTTATTTGTTTAGGATGTCTTATGCTAACTAGACATATATGCCATGGGATTTGAAAACCTCTGGGTGCTGGCCAATCCTTGATTCAGTGAAAGTGTAAATTCCATTTGCAAAGATAGAACAAATTCGGGGTCAATAGTAAACGGGTCTACCTCATCGTATTAAAATGGGGATAATTTTTATTTGTTTAGGATATCTTAAGCTAACTAGACATATATGCCATGTGATTTGGAAATCTCTGGGTGCTGGCTAATCCTTTGTTACAGTGAATGTGTAAATTCCATTTGCAAAGATTGAACAACTTAGGGGTCAATAACAAATAGGTCTACCTCATCGTATTAAAATGGGGATAACTTTTATTTGTTTAGGATATCTTATGCTAACTAGACATATATGCCATGTGATTTGGAAATCTGTGGGTGCTGGCCAATCCTTGATTCAGTGAATGTGTAAATTCCATTTGCAAAGATTGAACAACTTCGGGGTCACTAGCAAATGGGTCTACCTCATCGTATTAAAATGGGGATAATTTTTATTTGTTTAGGATATCTTAAGCTAACTAGACATATATGCCATGTGATTTGGAAATCTCTGGGTGCTGGCTAATCCTTTGTTCAGTGAATGTGTAAATTCCATTTGCAAAGATTGAACAACTTAGGGGTCAATAACAAATAGGTCTACCTTATCGTATTAAAATGGGGATAATTTTTATTTGTTTAGGATGTCTTAAGCTAACTAGAGATATATGCCACGTCAGTTGGAAACCTCTGGGTGCTGGCCAATCCTTGATTTAGTGAAAGTGTAAATTCCATTTGCAAAGATAGAACAAATTCGGGGTCAATAGCAAACGGGTCTACCTCATCGTATTAAAATGGGGATAATTTTTATTTGTTTAGGATATCTTAAGCTAACTACACATATATGCCATGTGATTTGGAAATCTCTGGGTGCTGGCTAATCCTTGATTCAGTGAAAGTGTAAATTCCATTTGCAAAGATTGAACAACTTAGGGGTCAATAACAAATAGGTCTACCTCATCGTATTAGAATGGGGATAATTTTTATTTGTTTAGGATATCTTAAGCTAACTAGACATATCTGCCATGTGAATTGGAAACCTCTGGGTGCTGGCCAATCTTTGATTAAGTGAATGTGTAAATTCCATTTGCAAAGATTGAACAACTTCGGGGTCAATAGCAAACGGGTCTACCTCATCGTATTAAAATGGGGATAATTTTTATTTGTTTATGATATAAGATATATTATATTAAGGTAACTGGACATCAGCGGCGTTTTCTAGTGATGTTCTGCTCGTTCGCCGAACGACTAAACAGTTTTTGAATTTTATTCGAATTCTAAAAGTTTTATTTTTATTACAGAACATTTTATTTTTAAAATTTTTTATTTTAAATTATAGTTTTTCTAATATTTATTTCTTAATTAATTACTATTATTTTAATTATTTCGGGTGATCAAAATCCGAAGCAGAACACCTTGAGAGCACAACCAGGAAACGCCACTGGGCTGATGGTACACCAAATCACGTGCTATCGGATATATTAATGGGATGGCCACATACGAAACGTCCTCTAAAACCATTCGGATATTCATTGTACCTTCGTTGCGCGGAGAACTATATCTCGGTATAAATTTTTGGCGCCATGACTCATCACTTAGCCGAATTTCAAACGTTTTATCTTATTGAAGTTATGAACTCGATTCCAACTTTCGAAAATCTGGGTTTGGGCCCTACTAACTTGTTCTAACATAAGATTGACGTGGGGAATGCTTGGTCGATTAAGCAGTGACACTATTAGGTGTGCCTGGAGCTTGCCTGTTTCGTTGGTTCCAAACCCTGAAAAAATTGTGTCTCGATTGAAGAAAGTTCAACCAAGTAACTAAGAAGGATGCGTTGTCCGACGCCCTCTATCGATGGCTTATTTGGACACCGTGAGGACACAAAAATATTACTAGTTTGGATTTGAAGGGACGCGTTTTGACAAATACCACCTAACAACTGATTCCAAAGAGGAACCGCCTTCTCGATATCAAGGTGAAAGCTGTATCAATTTTGTGTAATGCCATTTGGCTTATGCAATGCTTCTGCTTCTATGTGTCGTGTAATAGATACCGTTTTTCACATGAACTGTTAGTAGTTTCTTCAACTGTCAATCATCATTTGAATGTATTAAAGATTATTTCCGAGAAATTGAGGGGGGATGCGAGTCTAACTGTAAGAGTGACTTGAAGATGTGGCCATATTTGGGATATTTAGTGGACGAAGATGCCGTCAAAAATTTAGCCTATCGTTAATTTCCCTTCTTCAGTATCAGTCAAACAAGTAAGGCGTTTCTTGAGTGTGGCAGGATAGTACCGAACATTTCGCTGATGTAATCGCACCGGTTACGTCTTTGTTGATGAAAAACTAAACTTTCCTCTGGACTCATTAAACCCAAATCACATTCGACATAATTAAGCATCTGTTAACGGTTGCTCCTGTAGTTCTTAATCCAGACTACAATAAAAGTTTTATATTCGAGTTGTTGCGAGCACGGAAGGATTAGGTGGAGTTTTATTCCAAAAATAATTATGTTAACAAAATTATGAACCAAAAAAACAATCGAGGCCGAATTTTACGAAAATCAAATGACAGAATTCGAATGCTCAATAGGTGATGAATATCGTATTTATAACAATAGTATGTATACTTATTATTTTTAATAAAATACTTTAAACTATTTTTTAAAATGTAAGTTACACAATTATTTTATAAAAATTGACTAGTTTTATTTATTACAATTTATTTGAAACTTTGTTATTGTATTTTTTGTACGTCGTTTCCAATGGTCGCCAATTTGACCTTTTAATTTCTTTTGTGGAAAAAAATGTTGGCATAACCAAAAATTTTTTAAACGCATCTCAATATAAAGTGACTACCCAACATTTGTGGAGTGAAATTACTAACGAATTACATTCAATCGGTTCACCTGAAAAATCTGTTGATGGCTTGATAAAAGTAAGGTTATGTGTTTGTGTTAAATATGTATGTGTTAAAATAAAAAATGTTTAACTGGAATAGGAGGGGGTTCGTCTAAAAAAAAAAAAATAGCCAACTGGAGTAGAGGGTTGATTGGTTGCTCGATATAACCAAAGAGGTAGAAGGCCTTAAAGTCAAAACTTTTGGATGTAAAATCCCTACAACTACGAGTAATATCAATGACAACGACTAGATCACAACAGAAGAGTTTGAAGCGGGAGTTCTTCATGAATTAAATCCCAATGAATTCCCGATTGATAATGACAAGCCCCTTGCCAGCTCTAACCACACAACTATCACCATTGAACCATTACCATCAACAAGTAATAGACATACACATCCCACAACCTAAAGTTCATCAGTTTCCGAAAGCCGCAATAAACTTGTGAGTCCGAGAGATTTCCACGCCATCTGAAAATACAAAAAAAAAAACACGAAGAAAATTTAAAAAAAAATAAAGATAATACTGAGAAGCACAGAAAAGAAATGATCGACGTCCTTAAAGAGATAAGGAACACAAAAAAAGATACATTAAAATCCGAAAAAGAAAAATTTTAATAGAAAAAATGTGTCAAAAGCGGAACAATTAGAGTTAAAGAAAAAAATTGGAACTAAGGAGGTAGTTCTTCCTACAAAGAAATTAATTTAATTTAATATTTCAAAAAAAATTACTTTTTTATAAAATTTTTAATAATATGTAATAATTTTATTGAATCCCGAACCGTTTTGGCTTCATCCGCTAAATTATCCGATATTACTTCTAGCTTGGCATTTGTGTCGATATTATTCTCTGGTTTAATTTCGTTTTCGTCTATCAGCACGTCATACCTAACACACAAACTATGAAGCATGCGACCCACATTAATGATTTGTGCGGTTTTCTCAGGCGAATAATGTAATTCCCGTGAATGTAGCAAATCTTGCCAATGTTAGTATACCAAAAACGCATTCTACAATTGAACGAGCTTTGACATGATTTTTTTTTTTAAAAGAGCCTCACTAGACCCTTCAGTGGTTTTCCGGTATGGTGTCATCATCCATGGTTCTAGAGTAAACCCGACATCCCTTAAATAATATATAACCACTTAGTATTATGTAATTTATATAATGTCATCATAATAGTATTACCTAATAACCAAGACGTGTTATCCCCTGCTCTTCAATTTTGTTCCAATCAATCCTGTTATTGCTCGCATTCCATATGAGTGAGTCGTGGAAACAGTCTCCGGAGTGGCAATCAACTGATGTTATTTTTGGTCGTTGTCGTGTTGGTAAATCCAGCGCTGAGGCAGATCATCCGTGAAATCATCGTTTAAATTATCAGCAATGATTCAAATATACATATTTTTGTGCAACCATGATGCTATCTATTTTTACGATGAGTCCAACCCCCCGTCTTGAAAAAAAACCTCCAAACTATGATGGAAGAACCGCTATGTTTTACAGTTTTTCTCGTGTGGGGATTTAATTCCTGATTTTGAAGACGTCTAACATATGGTCTATCATCATTGCCGAACAAGTTAAAATTACTTTCGTCGCTATAAACATTGAGGTCTCAAAATAGTTTTGGCTTACCTAAATGCTCCCTAGCAAATGTAATTCCCTTGCCAATACTTATTTTCGAAAGCTGCGGTTTCTTGTTGGTTATTTTCTTGAAGCCGCTTTCTGACAGTTCTCGGTGCAAGATTAATTCCATAACTGAATTTCAAATTTGCTCGAATCTGTGTTGAAGCAGCAAACGGATCTTGCTTGCTCATTTTTAAGAAATTTCTGTCTTCAGCTACACATTTTTTACGTTTTCTATTACGTTGTTGATTGTCGAATGTATGATGATGCTTGTAAAATGGAATAGTATTTCTCACTTTTCCACACGAATAGTTCAAACCATCCACCACTTTCTGTACATTGACATTTTGTTGGTAACTATTCCAAATTACCTCCCGTTCACTACCCCCAAAAATATAATTAAAACACTAAAGAGTCAAAATTATTACATATGTTATATACATATAATTTATTTAAATATTATTTTATATTATTACTAGCGGCCCGCTCCGGCTTCGCACGGGTATAAAATATATAGCCTATGTCACTCACTGAAAAAATGATTAAAATCGATCCAGTAGTTTTGATTGATTCATTACTGCCCGTGGCCCGCACTCGTTAAATTTGGAGTAAAACAATTACCCTTTCCATATACCATGAAGATTTCCTTCTATCTTTGGAATATCTAAATTCATACACTACATTTTTACTTATTTGTTTTTTACATTTTTACCTATTTATTTTATTTTTACAACAATTAATGTATTACAGAATGTCTTTATATACAACGTTCACAGCTTTCTTGTCATTAGACAATACAAACATGTTTTCTCTAGAGGTTACTCTTGAAAGAGCGACATACAGTTGGCCATGTGAAAAACAGTCAACGCTCAAATCTAAGCCTGCAACGTTGAAGGTTTGACCCTGCGATTTATTAATGGTCATTGCAAAAGATGTCTTTACCGGAAACTGTATAAACGTTTACATTGGAAGGGTAAATCCGATGGTATCAGAGGGATTCGGGTAATCAATACATCTTCTCCGGTACCACATCCTGTGAGTATTGTGCACTCTATTATGAAAGTTTTCAGTGATTTTACCAGCAAACGCGTGCCATTGCAATAAGTTTAGGTGGATTCAAGCTTCTTAATAAAATAATAGGATAAACTACTTTCAACACCATTTTGTGAGGAGGGAGTAGTGTTTGCATTACCGGTAAACCGATTTATCGGTAAACCGGTTTAATTGACCTTAAATGCATTACCGAGTTACCGGTAAATTATTTTTTTTAACGGTATTTCGGTAAGAGTAAAAAAAATTCGATATGTTTTAATTTTAGTAGTTATTTCAATTTTTTTATAAATTAACCAAAAATAAAATTTTTTTAATTAAATTTAATTCTTAAAAAATGCTACGCCTCTGCTACAAATGTAAAATATGTACACGGCAATGTTCAAATTTTTAACATATGTATATATTAAATCTAGTATCAGTTTCATAGAAGATAAGAATAGTATATAAATAGTTTTACTTGCATCTGCAATCGCAACATTGCAGCCAGTAAAAGGTGCTGTATTTTCCCGTAAAGATGTAAATTTGTATGGTACGGATGTAACCTTAAAGTTTATGCTAGATGAGATTAGTGCACAAAAATCAATATAAGGATGAAAGAGTGTAAAGAAGCTCTAATTGTTCGCATTAAGGAAAGACGGAATATTTATTCTGATATATTACAATATCTCCATGATCCGTCAAGCGAGAAAGACGATGAATATCAAATATTCAACAGAACGAGCAAAACTGTTATTATCAAAAAAATTGTTGAATTAATTCAAACATTCTCCACTTCAACAGAATCAGAGTACAGATTTTGTTCGAAAACTGAGACTTGTGAGTTGGGAGTTTTGCTGCTGTTTCACTAACCTACTATACGCACAAAATTAATATTACTGTTGATTGTTACAAATAATAATTAAATTTCATATTTACATCTAGTGTGCTGATGAAATAACAGAAAAATTCCCAACTCTCAAGTCGCGGTTTTCGAACAAAATTCGTATACACCAGTTAAATTTACAGAAGCCGCTACTTTTTTTTCAAATGATCATCAATCAATTTACTTCAACTTCTTTATCCCCTGTTCTTATGATGTCAATGAAGGAAAAGCTGTAGCGACCAATTGATTATAAAATTAATAAAACTCTTTTAGAAACACATGCTCCAAATGTTCCTAGAGGGTTAGTGAATGTGATAAAAAGAGAGATAGATTTCTTTCAAGAACAGAACATTAGAGGTAAATATTTAAACTTGGTATTTACTCTAATTTGACCATTTGACCGATAAGTGTCGAATCGGAGCGTGCTTTTTCAGCGGCTGATCTGAAATGTACGATATAATTTAGATCAAATTTAAATGACGACAGAATAGATACGGTGCGTTTTTTACGAGCCTTTTTCAATACGCAAAAGAACTTTTAGAGAATTAACCGTTTGAGTCCCAAGGGGTATTGAAAAAACACTGTCGACGAATCCCAAACAGCGCAACTGCGCTTTCTCTAAATGCAACTGCGCTTTCTCTATTGTAAAATGTACTATTTACATTAAAAGGAGCTGTATGTACTTACTTTAGTAAATTTGAGCGCGCGACTTCGACAATCGGTAACCCACCGTCAGTTGTCGACAATGTTCGAAATGTGCTGGGTTTTCTCGACATAAAATCTCAACAGCGCGATTGCGCTGCTTGAGATTCAAACGGTTAAGGGAATTGGCATAGTATAGTGTTTACATTTTATTTAAAACAAATGAATATTTTTTTAATTATTGATAATTATTTTAATAAATTTTTTTCTGAATTGCTAAAATTGAAAAATATGTATATTTACATATATTTTGAAATGAAATATTATTGATTGCGTTATTTCCACTAGTTCTTACTGTTTTTTTATTCGTTTTATTAAAAATTAAATTTAATTTATATTACCGAATTACCGGTAATTCCAAAAGTCGGTAATTTTGCAAACTATAGGAGGGAGTCCAGACGGGTTCAAAGAGTTTAGAAATTCTGTAGGAAATCTCACCCTCACTTTGTGTTAACTCTCCATTGCCAACTTTTAGCAGCATCTCTGGAAATAGGCTGTTCTCATATGACGATGACGAAACCCTCATATTAGTTTTAAGCTCAAATTTATTGACATGTGGCCAAAGGTTGGATCTTTTTAGGGAAGCATTTATTTCGTCACAACTGGTAGGATTTGACGGGAATCTCCTGAGAACAGAATTGTACATCCACTCATAGGTGAATTTTTGTTGCGCAAATCGCGCATTGTCCTATCCAGTGCTTCCACAGACGTCTTGTTTTGACATGATAGCTTCGTCCCAGACTAATAATGAGCAGTCACGCATCAAGTTTCCTGTATTGTTCTGTTTAGAAACACTACAGACGCTGTTATTATTACATGTGGCGATTTTCAGCGGGAGCTTGAATGTAGAGTGTGCGGTTCGGCCTCGTTCCAAAAGCGTAGCGGCAATGCCGGATGACAAAACAACTAACGCAATTTTTCCGGTAGATTTCACTTTTTTTAAAAGCAGATTGATTAAAAATGTTTTTCCTGTACCTCCTGGGGCATCAAGGAAAAACAATTTCCCTTCATTGTTATCAATTGTTGATAGTAATGCAGTGAATACTTTTTTCTGATCGATGTTTAATCGTGGCTCATCTTGAGCTATATTTTGTAAAAGTCTCGTTTGATCATATGATGTTTCTCTTGTGTATTCGACACTGTTAGTTAAATCTGAGTTAGTAGTATTAGCAGGCATCGGCAGCCCAAAATCCTTGATCGATTTACCCGAAAGTAATTGCACTACTTTGTTCAATTCAAATAATGCTTCGTCAAATATGTTTTGATCATATTGTACATCATCTGAGTTTAACTCTCGCCGTCGCCGAATCAGAATATCACTGGCCATATTTTCTTGAAATTTATTCCATAGATTAACAGAATCAGTTATACTTGACAAAACGCTACTATGACGGAAAATAAATATCTTAATGATGTAGCTGAACTACTAACAGCTGCTTCTGTTAATGTGTTTTCCCAGTGAGAATCGTCTTCCAAGAGCCCCATAGCTTTGCATGCTGCTTGATAAGTATTGTAAACAACACCTTGTACAGTTCTTAGGTGTGCAAAGGATGTCGGGCCTTTTACAATATGCAGTAACATTCTCAGATAAAAGCATTCGCTGTTGTTGGGATTTTTTTTACTCCGGGAAACCATCAACCGCAGTATGTACCTTGTTTTCGCCGTTGTAAAGTTTTAGAACTCTGGTTCCATGTATAGTAACTTGGAACTCTGTCGCTCTGTCGAAATTATCTTGAGCACATAACTTGAAGAATGCTGTCAATGTTGTATCCCGCGGGTTATTAACAACTTCTTGTATATTGTTCTCAGTGAAATATACTCTTTGTCTATTTTCTAAATGAACTGCAAGGTGGGAGCCCGGTCGTGCATTTCGAATGATAAAATCCTCCATACAGCTTCAGAACTGCAGATGTAACGTCCACACTTATATTTTTCCACTTAATTTGGTGATTGTATGCTGAAAGTGGCGTGATCACTGCCTTTATTAATATTTTACTTAGTAACATAATAACATATCGGTTATCAATATCATGGTTTCGGACGGTAGCATTTTGCCCACCCTGTTCTGGCGATCGTCGACGATATTTGGGATATCCGTCATCGCTAGTACTTGTTTGAGTTTGGAACGACTTCGGAAATTTTTTGCTGCATTTAGAATCTTGCATACATGGAGAATTCGGGTTTAAAGTCCCGCAAGGGCCGTGTACCATATGTTTCTTTACGATTTCGTACAGGATAGGATCTTCATCTTTATCCGGTAATTCAGCTGAAATAACCTTGTCAATTTGGTTTGGTCTAATTTTGTTCACTAACCACATCAGCAGGTGTACATGTGGCAAGCCACGTTTCTGCCATTCTATTGTGTACATATGACAGCGCGGCGGACCGAATACATGAGACTTGTTAATGAGGCCTCGTTGCAGGAGTTTCTGTACTTTTAAATGGAAGACTCTGTTAACTTTATCGTATCTGTCTTGTGAAGTTAAATTGGTGTTAATATTTTCTTTGATTTCCGGCCAATTTGGGTTACATGTTGCAGTTATAAATAAATCCACCTGTGAATGATGAGGTCCACCTGTGAATGATGAAGGCAGTATAATCAACTGCCCAATGCCGTTGCGGTGTTCATTCGCCTGTAAAGCATCCTGAAGATGAACGTAATTTTCGGCTCTCAATTTAGTTTGATTATTACGGATGTAGGCCAATCTCTCAAATTCAATTTTCGCATATTGATCTACCAAGTATTGGTTTGTTAACATTCCATATCTAAGCAAAGTTTTGAAATTGTTACGTTTTGTCATTATACGGTAGCAATAGTAGTTCATACATGACACTGTTTTACGCAGAGGTGTACCACCGATTGGGTCAACTTGAGAAATATTAATGGCATAACCATTTTCTCCACGACATAGCATCAACGGATATTGTAAGCTGTCATAAGATCTGTGTAACTCTGAAATTTTTTGCAAATTATCATCACGACTATGCAATACAATATCTCTTTTGTCAAATTGCTGTCCAGCTATCACCACTGCTACTTCACTCGTGGAAGGCGCATTGTATCGTCCTCTATGTTCTCTAACATGAACTTTATTTGCATGGATTACGACATTAAAGTGAGGAGTATCTGCTGGAACACTCTCAATCGCAGGTTTGAAAGACTGTATGTAGCAATTATGAGAATGTAACATATCTTGGAGAGATCTAATTAAATCTCTATCAATTCTCTGTGCAACACTTGAACACCGCGTAGATGCTTGTTTATCTGGATCTGCAATAAAATACAATATATTTGCAGAAATTTGTGATCATCGGGTCGAAGTGGTAGCAAGCTCCCAGCGAAGTGGTACACTTGCCCTTAAATTTTAAATGTAGGCATGAACCCACGCTCAACGACTTGCTTACTCTTAAAAGATGTCATTTGAAATGTATTATTATAACGGCGTATATTGCGCATGAATTGTTTGTATTTCTGATGATCACCCGTAAGAAGAGAGTGAAGTGGTTCAGGTGGAGGAAGAATTTCTTCTAATTTGACTTTTCCTTGTAAGCAACACATGCCTTTCGATTCGTCATTGAATTTCAATGCCAAGCAATGTTCACACACTACTGACATAGTACATATTGATACTATACGATCGTCTTTGTAAGAAATCGAAGGATCGTAATTCATGGCAGAATTTTCTTTATTTACTCATGAATTAGTAACTCGTGCTGATGATTCTCTGGCTCTCTGTATTCGATGTCTATCCCTATCCCGGCTGCGGTGAACCTCACGCTCTACTGAAGATTCTCTCTCTCTCTCAGCTCTATATCTATCCCGAAGCCGACTGAGTCGAGCCTCACGGTCTACTGATGTTTCTCTGTCCCTCTGAACCGTATACCTATCTCGATCCCGGCGAACCTCACGCTCTACTGAAGATTCTCTCTCTCTCTCTCAGCCCTATATCTATCCCGAGCCTGACTGAGGCGAGCCTCACGTTCCGTTGATGATTCTTCATCTCTTGCTGAACGTACTGTTCTGGCATTCACTGTACTACGACCTATGTTCGAACGACAACGTCTTTCAGACATGACTTTATAATTTTTTTACAAAATTTACTCAGTTCTATATGCATGATTACCTATGCACAAATTGACATATTATAAGTATGTGCCGCAGTAAAAAATATCTAAATAGTTGCCATTTAGAAACAAATGATTTAGAAACAAATAATAATCAATAATCATAAAAAACAAAAGCTACCTATTCTATTCAGTTCTTTTTTAACTGAAATACCTCAACTTAAACTACGATTTTAATTAAATTCGTGCGACTAAAAACAAAAGAAAATCAACAATCATCAACAACAAAAGAGAAACGCCATGTCCCGCAATTTTTAAATCATCACTACATAGTATAAAACAAAGTCGCTTTCTCTGTCCCTATATCCCTATGTATGCTTAGATCTTTAAAACTACGCAACGGATTTTGATGCGTAAAAAGTAAATGACAAAAAAATGTTATTTTGGGATATCCATAAGAGATAGACATATATCATCGCAGAGTTTTCTGTAGACCTTTTCAATGTGTACAATACTTAGTACATTATTTTGATAAATCTCGTAGGGTTCAGCCTGCGTTGGCAATGTAAGCGGAAAAAATGTAATTATTTACGACATCACATTAGAAACCTCAAAAATAACAGTATTTCTCTACTGTTTAATGGATGTTATTATACTTATAAACCTTCCTCTTCAATCACTCTATCTATTAACCGCATCAAAATCCGTTGGGTAGTTTTAAAGATTTAAGCATACATAGGGATATAGGGACAGAGAAAGCGACTTTGTTTTATACTATGTAGTGATTCAAATGTTTATTTAAGTCAACCTACTCACCGTCCGGCTTAATTAAAATACCAGGGGCCCTATTCTTGAAATCGGTGGAAATTTTCATAATCGGAATACAATTTGCTGTGAAATTCTTTATATTACTAAAATTTTTCGCCGGCTACTTTAATAATTTTTTCAAATTTGTATGCAAGTTTTCTATTATTTATTTACCTACTAAGCTAATAATTCCGTATCAATTTACTCAGTCGGTATTTTTCCCTTAGTAGGGGAAAATTATATTTCTTAATTTAAAAAAATTGTCACCTTTTTTTAAATTTTAAACAATTAGAATTTCTATTACGGGCATTTTGTTCTTATTTATGAACCACATCAAAAAGAAATTTGGATTAAAAACAATTAAAAACAACGAGCCGGCATAAATGAACATTACTCTAAAACGGGGCCTACTAATGAAGAATTTTTTTTAATGTTAAATCTATTTCTAATTAATTTTGCGATTAAAAATGTTAAATGTGCAACGATTTATGAAATCTTAAATGTGCGTTGGTGGTTGAGGTGCCGCATACAAAATTATAATTTAACCACAGCAATACGGGCCATATCCGCTATAGATGAATTGTTTTGTGGATTGGTGGATTGGTTAACTATAAAAAAAAATATTTTATGATGATTTATTGCAAATAATAGACTATATTGCAGTAAATGACACTCGGGTAATATATTTGTATAATACGACGATGACGATGGCGGGGATGGTATAGTACCAGAAAAATAACGAAAAATGACCGCTAAAAACCCAAATTAATGTTTATAAATTTTTTTTTGTTGTCGTTGTTGTTTTGGGCATATATAAACACACATATTTGCTTCAAATATATTTTCAATTTCTGGTTTTGACATTTCAAATGAACACAAATATTTCAAGCTTTTCATTATTTATTTAATTTAATTTTTTTTTTTTATATATGTACGAGTTATAGCGAGAGAGTTTATTTTCTTTGCCATATATTTTGCCGAAACAGAGCTTTTTCGCATTTATTCATGTACACTGTGCACAAAGTTTTGTAGTGTAGTAGCCAGTATATATAACGATACATTCATGCTGGTCATTTTTATTTTATGTAACATGAGTGAATGAATAAAAAAAAACTCGATACATATTTGGGTCGCTGTATACGGATACGTATATTGTTATATGGGCTGTGTAATGAACCGGACATTGTTTCCATTGCTGTTCAACGTTTTACAAAATTGTAAACTTTTTTATTTGGCGGAAAGGTAATTTTGCCATAAAATTAAATTATTTGCATCACAACAACGGTGAATTTATTAGCATTATTATTCTGAAATGAAATTTATTTATTTATTTTTTTTGTTTGGTTCGGTTTTCATTATTTAATGACAACAAAATATTTATTTATATGTTTGTTTTGATTTGCTTATAAATTAATTGATTAGATTGATTTTTGATTGATAGAAATCCTAATTTGTGTGTTTTTTATGGCAAAATGTCATATTCGTATCGCATATATGTTATATAATAAAATGGTCGTAATTCATGGATGGTTTATAATGTACAGCAGATTTGGGTGGGGTCATTTTTTATGGATGCTACTCATGGTAATGATTAATAGTTGAAATGTTTGAGATTTATGAACATTTTAACAGTGTAATAGCTAACCCGAATAATGTCGTTCAGTTTAATGTAATGAATAAATTGATAGGTAATAAAAACAGCTTAGGGGCACATGTTACGATGAAAACTCGAATTGATTTTAGTAATGCTGTATTGTACATACATACAACAAGTATGTTCAGGTTTGAAGAAAATAAAAAAATATTTATTATTTCATTTAACTTTAACAAAGTTCTAACTTAATCTAGCTATAGAATATTATATCACTAGGTTGTTCTGAGGTGCTTATGATATTTTTTAAATAGATCGCATGTAAGATTACAAAATAAAAAAAACTAATTATTTGTACAAACAATATTTATTAAAAATTAAACTCTTTCTTTCAAAACAACATTCTGAGAAAATTGACGGTCATCGTTGAGAAGCTTTCCCTGCTGTGGATTATCTTCGATTCTTATTTTCGCTTGGTGAGAATCTGTTGAGCGGGAAAGAGCGACATACAATTGCCCATTGGAAAACACAGCCGTTTGAAGATGGATTCCCACGTTATTAAATGACTGGCTTTTCGCCTTTTTTATCGTCATTGCGTATGCCGCAATTATTGAAAACATGTCATCGTCGCAAAACAAATGGTAGATTGGTCTCAGAAGGTACCAAATCATTCCGAGGGATTAGAACCGTATTGCCTTTGTTGCACTCAGAAATGATTTTGGCCGTAATAAAGTTTCGCGATGTTGAGTTCTTCAACAATTAAATGTGTTCCATTGCACTTAGCTTTCTTAGAATTTAGATTTCGAAGAAGCATTATGATAACACCCTTTTTCAAAGAGGGCAATACGTGAGGGGGTATGCCGGATGGATTCAGTTGAGTGCATCGTTAGGATCCCCGCTTTCTAACGAATCTGCGCTGTAGTAAGTTTCTGCATCACCATGAATCAAGTCGATTATTCTTCGGTTCATTTGTTGACATTTGGTCAATATTTTTAAAAATGACACTGATTAGGTCTTGACTTGTGATCATTGCTGTGGAAATTTGAATTGTGTCCTGTGAACCCATTCATTGTGCTCGTGTTGGCCTTCGCTGCGCATGTTGGTGGTCAAAGAAAGTTGTTCAAACTGGTTCCCAGATAAGCTTTCTATCTTGATTTAATGCAGCATACGATAATTTCAGTGCACGTTAATCTTTGAACGACTAGTAGCGTCTGACGAAAATCGCCGCCATAAGGACCAAAACTTTACCTCTGAAGCTAATGTCATTTCCCAACACCTCTCGCAAGAGCTTATCAATGCAGCGGAGACCATTCTTATGAATCATTGTAATTTCATCGATAACAATTAGAGCAGTCGCACGCGAAACTGCAGCGACTGAAAGGTCATCCGCATTGATGAGATTGAATTATCAAGAAGTGGCACTGGAAGTTTATATCCACTATGAATCGTGCGTGCTCCCTTAAGCAAAGTCGCTGCTATTCCGGTTGTTGCTGCACAAGTTTTCCTTCACCTCGAAATTTGCCATTAAAGTTGTGTATAAGAAGGTCTTGCCTGAGCCACCGGGACCATCGATAAAAAAGAACCTACATTGTGCGTGATTATTTTCAACTGCAATCATAATTTTGGTGTATGCCGCAAGCTGGGCTTCATTCAGTTTTTCAATTTGTTCGACTGCCAATTGTGCTTCTTCGTCTTTATCATAAATTTGATCTACTTCGGGGGGGTTAACGCTTGGAACAGGCAAAACAACTGAACCGCATGACATTCCGTGTTGTTTGAGAACAAAATTAATATCATGAAGAGCAGGGTTGATCGATATAAATTCACTGTGTCGGACTAATCGGACATCTCTCGTAATTGCTAAGGCGTTAAGTATGTTAGACCGTGTGTCAATCATCGCTCCCATTCTTCATCCGACTCAAGTAGTTCTCTTGCCATCGCTGCTGCTTTAATTGTTTCGCATAAATTTTCATCTACCGAACGATAAATTTCTAAACTTGTTGCACCAGGAACATGTAGTAGCAGTAATCGAAGATAGAAACGTTCTTCATCCTTAATGCTCACTACGTACATTCGTGCTATTGTCCTTTTGCCTCTTCTATTTCGCTCTTGCAATTGACCTCGCTTATAAACAAAACGGTGTAAAGGTGAACTCGTGCAGTTGCGTCTTTCGTGTTAAGCAGAAACCAACATTCAAGCTTAGTCTTCCGAGTACGCGCAGCCAAAATTGCTTCTTCTACATGACCTACTTCACAAACAACTCGTTGTTGATTTGGAAGGTAAACTGGCACTCTCATAACAGAGTGCGATCTATATGCTGTATAAGATAGCGGATTTTTGACAGCGGAAAATAAGAGATTACGCTACTTGCCGCAAGTGACAGCACTATCACTAAAGATAATTTTTTTTTGTAATGTAATTATCAGCGGAAAATTTTTATTCATTATGTATATATATTTTCACGAAATAAAACATCTCAACGGAATAAAATATTAGAAGTGATCCTTAAAATGGCAAATAGATTGATCTCCGAAGTAAAGGAACTCGGTATATGAAATGTTGAAATTTAACAATAATCCTCATTTCTTCCACTAACCAATATTTTCGGTTGGTTTTCTAGTAGCTTAGGTCATACTGAGATTATACGAAAAACTTGGGGAAAATTCATGGACTAGAATTTTCACTAAAATTTTTTGACTTTATCCGACTATATGGAAAATTTGGGGAAAATTCATGGACTAGAATTTTCACTAGAATTTTTTGATTTTCTGCGGCCATATAAGTTATTTTCAATTTTTTTCCAATATCTCAAAAACTTCCACTAGTAACCAGAACTATCGGTTGTTTTTCTAGTAGCTTAGGTCATACTGAGACTATATGGAAAATTTGGGGAAAATTCATAGACTAGAATTTTCACTAAAATTTTTTGATTTTCTGCGGCCATATAAGTTATTTTCAGTTTTTGTCCAATATCTCTAAAACGTCTACTTGTAACCAATAGTTTCGGCTATTTTTCTAATAGCTTAAATAATATTGAGACTATATGGAAAATGTAGGAAAATTCAATGACTAGAATTTTCACTAGAATTTTTTGATTTTCTGCGACCAAATAAGTTATTTTCAGTTTTTGGAGAATATCTCAAAACCTTTCACTAGTAACCAATAGTTTCGGTTATTTTTCTAATAGCTTAAATCATATTGAGACTATATGGAAAATTTGGGGAAAATTCGTGGACTTGAATTTGCATTAGAATATTTTGATTTTCTGCGGCCAAATAAGTTATTTTCAGTTTTTGGCCAATATCTCAAAAACTTCCACTAGAAACCAATATTTTCGGTTATTTTCCTTAAAGCTTAAGTCATACTGAGACTATATGGAAAATTTGGGGTAAATTCATTTACTAGAATTATCACTAGAATTTTTTGATTTTCTGCGGCCATATGTTATTTTCAGTTTTTGGCCATTATTTCAAAAACTTATATATGGAAACTATATGGTCTCAGTATGACCTAAGCTATTAGAAAACCAACCGAAAGTATTGGTTACTAGTGGAAGTTTTTGAGATATTGGCCAAAAATTGAAAATAACTTATATGGCCGCAGAAAATCAAAAAATTCTAGTGGAAATTCTAGTTCATGAATTTTCCCCAAACTTTCCATATAGTCGCATAAAATCAAAAAATTTTAGTGAAAATTCTAGTCCATGAATTTTCCCTAAATTTTTCGTATAATCTCAGTATGACCTAAGCTACTAGAAAACCAATCGAAAATATTGGTTAGTGGAAGAAATGAGGATTATTGTTAAATTTCAACATTTCATATACCGAGTTCCTTTACTTCGGAGATCAATCTATTTGCCATTTTAAGGATCACTTCTAATATTTTATTCCGCTGAGATGTTTTATTTAGTGAAAAAATATATATATACATAATGAATAAAAAATTTCCGCTGGTAATTACATTACAAAAAATTCTCTTTAGTGATAGTGCTGCCACTTGCGGCGAGTAGCGTGATCTCTTATTTTCCGCTGTCAAAATTCCGCTATCTTATACATCATGCGATCTATCGTGCATTGCAGACGCCATCGCAGGCGCCACATTGATTCAGAAATACTCACATATCGGAAATCGATGAAGTTTGTAATCTCATTATATCGCATCTCAGGTTGACCATTTGTTGTGATGGCGACAATGGAACAGTCATATCCCTTGAGTATGTATTTGTAAATAAATTTTACGAATCGCAGCCCACATTGATAATTGTCGCAGATAATTTGATCAATCCTTTGAGCAGAAATTTATCTTAACTTTGCAATGTCATATGTGTGCGTGCGGAAAACTTTTCTTTCGAAACTCGATTGTATAAACATAAGCAATTGATTTTACAAGAATTCCAACTCTGGCTAAATCATTAATGAGATCATCTAACTTGATCTTGTAAACTCGAGCCACTAAATCGGGACGATCGCAAGCATTTTCTCCTGGTCTTAAATTTGCTGTGATTTCCTTCCAACTCAAATTTGCAGTAAATGTAATGAAAAGGTCAGGTGGTCCCCATTTTGCGAAAATGCTCATTGCATCACAGCACCGCTCTCGCATCCTTCAAAAGTTGATGGTAAAATTACAGAAACGCCGGCTGCAATTTGTTCATTTTGTGCTAAATTTGCGAGATGATCAGCGAGACCTTGATTCTGTTCAGCCCGAAGCCGTTTCTGGTTTTGACGAATGTATATTTGAAATTATTTCTTTCTACCTGCAGATATGAGTCAACCAGCCATTGCTGTTTTAGTTTTACTGCGTTCATGATTGGATTGAAGTCACCTCGTATAGCTGTCAATGCAGCCTTAATATCAGTATGCATATTCTTACGAACTGGATTTAATTTTGCACCACTGTAACTGCCACAATGTCAATTGGGATGCCAGCCTGGCTCTCCATATGGAAAAAGTATTTTATAAGGCATCGCATCCAAGTTTGGACTGAGAATATTGATGTTAATGAACTACTGATTGGGATCTTCAGGATTAATCGGGTAAATATGAATGTCACGATTAAATGGCGGCTTACCATCAGCATTTACGAATATCATCGCAATTTCATTGGATGTTGGCTAGTTGTATCTTTGCTGACCCGATTGACGATCGCGTCTAAATGCCATGCTCACAATTCGGGGATCATTTTCTGTTTCAGCAGCGCGTGATGTCTCTTTTGCTTCAACATCTTGTATCAGTTGATAACTTTGTGTTAATCTATTGTGTGCACGGAAAAAGCGATCAATCTTGTCCAAAAATATCACGGCGAAGCAGTTATCATTTGCGGCGTGTTCCTGACGCACATCAGTAGCTTGTGTACTATCAAGTACATAAAGCTGGGCAAATTGAGGTGTTTGGTCATTGATTGTTTGCAAGTGAGAGATTTGATGATAAGTGGTGTCATGAATCTTGAATACATATGGTCCTCTTCCTGGAAAATTGAGAATTGTTGCACCCGTCTATGCGAATGAAACGGCACTGTTGTACGATCGAATGTTTTGTCGGAAATGAGTTCGATTTGGATTTGTTGCGTCGGACATTAGATTTTTTGAGAAATTCAGGATACTCAACAATCTGTCTTTGAATGTCAGTTGGATTTGGCAGCATAACTTTGCCTTTTCGACAACATGATGTAAACAATCCGTCAGTTGGGTTCTCTGCAGTAAAGTTTCTTGATTGACAAAATGAGCACAGCTTGTCAAATGCTCCACAATCGTGATAACCAACAGATTGGTTGAACTCGTCGAAATTAATCGCTTGACGTGAAGTGACTCACTCGCGCGCTCTCGAGCTAAACGTTGTGATGTGGCATTAGCAGTTGCAATGCGCTTGCAATTGATCGGGTGTCATTTGGGAGATTCGATTCTGTTGTGACGCTACATTAGCAGTTCGATGCGCTTTCGGGTGTCATTTGGGAAATTCGTCGTCGTTGATATTCAGCATCATTTGTACGTAATTTTGCGAGAGACTCCTGACTTTGCCTTACCATAAATCTTAATTTGGCAGTTTATTTGACTGAATTATTAATGAAATTTTTCTGCTTGCCTCATTTTTTAGAATTTCAACTTTTGATATCAATTTAAAAACACGTCTTGTCAAATTTAGATATTGTAAGACATTAATGAGAATTTTCTACTTCGAAAATAACGCATACTCTTTCTATTTTACGATTGCATTTTGTGTATTTCGTTGACGAAATTTTGAGAAAAAAAGTCACACGGACGATTCTTGAGCGTGCGTTCTTGAGTGATTCAGTCAGTGACATAGACGTTTATAATATTGTAATATATGTATATAAACAAAGTAATATGCAATTCATTAACGAAATTATACTTTTCCCATTTCATGAAAATAAAACAACAAACATCTTAAAAATAAAATAAACACAATGACGTTTAACAATAATAACGTGAACAGTACTTCTATTCAATTAAAACATAAAAAAAAAAATTAAGTAACCCGCGACATTTTGCTACGAATTTTTTTTGGTCACCCTGTGCGTTCTCCAGTGAGTCAATGACATAGACGTTTTTAATATATGTGTTACGCGAGATTTGGCCTCCACTCAATCCAGAAGGTATACATGTGGATTACGAGCTCGCAATTCATCAAGCCATTCGTACAGTATTTCCAAAATGCAGCGTTAATGGTTGCCCGCCCACTAGTGAAAAATCTACGAAAACACTTTTCATCTTGCCATCTTCTAGGAAGATATAATACAGGGGCGGTAAGTTGTACCATCACTTCAAAAGTGAAAGTTGTTTCTTTTTTGCTTTTCAAAAATGATACAACTTACCGCCATTCGACTTTTTTCGAATTTCGATTCGAAGTGATGGTATTATATTATACAATATACCGCGCCAGATATCGATTTCGCATTGCATGGCGAAATGATTACGTCTTGCATTTGTTCCTGAAAACGACATATAAATTTTATCCATTCCACGACAAGCTGGATGAGTTTGAATCAATTTTAGTGTGGTTTACTAATACATATAACGGAACGGACACCTGCGGAATAATGGCACCAGAGTTGTATCTACATTTCCATACAACATTTGGTCAGTTTACCAACGAACACTAGTATATCGGTAAATAAAAAAAAACGCAAAAATAATTCGTCTTTGCAAAATCTTGCGATTTTCCATGGTTGTGTTTGCTGCTAACTGTTTCACGGCTGCATTTATTTTTGGAAGAACAACATTTCCTACATTCATATTATAATATTCAAATTAGATTTGACTGGATTTCCACCAGCAGCAGTAGTGGTATCCCACAAATTGGGTATTTTTTAAACGATATTTTCACTATACAAACATCAGCCAGAGATAAGGGAAACATAAACCGAGAAAACAAATTTCATTACTACCGATCAAAATCATTTAGTCAAATTTTGATATCGAATGGATAATCAAGGAAGCTGGGAAATTCGTCGATGAAGATACCTGTTGGTGATGCAGACTGGATTGGATGATTGTCATGTTAATCATGAAATTTCATCTGAATGTTCATTTCAACTAGTTTAAGTGATTTCATTAATAAAAGGTGGGATTTCCAGATATCACACTACAAAATTTTTCAAAAATTGATCTTTTAAAATTAGGGTTGAATTAAGGGTTTCTATGTTCACAATTATGGCTGATGGGGAGTATGCCACTATTGAATTCTGGTCTGATCAGGTTATAAACATCTAGTTTTAGCATTTTGACTAGAAAACAACGACATGTTTTTACATGGTTGATGTACTTCAATAGACGTTGCACATATCGCTTGTAAATAGGCAGATATAGCCGTTCTAGGAAAAACCCTGACCAATTCTGGAAGAGAACTAAATTTGTTTTGACATGCACAGTTTTGCACAATTAAACTAAAGCAAAAAATATGCTTTAATCATGAAACGGATTTATGGGATTTTTGGCGTGATAATCACGTCAGAAATCCCACATTATCTCAAAGTTGTACAGTACATTATGCACAAATTTTACCGTTAGATGCACAAAATTGCACAATCAAATACTATTCGACAAAATAAGAAAACGGTGGGATTTCCAAAATGGGATTTCTGATTTTGCTGCAAAGGAATAAGTTTTTCAGTTTTTTAATTACAAGGTAACAATTACAATAAAAATCAACACATTTACGCTTAAATTCTAATTTAGTGAATCCTATTTTTTTAGTTCCAAAGACACTCAACAAACGTAGAAGTACTTCCAGAAATGGTGCAGAAGTAATGAACAAAATAATTTCATTTCTTATGAAAAGGATAAGACAGTGGGAAAAGGTTCATCAGTTTGAAAAAAGTACTTAGAATGGAGTAGTTTTTAATTATAAGAGGTTGGAATGTCCCAAAAGATTTATTTTAAATAAAACTCTAAAATTTTGTTATTAATTGTATATTTATTTTTTAAGCATTAATAATAAAATTAATTTTATGACAAAGGAAAGCTTTTATCGAAAATTTCTTCGCTAGAATTAACATACTGATACTTGGTCAAAATCCACCTGCATAAATTGGCAATTACGCTTATTAATAATTAATTAAACATATTAATATTTACAATTTGATTATGTAACTAGAATTTATTGTATTCTATTATTATATCTATACCATAAAGTATTTTTATTTGAACGCAGACAAGCAAACCATGCACACTTACAAGATGTATCTGCATCATATTTTATTTACACTTTGTGGCGATAAAAATTAGCATTTCCGCAATTAGTCAATTTTTATCTTCATTTTTGATCTTTTTTAAACTTTTCCCATCGCTGAGTTGACCGTCACCAATCGCTGAGTTGGTTGACGCCGAGTTGTCCGTCGCCGAGTTGGTTCCGCCGAGTTGACGTGTTTATATGTGGCACTGTATAAAAACCGTTGAAATTTTGTAGTTTAATACGATCTGCACTATTCAATAATAACCATGCAACTGAACTAAAATTGCGATTATCCTTTATACATATTCTGCTCACGTGGTAAATTACTGTGATCTTATTGGTTTATTTTGTGGCGTACGACAAAAAATCACGAACAGAAAAAAATTGGACATACATATTTGTTTGTGACCAAAATATTTGTTTAACCTGGACATACGACATTCGTATTATAAATGTGTGTTAGCGATTTTGTCGTATCTCCCGAATTTGTGACATACGATAAAAATATAAATAGTTTATGATGTTGTGAGGATTTATTACAAATAAATTCTCTGTAACTCAAAAACCCTATAAGCTAAGTTAAAATCGATTGAAGATTATATGTTAATGTGACGATATGTTAATATTAGTGATAAAGCTACCCGGATTGCAGCTCAGCCTTTGTGGCACTCCGTCCAAGGGGTTTGATAAAAATTATAATTGCAATCGTTTAGTCAGTAGTATCTGTCGTTTAGTCATTTACTCTTTAGCAGTAAATAAATAATAAAAAAATTAAAAATTTTAAAAATAATTCCTAGGTATAGTTGTTTTAGCTTGATCATTTCCTAACTCATCATTTACGCGTGATTCAAACCGTTTGGGTTCTTGAAAGTTGAAAATACTACTTATTTTATAAATCTGAAGATCGAAATCGTGTGGTCATTTGTCATTGATTGGTCACAAGTTATTTTCGTCGTTTAGTCATCCATATCTAACAATTTATTGCGAAAGTTCGTGAAAACTTTTCTCATTTTCCAATGATTGGTAATGTTTGTGCCTGAAAAGTAAACCAATAATAATTTTATCTGTCTGCCATTATGGATTGGACATTATATGTTTTCGTTTGGCCATCCGCATAACGGTTTATTGTGAATATTCGTTAAAAGCTCATCATTTCCGCACAATTTGTGTCGTTCAGATTTGGAAAGCTGGGATAATCACCATACGAGAATACCTGGTAACAAATTATCAATGATAATGACCAAAAGATTCCGATTTCATAATTTAAGTAATCTAATTATTAGTATTTGTAATTTATACCAGATCCGAATCAGGACACTCGAATTTCAGAAATTCTGCAAATGAGGAGTTAGGCTGAGTGTAGGCTTTTAAAAACAGGTGTATGGGCGCATACAAATTATAAATAACTATTTTAGGGCTTACACATCAGTGTTAGAATTGCTTCAGAATGATTTTAACTCGAAATACTATGATGACTATGAGATACGAAATGACGTATCGGTCAATAACATTCAGTAATCTCTTTGTGATTTTTCATATGAGTTAGTGACCTTTAGTTCCCACATCCCACCATAATAGTATCATCTGGTAAATATACATTTCCCAATATAAACCAAATATATCAACAAATAGTAAACTATATAGCTCCATTTGCACACAAAGCGATAAGACGAACGAGAAATAAATGTCGTGCATTGTTAAGTATAAACATAAATATAATCGTAGAGTAAATAAATCACAGTTTTTTTTTCATTTCAAACGAAATTTACTTGTTATCAACTCAGTATGATCGTGCCAATGATCTAGTACAGATCTGGTACGTTTAATGTTTGTTTTACTTTAAAAATTTTGAATGAATTAAAAAGTGATATAGTTAATAATGAGAATGGACGCGTCCATGAATGACTTTCAAATACACGATAAGCTACAAATTGACTACGATCAACCTTTGGTGACGACATCGATTATCTGTAACCATGATACAATTATTCGAAATTCAAACGAAAGTAATAAGTGTGGCTTTATGATTTGTTATTGTGATTTTTTTCAAAAGTAACCGACATTAAAAATTTCTTAAAGTATTAAGATAAATCTATATATGTGTGTGTGTGTGCTCATGTGCGACAATTTAATGACCTACATATTATGTAATATAGAAATTCTGGTGTTGTCTATTTTTAGATTAGCGAGCAAAAAACTATTTGTGTTGGTACAAGGATTGATCACGTGTTTTTTCATTTCATCGTTTGCCTACTATAATGCAACTATCACGACGCTGGAGAAACGGTACGAAGTACCAAGTCGAACTGTTGGACTGATTACGACCGGATTTAATTTATCGTCGATTATTATGACGCCGATATTAAGTTTTCACTTAAGTAAAAAGCATCGCCCTCGCTGGGTTGGGTTTTCTGGTTTCGTAATGGGTATTTATTGCTTAGTAGTTGCGCTTCTGCACGTGATCACCGGGTCCGGGGAATATGCACTTTCATTCATTGAAACAGAATACAGAAGTGAGAATTTAACGATTAGTCGGGAAGAAATGTCTAGTCCAATTTGCTCTGCTCATCGGTATGATCGAGAGCAGTGTTCTGAAAAACCGGATGGAAATTTATTTCCGCAACTATATCTGTTTTTTGCTCAATTTATAGCAGGCTTTGTTGGATCAATACATGACAGCTTGGGCACTGCCTATATGGATGACAACTTGTTAACTTCTAAGGTGCCATTATATCTTGGCATCTCACAGTGTATCCGACTATTTGGGCCGGCACTTGGTTACTTAATAGCATCAATTTGCCTTAACATGTACATAGCCCCTACTCAATCACCAATCATCGAGGCGAATGATCCAAAATGGATGGGTGCATGGTGGCTGGGTTATATTTTTATTGGGATTGGTTTAATTATTTTCTCATTTCTAATTTCCCTTTTCCCCAAAGAGCTTCCACGTGCCACTGTCCGAAGGCAAATTTTAGAAATTAAAAGAAATCCGCAACCAAACGGGTATGCTCCACTAATAGATAAATCTAAAAACGATTTGGGTAAAATACTTAAATCGGTGCTATCAAATAAAATTTTTACGTTCACGATACTCTCGAATGTGATTAACCTGTTTGGCACGGTACCTTACACCATGTACGGTGCTAAATACATTGAGACTCAATTTCGGCAAACTGCTTCATATTCCAGGTTTGTAATATAAAATAATTTTTTGATTAAAATCGTGCTAAATTTATATTTTCAATTTTAGTTTATTGACTGGTCCAACAACCATCGCATGCACAACAATCGGCATTTTTGTAAGCGGTTGGCTTATTCATAAATTTAAACCAAACTCACGAAATTTAGCCATTTGGATATTATGCACCTCATGCTTTTCACTAGTATCGCTGTCCAGCTTCATGTTTATAGGGTGTACAGAAAGTGAAGCAGCAACCCGAGCCACAAATGCGTCATTATTTAAATTCAACCAATCCATTTCTGAGTGTAATTGTGATTTAGTGAGGTATACACCGGTCTGTGGCGATGACCACATAACTTATTTATCACCATGTCATGCTGGTTGTCTGAACGAAAATATGCTCGATGATCACACAACCGTATACGACAAGTGTAAGTTTATTCAAACTGATAAGCAGACAGCTAGATCAGGCTCATGTGCTTTGGACTGTTCTCAGCCACTTTTAGTATTTGTCGTAATATTATGCTGTGAACGTTTATTGACGTCGAGTGGGAGATCTTCGTGTTTCTTTCTCACAATAAAATCGATTCACAAAGAGGAAAAGGAGTTTGCTCTGGCCCTTGGATTGGCCTTTACAAGCATGTTCGTTTATATTCCGGCGCCCGTTCTCTTTGGTTGGATATTTGACTCAACTTGTTTGTTTTGGGGCAAGACCTGTAACGGTGATGGTAACTGTTGGCTTTACAATAATGAAGAGTCACGTATCTGGTTAAATATTACTTCGATTGGGTCGATTATGGTTGGAATTGTAGTGGATTATCTAACGGTTGGAAATATAAAAGAGTTGCAGCTGTTCGACACAAATGAAGCAAAACTGTTTAGTGAACTGAAAGTGATTGAGAGATCAATGAATAATGGCAGAAATATGGAATAAGATAGTAAATAATGTTAAAGACATTTGTATATGTTTTATTGGAGTTGTGATGAGTTAATAATAGAATTGGGTAAGTATAGGTTTTATTACAAATCAAATAATCGAGATGCGCCCAATTAAGTCAAAATATTTTTGCTCTCTACACCAATAAAAAAATTGTTTATTGACATTTTTTGTCAATATTTTACCCCTTATACCAAAAAATGGCCAAACCATTTAAACCCATTACCGTTCTTAAGTTTGCTATCAATTAATCAACACTGTAAACCAATATTTATATTTCATAAATATGAGGGTTCATTGTCATATTGGTATGGGTATGGGATTCAAACCAAAAAAAAAAAAAAAAAAACTGGGTATCATATTCCCTTCAACAAGCTGCGAGGAAAAACCATAAAATATTTTCCTATTCGATCCGTATACAAACCACAATAATTGGATATACGAAAAGGAAGGATATCATATCCTTCCATCAATAGATCCATTTTCCGTCTAAATATATAAAAATACAACTTCCTGATTTGACATCTTAATAAACGAAGAAACGTTGTATATAGCACGATACCATTAATTTTGTTTACACACACATAAATATCTGATACTTCTCTCGGGCGGACCCATCCCAAACCATCTAATCATCGCTATTACAATTTTTTTTTCTATTGACATATTTTTAATGGTCGTTAACTACTTTAAGATACATTATATGAAATCAACTGTAAATATTAGCCAATAAATGTGTTGTACGATAATTTCAGACGTTAAGTGATTGTAAATGGATGTCTTAAAACGGATATTAGTTAATTGGTTTGCAATTACCTTTAAACTATTTAATGAAATAGGTTGCATTTAAAAATAGAAAGTTTCAGTTCTCTTCATTTAAAAAATCGCCACTTAATTTAAATTTGTATGTAAGCTTTATCACTTACGCACTTAGCTTTATCGCTAGAATCATACGTAAAAGCGTCCTTAAAAATTTCCAAAGAAAACGATGGCTTATAGCTTCTACCTCGAGATTAGCATGATACAACGGAGGTTCGTGAATGAAGTTGGCCCCTTAATCTATACAACAACATTCTTTCAAAACTCCGGATAGCGTGAATGTTCGAAATGGCGTTAAAACATCTTAATTTCACAAGGTCTGCTTTTTAAACCTTAATTGTCACTATGGGTGCCAATTTTTAAAGGTCGGTCTTAACTCTAAAAATTTTGCCACAAAATAGTATTTTTACTCTCACTATATAGTGATTCTATCTTAATAATTAAGACCAAAATGTATGTCATATCTTTTTATGTTCTCTGTTTTGTTTAATTGAGAGTAAAATACAATTTTCTACTCATTTTGTCCTAATCTCATGACAAAAACAGCAGCAATTTTAATAAATTTAATAAAAATACATTTTGTTATGACATTCTAGCATTATGGCAAAATTAGGCGAGTGAAAACCGAGCATAAGATTTGTATAATTTGCCATAAGCTATACGAACGATATCCTTCCATATGAAATTTACGGATAGATACTCAGCTTATTTTGAAATCGTCTTAGGTGATTTTAATTTCACAATGTAACCCCTTTAAAATCTATATAGCCATTATGGATGCCAAGATCTCAGATTCGTGTAATTTGCCATAAGCTACAACGACCTCTTTTGATACACAAATGGCGGATAATGTAAGTGTTAAAAAATTAAATTTCAGAGCCCCACAGCTTATTTTGAAATCGCATTAAAAGATTTTAATTCACATTGTAAGTTATTTCAAGCATGTGGCAACATGTTTCATTTTGTTTGCTTGAGTAACTCGCCGCAGCGTATGTGCCACTTCACGGAAAAAAATAAGCTTACTATATTAAAGAAAACTTTTTCTTTATTACATAAAAAATATTTTTACTTATTTAATACCCAAATTTCTATGAATATACCAGTTTTTTTAGTTATAAAAAAAGTTTTCTAACGAAGAGAATTATTTCTTGACAGAAAATTTAACATTCAATTCCATCTTGAGAATTATTTTTCTTGTATTTATCGTTGTTATAAATTCTCTATAATAAGAGAAAAAAGTTAGTTTGAAGAATAATACTTTTAATTTAATCTTACATTTTCTTAAATCAAGAAATTTTAAATTTTCTTAAAACAAAACCATAAATTTTATTAAAATACAACATTTTAAAATTGAAAAAGTTTCTTGATAGTAGAAAAGAAAATTCTCTTTCTGATAAACTAATGAATTCTAGAATTTCAAAAAAGTCATCTTGATTGAAGAAATAATTAATCTTTAGTCATTCTAAGTTTTCTTTAATCAAGATTTTTAGAAATTTCAAATACTTTATATATTTTTTAAATTTAAATATTTCACAGTCATAATGGAAAATACCTTTCTATTTTACATAATTTATATACATATATAAATCAAAAATGCATAATTATGTAGTGGCAAGTCAAAAGTGCTAAAGTCGACTTAAGTACACACAGTGTTATCACAAAAAATTCATTTAATTCTGTAAAATTTGGAATTATAACTCAGAACACCAGAATTTTACTATGTTACTTCGAGAAAAGTTTTTCTTATCACAAAAAGGTAATTTTTTAAACTTCATCATAATATTTCTTGGTTCAATATGTATATCTCAATCTGAGAGAATACTTTTAATTATAGAAAAGGAGTTTTAAATTTATACTCTATAGTTTTTAAAACAAGAAAACGATTCAATCATTTGAGAAATATAGTTATAGAGCACACCGTTAGATCAACTTTTACCTAAAATAAGTAATATCCATTATCATCTCGTGAACGTTGTATAGAAATAACGTGCGTTTTGTGATTTTCAAATAAAACATTTTAAAGTGGTTTTGGAAAATAATTAAAGTGAAGCTGAGTGATTAAATGTAAGTTATGTATGCATTATATATATTTTTAATTTAAATTAACAAGTGATCTATCTATTTTGTGAGAGTTATTTGTGCATATGGTTTTATAATTTTATATTAATTTTCATAAATAGAGAAATGGCTGACGAACATGCTACTCTAGTTTTACATAGCTCATCATTTTTAATTAATAATGATGGTATTTATAATTAAATTAATTTTACACATTTTTTATTGTGCATGTAGCTTTATTACTAGTTTTTGTTTTAAATAATAACCCACTTTTAATAAAATATTCAAAAAACTGAAACCTTTAATTGTCTGATTGTAGAATATTAATTATTTTATTTACAAGTAGTTTTATAGTAGAATTACTACCTAATTAATTGTAATTAAGTTATTATTAAATTAACAATTCTGTCGATCTGTCTTGTCTTATTTTCAGGAATTATATTATAGAGGGAGTAAAAAGCCAGCAGCCTTGTTATACAACAAACATCAAATGGAAATATGGAACACAGTTTTACTGAACAAAGGGTTTGATGAAAACACTCAAATAATTAAATCAGAAAATTGTAACATTAAAAATACAGGATATAATGAACATCAATGGGCCCTTTTCATTTGCCAGAGATTTTCAAGTTTTCTTGGTAATTCATTGCGTAAAAATTATAACTAACGATGCTGATCTTCGCATTTATTATGTTGGTGTCGAAAAAACTTATATGAATCATCCCGTGTAGATAATTCCAACTGGAGTAAAAATATCTAAACCTATTATGTCTTCTATTTAATTATATTTGTATTTTAGTATTATAATTTGTGTGACATAGCTTATTAATATTAAAATGTATTTTTATATATCGTATATTAAAATAAAATAAAAACTATATAATAAATTCGTATTGTTATTATTTTGGAAATTATATTTAATGTTGCTCCAATAAACAGGGAAAATAGCATGAAACAAGAAATACTACTAAAGCTTTCAAGAAGTAACTTTCTACAATCTAGAAATTTAAAATATTTTTCAAGAAAGACGTATGAAGTATTTAAGCAATTCTTTCTCTACAACTAATAAATGGGTTCTTCCATCAATAAAAAAAAACATTTCTGCCAGAAAATGCATTTTAATTATTAGAAAATTTCTCTTAACTAAAGAAATGTAGATCATACAATTATGTGTAATATTTCTTAATACAAGACTCAATTTATTGTATTTTGAGATACGGTTACCTTAAAACAAGAATTTGTTATCTTTAATGAAGAAATAGATATTAAAAATTGAGAAAAACGATTGACTCTACAAAACAATATTTTCTTGCTTTCAGAAATTCAATTTCTTTCAACGATAAAAAAAATATTATTTCAATATTTAAATAAAAACATCAAATGAAGAAATTGGAAGTTTGCATTATGAAAAAGTTATCTTAGCTGAAAATCAAGTGCTCATTTTTCTTGAATCATTCACTTTTTTCTTCGTTGTAGCCAGTTTTTTTTTCCGTGTAATGCACAAGGTAATCTCTTTTTATTTGCAAGATGGAACTCTCTCTCTCTGTTTCTCTGTCTGTTTCTCTCTCTCTCTCTCTCTCTCTCTCGCACTCAGGTTTATTAACGAAATAAATAAACGGAATAATCATTTGTTTCAGAGGTTCATACTTAACATTCCCAAAAACCTGCCAAGTCAAAAAAATAAGGACGAGCAAAGTAAAACGATCGAACTTCAGTTTCATTGCTTTCGGTTGAAGAAGGCTGGGCTAAAAAAAATTAATTGTATGATTCGCCTGCGTCTTCTAAACGGAGAAGTAATTTCGAGCAGTAAATTGAAAAATCCTTAAACGGTTTAACATCACCAATTCGAACTGTTTTGTTGGAAACAGCTATAACCAATGTTGTATTTTAAACGTACCTTCTTTCGGTCTAGACGTCAAAACAAATTTTTAAAATATGATAGAAGCTCTAAGGCTAAAAATTGTTAATTTAGCAAAAAAATATCGTTTTTCGATTATCGTTCCTCGTTAGTTTATATATCGTTTGAAGCGAGACTGTCCCTCAAATATAACCACTATTCCAAATTTTGTGTTGAAAGAACATAATTATTACAGTGCAGAAATTTCTGAAATTTGTAATTTATGCAATAACACAGTTATTGATATGTTGCATTATTTACCAATCAACCATTTTAAATTAAATAATTTGGGAATAAAGGAACTGGCTAATTGCTTAGATGAAGATTCGGAACTGCAATGGACCCATTACGAAGCGAAATATAGCTACCAAAAGAACAATATTTATATACGTTGAGCCATTGTTGAGCCCTCATAAGGCAATCGCCATAAAACAAATTCCCACCGAGATAATGATTTCAAAGCACAAATACAAAATTAATTCTTTTGTAAATTTTATAACAAATGGCTCGCATTACTTATGTTATTGCTGTAGCAACGATCATTGGCAAGTTTTCGTGGATTTGAATGAAATAATAATAAAAAAACATTCATCCAACATAATACATCATTTTTTTTATTCATTTGTCAAGGTGTACGAACCTATTTAGTGATATTAAATTTTACTGATTATTAAATTATAGTTGTTGAATTTGAATGTTTCTAAGTTGAATTAGTTTGGAATAGCAACGTGATATACAACTATACATTTTATTGTGATAAATAGTTAATTAAAGTTCATTTATCACTTTGGACGGTAGTCCTAACGAGTGACGAAAGCACCTACTGTGCTGGAAGTCGAACGAAGTATATTATACAGCAAGTTTCGAACTTTTTCACTTTGAGGCCGCCAGGATCATGTTATATACCATTGGAAAGGTCTTGAAAAATAAACATAAATAATGTATTGTATAAAAGCATGAATTTCTACCAACATTGAGTGGAGATATGACCTTCCAAAAATTACCCCAAACGTCCAAAACGGATGATTTTGACCAAAGTTATGACAATTTTAAATTTTTCTATGACGTCATCATATAATCTTGATTTGGTATATATGTTTATTTGTCCGTACCTCTTTTATTTGATCTCATATTTTCAGAGGTTGTAGTACTTAAAAAACTAAGCAACTTTTGTTCTACAACATTTTGATTTGGCCGCCATGTTGGCCGCGGCCGGCCTCTGAACGGCCATTTTTGGCCATTTTGCCACGTCCACAGTGCTGGATCTATTCGACATACCCTGGACATATGCATATCGTTGGAAAGGTATTGACGCCAGCTATCAAATAGCAAAAAATTAGGTTGGAGGGTCATTTTGGCCAAAAAACTGAAAAATGCGAAATCGGCCGGCCACATTAGGCCGAATTGCTAAAAAATGAGCCCAAGACTTTTGGTTCATATTTTCAGGATTATTAGCAACAAATCTCACCTACAATATGGCATCAACCGTTTGTCCCAGAAAACTCGTATATTTTAGATATTGACCTCCATAATTTAAAAGCCACCTTAATTTTTTGCAAAATTTCATTTTTTGGCTCAAATGCACCCTAATATCGGTCCGTTGCGGTTCATAATGATAGTGAATCAACGTATTACAATGAAACAAATCGTCGCCTCAGTATTATCTTGTCGTAAGTCCAAATATGTCATTTTTGGGAAATTGAGTTTTAAGTTTGAAAGCTTATTTAGATAGTATAACATCGAGAAGTGTTTAATTTAATAGAATAATTCCAAACCTATCATACCATATATTGATTACCACTTCCTACACTTTAGATAAATCCACTAGTTTTTCCGGAAAATCACGAACAGTTTTCCAATTTGTCGTATAATTTTCGAAGTTGTACCAAACAATGGACTTACGATAAAAAATTTGCTCATACGACAAACACCTTCTGACTAACAAATACATAAATCACATTAAAATTTATGAACTTACGATAAAATTTGTAAAAATCTTAGGAGACGTAAGATTATTTTATAAAAATGAACGTTTGACTGTTAATGGTACAAATTAGAAAGCAACTAAAACATTCGTAAACATCGTCTGAATGTATCTTTTATTTTCAAAAACAAACATTCAGTAGTTTCAAAATAAAATAACATATTAAAAAAAAAATTCAAAATAAACAATAGGAAATAAAAAATAACCGCGATTTGCACCATTCAATAATAACCAGGATACTGAATTAAAATTGCGATTAACCTTTATATATATTCCGCTCACGTGGTGGAGTACTGTGATCTTATTGGTTTATTTTGTGACAGAAAAAAATTAGACGTATATCAAAATATTTGTTTATGCTGGACATACGACATTTGTATTATAAATGTGTGTTAGCGACTTTGTCGTATCTCCAGAATTTGTGACATACGATACAAATATAAAGTTTATGATGTTGTGTGGATTTACGATAAATAAATTCTCTGTAACTCAGAAACCATATAACCTAGGATAAAATGGATTGTAGATTTAGAAAGAAGAAGAAAAACTAAGAATACTAGTATAAAAAACTGAAAAACGACATTTTGGTACTTACGACAAGATAATACTGAGCCGACGAAATATAAATACATCATATTATTATCATTGCTAAGAGAATTTTTACCAGTGACTCTTTTTTCATAACAAAAAAAATGAAAAAACTGACAAATTGATGTGATCGAAAAAATCACCAAAAACATTGAACATTTGAGTCTCCTTGCATAAAATCGATATTTTTTTATCATTATGATGATTTCTTTGAAAAATAGATCTTATCTCCCCTCCCATCGCATGAAGATGGAATATCAGCGAGAGGCTAGCTACCATTAACTTTTATTTCCAGCTAACACACTAAAATATGTATATTTTATTGTATTGTTTAAGGAATCAAAAATGAATGGTAGCCGCATGCAGTTAGTGACAAAACAGCAAGAAACATGCAAAAAAAATTGTTGAATTACTCAATCGAATTTCTACCAAAAACACATGCATCTGGTCTAAATTTTTACTACTCTGTAACATACACTAAAAACTAAACAACAAATGTTCAGCCGATAGCCTACGAGAACCGGGTGTGTAATAAGATCACATATGCAATATGTGATCTTATTACACACCCGGCATGACCTGTTTGTGGCATGTGGTAAAGGATTCTGAAATAAAATCTACTAAAAGACTAGAATCGTCTTCCACACACTAGAAACAGTACACCAGAACGTAGGTTATCGTGTTGAACATAATAAAAAAAAACTACCTACCTGAACCTAATGATGAGACCTGACCCTACTATTCAACATATGTAATAAAGATAATATAAGTCTTTACTATTTAGAGGCCAAGAGCATATATGTACTTTCCAAACATAAATCGTATTGAACCATTCTTCAATAGAAACAGTTTTGTTTTATTGTTTTCCATTTTTTTATTGAAACAGTTTCGTTCTATTGTTTTACGTTCTATTGTGCCTCATACATAGACGCAGGCCACTGGAGTGACGAATATTGAGAGAAGAAGAACGAATCATTCACACTCCGTAACACACAGCCGGCAGCTGTGTGAGAGTATGCGTAATTCGTTTTTCGAGAAACGAACAACAATTAAAAGCCCTGAACAAAGTCTGAAACGCAGATGCCAATATTCAACAAACTACAGAAGATTGTATTGGTTACACTAACAATCCCATGTTAATTTTTTTCTTTCGTACCACTACTTATTAAACTAGTGCCCACATACGATGTACACATATATTCTAATACAACTATCTATAGTGTAGTTTTTCCTGTATTTGTTGCATCAGCATGGCTTTGTTGTTCGTTTTGGTCATTTCAATGCCGCGCATCTGTGTATGAGGCACAATAACACGTAGCGGCCACTTGTGTGCTATTGTGTGTGTGTGAACTCAAAACGACTGACAACAATAAAACGAATCGCAATTCAATTCATTTCAATTTGCCTTGCCAAAATCATTGATATCAAATAAAAAATCTCTTAACGAAGTAAATGTTCGAGTGACGAAAGCCGAATTCAATTCACAAAATTTCTGATATCAAATTTGTGCCGAAAGAAACAATTGTATTCGATTTGTCAACGATTTTTCGGAATGTTAGTGCGTTCGGCGCGTTTGTTTACATTTTTCTTTCTAGCTGTCAAAAACAACAACTTGTCAACGGTTTTTTGAATGTTAAACAACAACGCGCTGAATGCACTAACATTCCGAAAAATCGTTGACAAATCGAATACAACTGTTTTTTTCGGCACAAATTTGATATCAGAAATTTTGTGAATTGAATTCGGCTTTCGTCACTCGAACATTTACCTCGTTAAGAGGTTTTTTATTTGATAAAAGATACAAAGCTGATTGAGGTTTTGTGAATTTGACTGTCATTTTTTCGCGCTCAATAATTTAAGTATACGGGAAAATATACAAACATGGCCAACTGTGCTATATGTAGCGAGAATGTAACCCAATCTTCCACTCGAAGCCGAGGTGTTCAATGTGGCCAGTGTAAATTAGATATTCATGCGAGGTGTGCCAATATTGGGGATGAATTTATCAAACGTATACAACAAGGCAATGCTGTTTGGAAGTGTAAATCCTGCCTATGTAAAAACTCTTCTAATCCTCATGCGAATGATCAACCGGATGAAGAACAGAAAAATGCTAGTTTGGCTGACATAATGCGAATTTTAATGGACCTTAAGGATTGCGTAATTAACATTGAAAATTTTCAACTGTTTCTCTCAGGAAAACTCGAAGAAATGAATACTAAACTTAATATGGTAACGCAAGAAAACAATTTACTTAAGACTAGGTGGGATAGTATACAGTCAAAACGCCAATACTATGAATACAAATTTAGTAGAATTGAAGCCGATCTAGAACAGAAAAACCGAGTTGACCTTGAAAATAATTTTTCAATCTTTGGTCTACCTAACTTGGATCGTTAATTATGAGAAGAATGTAAATAGAGTATTTCGCATTCTTCAAGTGGCACCAAATCAAACAGTTATTATATCAATAAATGCAGTGAAACCTAGTAGAACTACAATGAACGAAGAGTCAGAGACTCACCATTGGTCATAATCAAACTGAGTAGTAAGCAGATCAAGGATGATATTATAAAAAAGATCACCAAATTTTTAGACCACATAGAAAACGTATTGACAGTTGATAACAATTTTCACACTATAATGGTAGGTCATTTTATTATTCCAATTAATAAAGAAAATAATAATATTTGTAAAGACTACTGCAACTTACTGAGTATTTGGACTTAGCTGTAACTAATTCTAATGAAACTCGCAGTTCTAGTAGTAATATATTAGATCATGTTGTTAGTAGTTCTATCAATATTAGTGGTGTAACTAATCAGACAATTTATTCAACGATCAGCGATCATAACATAGTTTTTCCTAAATTTAGATATAACGATAAATATGTCGTCAAACAACTTCAAAAGAAAATAATTAATTATAATACGGAAAACGAATTGTTTTCAACATATTTATCTGAAATCCATGTGAGTAAGGCAGACCCCAATACTATCCTTCGACTAAAAATCCACTGATTGTCTGTGGATCAATTACGAAATTTGGATACTTACTCGCCAATAGAATAATCTACTTAAGAGAATAAAAAAATATACGAATAGAAACAATATAGATGATCGAATCAAAAGAACGTTAGAGGATAAATTAAACTGCTTAAGTAAAAGAATCTGCAAAGGAAAATATTGGGCTAAAAAAATTATTATCATAGAATGTTCAACGACATCACTAGCTCAAGGGATTTATAGAAAAACATTAATTTTCTATTTGGCAGATCGAATTCGTCGAATAATAATTTACAGATTTGTGTTAATGATTTAGTTTATTCAAATCCGAGGGACGTAGTGAATAAGTTTAATCAATACTTCTCTGAATGTGGTTATTCCTTATTAGATTCACTTATCAGTGATAAGCAGTTTAATAAATTTAATACTATTAAAAGCATTGTAAGTTCCATTTATCTTAATCCTACTTTCACCGCTAAAATATTTAACTTAATTACTGAACTTGATAGCGGTTAAGGTTGTGGGTGTGATAAAATTTCTGTTGACATAGTTAAGAAAAACAGTAATATTTTTAGCTATATCTTGGCTGACGTTTATAATACTGTTACGTCTTCAGGAATTTATCCTGATTGCTTAACGGTAGCTAAGGTTATTCCAAAAATTGCAATAAAAGAAACGAAATATTAAATGAACAGTCGTATATGCGGGTGGACTATTTCTCGACTTTTGATTGCATTGACCACGAGATCTTACGGAGTAAATTGTTTGGCTATGGCTTTAAAGGTACGGCGTACAACTTGCTTCAGAGTTATCTGGTTGATCGATATTAATATGTGTTCATTAACGGAATATCTAGTGAACTTAAAAAAATTGTGACAAGTGTACCACAGGGCAGTGTACTTGGTCCCACTCTATTTCTAATTTTTATTAATGATTTATGTAATTTAAAATTAAAGGGTAGGATCTGCCTTTTTGCCGATGACACATTGCTGTTTTATAATGCTAGAAACCTTAACGATCTCCGGGATATGAGTCAAACTGATTTTATAATTTTGAACGAGTATTTCACTAGTAATATGCTTATATTAAATTTAAGTAAAACAAAATTTATGATATTTCGGTCAGCTTATAAACAAGTTAATACTGATATTGTAATTAATATTATGAATAATAATATAGAAATGGTACAAAGCTACAGGTATTTAGGATTAATACTAGATTCGAAACTAACGTGGCAAGATCATATAGAACATCTATGTAGCATAGTAGCACCGCTCGTAGGGTGCATGCGGAAGTTAGCTTATTATAAGGGCAACCAAATATATGCAGTAAAAAAATTGTTTTAAGCACTTAAAATATGCTTTAAAAATATGGTTTTATGCATTAAAAATATGCTCTAAAAAATTATACAAAAATGCAAAAAGCAACATGCTAAAAAAAATAATAAAATTACATGCTCATGTTTTTATTTCATTTTATTTTATTTTTTGTTTTAATTCAAAGTTCATTTACAAAACTGGATTCCAAAAATTATTAAAAGAATAAAACATCAAATTAAAAAAAAAGTTAAGTAAAAAAGTGTATTTTTACATTTTTTAATTTAAATTTTCATTGCAATAAATCACAAATATCTGGCTTAAATTTTCAAAAAGAAAGCTTTGTCTATTTGAACGGAAAACACTTTTATACATTGAGAAGCTTCTTTCCACATCAACAGAAGTAGTAGTTGGTGCAAATTTAAAAGATAGCATTTCTTCAATAGTATATGTTTCTGGTGCGCTGCCCATGGAAGCTGTGACAACATTAGCAGAAATACTACTTAATACAGCAAACCTGTAATTTTTGTCGATTACGCTGGTAAATTTTCGTTTGATAGCGTTAGCTGCTTCTCCTTGTACATTGTTTATTTCTTTTGCAGCATCAGAAACAATTTTAATTTGGTCAACAAGCGGAAGACCGGAAGTCTCCAACTTAGTGATTGATGTCTCAAGAAAACAGTAATTCGCTGCAATAAAGATTATATCAGCCTTTACTGAGGGGTCAAATAATAATTCCTTTGAGATTTTGATTGAGGCTGCCTCCTCATCGTCCAATGCGCAATTTAATACACAAATTAAACTTTTAAAATTATTTGAATAATATCTCACAGCTGCAAGCCATGTTCCCCATCGTGTTGTTATTGGTTGCGGAGGAAGTGCGATGCAGGGTGCTATTTCTTTAAAAATCTCTATTCTTGATGGAGGTTTTAAGAAAACTTTTTTAATATTGGATATTAAACGATCCACCTTAGGATAAAATCCACGAATATATTCAAATACACGATGAAGACCGTGTGCAACATATGTTAAATGTGTAATTTTTGGGTAAAAAATTTGAATTGCCCGAGCTGCTTTTGTCATATAGGGTGCTGCATCTGATAAAAAAAGTAAAATCTTATCTTTATCAAAATTTTCGCCTAAAATTTTGACTGACTCGTCAAAAAGCCGGGCTATTGTGGTGTGATTTGCTTTTTCAAGGAGAGCTGTGTTTCAACAAAAATTTTTATTTGAAGAGTGTCTGGTCGGGGTGCATAATACTGACGATAACATTAGCCACATACCTACTAGCTTCATCGGTGGTTTTTCAATGCCTATCCATACAAAATGGTTTTTTATATTCAGTACGTCTAATATTTTCAACGGTTGTTTTATATAAACCGTTTACATAATTTGTACGTAAAGTGGTTTCTGATGGTATTTTGTGGTCTGTATATTTCTCCAAGAATATTCGAATATTAGTATTGCGCATTTTGTATAACGGGATGTCTGCTCCAATAAACGCCAAACTCAAATCTTTAGCAAATTGGTCATCTTTTAGTTAAACGAGTACATTTTTTAGTTAAATCCCGCTCCTTGAGTTGGATATGTTTAGCAGTTGCTAAGTGCTGTTTCACCATGAAAGTAGTATCTGCGGATACCACTCTATTACATACTTTGCAGAACAAAATTTTACCATCAGTTTTAAAATCGTTATACTCAGCCACATAATTTTTTAATTTGTTTGAAAGGGATTGTTTCACTTTCGGCATGTCCTAAGAAATAATTTTATATATATACATTTCGGTATTATAAAAATAAGCTGGCTTCGAATTTTTTATATTTATCCGTGTACTTACTCGGTATTTTCCTCAAAAATTTTATTCAAATAAATTTAAAAATTCAAAAAAAACAAAAATTCGTGTTTTATTGGTTTTATTTTCAATAAACAAATAAAATAACCGCGTCGGTACTTTCTCATAAAACTGAGATATACAATGTATTATACCATTAAGACTGACACAAACATTTTTATAAAATAGAGAAAAAGTACCACATGGTGAGCATTTGAAACAAAAAATACCCACACTCAGCGAAAAAACGAAATTTAAAATTAAATTTAAAATGTTTAATTCAAAAACACTGCTTCATCAGTAAGAAAGGGCAAAACATTTTATAACTAAAACCACCTCTATTTATATTGAAACGAAATCTTTTAAATATGAATCTATTATATCAAAAAAAAATGTATTAGAAACGATTTAGTTTCAAATTATATCGCATTCAAACTAAAAATTAGCATTTTAAAACTATATAGAATTGTTTGGTAATTTTTGTTCAAAATATTTGTTAACATCGATAGAAACAGCTGTTTCTTCAAAAATGTGCAAAACAACATTACACAAATTTCAAACTTCTTAAGCCAGTGATATAATTCGCTAAATCAATATGTTCTTGTGTTATACTATAGGTATAAACAAGATGTGAGATTTTACAGTTTGGTCGTTGCAATTGCAACCTGATGAGTACATCAATTTTTTATCAGTACGAAACCAAACTTCCAAGAAAGAACTTGAGGAGGTTCTCATTCTGTAAGGGTTGCGTATATTTTACATAATGTCCCTGAGGTTCAAAATGGAGGGGGGAGTTCATTTTCTACTTTTTGTGGTACATAATTATTATAAGTACATGACTTCTTTGGTCTTTGATGACTTGAATAGGAGAGGAAATACATAATTTTCTACTTTTTTTAAACCGCATGTGAAAACGTAGTTTATTGTATTGAGCATATTTGAATTGAAATTTTCTTAATTTAGATTCATATCGATCAACGTATTCATATCATTAATGTTGCATTTTAAATTTAAAATAAAGGAAAACACTATTAAAACTAAACTTTTAAATTAAAAACCTCAGCAATATATTTCTATATGTTAACCGATTTAAAATAAAAAATAATATCTCTAATTTAAAATTGATTTGTTTTTAAATCTATATTTCAATTTAAAAAAAAACAAATACGATTTTAAAATGATCATTTTCAAATCAAAATATTTCGTTGTTGCTTGGAAAACGTATATGAATTTTTTTAAAACGAAACGTTTTATTTTATTTTTAAGTTGTTTTTTTCTCTGAGTGCAAGAGGCAAATAAAACCTTTTAATAAATACTATGTAATTTCTGCTAGTGGCGCTAGTAAGCTTAAACAGAATATGTAACATTTTGAAATTGAACTTAAGGCAATAAAAATATTTTTGTGAGAACAATATTTTTAAAAATATAACCAAAATATGCTTTTATTTTTAAAAATATGCTTTTTTAGGCGAAATATGCAAAAATATGCACTTTTGGTAAAATATGTAAAAATATGCACTACCAAGTAGGCTTTAAAATGCTTAGTTTTTCATGAAACGGATTTGTATCTTGCTCTTTCCAAAATTCGTGCACTGGAAAAAAATATGTAATTGCATATTTTTGGTTGCCGGTTTTTGTAATTCATAATAAGTTATTATATTCCAACTTCAATTTTATGTAAAATTTACTTTGCTTTCATCCATTCGAGCCTTGCATATGGGATTAGTGTGTATGGGATGGCTGCCAAGTCTCGGTTATGTAAGGTTCAAACTCAGTAAAATAAAGCTGTATATAAGTTACCATACATATTTTCTACTGTTGAACTAAATTCAAATATAGCGAATGATACTTTGCCATTACTAGCACTAAGCAATCTATGTATAGTAACTTATGTTCATAAAATTGTAATTAGTTTGAGCCCCCTACATAATCGGGAATTTAAAACTACCATCCACACATACCAAACTCGTTGTTCTCATAATCTATGTACAGCTAGTTTCAACAATGAATGAAAATGATATCTTATATTGGTCCTTTTAGGTATAATATGTTGCCTGATTCGGTCAAGTTAATACAAGATGTTCATAAATTTAAATCAAGTGTTAAAGCATATTGCCAATCAAATATTTCGCGCTTCATTATATAGAAATACTTGAAAAAAATGGAATTTTATTATATCTTAGTTCTTGTTTAAACTCTATTATTTCAGTATAACGAATAATATTAAAATTTAAAATCGTAAAAGTATGGAAATAATTAGTTAACTTTAAAAATGTGTATATTATTTGAAATTATTTGTATATTTGTTATATTGTAGGTAAAACAGGTCTTGAGTTTCGGTAACCCCTTGAAAGGACATTCATTAAATCCACTGGGGAACTGAAGCTCATTAAGTAGCAAATTATATGTAATTTATATATATTTTTATTATTGTAAGTAAAATTTGATGTATTATGTTAACGTGAAAAAAAAAAATGAGTGAGTCCATTAGTACTCTCAAGGAGATGTGTAAACATGGCGTGTGTATAGTACGTGGGTACAGTTTACTTTGAAGGAAGAAGGAGTGCAATTTTACTAACCAGAGTTTTTCATTTGTTTATTATCGTTAAATTGGTCTATTACTCTTTCGGTATAATCGACGCAATTGAATTTTGGTAGCTAAAATAAGATATATTATATACTGTCGACTCTAACTTTAAAAATTTTCAGTGAAAAACTGCATAATATGGTCGTCCCATATCTAGTAGTAAATATATTTCGATCTGAGTTCATGTGCAAATCGAATTCGTCTCGCAGGAAGTTTATAAGTGGTTCAGCTCGAGGAACAGCAACATTAATATTGAAATCGCCGCTCATAATCACCGGCAAAAGATGATAGTCTCCTTGGAGAATTTTTGAAATTCTTTAGGATATGGGGCAAGGACGAAATGTATGAACTTCATTATGTCTTCGAAAGATTTATTCGGCGAGGATACAACTACAGAAAGCATTATATTCCCATTAAGAAGCTGAAGTTCAGCCGTATATATATCATCAATGAGTTGTGTTGTTACGCTCATACCAAATGTTTGTCCAACGATGATTTCTTTATGTGAGGTGACTGTATGGTATGAGTATTCTATTTGAATTTTTATATATTGTTACTCCGGCAGCTCACTCACCGTCTCTCTTGAACTGAACGCAGATCTGGAAAAGCAAGAAAATTGAGCATCCTTGCGTGACTGTGTCAGTTAGGTCGAGGTGATGTGTATGACCTAAGACTGACAGTTCAATGTTAAAAACCAGACGTCATTACTATCTCGTACAAAATTCGCCATTACAACGGATAAAGCGGATTTGTGGTGAGGTGCGATAGCTAATTTTGAAGAAGACCCATTGAGGTCCCATTTTTACGTCCATGGTAGACGACATGATCATCGATAGCCGACGTGATGAACAGTCCTTCGAGACTCGTTACTCGTGCTAAAGCAATATACACAATTTGTTAACTGTGTCTTTTATCTTAAGAGTATATACTGACTATCTCGTTGTAGGTACCACCGTGTGATGCATGAATTGTGGTGGCACATGAAGGTACGACGCTTTACATTAATTGTTGTTTATGCTTAACATTAATTGTTGTTTCGATTAATAGTTGAGCTTTTTCTAGAAATGGGCACCAAACATCGGTCGATATTCGTTTTCTGCGCCCATCCAGCTTCAAGCCACCTGACCTTCTTGCCAACTTGTGAATTTGAACCGAAATCCATCCAGAGTCGTTTGACATTTTTTACTGTCGACGTTTTCATCGTTCTCGTTGTCCTGGTTAGAATGCCTATGCATTCGATATACTTTAGACAGCCCATAGTTCCATTCGCCAGTCCATTTGTTACGTCAATATTGGTTTTGAAAAAGTACGGCAAATTATTTGTGTCCACTATGCTCATTTTATGGATCTTTTGACGGAATTGCTACTCCGGCAGCCCACTGACCATCTCTATTGAACTGAAAACAGCATTCAAACGTAGGAATATTAACAAGTTCGTCATTGCGCAGCCAGGTCTCGAAAACCAAATGAATTGAGCATACCTGCGTGACTGTGACCTGAGACTCTGGCAGTTCAATGTTAAAAACGAGATGTCATTATAACCCCATTCAGTAGAAGACATGATCATTGATAGCCGACGTGATGAACAGCGCCTAAAGACTCGTCACTCGTGATAAAGCAATATACAGCAGTTGTTGACTGTGTTTTTAATCGTATGAGTATGCAATTTCGTAATCGTAATTCGTATTTTGTATCGTAATTTTTTTTTGATTTTTCTGATCGATGGAAATGTCGATGGTTTCTATTTCATTCATTAAATTAATTTTTTCATTTTCCCTACTATTATACATATACATAAAAGCATGCCATGTATAGTAAAAATTGTTTTTGTTGAGTTTCTTGCTTTTTTTTCCAAACGAAGTAGGTATACGTCATTTCCGTTCGTTTCATTTACAAGTTTACTCACATACAAAAAATTTTGGTAGGCGCGCGTAAAGATGTTTACACATCAAAAATACAAGTTATCCACCGGTGTGAAGTTTTCAACATTTATCAAAAGTGTAGCTACACAAATTAACAAAAAACAAAATTGTAGATACACAATTCAACAAAAAGTGTAGAACTACATAAAAAAATTATTGCAGGGTTGAATTTTTATTATCCCACTAGAACTTTCACAAGAAAATTGTAAAATCGCTAGAGATAAATTTCAAATAAGCAAAATATTACAGAATTATTGGTGTCGATTCCGTGTGCAAGTTCGTTTTTTCTTACCGTCTATTCTTCTACAATTTGCTAGGCAACTTGATGTTCAATTCCAATTTTGAACCTGAATATATAATTTGCTCGTGTATTATGCACCGGGTTTTCATAGTAGAAACGGCAGAATTGAAAAGATAAATATAAGATTTTCACTGTTTCACCAAAATTATTAATTCATAGTCAGCGTTTACCACAATGATTTCAGGTTAAAGATCCTGGTTTTGCTGTATGTGCAGAGCATATCCTTTCAACCATTATAAGAACAACATTAAATATATTAAAGTATACTTGATGGCTTGATGATTTCCGGAAAATTAATGCGACCTTCCGGTAACCTTCTACAGAAACTGTGAAAATTCAAAAAGTAAAAATGCACATGTAGAAACTGAAAACCGGGTCTTACGGATGTTTAAGGGCCATCAACACATAATTCTAGAGATGATAGCACAAGTCTGAGTATACTGGCATTTCGGGGACAGTTTCGAGAATTTTTAGTGATAAGCGGCATATCACTGCGATCTTCGGGGAATTTTTTTTGATTTAATGTATATGAAAATAATAATGAAAAAGTGTAGACCGGGTCTTGTGGATGCTTAAGGGCTATCAACACTTAATTCTAGAGATGATAGCACAAGTCTGAGTATACTGGCATTTCGGGGACAGTTTCGAGAATTTTTAGTGATAAGCGGCATATCACTGCGATCTTCGGGGAATTTTTTTTGATTTAATGTATATGAAGATAATAATGAAAACGTGTAGACCGGGTCTTGTGGATGCTTAAGGGCTATCAACACTTAATTCTAGAGATGATAGCACAAGTCTGAGTATACTGGCATTTCGGGGACAGTTTCGAGAATTTTTAGTGATAAGCGGCATATCACTGCGATCTTCGGGGATTTTTTTTTGATTTAATGTATATGAAAATAATAATGAAAATGTGTCGACCGGGTCTTGTGGATGCTTAAGGGCTATCAACACTTAATTCTAGAGATGATAGCACAAGTCTGAGTATACTGGCATTTCGGGGACAGTTTCGAAAACTTTTATTGATAAGCGGCATATCACTGCGATCTTCGGGGAATTTTTTCTAGAATTAAGTGTTGATAGCCCTTAAGCATCCACAAGACCCGGTTTTCACTTTTTCATTATTATTTTACTACTTTTACTTTTTCATTATTAATTACTAAAAATTTTCGAAACTGTCCCCGAAATGCCAGTATACTCAGACTTGTGCTATCATCTCTAGAATTAAGTGTTGATAGCCCTTAAGCATCCACAAGACCCGGTCGACACTTTTTCATTATTATTTTCATATACATTAAATCAAAAAAAATTCCCCGAAGATCGCAGTGATATGCCGCTTATCACTAAAAATTTTCGAAACTGTCCCCGAAATGCCAGTATACTCAGACTTGTGCTATCATCTCTAGAATTAAGTGTTGATAGCCCTTAAGCATCCACAAGACCCGGTCTACACTTTTTCATTATTATTTTCATATACATTAAATCAAAAAAAATTCCCCGAAGATCGCAGTGATATGCCGCTTATCACTAAAAATTTTCGAAACTGTCCCCGAAATGCCAGTATACTCAGACTTGTGCTATCATCTCTAGAATTAAGTGTTGATAGCCCTTAAGCATCCACAAGACCCGGTCTACACTTTTTCATTATTATTTTCATATACATTAAATCAAAAAAAATTCCCCGAAGATCGCAGTGATATGCCGCTTATCACTAAAAATTCTCGAAACTGTCCCCGAAATGCCAGTATACTCAGACTTGTGCTATCATCTCTAGAATTATGTGTTGATGGCCCTTAAACATCCGTAAGACCCGGTTTTCAGTTTCTACATGTGCATTTTTACTTTTTGAATTTTCACAGTTTCTGTAGAAGGTTACCGGAAGGTCGCATTAATTTTCCGGAAATCATCAAGCCATCAAGTATACTTTAATATATTTAATGTTGTTCTTATAATGGTTGAAAGGATATGCTCTGCACATACAGCAAAACCAGGTACTTTAACCTGAAATCATTGTGGTAAACGCTGACTATGAATTAATAATTTTGGTGAAACAGTGAAAATCTTATATTTATCTTTTCAATTCTGCCGTTTCTACTATGAAAACCCGGTGCATAATACACGAGCAAATTATATATTCAGGTTCAAAATTGGAATTGAACATCAAGTTGCCTAGCAAATTGTAGAAGAATAGACGGTAAGAAAAAACGAACTTGCACACGGAATCGACACCAATAATTCTGTAATATTTTGCTTATTTGAAATTTATCTCTAGCGATTTTACAATTTTCTTGTGAAAGTTCTAGTGGGATAATAAAAATTCAACCCTGCAATAATTTTTTTATGTAGTTCTACACTTTTTGTTGAATTGTGTATCTACATTTTTGTTTTTTGTTAATTTGTGTAGCTACACTTTTGATAAATGTTGAAAACTTCACACCGGTAAGTTATCCCGCATATGTTAGTATATCAAAAGCTTGAAGTTTAAACAAATATACTACATACTAACTAAAAACCAAACTATTTGAATTACGAGTACAATATGTGTTTTGTTGAATAATCAAATATAAAAAATAAAAATAAATAAAAAAAAAACATTAAAAAAAATCTTAAAATAAATTTAAAAAAAAATGAATATAAAAAACATAAAAAAAATTATATAAAACTGAACCACCTATGATTACAGCCTTGACGAGGCGGCGTGGCTTAAAATAGTAATGACAGAAATAGAGCTAATGAACTAATTGTAATCAATTATTGTATAAAACAAAAGTATGTATGTAAGGCAGGAGTGTGACGATTTCAAAAACACATAGCCTTAATCCGACAAATTTATACTTTTAACGTGCTAACTTATCATGTCTTATATAAAGCGAATTTTTTTTATTAGCGCCGGTAGCTGTATCCAGAGCAGCCAATTTTCTGAGTCAAAACTTATATTTAGCGCGCTATTTTTGCATATAATTAGTTTGTTTAACTGTAAACTAAGATTTTTCATTCAACTTTTTACTTATAAATCGATAAAAAATATCTTGCTCTACCTATTTATCGGGAGCCGCTATCGGGAGCACTATCCATTTCAGGGGGAAACCTTAAATTTCCCTTGTTTTGTACAACCCTTAAATCAAAGAAAACTTCAAATTTTGACGTATGCCAATTTTTTTTTGTATTGTTTAGAAAAATATACGAAATTGTAATATAATTTAATTTTTTATTAACATTTAAGTACGCTATACGTGACCAAAATATTTAGCCGCATACGTACGATGTAATGTTACGACGGGGTCGGACCGATAACCACCGATTTATGGAAATTGTACAATTATCATACCTAGAAAATCGGGACGTGATCTAAACGCTATCGATGTGCTATAACAATCCGCAATTTGCAATATTCGTAATATGCGTAAATCACTATGGAAGGAAACACCATGAAAAAGTACAGTTCGATGGACGTGGCGGTTATGAATTTGGGCCAATCAGTGGAGAAAAAGAAGAGCGTGTGGGTCTTAGTGTTAAGAACAAACTTTCACAAAAAATTTTCCGGTGGAAGAAAAAAGATAAATAATTTTCCCTATAAACAATTTTAATTGCCTAATTTAATTTAAATTTAGATCACTGTAAAATTTTAATCATTAAAATTTTTTTAATTTTTGTGCAGTTCTTGATGTGTTAGCGGACAGTCATCCAATTTCATAATATGTATCTATGGATTTAAAATACATAATAAAATCGTGAAAAATAAATAAAACTTTAATAAATTATGTTTATAAATCAAAAATGTTTTGTATATTGATAAGAAAATTTATTAAATTAAAAAACACGATTTCAACTGTTCATTAGTTTTTCTTGAACCGCGTCGAAATCGTTCATTGTTTCGCTCATTGATGAACCCTTTTTAAGCATGGTATTCATATCTGTTGTGGTAAGTAATCGTCGGACGGGATTGCGGATCGCGGTAACACACTATTTATTAGTTTGATCATGTGAGCCACGAAGATGAAAAATAGTAATTGCTCTCCGAAAAATTCATTGGCACATAGACGACATGAAAACTGATCAATTTCGTCTTGTTCATGCAGAAAATATTCGGCTTGGGTTGAAGTTTGGGAACCTTCGTCTTTTATAAAATACTTATCGGAGCATGTGAGTTTCTCATTTGGTCGATCTTCATTTTCTTCAAGGCGCTCTTCGAGTTCGTCATCCGGTTCCGAGTTATTCGTTTCCAGCGTACTTAGAAAAGCTTGATTCGAACTATTCATATCGCTTAAATTCGATTTTATATCGGGAAAGACGGGATCGAAGAAAGATACCGTATACAGTTTACCATTTATCATTGCTTTACATTTTGTTACGGTTGAATTTTGTAGACGTTGCTTTTTTGCTTTAGCCTTGGCCCTTGCTTTTGGATCCTGCACATCATTACTACTCTCAATCCCCGCAATTAAACTATCCGTTTCGGTTCCCTTTCATTCTCATTTCCTTTAACGCCGACATTCATACGAGATAAACCACCAGACATTCAAATCACTTCGTTGTGGACGATATCGACCCGGTAATCATAAATTTTACTTGATGCTTCCAATGAGGCACCAACTACTTAGATTTTTTTGACAAATATTTACGATGACCAGTAACCAAATTGGTTAATGTAACGATTAAATTTGTTTGAAATGCATTATCTGTGTTGATATATTCTACGAATATATAAAACACTGATTAATTTGAAATTATGGCCAATCGATCCTAAACCGGCTATCTATCACCGCTCAGAAGCCTATGCGAGGATGTTCTTTTAATGGTTGCTAACCTGTACATTATCTTTTATAACGTACAACTTATAGTTTCGTTACACTACTCGTACTATTGGTACCAATTTACTTCAACGTCTTTTATCTTCATCGTCATTCTACAAAAGAAACACAAAACAAATTAGGACATTTAATGAAATTCACGATCAAATCTAACTCATTTACAACTGTGGGCAACGATGTTTTGAAAATTAATAACGTTCGACAGGCTTTCGTTGGAGTAACCGCTATATTTATAAGTATCACACAGGCACAGCACTCAAATTTTAAATTTAAAAACTTGTTCACTATATTAACTATTGTGAACGACTAAATATTAATAAAACATTTTTGTTAAATTTATCTAATTTATTATTTATTTGAGTTTTAACATGTTTGTGAATTTTTTTTCAAACAACATAAACACAAAAATAGAAGTGTCATTCCACTGCATGAATATGGTTTACAATTTAATTTTTTTGATTAGTAGCGACACCAGTGAGTAATGGCTCCAGTTTCAGTAGAAAATTTCACTTCGGCGCCGGATAGTGCTCCAATAAAATACACGCTTATAATTTTTTTTCGTACAAATAAATGTTCTGTTGATATAACGTTTACCTGGGTAAAATTCTCATTTTTGAAAAGTAACGACTTTTATTTTTGTTTTTAACGTGATTTTTAATAAATTCTGGGCTGGGCTAACTTCACACAAGAGCAAATGGGGTTTTTCCAGACTCGAACACATCGAATCGTGTAAAAATTATGAGTTTTTATAGAATTATCGCAATAAGTCATTATGTAGTTATGACCAAACGAAGTTAGCTATAGTGACGAATCCTGAACGAGTTATGAAGAACTAAAAAATTTAATTGATTATATTTCGTGTGTTCCACTTTAGATACAATTCTTTGAAAAAAGAAATATTTTTATCTAAATGGTCTATTCCTATTGGATTTTGTATTAATTTTGTGTGACCTGATTTTATTGAACTAATACAATTTTGACTTTGTTTTTTCTCAATAAAAACACCCATTGGTGACCAAACGCAAAAATTTGTTGACCAATCCTGACCTAACGATTCACTGAGAAAAATTTTGGTTTGTAAAATTAAAAAACGAAGTTTTTAATTTCTAAAAGTTATAATTTTTTTTGAATTTAAAAAGTGTTTTTTTGAAATTAAATGAGATTTTTACAAACTAATAAATAGTTTTTTTTTTATTTTAATAACATATTTTATAAAATTATTAATAAAATACTTTTTAAATTTAAAAAGTTTATTTATGTAAACAGAATAATTTATTTCAAAAGAAGAGTTCTAGAATTTTGAAACAATTTTTTTGATATTAATAACAACTTTTGAAAATGTTTATATTTATTGGTTTGCCAGAAATCCCGTTGTTTTATTTTTCAATTCTTCTATATTTTATATAATTCGCCAAATCTATATGTTCTTGTGTTATACTAAAGGTATAACACAAGAACATATAGATTTTCTGCAGTTTGGGTTTGGTCGTTGCAACCGATGATGAGTAGACCAACTTTTTATCAGTACGAAACCAAACTGCCAAGAAAGAAGTTGAGGAAGTTCTCATTATATTTTTTTAAGGGTTGTGTCATTGTGTGGATTTTTACACAAGGACCGTGGTGGTTAAAAATTGGGGAGGAGGAGTTAATTTCTACTTTTTGTGGTAGATATATTATAATGTTATAAGTAGATGGGTGACCTCTTTGTTTTTGCTGGCTTGAATAGTCTCAATTCGCAAATATTGGAATGGCATTGGATTTGTAAAATGTATTATGGATTACTTTGATTTAATAAAATTGTGTGGCATTTGTTAAAAAATAATTATTTAAAAATTAAAATAAACCTTTTAAAACTAGCCAAAAATTTTTTATTATTAAAAAACAATCTTTTAAAATTTAAGAAAACTCTTTAACAAAAGTTAGGAGAGTATTTTTGAAAATAAAGAAAAATATATTTATAAACAAATTTGGCAAAAATATTTGTTTTAAAAATAAAAAAAATTATCCTTTTGATTTTAAAAACGAGACTTCTCGCCTAAAAAAAATTTTTTTTGATTTTATATGTATATTTTTTTATTTTTACTGTTTTTTTTCTCGGTGTACCTAATTAAATTTAATAAAAATTAAAAAGGGCATGATTTTCTTGCTATATGGTGCTACCTTATTATTTATTTACCGTTTAATCGTAAGCGACCAAACGATAAAAACTAGTGATCAATCCTGACCCAACGAATCCAATCATCATTTTTGTCAAAACCTTTAGTTGGGATGCTAAAAAGCCCTATAATAGTAGTTTTACTTTATGGTTTGCTGATCATACGTCCTAAATTTATCGTTGAATTATTCTGTTTATTTACATCGAATTAGGTATTCTTACATTTTAATTTTTTTTATACAAACGTTAACAGTGTACGTGTTAGAAACGGCACTACACAAAATGATACTTGAAGAGAGCCTTGCAGTTTATTTCGAAAAGGAATTAGACGATTTTCAATCCACTTTAACAACAAAATAATTAACTCAAAATTTTTGGCTTTTATTAGCTTAATTAAAATGGATAAAATTTTGTTATAAATCCAATCAACTCAAATATTGGTATTTATTGAATATACATCAACATATCGCAACCATCACAGCTAAACGTATATACATCACCATATGCTGTCACGCTATACAAATATCCAATTCACTTAACACTACCAACAGAAACAATATTGATTAAATGAGAAATAAACATTTGTTTTTTTTAAAAAAAAGCAGCATAGTTGGTCCAATTAAAATGCAAACAACGATCTCGTAAATCACAAAAATCAAAATAGCAACCAAGAACTTTTTTAAAATAATTCAATAATAATTATTTTCGAATTTAATTTTTGTTTCACTAGATGTACAGAATAAAGTACGTACACAATACTACTGATAGTGGGTGGTGAAATTTTAAATGTTCACCATTTCCCCAGCATTTTTATCAATATGTTACCATTTGTTGTTATATACATATAAGGATAGTGGGTCTACGTGTATTTACTGTAACATATTGCAGATACAAAATTTAATTTTATGTCAAATATATATTTGTGTTAAAAAACGAATAACTAAAGTTAAATTAATATTAATTATTAGTACATACATACATACATACGAGTTTCGTATCAGAACCTTAAATTTCTTTTAACATGCATTGAGATAATTGCACAAATAAGTAAGTTTTATATACCGTTCGGCCCTTGTTTTGTAGCACGCTGATTGGTGTATTGACGGAGTGAATACCTACCTTAAACCCACAACTACGTTTCCTATTAATTACATAAAATTGTTGTCACATAAAAATAGTGTAGTTCTAAAGGCGCTTTCACGGTTGCATTCATTCCGAAAATCTGTCGTGACATGATCATTCTGCGTTTAATCTATTTTGTCTTTATGATAGTTGACGACAAATTGTCGGAACGACTTTGCTACCATCTCGTCCGTAATTATTGAATTATTTGACAATTGCGAATTATTGTTTGTTACAAAGACAAAATTTGCTAAAAAGCTTTATATCTAAGGCAAAAACGACAATTTTGTGTCAGAGAAATGCTCAAACAATGTCTTACACACGGTTATTATAATAATTTAGTACCTGAGATGAGGTTGAGCGAAGTTGAAGCTTTTAAAAATTTTCATAGCATGACACTATTTGACGAGTTGCTCCGATTAACAGGAACTAGTAAATTTGAGGGGTTTACCAGGAATTCAATAACTGCGGGAGAAAGACTCTCTTTAACATTACGGTAATCGATTACATACAATATTAAAAAGAATAATAAATATACTATAGTTAGATTGTTATATTTTGTTTTAAGTACCTTGCAAGTGGAGACAGTATGATGTCGATTCATCCATATGGCTTCCACATAAGCGTTTCAACAACCTTTATTTTTTGTGAGTGAAAAACGTTTTCGTGGCCTTGAGGATATTGATGACGATGATGTCTGCAGAGTGGAGTTAAGGCTACTGTCATCAAAATCAGTAACTACTGGCAATTCCGCTTTCCTTTTCATTGATTTTATATTGGATGTTGTGGGTCTGCATGGACTTGGTGACGGTTGTGAACTAGCGTGACTGGTTTCAGGTGTTTGAAGCAATTAACATTATTATTAAAATCAATCTCAGAAAATACTGTAGCTGTTATGGTAGCAAACTAACGCATATAGTTTCATCATAATACTCAATTGATTGAGCGGTTTCGTCTAAAAGTTCTTGAAAAATGGCACTGTTGCTAGATTTACTGTGATGATTATTAATCATGGAAATGTTCGACACCGTTGACCTTAAATATATATTTATTTAATTCTTTAAACTATACATTAAAATTGAATATAAAAAGTCCTTACCCATTATCGATAATACAATTTTTAAAATAATCCAGCTCTGCAATAAGCCACTGATTTTTTTAGTTTTCTCTTGTCCCATTGCTGTACTGTATCCTAATTTTAGTTGGCGGCAATTTGCCTGACAATCTTTACCTTGTAAATTAACAAACAAGAATTTATCTAATACATTATATTATCAAATATTTTATAAATTAAAAAATTTAATTGACGTTTCCCAAAATTACGATAGCTCTTCGGCTACACGGACCCACTCCATCTTTTTGGCTCCATAAACTTTAACCACAGCTTTGTCTACAACTTTGTCCCCGACTTTGTCCCCAATTTTGTTTCCAAATTTGCCCCCAACTTTGTCTCCTATTTTATACCCAACTTTGTCCCCAATTCTGTACCCAACTTGGTCTCCAACTTTTTCCCCAACTTTGTCCCCAATTCGTCCCCAACTTTGTCCCCAACTTTGTCCCCAACTTTGTCCACATCTTTGTCCGCAACTTTGTCCCCAAGTTTTTATCCAACTTTGTCCCCAACTTTGTCCCTAACTTTGTCTCCAACTTTGTCCAAATTTTGTCCCCAACTTTGTGTCCAACTGTGTCCTCTATTTTATGCCCAACGTTGTCCCCAAATTTGTCCCCAACTTTGTCCCAAATTTTGACCCCAATTTTGTTTCCAACTTTATCCCAAACTTTGTCGCCAACTTTGTCCCCAACTTTGTCCCAAACTTTGTCCCCAACTTTGTCTTCATTTTTGTCCCCAACTTGTTCCCTAATTTTGTCCCCGACTTTGTCCCCAACTTATGCCCCAACTTTGTCCCCAACTTTGTCCAAACTTTGTCCCCATCTTTGTCCTCAACTGTGTCTTCTATTTTATCCCCAACGTTGTTCCCAATTTTGTCCCCAACTTTGTCCCCAATTCTGTTTCCAACCTTATCCCAAACTTTGTCCCCAACTATATCCCCAACTTTTCCCCCTATTTTGTCCCCAACTTTGTCCCCACCTTTGTCCCCAACTTTGTCCCAAACTTTGTCCCCAACTGTGTCTTCATTTTTGTCCGCAACTTTGTCCTCAACTTTGTCACCAACTTTGTCCTCAACTTTATCCCCAGGTTTGTCCCCAACTTTGTCCCCTATTTTGTCCCCTACTTTGTCCCCAACTTTGACCCCAAGTTTGTTCCCAACTTTGTCCTTACCTTTGTCTCCCACTTTGTGCCCAACTTTTTATCAAACTTTGCCCCACCTTTGTCCAAAACTTTGTCTCCAACTTTGTCTCCAACTTTTTCTTCAACTTTGTCCTTAACTGTGTCACCGACTTTGTCCCCAACTTTGTCAACAACTTTGTCCCCTATTTTGTCCCCCACTTTGTACCCACCTTTGTGTCCAACTTTGCCCCTACTTTGTCCCCAACTTTGTGATTTACTTTGTCCGCAATTTTGTACCCAACTTTGTCCACTATTTTGTTCCTTATTGTGTTCCAAACTTTGTCCCCAACTTTGTCTCCACTTTTGTCCCCACTTTGTCCCCAATTTTGTCCCCAACTTTTTCCCTAACTATGTGCCCAACTTTGTCCCTAACTTTGTCCCCTACTTTGTCCCCAACCTTATCCCCAACTTTGTCCCCAACTTTGTCCACAACTTTGTCCCAAACTTTGTTTTCAACCTTGTCCCCCACTTTGTCGCAAATTTCTGCCAAACTTTGCACCCAACTTAGTCTTCAACTTTGTCCCCAACTTTCTCCACAACTTTGTCTCTAATTTTGTCCTCTATTTTCTCCCAACTTTGTCCCCAACTTGGTCCCCTATTTTGTCCCAAACTTTATCCCAAACGTAGTTTCCAACTTTGTCCCCTTCTTTGTCCCCTACTTTATGCTCAACTTTGTGTCCAACTTTGTCTCCAACTTTGTACCCACCTTTGTCCGCAACCATGTCCCTAACTTTGTCTTGTATTTCTTTCCCAACTTTGTCCCTAATTTGTGGTCAAATTTGTCCCCAACTTTGTCCCCAACTTTGGCACCAACTTTGTCCCCAACTTTGTCCCTATATGTGTCTCCTGTTTTGTCCCCAACTTTGTCCTCAACTTTTTTGTCTATTTTGTCCCAAACTTTGTTCCCAACTTTGTCCCCAGCTTTATCCGCAACCATGTCCAAAACTTTGTCCCCTATTTTGTCTCCAACTTAGTCCCTAACTTTGTCCCCAACTCTGTCCCCAACTTAATGTGTCCCCAACTTTGTCCCCAACTTTTTTGCTTTTTTGGTCTTAAACTTTGTTCTTAACTTTGTCCTCGACTTTGTCTCCTATTTTCTCGCAACTTTGTCCCCTATTTTGTCCCCAACTTAGTCCTTAACTTTGTACCCAACTCTGTCCCCACCTGTGTTCCTAACTTTGTCCCCAACTTTGACCCCTATTTTGTCCCCAACTGTGTCCCCTATTTTGTATCCACCCACTTGGTTCGAAACTTTATCCCCAACTTTGTCTACACCTTTTTTCAATTTTTGTCTATAACTTTGTACCCAACTTTGTCCATAACTTTGTACCAAACGTTGTCCCCATCTTGGATGCCAACTTTTTCTTCAACTTTGTCCCCAACTTTGTTCCCCACTTTGTCCTTACCTTTGTCTCCCACTTTGTCACCAACTTTGTCCCCAAGTTTGTCCCCAACTTTTTATCAAACTTTGCGCCACCTTTGTCTAAAACTTTGTGTCCAACTTTGTCTCCAACTTTTTCTTCAACTTTGTCACCGACTTTGTCCCTAACTTTGTCAACAACTTTGTCCTCTCTTTTGTCCCCCACTTTGTCCCCACCTTTGTGTTCAACTTTGCCTCTACTTTGTCCCCAACTTTGTCCTCAACTTTGTCCGCAACTTTGTATCCAACTTTGTCCACAATTTTGTCCCTTATTTTGTTCCAAACTTTGTCTCCAACTTTGTTCCCAACTTTGTCGCCACCTTTGTCCACCACTTTGTCCCCAATTTTGTCCCCAACTTTGTCCCTAACTATGTCCCTAACTTTGTCCCGAACATTGTCCCCAACTTTGTCGACAACTTTGTCCCCAACATTAACCCAACTTTGTCTCCCACTTTGTCCCAAACTTTCTCTCAAACTTTGTCCATAACTTAGTCTTCAACTTTTTCCCCAACATTCTCTACAACTTTGTCCCTAACTTTGTCCCCTATTTTCTCCCCAACTTTGTGCCCAACTTTGTCCCCAACTTGGTCTCTTATTTTGTCCCCAACTTTATCCCAAACGTAATCCCAACCTTTGTTCCCTACTTTATCCTTAACTTTGTGTCCAGCTTTGTCTCCAGCTTTGTCCGCAACCATGTCCCCATTTTTGTCTTGTATTTCTTCGCAAACTTTGTCCCTAATTTGTGCTCAAATTTGTCCCCAACTTTGTGTAGTAGCTAAAATTGGATGTATGGGGACTTTGGAACTCGGCGGTTGTTAAGCATATGCTTGAATGGCTGTGCGAACCAGGTACATACTCACAAATTTAATTATATATTTTTTTTTTGTTGTTATATCTAGTGTTGAGCTAGTATGTGCGGGTTATAGGTTTGTAGCGGTTGGTTTGTGACGGAAAGAGGGGGTTTAACGTGCAGTTGTTTTTATTGCCAGGTTTAGTAGTAATGTGATGTGCTATAGGCTCTAGCAATCGGATTTGGGAAATAAATCTGCCAATGATGGGCGAAATCCAACAATTTAACCTGGTCCCCGAAACCCGTAGGCAAATTACAGTCTGAATGTGTGTCTGTATGTGGTGCAGTGTAAACTAAATGTCTGCTGATTCTGACTTTTGGCCGAAATCAGTCCACTGGTGCAGATCAGTCCTTTAAAAATTTAAGCGGAAAGGACGTTTTTTGTGAGTAAACTCAAACCTTGGAAGTGGCTGCTTTCGTTTGAGCTTTTTCGGGTTTTGCAAATATTTTAAAAAGTATATAAAATTTACGAATACAAGATTACATCAGGTCAGGCCGATTCACTCTACGAAAACTAATTTTACTTAAATTTTTTCCATTCCAACTGTACGAAATTTGATGGAAATCTGTCTACTGGAATTGGCAGTTTTAAATGGAGCTTTTTGCAATGATGACATTGACTTAAAACATTTAAATTTATTTAAATACTAAATTTTTATTACTAATAATTATTCTTTTTTTGGCACTTAGTTGTGGAATGCCCTGTATACTGTTTCATCACTCACGAGACATCCTATAGATGAGCTTGTTGATATCACATTTCAATATAAAAAATGAAAAAAAAATCGACTGTACCAACTCGAACTTACAAAATTCCATTTCCATTAAATATTTTCCAACCTAATATTGTTTATTAAAACTAACTAACATACAGAGATCTAGAGAATTTCAAACCGAACCAAATCGAAAAATGTAGAGCACAATAAATTTTAATTCAATCATGTAATTCAAATGAAAATTTATTTACGACTATTTCTGTTTGGCTATTTGTTATCATCATACAGAAATAGAGCATCTCTCATATCAAAACTACAACCCTACAAATTATAGCAAAGATTATGCTTGGGTACCATAAGGACCATAGAGACAATGAGAGCAACAACATTTATAGAAAAAAAAAAATTTGAAAAATATGAGTTCACATAGTAAGGTTTTGTCCTGTCTATATAAAAGGGAACAATAAGTGTACATCTTTGTCCATGTACAGTGTATACGTACAACCCAAACAATTTACCGGGTGATCGAATTACGTCGAGATATCTCGGAAAGCATGAAATATTCACAAATGAAAATTTTGACTGTGACAATTAACTATAAGCATCGCATTTTGTTTTAAAGGAGGCGCATGCAACTTTAAAATACTAAATGAAAAGTTTAATTTTTGTGATACATCTGTCATCATCTAATCTGTGACAAATATTTGGAAACATAAAGAGAAGTATGTTTAATCTTTCAGGAACTATATTCAGAGCAACCCAAAAATCTCTACGCGGATCACAATAGAATCTAACAACATTTCACGCTGGTGTGTCTTTTGCTCCTTGTTATAGATGTGCATGTTCATTATGGGATTCCTTAATCATGTTTTTGCCTTAGAATATAGATTTCATATCACATGAAGCTTTCACATGAAATAAAAAATGATTTCTTGAACATTCACAAAGTAGCATTCAATTTCTCAAATTATCGTAATGAAAAAAATTAGCCAGAATTTTTCGAATCGGCTATTTCAAGTGTTTACTAGTGTTTTATGCTAAAGCAATTAGCATTTCCAGTGTTAAATGGAGTTTTGGTAAAAATTCCTGCTTAAATCTCAGAAAACCATTATGGAAAAGTAAACCTTTAAATTTATTTGAATCTTTTAATTACTTTTCTCCAAAATCGAGATGCTTTACTTTTCTACATCATTGCAAAACTCAAGAAATCTAATATGCGAATTTCGTAACGACCTCCCAATTTATGGAAAAAGCTTAAGTAACAAATTTCCGGGCCAAATTTTCGTTGAAAAACATTTTTGCCAAAAAACGTTATTTCCATTTAAATTTTGTAAAACTGATGTAGACCGAATCAGTCCGAGCTTGCAAATTTAATTTAGAATCTTTCACTTTATAACCGTTTTTGTAATAAATGAAATATTTTCGAAATGTTTGCAAAAACGAAAAAGCTCCCGCGATAGCTGCCAGTTAATCCGGGTTGGGCTGTAGAGAATTGACAGCCAATGGGCACTTTTAGGACACCCAGCAGTTGGGAACATGTTGAGTAAAATCACAGCCAACATTATGAAAATGTTTAGCACTATGAAATTTACAAATCAATTTGGCGATTATTTCACTAATCATGATAGGGTACTTGAAAGGCCCCATTTATCTGAACGGCATCACACACACTCAAGCACTTAAAGGGGTTATTATTTAAAAACCTCTTAGATCATTTAATGATAGGAGTGGATTCAAGGAAGAGCTATAGCAATCAGCCAAATCCAACTGATCCCAAGCAAATAATCTAAAAATTGGAACATCGAGTGTAAAATTTTAATGATCACATCCACAAGCCTATGAAAATACAGGGCACATGATACCGGATCTTCATAAACAAGTGATGCTTTTATGGAGATCACGGAAAGTGTTATCATCAATATCTATTCCATTATTTTTTAATTTGTAGAGCAAAAAATGCATTAGCTTTGGCCATTCGATCTCATTTTCTTGGCGCTCATGGTAAGGAAAAATGTCCCGCTTTCTTTATGCCCAGTAGTACGTTGAATTATAAATTTGAAAGCTACCGTAAGTGCATCTCGCGCACGCAGATGCATACTCTTCACTGTCATGTATAATAAATGATATATGGTGACACTTGGCATTGACCGAGATATATAGATGGGAAGGAAAGTTCTACCGCGTGCCTGACAAATATAATACTCTGACGCACGGTATTCTCTCCGGGTGCAATACGTATTATCTTGACGTACTATTGAATTTGAAAGCGAATAGCAATAACTCAACTTTCTTGATTGGCCGCTTTGGAGTGGTGCCTGCAGTCGGAGCTCCTGAATCGATTTTATTTTGTTCTCCTGCACCGGCTAGACGAGCGAAGTCGAAGCAAAATCTCCGGAGATGAGTTTCACAAATGCAGTTCCAACAGTAGTCGCAACAACTGGTGGTTATCAGAAGAAACAATTTCTTTTTTGTAGCTTTGGCACAATATTTCTTGCTTCAGCCAGTTTTCGTCTCCCACCGGCGTTTCCGTACGTGTGAAAATGGTATACACCATTGTCCGCATTGCAGACAAGACCGCTCGCTTTTTTGCAGTGGCGATGCGATATGGGAATTAGCTTATTCTAAAGCAAGCTACACGAGGAAATGCTTGCGTTTTGTGGATGACCATTTGAACCACTTTGTTTTGTTGTTGTGTAATGAAAATGGACGATACATTGCCATTCCATCCACATCCAACATGTTATAAAATACTGTCATCGGCCATCTGTTCGATCGGCTTTTGGTAGTATAGTGATGTACCATTTTGTTCATGGTGTCTACCCCACCTTCCAAGGTATTGTAGTCCAAGATCATTTGTGGTTTTTCGACCGCCTTTGTATTTTGTACTATTTCGTCTCCTGGCGTCGGTTAATTGACGAGGCAGCTGTGGTTTATTCGAACGAATGGTACAGACGAATGATTTTTTCGTTTGAAAACGGTTTGTGCTACATAGCGGATACGACGTATACAAAAATTATCCATGGTTACGTTGAAGCCTTTATTGATGTATCCAGCCATCAAACGAACCACAAGGTCATGTAAAACTTGGTTGACTCTAACATTCCCAGCTTCTTGATACCAATGTAGATTTCTCCAGCAAGTGGATAATTCAAAAAAATTGAATACCATACTTCCCTGGCTTACTGGGAATGTATTGTCTAAATCAGCAATATGTTCGACCCACTCTACCTCGTGTGGTTATCAATTGTTCGTCAATAGTCAATTCTTTGCTCGATTGGACGGAAGTAGTAATCGACGTAGGAATTCTTGACAGAATGTTCCCATGGCCGCTAACTTGTTTCTGCGTTGTCGAGATTCACGAGTCTGCCAATTACCAACGCGTAAGAATTATCTGAGCTGTTCAAAATGATCTAACCACACTGTAGCTTTGTAAATATTAGAATATAGATCGCTTTCCCATAAGTCGGTCGCATGAACGTTCGATTTTTTTTTTTGGATCCACTGTACAACAATACGCCAATAAAAGCATACATTTCATATTCGTTTGTATCTGTCCACACTCGTCATCGTTTCGAGGAAGGTGTAGCCCGATGTGACAACTCCAAACTTATTACTCACCACCTCTAGACATACACCATTTCATGTGTTTTGTTGATTTGCTTCCATTTTGCAACGATTCTTTTGGATTTCGTCTTCATTGGACTACCATTCCACATCTCACTCTTCGGTTTTAACCATTATATTTTTTATATCTGTTCGAAGCAACATCAGACGGGTCAGATTGTTCAGTGACGTCATCATCAGGTGTGATTTCAATTGAAATATTTCGTTGTTCTACCAGGTTCTACAATTCATCATCGCCATTTATTTCATCAATTATATGTATGTTGATCACGTAAATCCACCATCGCTGGCGAATCATTTTCTTTGGATTCGTCGTTGGAAGTGAAACTTCTTCTGCATAAGGTTCGTAGTCCATGCCGTCTCCACTCACATCTGATTCAACATCAGAATTAACATCTTCGTTCGGTCTTATTGTGCGAGTTGATGAGTCTACAACGTCAATATTACCTCCTTTCAGCGGATCTTCCTTTATATCGTTTCCCAAATAATCGAGTAAAGTAAATTCTCTGTTTCCACACAGATTCAATAATTGAGTTTACCCATGGTTTACTTCCTAGCAAAATTCTATTCAGCAAAATAAATTTACTTGTAACTGAAATCTTCTATAATTTTTACTTACTTCTGCTCTCTTCAAATGATTACTGTTGAATGAACAGCATAACCACACATATTTCGTACATTTTTTATTAGCGTCATCAAACTTCACAGACATCTGGCGACATGATTACAGTAGAATACAGTATGGAGAACACGTCAAAATCTATGTACTAAAATAATTATATATATTAACATGTAACCACAAAATACATCGAAATCTGTTTTACCCTTAATCTACGTTATCTTTAGTACGTTATATTTAGTATTTACAATTGTAAATCCTCTTGTTTACACCATCACACAAACGGCTGTGTCATCGTTACTAATTTCGCTTGCAATGGGAAGAAGACATAAGCGGTGGATGGAACTTTTCACTTCACCATTTGCTGGTTAAAGGGAAAAAACTCGTTTTGTCTACGCCCGGATGGATTGCCATTATTTACCAAGTAACCAGTGACTTACTGGTAAACCCTTGTCCTAAACAAGTACTACGTCACGAACTTGAATCTGCCTTTTTTCTGTATGCCATTTGCTTCGGTGCAGCAAACTCGTAATGCACTCACCACCTTATCCAAAAATGTTGCACAATGTCATTTACGGCTCTCCACCTATAAGTTAAAGTTGATGTTGTTTAATAGCGCAACATCTAACGAAGGTATGGTTATAGGTGAGTATCCATGAAGAAAATGTGATGGAGCTGAGAAACCACGCTCATCATCTGCTGCTCTGCACAATGGACGTTTGTTCAAAATTGCCTCGATTTCTGCTACAAGAGTGGTTATTTCTTCCAATGTCAGTATAATTTTGTCCATAACTCGTTTGAAGTGGAACTTAAAATATTTCACGCCGCTTTCCCACAAGCCATCAAAATGAGGACTATTTGGCGGATTGAAATGCCCATTGGATTTTGTTTCTCGATAAAAAATTTAGGATATTGTTGGATTGTTGTGCCAATTCGTTGAAAATTATGATTAATTTGGCATTAGCTCCCGCACAAAATTAGTGCCGTTGTGACTATACAAATTATGGCAACCGCTGCGCCTTGATGTAAATCGTTTTAACGCTCCCAGGAAGGCATCGCTAGTGAGATAACTCACCACTTCCAAATGAATTGCTTTGATATACTCGTATATGCATACAAAAAAACAAATATATGCTTTATGCATCTTTAATCCTCTTTCCTTTGCTAAATAGATACTGAATGGACCTGTATAGTCAATTCTTGTAGACAGGAAAGGACGAACCAAGTCAACTTTGGTAAGCTTTCCATTAATTAATGGCAAACAATTGTAGCTGAAGGTCGGCATTAAATAGTTTTGGCGGTTGATTTGCCCCTTGGAATTGCGCCTAATATCTCTGTTTTAAAATATTCATCATAAAGAAACCCCATCATGCTTGCAATAAAGAGGTTCATCCTGGAGAAGCATCACCTTGTGATAGGACAAACATCTGCATAAAATGAAGCCAAACCGCAGCATATGACTTTGTACTAGCATCGCAGAAACCGTGAATCTCTACCTTCGAGGACGCAACTGTGCCAACGTAACGAAGTAAGCCAATAGATGCGACTTGGCCAAGTCCACGTAATTGATAACCATTGGCGGTTTTACTCATCTGGAAACTGATCATCCCAATCCAACCTTTTACACCAGAGTTGTTGCATAAACATTTTTAGCATTACCGTTTCGGTGATAACCAACCCATAGGATCAAACAGTTTACCAGCCATCATTAACACCTTTGTTTTGGTATATCATACACTCAGAAAATATGATAAATACATGATTGCATTTACCATATTATAATAATAGAAATCATTATAAAATTATTGTGATATTTCCGATCATACAATAATAAGAAATACTGTTTGTTTAATTATGTCAATCAGTGAAAACGGAGCTTATATCCCCAACCATTCCCTACCCACTCAACACCTGCTCACCACCATACACCCACTTTTACACCCACCACCATACACCCACAAAATTTTTATAAAAAACGGTACAGCGTATGATTTTTGGCTCCGCTACTAACATCGCAATTTTAACTAGTTTTTTTTTTTTTTTTTTTTTTTTTTTTTTTTTTGTAATAAGATGAAGTACTTAACTTTTCTCCGATCGATATGTTCGGAGGGGGATTCTCATTTCGTGTCGGTTCCGTAGTTGTAGGCTGGGGCGGTGTGGCGGGTCCAGCATATGTGTCATCCATTCAGGGATGACCGTAAAATCTACACGGTCTTGTAACGGAATTGTTGACACGAGGGTGTAGCGAGACGGTTCGCTTCCTAAAGTTTGCCTTCCGTTACTGAAATATTTATATTCATACATTGAGAGCTTCGGAGTGGTCATATTTTGCCGGCTAAGCTTCATGGTTGGGTGTGGGGTTTTCCGAAGGTCAATATATGCTGGTTAGACCACTAACAAAATAATGAAAAGACATTTTTCATATTAATCTATTAAAAGGATACAAGAGACGAACCCACTTACCTAACAACCACGTTTGGAATCACACTTACCCCCTCATCCTATAATTAAAGCTTTTAGCTTCTCATACTAAAAGCAACGAAAAAATAGTGGAACGGCATCAAAGCAAGATTACGAAAATTAAATAACCCAAAAAAAATTATAAGAAAACATTTGCATTGAGTAATTCTAACAAAAGCATTATAAATTTTATTTTAATAAATCATAAAAATACCAAAGATGGTGGAAAAATAAAGAAAATCCAATTTGTAACTACTACTACCTAAACTTAGAATTTGACGTCAGGCAAAACTAAATTTCTATATATGTAAATTTATAATAATTAACCTAATATTATATATTTAATACCACCACCAAATTTATATAAAAATTTAAAGAAATAAAAATTAAAGTACAAAATTCCTTAATTTAAAACATAAAAAAAAACCTTAATTAAAGATGATAGGTCGCGGCCGATGTCCCACGATGTTAACGATAATGTAGTATTATTTATTATGGTGGAGTAATTATCTAATGCACCATTATGATTTTTTTACTGTTAATATTTTATCCATGAACATATATTTTATTATTATACAATTTTAAAAGAGCAGCTTTTATCGATTTATTAACATTTTATATTATTAACGTTATTAATTAATACCACTATTATAAGTTTTAATTCGTAAATCGTTAGTACGATTTAAATATTATTATACAGACTTTTTGTCCGATCAACGTTTTTCGTTATTTACACCGCACTATAATTTGTATACTTTGGAACCACTGGTCACCTTTTTTGTTAATTATGACGTATGCACCGACTATTATTTCACGTTATTTATTATAATAAGCGACCACATGTTAACTTTATTTTGTTTGCGCGTCGCTTTGCCTGTCACTTCGTTTTTTTTTTTTTTGTAAATTTTTGTTTCTTTTTATTTTCTTTTTGCTTTGTGTTTTTTTTTTCGTTTTTTGTTTGTTTTATTAACACTTTATAATTTAGTTTAAACTTATATATTAATTTAACTTATATATTAAATTAAACGTTAAATATAATCTTAGCACAATTTAGATTTTTTTTTTAAATTCTTGTAGAACCACTGGTCAATATAGAACTTTCTCCCGTCCGTTTTTTTTTCAACGATTTTCAACATAAATTTTTTACGGGTTAATTGCATAATCTTTAATTTATTTAAACTACATAGTTCAACTAATGAACTTAATGAAACTGTTGGTTTTAAATTAAAATAATTTATAGGTAAACCCAACGTATATATATATAATTTTTTTTTTTTATCACTTTCAGTAAAAATTGACACTGAATAACCGACAACACGTTTCGAGAACTTTTTTTTTATATCGCACGATATTGCTATTTTCATACTAAAAATTTATTAACAACTAACCTTCGCATCCAAAAATGTGTTTTCTTTTATACTCAAGCAAAACAAATTGCTACGGGATAATCGAGTTGTACCTATACATCTATACCAAGAAACAAAATTTTCCCGCGTATTCTAAATGACTTTGTTTGTAGAAATGGTATGTCAGGGGAGTTAAACCAATCCAACTTGGAACGCTACACGTTCGTAGACGATGCTTGACGTTACAGTCTCCCTGTGGCACTCCTGCAGTTTTAAGCGGTCGGAGTGTGAATTGTCGGGGATCCTCTAAAGGAGTGAAGAGAGGCTTTGTCTGTTGAAGAAACGACCATACCCTATTATGCTTCTTCGTTGTGGCTGTACTTTGGCCTCTAGGGGTCGATGGGTCATTCGGGGAGGTTTCTTCAGCAAACATTGTTCTTGTTGCTCGAGAAGACCCAGTCGTTCGTTGGTGGTGATACGCAGTTATTATTATATTTATCCACGTTTCTCAAATTTCGGCCGACAGATTCTGGTGTATAAATTTAATTTAATTTCAGTTTTTTTTAGTTTACTTTTTATTCTGTTCTGTTACACGGTGTAGGCGTGAAGCATGCAAGTCTCAACTTTCCCACAACCCAAAACCCTGAGATCTAGTCTGAAAAATTACCGTGAGAGAGGCATCTGCATGTTTAGATGAAATCTATGGGTTGGCTTCGTGCCAACACGCAACATGCATCACTACTTTAACGCCAGCTTTCTTGGCGTTGTGGCGTTGTGCTGTAACACCAATGATGTTACTTTATATACATCTAGTGTATATTGCTAAGTGTTGATACTCGGTCCTTTTAACAAATTTGATTTTATCCACCGAAGTTAAAATTGCTTTGATCACAGCCTCATAAAACTTGGCAAGAAGGGAGGGAGAGTAAGTCCCTCGGAGCTGTTATATTTTCTAAATAGCCATGGTGGGTGGCACAAAGAATAGTAACCTTAAATGCTAAAAAATGTAGTGAAAGCAAGTTTCAAATGCAATCGTTTATTGTCTGATCTAACCTCACATCATACCTTGAGAAAATCAGCGACTTTACTTATCGTCACAAAATAGCCTATGTGTGGCTTGGCCGTTATACCTTGCTATTGAAAGGCTGCATTGAGTTTTTCTTCGTTAAGTATTAATCTGTCAAATGACGTTTGCCATTTACGAAGAAATTGTACAAAATACTACAGATATGATAATAGATGACACGTAATGTTATTCCACTACAAAAAATAGTTTTCATTTTAATTTATTATCTTTCTCAAATGTAGCTAGATGTCATTAAACGTTTATTTAAAGCTTGTTTAAGACAATAACAGATGGCAGTGTAGATGCCTAAACGATTTTTTTCTTGTGACTGATAACTGTTCTGATAACTAAAAGCTAAAAATAATTATGATTTACTATCTAAATGAACTGTTTCATTGATATTTAAGAAGTGTATTAAATTTAGAAACAAAGTGTTATATCAATATTTTCATTTATTTTTTAGAGTTTTCACGTTTTTCCCTATTTTTTTTTGTAAATTACTCAAATTAAATACAATTTATGAAAGACCGAACAGTATGTGGGAATGCCTCGACGATCGTAGAAAATTTATAGTTAATTATAAACCTGGGCCCTTACTATTGTTTTCGTCTTTCGCCTTAACGTTTTCGTTTTTTATCGCTTGGCTCTGAACGATTGAGAAAAATATTCGTACTTTTGCTTTCGATCAGTAGCAATATTTTAGTACAAATTATTTAAAGTATTGCCAGCACAAAATTTATGTTTTAGTACAGTTTTTACATCGTAATGTCAACCGGATGACATTTGTGTTTTAATATTATATTAGCTGTGTTGCAATGGAAAAAGCAAACTACTCACAAGTACTTGTATCTACTCGCAGCTACTCATACTCAAACGATGGTGTAGATGTTGCAAGCTGTTACGCATAAATTTGACGGTAGGTATATTAGTTTCAAAAAATCTAAGAGATGGCTTTGTGATGGTTAGGTTATGTTGAAATGTCAGATTTGTTTACATTTTTTTGTTTGTTTATATTCGATTGATTGACAATAAGGGATTTTGGCGGAAAATTGATCACCAAATTACAATAAAATTTGTAACAACAATTACTAATTACAATTGTTAAATTGATCCAATTGTACATATACATATACAATTATTAAACTGATGCCATGAATTGATTCGACTATTAAAGCGCTGGATTTTTATAATAAATATACGCAAATTAGTTTTATTAACATTTACACTATTAAACCCTCAATACTTCGCTTTCCTGCCAGCGTATGTACAGATTAAGGTTTTTGCTTTCATGGTATGTCCAATTTTTGACTTTATTACCAAATTGTATGAAAATATTCAAACAAATTTAATTTTGTATAACAAAATATGTTGCTGTCATAATTTTGCCCGTTCCTTTGGTTATCTACTCACAAGTACTTGTGAGTACTTGTGTAGCAAATTGTTTCCATTGGAACACAGCTATTGTATGTTTATAGATAACTATAAGTGGATCTGACGGCAAAAAAAATAAGCTTGTTCCGGATATTTTTGTATGTTAATTTTTATTTTCATAAAGTATGCCGTGCTAAAATTTCATAGAAAAAAAACCGCAATGAGCTTATTTTTAATGCGCTGTAAAAATGTAAATTTTCGCCTACAGTCGTTCATTTTCGACTCTATCGAAAATAATAGTACAAACATAGAAAAACGAACGCAAAATTAAGGCGATCGAAAACAATAGTAAGGGCCCTGCTTTTTGTGAGAACCCACCAGTGTTAATTTATATGAGGAATTAAAAAATTACTTAATTGAAAATAAAGCCCTTTTTTGAGAGGGCGAGGAGGGGTTTTTGAGGATAACAAATGAATTCAAATAATCATTTTCAACAAAATCTTTTGAATGGGTGTTAACAACGCGGTGGTTGCATCTGAAAATATAATGGTGACCGTTTTAAATTTTGTATTTACTTGACCACGTAGCTCAAAAGGAAAACAGCACATTAAAACATTGACATTTGTTCAAAAGGAATATTTAAAAAAAAATATTATTATTCGAGATATTTCGATGTTTAAGTTAAACCGGCCACCCGGTATATGTCCGTTCATTTTTTGAAACAATAGAATTTTCATTTTTAGACTTTTCCTTTTTATGTTAGTTTTAATTTTTTTTTTGTTGGAAAATGAAATATTTTCCAACCATTTATTTTGTGATAAACGAGGGGTGATATTTAAAATTAAATTTTTTTTTTGTTGTGTCCATTTATTTCTATTGTTGAATTTGAATTTTTTAGATGATTTTTGTACATGTATGGTTGGTTATACGTATGTTTACGTAGAAATATGTGAAAATATAAATTTTTAACAAAATTTTAAAGGATTAAAACATATAAAATCTGCAAATGCTTAAAAATATGTATGGACATAAAAATATTTTGTAAATTATTTATTTTAATGTATAACATTTTGTTGTTGGTGTTTTTAGAATTGTGTAACTACAATAAATACGTTATAACGAATAAATGGTGTGTGAAGTTTATAAATGGATCAATACCTAATAACAATACAATTACATCGTTTAAACAAAACTATATGCACTCATCACAGTGTAGTTCAGAAGTTCGATATATGCGATGATTATAAAAACGTGTGATCCAGCCTTACAATTTCTTAATTAATTAAAATTGATGTTGAATTATAAAATTAAATTTATTGTTCGAGCTCACTACTCATTATCAAGATTAATTATTATAATAAATGAATAAAAAATCTCTTTGTATACGTTACAAATTTGAGTAACATTCAGTGCATCATTCTCTGTCACGAAATAGATATTGTGAAAAAATTTTATGAATATGCCTTGCATATCCAATTTAAATTTTATAAAATATTTTACAAAATGTTACTCAAATTTTTAACGTATACAAAGAGATTTTTTATTCATTTATTATAATAATTAATCTTGATAATGAGTAGTGAGCTCGAACAATAAATTTAATTTTATAATTCAACATGAATTTTAATTAATTAAGAAATTGTAAGGCTGCGGATCACACGTTTTTATAATCACCGAATATATCATATTAATCAGCCGTTTTTATAACAAAATATTTATGTTCAATCGATATCACCGGATCTAACCCCAATTTAGAATCTTTGGGCCTATTTAGATCGACAAATCAGGAATTACAACATAAAAAACAAAGCAGGCCTGATCAATGCACTTAAAATGGAGTGGACAAACATTTCTGGCGAAATAACAAAAAATTTAGTGGAATCGATGCCAAGGCGATTGCGGGCTTTAATATATGCAAAAGGGATGCATACAAAATATTAAATGGGGAAATATAAAAGAGAATTAAAAAAATAAAAATAAATTATAAAAATAAAAATTAGATTCATAATTTATTTTATTTTATTAATAAAATCTGTTGAATTATCCACACGTTATAATAAAATTGTTTATTTGTTATAATATGTTTTAGTTACTAAAATATCTAGAATTTGTTTGGTGTTCGAATACTTAATTGACCCACTGTATAGCTTAATTTTCACGAAAAAAACGCTTTATGTGTTTCCTTGCTTATTTCTCTAATTCATCGGCGATGAGCCTTTAAAGAACGTTGTTGTATTTGGTGAACATTGTTGACGATTTCATGTAAAGACTTCGTCAAAGTTCACAATGATTGATTGTATTTGTTCTAATTTTCATAAATTGGGAATATTTGTTGTGATTTTCTAGGGTTATTTTTTATCAAATGTAGAACAACATGGTTTTTGGCAAATGAACAGCTCCAACACACTGGTTTGAGCCATACAACGAACTGAAGTTAGAAGCTATATCTCTTCTCTCCATTGTACATTTGAACCACCTCCATTCGGCGATACAATGTCAGGAAAATTTATTGAATTGACTTATTAAATTTTGCATTAGAACAAACGCTGCATCACCTACAATTGAATTAAAATAAATTATAATGTGTAAAACTTTACATATGCATGCATTTTTAAGCGTCATACTTATAATATAATGTGAAAATTGTACATTTGTATTCAGAAGATGTTGCCAGTCAATGCCACCATCACTTCTGCTACCTGTAAATCTAACATCAACCATATGGTAAAATTATAATTAGCGTCGCAAACAGCCATCAAGACTACACTCTACATTTTTCTTTGTAATTATAGTATTCAGACCCCGAGTTAGGTGGAAGCCGTATGGCAATATGCCTGCCAATATAATTTGCTAAACTCCATTTTGAGTTGAACCCTTCGGCAATTCTGTTCCATTCCTGTATTGATACAGGAAATAGATACGTAATATTTAATGCACCGTAAATAACGATGCAAGTATATCAAGCGCAATTTGCCTAACCGTGGTTTTCTCGAAGTGGTGACACCACGCCACAGGCTGCACAAAATTTCCTTGTGAAAGATAACTAAAACGAAAATTGTTATATTGATTTGAATTCAGTGTTACAAAAATAAGAAATTTTATTTAACTAGCTGACGCAGCGAAGCTGGTTCCGCACCAAATTACTTCGTTTCGAGCAAATACTTTTGTCTTTCACGAAAATTAATTTTGATGAGAGAAAAATTCAAACAACTCAACTCAATTCTCAATGACGATTGAGTGGCGATTCCGTTCACCTTTTCATCGAATTCAACATGAAATAAAAGTTTATGGTTGCGTTCGTTCGGTCATTTTTTCGACCAATCATCTCTTGAAGAAAGATCCATAAGAAACAAATCGTCATTTTTCATATTGCTCATTGGCATAATCGCGGCATAAAGTATTGAAAGGTGAATGAAATGTCAATTCAAACTCAAGCGTCTATCGAAAATTTAGTTGTTTTTTGGTTTTTATCTCTCAGTGTGGAAATGAATTGGAGTCGGATGGAATTCAAAAGAATTCAATTTATTTTGTTCCATAGTGGAGTTGGAACAGACGCAAATCAATACAATGCATTGTGATAAACAATATTTTCCTTTTTTTTGTCCGGCGCGTAAATGAACAACGATGATGGTTTGCTAACACTCGAACCCGCGATTTTTACAACTGACCATGAGAAAAACATGGAAATTCCAGATTTATTCCGCACACTTCCAGCGATTGACCTTGCAATTTGTTAATCGTCATAGCAAACGCCAAACGAATGGGGGACTGAATACGCTTGTACGCTTGAAGTCGAACAGAATGGCAGTTCGAATCAGAGAAGTTCTCGGAATTAGAACATCATCTCCTTTGGATTTTCCCTTGATGCTAGTCGCTTGAATAACGTTGTTCATCAGTTTCTTCACAGCTAATCGCGTTCCGTTACATAATCTAGGATGGTTTAGATTACGCAGCATGATTATCACAGATCCTACACACTTAGAAATGCTGAAATTTATAATGCAACCCTTGCATCGAGGCTTGTACGATGCAATCGTGCATCACATTCTGATGCAAAGCATGCACGACGCAGTTGCGTCTAAAACTAATACAGTGGTGTGTCAAAAGTAAATTTCTATATAATCTGGGGTTAACTATTTTTTAGCGAATTTATAATAATTCTCTAAGGCATTGAGTATACTTTTAAGCTTAAAATATTTTTCATATATTTGCAGTGTAGTGTAAGGACGTCAATAGTTTACGTCAATCGTGTTGGAAGTAAAAAACGTGCAATTTGTCTAATACTTTTAATACAAAATAATATAAGTTTTAATACAACTACATATTGGCGATTTTTTATTGTGGTGTGTTTTACTGTTTAAAGCACTGGACTATAGAATTTTAATGCCACTTACGACAAAAAATGATTGGATAATTTAATTTCTATTAATTTATTTTTTATGCAATATACTGTAAAATTTTAATATAACATGTATCAATTTTAACAAAATATCCCTTTAATGTTTAATGTAAACTATACAATATAAATTAATACAATTAGCATTAATATCTAAAATAATGCAACTTGTGCACTAATTTGTAGTGCAAGCTGGCGCTGGACCAAATTTGCGATTTGCATTATATAGGTCATATTTTTTCAACTGTGTACCTTCAGCATCAAGTTATGCGGTGCTATTCTCGGCAAATAAAGCGCATCCAAAAAATCGGTCGGACAGTTGATTTGTCAACTGGTCATGGTTGGTCAACAGCCAACGGATTATTAACAATGGATTTCCTCAGCGATTTGGTTTTGAATCAAGTAATTCAGACTCTCAACATCCTTGGGTTCGATTTTCTTAACATGTTCTCAACTGTTGGGTGCCCTAAAAGCGCTCAATGCAATTGCACAACGCCTGACTCAATGTACGTCATCTACTGGGTTGTGGCATTAATGATCACACCTTAGCGCCATCTCTTATATATCTCATTAAATTTCTGCTTTTATTAATTTACGGAAACGGAAAAACCTTAGCTTACGCTGAAGGCCAATCTGTTTCATAGAATTGCCAGCTCTGTCATGCACCCCAAGCGGAAACTGATACTGCAGCTCACTCTTTAAGAGGGAATAGCATGGGTGTTGGGTGCTCAAATGGTGGCCTTGTTAACCGCGATTAAAAAAATGAGGAATGAGGGAAGTTGAGTAGGGAACCGGACATCTAAGTTGTGGTGGCATTATCAACCCATTATGTGGACCGAATTAACCGAGATTGTTTATTGATAGTTTAAATTTTCATTTAATAAAAAGGAACATGTTGGCCTCAAGCCCATAAATATTATTAGTAAGAATTTTTTTTTGATTGGTGAGTGCTACCATCAGAATGAAACCCGTGTGCTATTGCACTTGCGCGATTTCTGCTCCTGATGGAGCAGCTGATATGCTCTTCACCAACGTAAACCGTAGTATGATGATTATATATTTTTTTAAATTATTAAACGACAACAAAAAAGATTGAGACAAATCTGTTCAGCCGTTCTCAACTCCAAGTTTTCCACTCAGATTTTCCAATTTTTTGTTCTAAAAGACCATCTGGATCGGATACGTGCGAAATTGAATTTTCCGATTTTCCGAATTTTCCGATTCTTCCGGTGGATTTTCTCAAAATTGTCTAAATTATTTTTTTACAATTATTTGACATATATGCTATAATGTAGACAATTATAATTTTAATTTTGGACATGGATTGCCAAAATTCTACACAACTTATAATTATAGTAGTCCGCCACCAATGCCATCTATTGAAAATAATCCGAAGTTGCTAAATAAATGAATGATCATTCTCGAAATACAATTTTCATTGGTGGTACTAAGTGTGTTTCCATACAAAATTTTTCGATTTTCCTTTGGGTTTTTGCGAATTTTCTTCGATTTTCCGATTTTTTTCGAGTTTCCAGATTTTCCTTTGGGTTTTTCCGAATTTTCTTATTTCCTAAGCCGCCACTGTTTTGAGAAGAAGAAAGCAAAAAAAGCATGCAGCCTTTGGTGGGATTCGAATCCATTATCTCCCGGCCCAAGCACCGAAGCTTTAACCACTGCGCGACCTGTCTCATAAAAAATGTACATACAAAATTCATCTAAAAAAGACTTTTTAATCGATTTTTCGGGTTTTCCGGTGGGTTTTTTCAAAATTTTCTTTCCTAAGAATCATCGTCTGGCAATTGCAAACACAACAAAAAAAGATTGAGCAAAGACGGTTTAGCCGTTCTCTAAAAATTCATTTTTCATCATATTTAAGAAAATTACTTTGAAAAACCAAGTTTGTCCCGGTTTTTAATAATGGGGGAAACCCCCCAACGATGCATACCACCTTGTTTTTAATTATTTTAACTAAAGCAACCACTAAAAAATAAAAATCAAAATCCATTTTATTTCCTTGTGTTTATCATAATATACACAATGCGCAGGCCACAAAATGTAAAACGTCAAAAACCGATTCGTCTATATCACCCTCACAAATTTGCCTTTCGTTTCAGTCAGTTTCGTTTTCGGCTATATAACTAGCCCTTTAAGACGGATTCAATGTTGCGTTCTTTCGTTCCTTCCTTGGTTCTGAAATTTTTTAGGCCAATTTAATTAAAAAAATGAAGTTAAAATGACGTTTTTTTTTTTTGAATTTTTGTTAGCAACTTTGATTTTTTTAAAACAAATTCAGAAAGCAAGAAAGGAACGAAATAACGCATTACTTAATCCGCCTTTATAAATTCAGTGTCTCGAACTATTTAAAAGAAAGCAAGCTTATTTGATTATTAGGAAAAACAAAAATACTATAGAAAAGTCTAAATTTGATTTTATTCAAGAATAATCTAAATTATATTCATTAAGTTCGAGTTGCTTAATTAAATTTAAATGAACCTTCATTCGAGCTTTCAAAAATCAAGACTCGAGTTTACTTTGGCACATTTATTACGACACTATTGGGATTACTGATAGACGTTTCATCGCAATTGCGGTGTTGTCCCCATTACTTTATCAGCTGTATAGTGGAATGATCGAAAATCCGTAATCAACATTGTTTATCCATGCGCATTTTTTATTAGTTTCTTCATATTGCTTCAGTGCATTTTTAGTTGTTCTTTGAAATTTCAGTGCTATATCTTTATCAGAATCTATATTCATTAAGAATGTTTGCAAACTTCTGCCTAACTGCAGGGGCATCCCAATTAGTTTTGGGGTAAATTGGTCTACGAATTTTTTGCTATCGGAGGTAATTTCGACTAGGTCATCAGACACATCTACTACCTGTAGGAGCGCGGCATTCGACATTTCGTTATCTTCAAATAACTCCTCTACATCGGGAATACCAAAACATACTGCCTCCCCCGCGAGAATAAGCCGAATCGATGATTTTCGAATAGAAGATTTCGGTTGACGGCACAGTATTTCTCTGATTCATTACATCTGGCTATAGATAAAGTTGCAGCATGCGTTAAGAGTTCTGTTTTTGATTTCGCCCACTGCCTGCAAATAGTAAAGTTTTTCTACACCTCATGAACAGTAAGGAATCTTACTTTCCTAAAATATCGACAAAAGTTCTTCTAATATTACATGCTTTAAAACTAGAAATCATGCCCTTATCTTGGAGTTAGATCATAGTGTTGGGCGGTAAAAACTCAATTTGAACATTTGGGTGCTGTTTATTTATTGGATGACTTGGTGATTTATTTAATAGTAAAATCACTTTAATCTTAAGATATTTTTTTCCAAATAGCTTTCACTTTTAGAAAGAAGAACTGATGAAACCAACCGTCAAATAAAGTGCAAGTCATCCAACTTTTTTTATTTGCCTGCCAGTGAACTGGTAAATTATTAACATTAATGCCTTGTAAGCTCGGTTATTAAGAGAGGCTTAAACACTCGATCTCCCGATGCGTTGCTACAAAATAACAACGTGACTGTATCTTTTGCTGTGCGCTATTTCAAGTTTCACCTTTTAGTTGATGATTATGTAACTTATGCCTTTTTTTGAATTTTTCGAGCCACCCACTACTAGCAGAAAATTCGGTTGTCAAGGTAGTGGGCGTTGTTTCTTTTATTTGGTTGAAAAGTTGAAGCGCTTTATGTTTGATTTTGAAAAATCAAATCTTGATTTTGGTTTCAAACGAAATACATGCCTTACATGTCTTTCCTGCTGTCGATGTAGTAGGGGTCTATAAAAATTGTATGTTAATAAAGTTAAAAAGAAATTTACTTACTAAAAAATTTTCTAAAATTTATATTAAGAAATAAAAAAAATTCTTTTTCAAGCGTTCAGTTAATATCAATAAAACAACACATCTAAAAGGAATTCTCCATTCCAACCATTTTCGATTTTGACATTTTCTGAGTGCGTCTTATGGAGTAGAATACGAAAATGAAATGACAGTACCGTGTAAATTAAGGGATGAGTGTACAAATTTTTAGTAATTTTTAATTTTTTTTTTAATTTGTTTATTTGAGTCCTGATTCTTTTCTTCAAGTGTATTTAGCTGCTTATGCTGTCTCTTTCTCTCTCTCTCTCTTTCTTTCTCACTCTCTTTTACTATCTCTTTTCTCTATCTCTGTCTGTGTGTGTCCCTCTCTCTCTCTGCCGCCTGCACTTCGATTCTCCGTCCATATCAATATCCTGTTATACCAAAGTCTTGTCAAAACATGACCAGCAGTTGACGAAAGTTGCGGTTTTCATATCACATGCGATTCTCTATTCGTTTTGTTGCGAAAGTCTTGTTCGACGTTGTCACACCATGCGCAGTCGAGTCTTCTTCTACGACATATACTGGCTGGTTATTGTTAGTACATTTTATTTATGATGTATTGTTGTGGAGACCTTGCAACGTGAAGTCATATATCTAACTTGGTGGCTTTCAACTTATATTTTACATCGTATAAAATGGACATGCTGTTTAAACATCGCAGCTAAAGTATTCTAGAAATTGTAGATAAAATCTATTTCAACTCTATAAGAAAATAAAATTCTACAATTCTAGTTTTGAAGTCATTTGTTCTGCATCATAAATTTGCCATGGTGTCTTTACAAGTGGAATTCTGAAATACCTTCACAAATCAAATCAAAAACAATTACACGAACAAATTACACCAAATTTGAAAAGATTAGAAAATTTTTATGGCATTTTCATTGTTCTTCGATAACGTTATTGTTTTTTTATCACTGAAACATAAGTTTAAATTGATTGTCGGCAATAACAAACACCAAAAAATAAAAGGCTACCATAAAATAAAAAAAAAAATAATTTGTAAACAAATTGATTGTGTAATGATAGAATTTTTTTTTAGGGTCGATGAATAATTATTATTTTGGCTAAGAGCTTGTTTGTTGTGTATGCCATACATAATGTATAGGAGAGATACGGATCGTAATATACCAAAAGGCAAAACAAAATGAAAATTTTAATTTTTTTTGTTGTTGCTTTGGTAGTATAAGGGAGGAATTAGATTTATTGGGGTTGTTGAAAATTTAAATTACCCAGAAAAATTAACAGCACTAGAATAATAACCTTATACTAGAATAATATTGGACGGAGCACGGGGTGGATACAAAAGGTTTAAATTTTAAAAATGAAAATATTAATTAGAACGTTATGTTCGTCGTTAACAATATAAACTGACAGTCCTCTGGAACGGTAGTGTTTGTAATTTGTGATAATAATATGAGCTCAAAACAATATTAATTACTTGTTATTTAAATATTGATATACTAGGAATAATAGGAATTGAACGAGTTTGGGAGGATTATTAGTTTGCGAGGTGTGAATAGGGTATTGACCTTCTCTCTTACTTACTATATAGTACGCAATTTCCAATCTAACTCCAACAAATATTTAATTTCGTTTTGGAGATCACTTCACTTTAACATATTTTTTCTATATTCCATCCAACTGGAATAAATTGCAAAAACTAAAAACACGGGGATATAACTAGCATGTTTCACTTTTTTGATTTAATAAAAGCCCGATAGTACGATAAAGATTGGTCAAATACATCTATAATACGCCCATATCTTTGTTATATAAAAATATTACTTCTGGCTGCGAAATTTCTACATATCGTTTTTGTGCGTTATTCCATCTCTCTGCTAAAGATAAATCACCCGTTCCCACAAAGTTGGATGCAATATAAATAGGCTTGCTGTACAACCATTTTAACAAAACGACATTCTGAACGCGGTCGCTGACTTCTTCAAATGGAAATCGTGGAAGTCTCTTAAATTCTTTATCTTTCATAAAAGGAAGTTAAAAGAAGCGATTGATTTTCGCTGTGCCAGCAGCATTGACTCCTTTTTTCCTTAGGAGTTCTAAAAGAGTGAAGGACGTAAAATCATTCTCAAAAAATAGTTTGTGGTCTGATTTTCTGATACTTTGTACTATATGAAGAACTACTGCAGCTCCAAATACAAATTTCTTCTTGTTTTAATCAGATAACTCAGAATATGAGCCCTGATATTATGTTTGTTAACTTGGTCCGATAAAACCATCCCGAAAAGACTTTTAATATGTGGTGTGTTTCCATAATAAATTCAAATGTCAGCCCGAAAAAATTAAAAAAATTATCAAAATGTGAGTTTCATACCGAATTTTTTTTTCTAGCCAGTAAAAATATTTATCAACAAAAAATAAGTTTTATACATAAGACTTTATTCCATCCCGATAAACTAATATTTTTTTAAAAATTATGCAATCCTTTTTTGTAAGAATTCAATAATATAAATACTTACATATATTCACTAATTACGATATCATGAGGAATACTGGTAGAAAAAATTTATTGAATCATGCTACTGTCTAATTTTAATGAATTTTTATAAATATGGAATTTTTCAGCTGCAATCTCTGAAATGTCTGGACCAAGTCGGTAGTGGTTTCAGGCTTCTGAATCATTAGATCATACGACACCAAAATATCATTACGATATCATGGGGAATACTGGTAGAAATATTCTTGAATTTAATTTGAATTATAGATGGAAGATTTGCAAGAATCGCAACAATCAGTTTCGAACTTAATGAGATTATTGATTTGAAAAAATCAGTCATCTCATCAGGCCGCGGCGACTGACGTTGATATTTTTACATAGGAATATTGTCTATATATAGAACAATACCATGTAGTTGTACTAGCGAATTACTGCATAGCGTACGAAATTCGATTCTTTCATATTCTCCATCTATATTTCATTTTTACCAATTAACTTTTCGTTGTGTACGAATTACTTTTATATTTTACGTTGTTGGTCTATTTCAGTATATCTCGAATTAAATACACATTCATAGGAAATTCTTCCATTTGGCGTCAAATCTGTATGACAAAGACTATGATAATTCATACTTACTTATACACAATTTTTTCAAATCAATAATCTCATTAAGTTCGAAACTGATTGTAGCGATTCTTGTAGATCTTCCATCTATAATTCAAATTAAATTCTAATTTATCGGCGATAACGGAAAGAAAAAGTATGGAGTGGTTGGGAAGTTGATTGTTTATAAGTAAGTATGAATTATCATAGTCGTTGTCACACAGATTGACGCCAAATGGAAGAATTTCCTACGAATGTGTATTTAATTAGAGATATACTGAAAAAGACCAATGTATGGAACAATCACAACAAAAACCATTACAATAAAACAACAACAACGCAAAAAAAAAATATTTTGTTGGATCATTCTACCATTATGAATTTCTATAAATTTAGAATTTACCAGCTCCAATCTCAGAATTGTCTGGAGCAAATGGGTAGTGGTTTCATGCTTCTGAATCATTAGATAACACGACAACAAAATCTCATTACGATATCATGGGGAATACTGGTATAAAAAATTTATTGAATCATTCTACCACCCGAGTATTGTGAATTATAATGAATTTCTATAAAGTTGGAATTTTCCAGCTCCAATCTCAGATGGAGCAAATGGGTAGTGGTTTCAGGCTTCTGAATCCTTATAGATAACACGACATCATGAGGCATACTTGTAGAAATAATTTATTGAATCATTCTACCACCCGAGTATTATGAATTATAATGAATTTCTATAAATTTGGAATTTTGCAGCTCCAATCTCAGAGGTGTCTGGACCAAATGGGTAATGGTTTCAGGTTTCTGATTCATTAGATGGCACAACAACAAAATCTCATTACGATGTTATGTTACGTAGAATACTGGTAGAAATAATTTATTTACCACCCATATATTATGAATTACATTTGATATATATATATATATATATATATATATATATATATATATATATATATATATATATATATATATATATATATATATATATATATATATATATATATATATATATATATATATATATATATATATATATATATATATATATATATATATATATATATATATATATATATATATATATATATATATATATATATATATATATATATATATATATATATATATCCTAATAATCTCCTAGTTATTTGAATGGTAGCTCAACGGTTATTTCTTCTAACTCGTTATATAGTACATTTACTCTAGATTTATTTCGCACAGGTATTTACGGAATCTGCACAAGAAATTTTTAAAATATATGATTTAGGCTTTAAAACAATGCTTCCTTGTAAATAAGATTTTATTTTTAAATGTGTAAATATTGTTACGACTTTTTCTTGTCATAACAATCATTTCCTTCCCGAATCTCTTGTGTCTGATAGCAATGCCACGTGTGTATGAACACGTATCATGAGTTGTACTAAAATATTTTTCTGTGTGTGAAAGCCTAATTCCATACGAGGTTTTTGGTATTTGGTATTTTTTTCCAGCACCTATCGCAACGCAACAAATATTTTTTCTAAAAACGAAAACGTCGAGTTTTGTGCCAAACAAACAGAATTTGTGGGAAAATTTGCTTTTTTGCTTCAACTTGAAAAAATAAAAGTGTAGCTAAAGCACGTCATTTGCTTGAGGAGGCCTTCGGCGAACATGCACCATCGCAAACTAAAGGGTGTTTTTTTAAGCCCGATAGAACTTGAGAATGGCTTTCTAGATGCGTATCTGTGAGCTTGGTATATACACGTGTGGCAGTTAACTGAACCAAGCTGAATCCGCATCCCACATTCAGCGGGATCCTCTTATTTTTCCTGTTGCTCGATTAACGCTGCTTGAATGTAATCAGAGAGTTTCCTTATCTATAATTTTGTGATAATGTTGAATTAGAAATTTTTGTTGGTCGATAAGTAAAATCGATATAAATGGTCATAAACCCTTGAGTGACCATTTATATCGATTTTGCTTAAAATAGTCTCTATTTTAGGCTCTTCAGATTTGGAGTTGCGAGCGGATAGCACATTTCTAAGACTTTCATATTTATCATTTGCAGGAGGGTCTTGCAGAATGTAGTCTGGCCTTCTTCATCTGTGCAGCCGAGAGGGACAGCACTGTGTGTTTTAAATTCTTGTGTGTCGCTAGTCATCTTGTTCGCGTCGAATATGATCTCTGCTGATATAAGAACCTATATACAGTTTGGATTGGTTTCCCAGTATGCTGGTAGCCGCGTCAAATGTCTTGACGTGGCTATCTCAGGATGGGCCCTTTTGTTTTCTGCCGACTTGCGACATCATGTCCTACGTGCCATATTTCGTTTTTCTTACGTCTGCGCGACAACCATTCAGTATACTTGTATTGAAATTATAAACAAAACAACAAAAAATCTTCGTTCACAAAAAATCAAGAAGGCTAACAACCATCAGGCAAATTTGCAACACAAACTCATGAACGTTTTGTTTCCTAATTTTTATGGGATGTGCCCTATTCCATATATACCATCACATTGACCAGAAATATGGTGAAAAATAGGAATCACGATACTTGTGTGGGAGCTTAGTAATTATTTGGGCATAAGTTTGGAAAATATTGTTTATTCGAGAGCGGATTACAGGCAAAGGAGACATACATTTAGTAAGCTGTCAACCCTGTCCCTTTTAAATTTGCCTATTTTCACAAGACTGAGCCATTACTGGGAAATCCAAAATAAGAACCATTGGGAAATTTGCAGAAAGATCAGAGAAATATGTACATTTTGAATATTTGCAGTATAGTGTTGGCTACTGTATAAAAACAATATTAAATAGTAAAGGATTTTGATTTATAAAACTATTGTTGGATAATCAAATTGAACTGTTTATATTTATCAGCGGCATAACTATTTGCCGAATATATTTTCCAAACTAATCCATTCTATGTATAGATAATTAATAAACAAAATTAAATAAAAAATCTGACTATTCGCAGAAACCGCATTTGAAAAAAGTTCAGTAGTTCATTCAATGTAAATATATAGATTGCAACATCTCTCCCACTCCCGTCCAGTACAAAAATATCATTCATGTGAAAATCGGGAGAAGTATGGAGCAGATTGGAGTGCATTGTGTTATATGTGCGGAAAATAAGTGTATATTTGTGGAGTGGTAGCGGATAATATTGTTTTAACCGATATTTTGTGGTTTTGTATATTTTATTTGATTTATATTTTTAAAATAAATATTATTATTATTAATAAAAAATAAAATTAAATAAACATGGATAGGATTGAGTTTAATATTAAAATATTTGTTTTTTCAGTGCGGTAATAAATTACCATAGTTTTTGCACCCTATGTTACCGGTGTAAATTTTATACATATTTTCTGTTGTACAAATATAGATTAACAGCAAATCTAAAAATAGCTAGTTACAATTTTAATACTGTGTAGCAAAATGAACTATTTGTAATATGAATCAGACAATGAATTTGTTTATCGGACACTTGATCAACAATTGGGAGTATGGTTTCTGGATAAAATGTTATATCTCTCTGTCAGTTTGTTTCCTCTATAGCAGCTTCCACAGAAGTTTATTTGATTTTTGCAATAATTTCAGATGATTTTTAAATTTTCGCCGAAATGGTGTAAAGTTCTTAACACATTTGTTAATTTTTCTAACAAATTTTAGTTTTTTTCTTAATTTCCTCGTTCATTTATGAGATTATGATTTTGCTGCTAAATTTCATTGCAGACGCTCGCAATGGGCCCGCTCCATAGATCCAGAGCATTCATCACATCACTTTTAAACACGTTCAAACTTGATTTGCTATAAGTAACACATAGCGGCATGCCACTCGAAGAACCTCATTGCTTGCTCTTTTGCATGCAACTACGCACTGAAAAAAAATTCTAGGTAAATATAAACAAAAACATTGGTTATTTTACGGGTACATTCTCGATACCATGTTGCAAGCAAAATTGCAAATTTGCGCGCTGAAACTGTATTTTCAGATTCTCGATCGTTTTTGCAACCGAGTAGTAAGCAAAGTAGCAAATAAAATTGCAACCAAGTTTTTGAGGTGGCAAATGTAAATATCCTCATTCGTGACAGTTTGTTATTTATTAAAAGTTGTAAAAATGACAAATTTCATCTAAAATTTATTATTGTTTTATTTTTTTTATTGATATGGAGTGGATTATACATCGGAAAAGAAATCAAGTTTCTATTTTTTGCCCCACCAAATTCGTAGTTGGATTTGCTTCTGGTACCGACACATTCCCGTGATGGTGGAACGAATAACTCGGCAACGCAGATGTCGGGTGAAGATGGCACAACTAACGTATCAACTGTAATTTGTGCATTGGATTGGTTTTAATCTCTAGTTAAGGGTTCCTGAAATGAAACTGAATGTATTAAAATTGTAAAATTATTTTCTTCCCATCCAATGTACATTATTAAACGAATCACAATACGTTGTAAATCCTTTCATTGCATTTTGGCCAACAATATTAATAAGTATTTCCTCGTAATCTTTTAATTTTTTTGGAGGACCCCCACCAGTCTTCTTGCGATCAGCATTAATTTGCGCCAATTTCTTTTTTGTTCTACATTTTAAGTCCTTAAATTTACTCCGTAATTCCTCACCAGTTCTGCATACGATTGTATTGGCAGAGTATTTCTCTGCGACTTCGTTTTATGCATTTATTAATGCTTCGCCGTACAACTCAGAGTCATCTGAAAATCAAGAAATAATCAAATTGTTTTCTAACACACAGCATGCAATACTTACAGTTTATTAGTTCTCGTCGTTTATCTAAAATTTTTGATAATAAATTAATTTCCTCATCACAGAAATTGGGCTTTCTTTTTTTATCCATGGTGTTTTTAGATCATGGAAAGCTCTACACCAGGTAAGTATAAATATTGTTATAACCTTAAAAATTTCAACTATGAAATGTCAAAATTTAATTCAGCGCGCTGAATAATAAAAAATATGGCTGATTTGCTACATTTATCGAGAATGCAGTTGCAGAGTTGCAATATCGCTGGTCGCAAATCAGCCATATTTGCTACGCGCAAATTAAATATTTGCAATACGTACGAGAATGTACCCGTTAAACGAACATGTGGATTGTTTTTCAGCCAACTAAGCGCTTGTTTCATAATACTAAAATGAATAGTTCATTTTCAAATAATAACCAATGCCAATAAAACCTATTTGCTTTAGTCAATATAACTAAGCAAAACGTTAATACAACTTAACACGTCGGTTAATTTAAACAACAATTTAAACCATCCGATAGGTTATGTTGACCTACAGCATATGTTGACACAACTATTATTAAAGTTTAATTTGACCAATAATTACAACTTTACGTATAACCAACCATGTAGGTTAATTTTAACAAAAATTTGAGCCAACACACAGTTTAGTTTAAACAACAAAAATACAATTAATATAACTAAGCACGTAGGTTAATTTAAACCGAAGCTTTAAACTTTCACTAGGTTATATTAACTTTCAGCGTATATCAACATATTTTGAACAGGTTAATTATTTTACTTTAGTTACTTAGTTAAATTAACCTTCAGGTATTTCGAACCCTTAAAAAATAATGAGGACCTCCTCAAGTTCTTTCTTGGCAGTTTGGTTGCATCTAAAAGTTGGTCTACTCGTCAGTTGTCAGGTTACACCGACCAAACTGCAAAAATTCAAATCTGCTTCATACCTATAGTATAACACAAGAACATATCGATTTAGCGAATTTTATCCATTATCACCGTTTAAATGTCCATAGTTTAAACTATTGCTATGTTATTTCATATAAAACAAATATGGTTTAATTTAACTACTACATTGTTAAATTATTAGTTTTTAAACAAATGCTTAGGTTAGATGACATATTTGCAAGATCAAACTGCTATGAGATGAATTTGCCTATGTTCAGATTAAACCAAGCAAATAAATTGAATTGACTACCAAGCTCAGTTGATTTTACTTTTACATGGTTTAGTTTAACTATTCCGAAGTTATCAAATAAATGCTTAGTTTGAATTGACATACAAACAAGTTCAGTGTGAAAGAAAATAAAGCATTATTGATATAAATTGAAATTAACTTAGCCATTTTTGTATTATGAAACATGTATAAGTAAAATAAACCATGGTCATTTTTACCTAAAGTAAGCAATGTCTGGGTTATAATAACTAAAACAAGTTGAACTAGCTTAAGTTCAAAATAATTTTTTTCAGTGTAATACAGGCGATTCTATAGGCTCTCGTAGATAATATAGTCCAGTTAGATCCAAAAAGTAGTTAGCAAGGCTTCGAAATGAAATGAAATTTCGCCTTCCATGGAAACGTTGTTTCGATGCAGCAGGTTTACAGTAACCTGAATTGCAATTAAAACATTCATTTTCGTAAAAGTGGAATTTTGAAAATGAATAGTCCCTTGCTTTCGACTCGGACACTTCGCTTGTACCTCTTGTTTTAGCGTTCTGTTCCGCCATTTTGCTGCTGTTCAAATGTGGTTTACGCTGCAATGCCAACACCTCACTATTCGAGACGCCTGGGCACAAACCATCGACTTTTCGACATTTCGGTTAGCTAATTGTGTCTCAATATTGACGTCAAAAATATAGGAGTTAAGGGGTGAGAATCATACAATTATTTTCACTCGCGTTCGATCTGAACTTATGGAATTGGGTTTTCATATAGGTTTAATAAGTTTATTAAAAAATTAAATGGTTTTAAACAATCTCCTGAAAATTGAAATGCCATTCTACTTATTGCATTATAATATGGTTCGAAAAATCTACTCGTTCAAAAAATGTTATACAACACGCTGTTGAATATAAATTTGCACAGTTTTGCACAGTGCAACCAAAATATTTGATACATTTTGATTGTATATCTTCGAACACTTCAAAACCACAAAAAAAATATAAATCTGTCAATAAGATAATAATGAAATACCTGTCATATTCCGTTATATAAATATACACGATAGGTATTTCGTCCCGATCATGACCTAAATCAATTAAATTACATAACACACTGTATAAATGCGGGGGATACGGTTAAATAAATATCAACATGAGAACGAAACAAAATCTGTAAATAAATCGACAGGTGAAAATAGAAACAAAAATTTGCTATCCCAACATAAATATGTATGTATATATGGGGAACTATTCTGCTGCTGTACATGTTCCTGTACATTGATGGATTATAATAAAATGAAAACGGTTACAAAACTGTCATACACATTTTTAGGTGAAAATGTAGATATTTTTTTATCGGAAAACTGACATACGTTGTATTTTGTAGCATGAAATTGTTAGTTACCAAAATTATTGTTTCCAATTTGAAATATGAATTAAAGATTTTATTAAAGTTGATGTATCTGTTCCGTACAAAAATTATATAGTACATGGACCACTTTATATCAACTGCAGGTCCAAGCAGTATAGGCTATATTATGCGATTGATACCTAAAATAATTAGACAAGCCAATTTTTTGAATGGTCAAGTTTCATGATGATTATGACTTGCCTTGAGTGTATGCAAAATTTAAAACAAAATTTAAAAAAAAGTTAAAAAAATGTGCATTATTTACTATAACCAGGACTCAATTTCGGTCAAGCTTGCCATTTTCAAGTACAGTTCTGTTTGAAAACCTTCGCAATAAAAATCTCCCATTTCTAAAACAATCTAATAAGACTCGCTTGAAATAATGAAATTAAGATTTGAAATAAACATCCGAATAAATTATTGTTCTTAAATGTTGACCACAGCAAATTTGTTGTATTTGTCGAAATAGTTGTTGTTGTCAAAATAAACATGGCCGATAATAACACGGAATTTACTTACCAAAGACTAGAAAAATATTCGTAATTTATGTTTTGATTAAATCAATTCAAATTGTTGGGATTGATATTGAATTTTATTTGAAACACGATAATTTTGTTGTATTTGTCAAAAATAGTTGTTGTTGTCAAAATAAACATGGCCGATAATAACACGGAATTTACTTAACAAAGACTAGAAAAATATTCGTAATTTATGTTGTGATTAAATCAATTCAAATTGTTGGGATTGATTTTGATTTTTAATATGAATCACAGTAAATTTGTTGTATTTGTCAAAAATAGTTGTTGTTGTCAAAATAAACATGGCCGATAATAACACGGAATTTACTTAACAAAGACTAGAAAACTATTCGTAATTTATGTTGTGATTAAATCAGTTCAAATTGTTGGGATTGATATTGACTTTTATTTGAATCAAAGTAAATTTTTTGTATTTGTCAAAATAGTTGTTTTTGTCAAAATAAACATGGCCGATAATAACACAAAATTTACTTAACAAAGACTAGAAGACTATTCGTAATTTATGTTGTGATTAAAACAATCCAAATTGTTGGGATTGATATTGACTTTTATTTGAATCACAGTAAATTTGTTGTATTTGTCAAAATAGTTGTTGTTGCCAAAATAAACATGGCCGATAATAACATGGAATTTACTTACCAAAAACTAGAAAACTATTCGTAATTTATGTTGTGCTGAATTTTATTTAAATCACAGTAAATTTGTTGTATTTGTCAAAAATATTTGTTGTTGTCAAAATAAACATGGTCGATAATAATACGGAATCAACTTGACAAAGACTAAAAAACTATTCGTAATTTATGTTGTGACTAAATCAATTCAAATTGTTGGGATTGATATTGACTTTTGTTTGAATAACAGTTAATTTGTTGTATTTGTCAAAATAGTTGTTGTTGTCAAAGTAAACATGGCCGATAATAACACGGAATTTACTTAACAAAGACCAGAAAATCTTTCGTAATTTATGTTGTGATTAAATCAATTCAAATTGTTGGGATTGATATTGACTTTTGTTTGAATAACAGTTAATTTGTTGTATTTGTCAAAATAGTTGTTGTTGTCAAAATAAACATGGCCGATAATAACACGAAATTTACTTGACAATGACTAGAAAACTATTCGTAATTTATGTTGTGATTAAATCAATTCAAATTGTTGGGATTGATATTGACTTTTGTTTGAATAACAGTAAATTTGTTGTTTTTGTCAAAATAGTTGTTGTTGTCAAAGTAAACATGGCCGATAATAACACGGAATTTACTTGACAATGACTAGAAAACTATTCGTAATTTATGTTGTGATTAAATCAATTCAAATTGTTGGGATTGATATTGACTTTTATTTAAATCACAGTAAATTTGTTGTATTTGTCAAAAACAGTTGTTGTTGTCAAAATAAACATGGCCGATAATAATACGGAATTTACTTAAAAAAGACTAGAAAACTATTCGTAATTTATGTTGTGATTAAATCAATTTAAATGGTTTGGGATTGATATTGACTTTTATTTGAATCACAGTAAATTTGTTGTTTTTGTTAAAATAGTTGTTGTTGTCAAAATAAACATGGCCGATAATAATACGGAATTTACTTAACAAAGACTAGAAAACTATTCGTAATTTATGTTGTGAGTAAATAAATTCAAATTGTTGGGATTGATATTGACTTTTATTTGAATCACAGTAAATTTGTTGTATTTGTCAAATATAGTTGTTGTTGTCAAAATAAACTTGGCCGATAATAACACGGAATTTACTTAACAAAGACTAGAAAACTATTCGTAATTTATGTTGTGATTAAATCAATTTAAACTGTTGGGATTGATATTGAATTTTATTTGAATCACAGTAAATTTGTTGTATTTGTCAAAATAGTTGTTGTTGTCAAAATAAACATGGCCGATAATAATACGGAATTTACTTAACAAAGACTAGAAAACTATTCGTAATTTATGTTGTCAATAAATCAATTCAAATTGTTGGGATTGATAATGATATTTATTTGAATAAAAGTAAATTTGTGTTTTTTTTGTCAAAATAGTTGTTGTTGTCAAAATAAACATGGCCGATAATAACACGGAATTTACTTGACGAAAGACTAGAAAACTATTCGTAATTTATGTTGTGATTAAATTAATTCAAATTGTTGGGATTGATATTGACTTTTATTTGAATCACAGCAAATTTGTTGTATTTGTCAAATATAGTTGTTGTTGTCAAAATAAACATGGCCGATAATAACACGGAATTTACTTACCAACGACTAGAAAACTATTCGTAATTTATGTTGTGATTAAATCAATTTAAATGGTTGGGATTGATATTGACTTTTATTTGAATCACAGTAAATTTGTTGTTTTTGTCAAAATAGTTGTTGTTGTCATAATAAACATGGCCGATAATAACACGGAATTTACTTAACAAAGACTAGAAAACTATTCGTAGTTTATGTTGTGATTATCTCAATTCAAATTGTTGGGATTGATATTGAATTTTATTTGAATCACAGTAAATTTGTTGTATTTGTCAAAATAGTTGTTGTTGTCAAAATAAACATGGCCGATAATAACACGGAATTTACTTAACAAAGACTAGAAAACTATTCGTAATTTATGTTGTGATTAAATCAATTTAAATGGTTGGGATTGATATTGAATTTTATTTGAATCACAGTAAATTTGTTGTATTTGTCAAAATAGTTGTTGTTGTCAAAATAAACATGGCCGATAATAATACGGAATTTACTTAACAAAGACTAGAAAACTATTCGTAATTTATGTTGTCAATAAATCAATTCAAATTGTTGGGATTGATAATGATATTTATTTGAATAAAAGTAAATTTGTTTTTTTTTGTCAAAATAGTTGTTGTTGTCAAAATAAACATGGCCGATAATAACACGGAATTTACTTGACGAAAGACTAGAAAACTATTCGTAATTTATGTTGTGATTAAATCAATTCAAATTGTTGGGATAGATATTGACTTTTATTTGAATCACAGTAAATTTATTGTATTTGTCAAATATAGTTGTTGTTGTCAAAATAAACATGGCCGATAAAAACACGGAATTTACTTAACAAAGACTAGAAAACTTTTCGTAATTTATGTTGTGATTATCTCAATTCAAATTGTTGGGATTGATATTGAATTTTATTTGAATCACAGTAAATTTGTTTTATTTGTCAAAAATAGTTGGTGTTGTTAAAATAAACATGGCCGATAATAACACGGAATTTACTTGACAAAGACTGGAAAACTATTCGTAATTTATTTTGTGATTAAATCAATTCAAATTATTGGGATTGATATTGAATTTTATTTGAATCGCAGTAAATTTGTTGTATTTGTCGAAATAGTTGTTGTTGTCAAAATAAACATGGCCGATAAAAACACAGAATTTACTTATCAAAGACTATAGAAAACTATTCGTAATTTATGTTGTGATTAAATCAATTCAAATTGTTGGGATAGATATTGACTTTTATTTGAATCACAGTAAATTTGTTGTATTTGTCAAAAATATTTGTTGTTGTCAAAATAAACATTACCGATAATAACACGGAATTTACTTACCAAAGACTAGAAAACTATTCGTAATTTATGTTGTGACTAAATCAATTCAAATTGTTGGGATTGATGTTGACTTTTATTTGAATCACAGTAAATTTGTTGTATTTGTCAAAAATAGTTGTTGTTGTCAAAATAAACATGGCCGATAATAACATGAAATTTACTTAACAAAGACTAGAAAACTATTCGTAATTTATGTTGTGATTAAATCAATTCAAATTTTTGGGATAGATATTGAATTTTATTTGAATCACAGTAAATTTGTTGTATTTGTCAAAATAGTTGTTGTTGTCAAAATAAACATGGCCGATAATAATACGGAATTTACTTAACAAAGACTAGAAAACTATTCGTAATTTATGTTGTGATTAAATCAATTTAAATGGTTTGGGATTGATATTGAATTTTATTTGAATCACAGTAAATTTGTTGTTTTTGTCAAAATAGTTGTTGTTGTCAAAATAAACATGGCCGATAATAATACGGAATTTACTTAACAAAGACTAGAAAACTATTCGTAATTTATGTTGTGATTAAATCAATTTAAATGGTTTGGGATTGATATTGACTTTTATTTGAATCACAGTAAATTTGTTGTTTTTGTTAAAATAGTTGTTGTTGTCAAAATTAACATGGCCGATAATAACACGGAATTTACTTAACAAAGACTAGAAAACTATTCGTAATTTATGTTGTGATTAAATCAATTCAAATTGTTGGGATTGATATTGACTTTTGTTTGCATAACAGTAAATTTGTTGTATTTGTCAAAATAGTTTGTTGTTGTCAAAATAAACATGGCCGATCATAACACGGAATTTACTTAACAAAGACTAGGAAACTATTCGTAATTTGTGTTGTGATTAAATCAGTTCAAATTGTTGGGATTGATATTGACTTTTATTTGAATTACAGTAAATTTGTTGTATTTGTCAAAATAGTTTGTTGTTGTCAAAATAAACATGGCCGATCATAACACGGAATTTACTTAACAAAGACTAGAAAACTATTCGTAATTTGTGTTGTGACTAAATCAATTCAAATTGTTGAGATTGATATTGAATTTTATTTGAATCACAGTAAATTTGTTGTATTTGTCAAAATAGTTGCTGTTGTCATAATTAACATGGCCGATAATAACACGGAATTTACTTTCCAAACACTAAAAAACTATTCGTAATTTATGTTGTGATTAAATCAATTCAAATTGTTGGGATTGATGTTGACTTTTATTTGAATCACAGTAAATTTGTTGTTTTTGTCAAAATAGTTGTTGTTGTCAAAATAAACATGGCCGATAATAACACGGAATTTACTTGACAAAGACTAGAAAAATATTCGTAATTTATGTTGTGACTAAATAAGTTCAAATTGTTGGGATTGATATTGACTTTTATTTGAATCACAGTAAATTTGTTGTATTTGTCAAAAATAGTTGTTGTTGTCAAAATCAACTTGGCCGATAATAACACGGAATTTACTTAACAAAGACTAGAAAACTATTCGTAATTTATGTTGTGATTAAATCAATTTAAATGATTGGAATTGATAGTGAATTTTATTTGAATCACAGTAAATTTGTTGTATTTGTCAAAATAGTTGTTGTTGTCAAAATAAACATGGCCGATAATAATACGGAATTTACTTAACAAAGACTAGAAAACTATTCGTAATTTATGTTGTGAGTAAATAAATTCAAATTGTTGGGATTGATATTGACTTTTATTTGAATCACAGTAAATTTGTTGTATTTGTCAAATATAGTTGTTGTTGTCAAAATAAACTTGGCCGATAATAACACGGAATTTACTTGACGAAAGACTAGAAAACTATTCGTAATTTATGTTGTGATTAAATCAATTTAAATTGTTGGGATTGATATTGACTTTTATTTGAATCACAGCAAATTTGTTGTATTTGTCAAAATAGTTGTTGTTGTCAAAATAAACATGGCCGATAATAACACGGAATTTACTTACCAAAGACTAGAAAACTATTCGTAATTTATGTTGTGATTAAATCAATTTAAATGGTTGGGATTGATATTGACTTTTATTTGAATCACAGTAAATTTGTTGTTTTTGTCAAAATAGTTGTTGTTGTCATAATAAACATGGCCGATAATAACACGGAATTTACTTAACAAAGACTAGAAAACTATTCGTAGTTTATGTTGTGATTATCTCAATTCAAATTGTTGGGATTGATATTGAATTTTATTTGAATCACAGTAAATTTGTTGTATTTGTCAAAATAGTTGTTGTTGTCAAAATAAACATGGCCGATAATAACACGGAATTTACTTAACAAAGACTAGAAAACTATTCGTAATTTATGTTGTGATTAAATCAATTCAAATTGTTGGGATAGATATTGACTTTTATTTGAATCACAGTAAATTTATTGTATTTGTCAAATATAGTTGTTGTTGTCAAAATAAACATGGCCGATAAAAACACGGAATTTACTTAACAAAGACTAGAAAACTTTTCGTAATTTATGTTGTGATTATCTCAATTCAAATTGTTGGGATTGATATTGAATTTTATTTGAATCACAGTAAATTTGTTTTATTTGTCAAAAATAGTTGGTGTTGTTAAAATAAACATGGCCGATAATAACACGGAATTTACTTGACAAAGACTGGAAAACTATTCGTAATTTATTTTGTGATTAAATCAATTCAAATTATTGGGATTGATATTGAATTTTATTTGAATCGCAGTAAATTTGTTGTATTTGTCGAAATAGTTGTTGTTGTCAAAATAAACATGGCCGATAAAAACACAGAATTTACTTATCAAAGACTATAGAAAACTATTCGTAATTTATGTTGTGATTAAATCAATTCAAATTGTTGGGATAGATATTGACTTTTATTTGAATCACAGTAAATTTGTTGTATTTGTCAAAAATATTTGTTGTTGTCAAAATAAACATTACCGATAATAACACGGAATTTACTTACCAAAGACTAGAAAACTATTCGTAATTTATGTTGTGACTAAATCAATTCAAATTGTTGGGATTGATAATGAATTTTATTTGAATCACAGTAAATTTGTTGTATTTGTCAAAAATAGTTGTTGTTGTCAAAATAAACATGGCCGATAATAACACGGGATTTACTTGACAAAGACTAGAAAACTATTCGTAATTTATGTTGTGACTAAATCAATCCAAATTGTTGGGACTGATTTATTGAATTTTATTTGAATCACAGTAAATTTGTTGTATTTGTCAAAATAGTTGTTGTTATCAAAATAAACATGGCTGATAATAATAACACGAAATTTGCTTAACAAAGACTAGATACATACAGGTAATCTGGTTTTTTGGTTTTCAGTTCACATTCGGCTTTTATAGTGCGATATTTTAATGGTTTGATTCTTGTACCGAATATCTGCAAAATATTAATTTGTAATATTCGTGTACTCAATATATACACGCGCCGAATAATTTGATTAAATTATTTTTTATTTTTAAATGTTTCCCATCATTATTTTACAAATGGATTTTATGAAAAAGGTGTATGTTGTGGTTTTACTATGTTAAATATAATGTTAATTTTTAATTATGTGTGTCCACAGCAGAACACAGAAATTCCAAATAAATTAATTGGTTTGGTAATAACGACAGCTGATATCAAATTTTGACACGGTCAATAATTATTGCGTATAAATATAAATGTTTTTGAGTGCAATTGTAAAATCAGGAGTAAAGCTTATTCATCTCCGGAGATTTCTAAAAACCAAAATTAAATACACAATTTAGACAGTACACAGGTATAATCAAGTAGTATCTACTTAATGTGTTTGGTACATTATAAGAAAACCAATATAACTGGAAGAAAATATATAAGACGGGATTATCTAACCTGTCTGTCTGTCCTTTACACTTTTCCACTTGTAGTGAAATGAACAGTCAACAAACCTTTCCATATTTGTATAGATATTTGCCACTAAATCGGATAAAAATAGATTAAAAGTAAAATACAGGATTTTATACGACGTATACTTGTACATAAAATCCGTTTCATAGCTTGGTTGATAGCAAATAGTAAACCAACCAAGAGACAAACATAATTTACACGAGGATTTTCATTTTTAGTTTTTTTTTAATACTCAAAAGCTTTTAAATAACATGTGTGACAGCCGCATATTCGAATTAGGTTTATTTAAATTTCCCCTAATTTCGAATGCATACAGTTAGACTCGTATTATGATTAACAGATACAGAACTGAAATCTAGTGCAATGGACGCGTATAACGTTTCCTAATTTTGTAAATAAGCGCACAATAAGTCGTTTAAAATCTTGTCGCAAAACTATTTGAATTGAAATTCAATAAACCTAAGTTTTAAATTCTTAAAATTTGTTGATGTATACAAAAAAAAACAATGGAATTTCCATTTACAGTTCTATACGTAACTGTTATCATTTGCATACATATTGTTAGTGTAAACTGTGATGATGCATAAAAAGAATTTTTTTTATTGTATCCAGTAGAACGAGAAAATGGAAATTCGGGAAATAACTGTCAACCAGACTGTATGAAAACTAGCACAAAATATTGTAGAGTGGTTGTTGATATGCGTACATACATACAGGATGGTTGCTCAAGTCGATAGATATACTAAAATAATATTTGTTATATATTGTGTATTAAATATGCCGACATTTTCTAAAAACAGATTATATTTATTTACGAGATATTAATAAAAGTGTACTATCACACCGTCACTGGATTAAATATACAAAATGCTAAAATTCTTTAAATATAATGTATATTGTGTCCCCATATTCGTATATGGAAGGAATTTTTCATTTTTATATTTACAAGACAATATAGTTGCTGCTTTATTCAATTTAACTTAGCCATATACATATGTATATACTTTTGTTAAAATATATTTGCAAAAATCCTTGTCATACAATTTAGCTGTATAACGAATTTTTTGCTTAATTTAATACATTTCGCGGTAAAATAGCGATATAGTTGATTATGACAATCGTCATATTATTTTAAAATTATTTAATGTTCGATCCCGCAAGAACTCGAAGAATTACTTTTCACCCATATGCATTCAAATTTTTATCACAAACGTAAAATCAGAACAAAATTTATAAAAATAAAATTTTTAACAAAATCTTCTATGTGCATATATATTTATGTACATTGCCATCGACCAACCGGAGCTGTAAAGTTTTTCTTCAATCTTGGAACAGTGCTTTTATATGTACCATGTAACCTGAAATGATAAACAGTAAAAAAAAAATCTGGAAATGTTTTAGCATAAATAATGCATGAAAATTTTTCGCAGTATATGAGCTCACAGTGTATATATAGAGTGACATGGCACAGAGTATATACTATGCCACGTTAATGGTTACATAATAAAAATGTTGGTATAAAAGGAAATCTTAAATCTTGTTGGTACCGCGAAAAGTTTCCCACGAAGGTAATAAACTATAATAAAATTTGTAGCGAAAAATGAAATGCGTGTAAAATACGATATATGGTTACATTACTCTCACAATATCACGAACATTGTAACTTTCGGAATTCTATTTTCAAAATTGTGTTAAATCGGATTGCTGAAAAAAGTTATTTTGCAACAATTGATTTTAAAATTGAAATGTAAACGAAATAAAATGTCGTGTTCGATCTCTTCTGATTTCAGTACAACATGATGACCTCCATCTTCAAAAAATCCCAAGACCAACTGTATTTTGAGATTGGCACAATAGGCCTAATGACACATTAAGTTCATGTATGAATTATTGATTTAATTTAATGGGTCCCGGGAACCATACAAGTGTCGTGACCGATCTCTTCTGATTTCAACACGGCATCATATCCGCTAAGCTACCTGAGATGGCCCATTTTAAATAGACTATACATTTCAGATTTAAACGAATGGATACTACCTCTGAATGAAAGTCCAAGACCATCCGTATGTTAGGATTGGCGCTATATGGTGCGCCGTCATTTTTAAGAACAAAATTCAGATTTAAATTAATGGTAGAACTTAAAATATCGTCTTCGATCTCTTCTGAGTAAATGTTTTCCGAGAACCGCAAGTGTCGAAACGGAACGATCAAAAATGACAATTATTTCTTTGCGTTCTTGTGCGTTTGATTCGTTTACGCAGTACATGCAAAACGATAACTTTACTAGTGTCATAAATAAAGATAACGAATTGATTGAGCTTGCGAATGTATTAAACTTAAAAATATTCCTCTGACTAAAGCCAAAATTGGAATTGTACGGCGGATATTACAAAAATTTAAAGAATTAAATTAAAGAATTAAATTATGGAAGTGTTGAGACAAAGGCGCGATGTACGACCTGTCTTAAAACAAGCAATGATTTCCATCAATACGTTCCTATCAATTTAAAGAAATCGGAAATTTTATGTATATCCGAATAAAACGAATGTTTAAAAGAGCTAGACACAGTATATTGCAGTTGTGGCGCGAAAAAGGGTATAATGGAAATAAGTACGAACAGTGGCTTTTATATACATATGTTGAAACAGCAAAAAACCGGAGTCGCAATTGATCATCGAAGGAGAAAGACGCCTTTTTGTCTTTCTTTCTTTTTGATAAATAAAAAATTAAATTAAAATTTTGTTTTTAATGTGTTTTTGTTACGTAAAAATAATAAATAAAAGTGATATAATGATATTGTGGGATATAGGTTTGTTTTTACGGATGAAACTAAATTCAATATTGTCAGAGCCGATGGAAAAGGTAAAATTTGGAGAAAACCTGCTACAGCGCTAGACCCAAAATACGTCATCCCAACTATTAAACATGATGGTGGTTCGGTTATGTAATTGAATGTCGGCGAGTAGGGTAGGTAAACATGTTTTTATAATTTAAAATTTGGATCGCTGGAAATACATGGTACTGTAAAGGACAATTTGAAACCATTCGTGGAACAATTGGGACTCGTGCCCTCTTTGATCCTTCAGCAAGACAACGATCCTTAACATACGGTATACATTGTGATAGGAAGGATTCTGAAAACGTCCCAAACCAATTACAATCGCCAGACCGGAACCCCAATGAACATTTATGGGATCACCTTGAACACCAAATTTGAAAATACAGAATTACCAGCAAAAAAACATCGCAAGAAACAACAATGAAAGAATGGGGTAAAATTTCACCGGAAGTTACCAAGAAGTTAGTAGAATCGTTGATTGAATCATAGAGATATTATTAGTCGGATTTCTGCCGCTACGTTTGGTTAATGTTTCTACTAGTCACCTGTAGATAGAGGCATAGTTGTGCGAGAGTGGGTTTTTCTTTCTAGCAACATAAAAACCGAATAATTTAATTGTTGTTGTTTTTTCTCAATGTTATCTGTTCTACAAAATTCTTTAACATATTAAAAGTCAAAAATATGCTATTTAAATACATAACAACGCGTTTCGATTGTCCAAATTAAATTTGTTCAAAAGCAACAACATTTCGTAAATTACGTGAGAGTTTTGGTCGATATGGACGTCCTACTGAGCGTGCAATTAGCAAAATTATGGACAGTTTTGAAAAAAAAGGTTCACTGGAAGGTCGTAGACCGTATCAGCTTGTTCATCCAGTTCATAGTCCTGATGCAGTGCCAGCTGTTATTGAAAGTGTTCGTAATCCAAGCCCATCAACCAGGCACTGTCCACAAGAACGAAACATTTTACGAACCACATTACGACTCATTTTGCATGTTGATCTTCATTTGCATCCATACAAAATTCAACTAACTCAAAAATTGAAGCCATTAGACCATTTAAATCGTCGTCGTTTTGTTAATTGAAGGAAATGAAGGTTTTTCTTCAAAAATCCTATTTAGCGATGAAGCAAATGAGCTTCATTTTAATTGGTATAGGTCAATAAGCAAAATTGTCGAATTTGGGGAGTAAAAAATCCTAATGTTATAATCGAAGCACAAGTTCATCCTCCAATAGTCATTGTTTGGTGTGGTTTATAGACTGTTTGGATCCAGGGCCGTTTTTCTTTGGAAATGAACAGGACAATGCTCTTACAGTGAATGGGGAACATTATCGCAACACATTAACTGTTTTTTTTGTGGTGTATATATATATATATATATATATATATATATATATATATATATATATATATATATATATATATATATATATATATATATATATGTATATATATATATATGTATATATATATAAATATATATATATATATATATATATATATATATATATATATATATATATATATATATATATATATATATATATATATATATATATATATATATATATATATATATATATATATATATATATATATATATATATATATATATATATATATATATATATATATATATATATATATATATATATATATATATATATATATATATATATATATATATATATATATATATGTATGTGGAATAAGTGGTCGTGCTGGAAAATCCGCCAAATAATAAAAATGGATGAAAAGCCGGTAGATGAATTGCTGCAAAACTATGGTGGTTGATGATGGCTAGAGTTGAATTTATTGATGGAGAAAATGAGTTGCACTATTTAGATACACACTGAATGAAAAACTTAGAACCAAACTATTGTAAAAGTACTTTATTTAATGATAACACACTGTATTTTATTTCGTATAAGTTTATAACTTTTATGTTCAACAGATTACAAAGGAATGAATATTTATTTCTTTAAAAGCTAAATTGTCAATTTAATATGTAAACCAAAAAAAGGTAGAACAAATTAGAATTATAGTAAAAGCTTTCTTTAAACTTTAAGTAGAAAACTTAAATTTCCCGGTATTATATAAAATTTAAAATTATATTACGTTTGCGCACAATGAACCGATTTGTACCGCAAAACTCTATTACATTTTGATTTACATAGAAATTACATTTAATGACAGGTTTGGTTGTAATTATTTTGTTGACATTTGTGTAAATAGTGTTTAAGAAATGTAAGTATACAAATGAATAATTATAAATTCAATTTTACTGTAATAAATTTCAATAATATTATTGTTTTTTCAGGTATTTAAAACTATGAGCCTTACGGGCTTAATAAATCGCAGTGGATTATGGTAAGTAACATTTCATTTCATTAATGTATGATTTCTTTTATTTTAGGTGGACGCGAATGTTGGTGAGACATTTTCAATGAAAGAGAAAATGTCAATTAAATGATAAAGTTTTTAATTATAAATATAATAAATTTTGTGAACTAAATATGTGTAGTGTTTTAGTTAAATTCTCACCAACATACTTCCGCACCTTAAGGAATTTTACTAGTGAAATTTCTTAATAAGTAACTTAACTAATGCAGTGACTGGATGTTTCACCTGGCTTTCTGGATGTTTTAATAGTTGTTACTCGTAGAATGCTATCATGTCCTGGATGAACTGCTATTGCCTTTCGAAGTATCCATTGGCTCGAATATAAGTTGTCGTTCCGTATTATAAACACATCATTGATTTCGAGTTGGTCGGTTTTTGCTTTCCACTTGTATCTTTGCTGGAGAGACGTAAGATGGTCAGGATGCCTTCGATTCCATAAACCTTCAGTCGTTTGCTGTATATTTTGACATCTTGGTAATTTATTTTGCGGTATATTATCTTGTGTTGGTTCGAGGATGATTGTTAATGATACTCCAGCTAAAAAATGCGCTGATGTAGGAATTTGAAGATCATCAGCATCAACCTGGATTCTGGATAACGGTCTTGAAATTATTAATGATTTGATTTGAGTGATGAGTACTGTCATTTCTTCAAAAGTCAGATTGACATTTCTGACTCTCTTCAGATGGTAGACCGATTTCACGGTTGATTTCCACAGTCCCCCAAAGAGTAGATCGCGAGGTGAGCTGAAGTGGGAATTAACACTTTTCTGTAAGAAAAATTCAGTGATTAAAAGATTTGTGGTTTGATTTGTTATTTCTTGTTCCAGGTTTTGTAATTGTCGATTGGCATCAATAAAATTGAACCCTTTGTCGCACCAAATCTGTTCTGAACTTCCACGTCTTAACAAGAAACGTTTTAATGCTGCCAAGAATGAGTTGGTATCCGGACTATTCAATACTGCTAAGTGGACAGCTTTAATAACTAGGCACGTTATTACAAGAACTGCGGCATATGTCTTTTCAATTGGAGTGGTTTTATGTTTTGAGATTTTAATATACATAGGCCCAGCGTAATCAAGGCCAGTTTTAAAAAATGGTCGGCTCTCCTGACGACGTACTGCTGGTACATTAGCCATCTTTTGATGAATTTTGTGGAACCGGTAACGAATGCATATAGTGCATCCTTTTATGTAGCGCTTGATGATGTACTTCGCTCCTACTATCCCGTCTTTGTTTCGTAGAATGCTCAATGTTAGTGAGTTGTCTGCATGCATGTGATGAATATGTTTGTCCTGTATTATGAGAATGCAAAATACATGATTTTTCGGTAAAATAATTAACTGTTTGGCCGAATATGGTAAGTATGATCTGCGTACACGTATTAGTCCATTAGAGTCTACAAATGGATCAAGTGATGATACACTGAGAAAAATTGTATCTTAAAATCAAAGGATTTTACCTTAGTTTTAAATGATTTGTGACTATGGATTTTGCGCAAAATCTTTTTGGATTTAGATTAAAGAAATCAAAAACTTTAAATCAAAGTTATTTTTAATCATTAGTTCAAACTATTATGTATTTTAAATCAAACGATTTCACTTTTATTTCAAAGGGTCTTTAGAACTGAAAATTGTTTAAAATTAAGTTCCATTTAATTTTAAAATTAAACCGAAAAAGTTTTAAGCTAAAGAATCTCACAAATTTATTTTAAAGTATATTATGAGTTTCAGCCAAATCATTGTTAGTTTTGGTTCAAAGAATTGCAAAACATAGAAATGAATTCCCTTCTAACTTTGATTTAAACAAACTATTCTTTTCTTTAAAATGTGCTGTATCCTCCTACTTACAGTGCATAAATAAAACTAATTATTATAAGTAATGCGGTTTAATTTTTATTTTATTTTATCACAAAAATATAAATTTCAATAGTATAGTATTACATAAAATAAATAAATGTTTTTGATAATTTGAAATGTATTATCTCAATTTAAATTAATTTTAACAAAAAAAAAAAAGCTTTGGTAAAATAAGTGTGATTGTTGGATAACTATAAATTAGTATAATTTTATAAATTATGTATAGCGAATAAACAATAGTAGTGAATAAATTGTAAACTCCCATTATAAGTGGGAACTACGAACGATTTTAGGAAAATTAGTTGCCTTATACCGTTAACTATCTTGCCAACAATTTTAAAATTTTTATTTGTATTAGTATTTACTATAAGAAACTAAGACATAACAAAAGTATAAATTACCAACTGATAGCCTAAATGATGTCTATATAACGGCCAAGCATCCAAGAATTCCGCAATATTTTTATTGTTTGATGATTTGAACGAAGACATACGATTATTTGAAGTATCTCTCGATTTGTCGCATACCAAATTCCACGGCTCAAAATTATATTTCAGCCACTCCTTTTTTCCAAAAAATCATCTAGTAATGGACAAAATAAAATAGATAAATTCAGAAATATTCAAATAGTTAATAACAACTTACCAGATGGAAGCGAATCAGGATATGATGGCACAACTCGTTGTGTTTCTGCATTTCTTACGACCTTTAAATATTTAGTACCAAAACATAGGTTACTATATCGGTCATATAATTTTCCTGCAGGTTTCTTTTTTCCACGACGAGGAGTGTAGTATTCAGTCTGTGAAAACAAAAATACGAGTACATACAATCAAGAATCCTTCATTTGGCACCATTATCCATGAGGTAATGTGGAATGATAACTAACGATTGTAGTGAAAATATAAATCATACCGAATATTCCGTAGTGAACATGTTTGTAATTTTCTTTGATAGAACCTCAAAATCAGCACTTGTCAATTTGTAGTTTTTAGACATGTAGTGATCTATAATTGTGTGCACCAAGTATTTTCTATGTTTGTCATCAAGAGAGTTATTTTTCTTAAAGTAATCTACTACCAATCTTTCTTTAATGGTGTTATTTAAAATTTGGGAAACATCGTGGGAATCTCTCTCTGATTCATGTGCACTTAAAATTTGTAGAAAAAAAAAATAATTAATGGAAATTATCAATTAATACAAAACAAAACATAATATTTTACCACTGATCATGCAGAGGTGATGCTGCTGAAATTTGACTAGAAGAGGGATGTTGCTCCTCGATCCATTTTACAACACGACTGTTTAATGATCTGGTTGCTTCCGAAACGGGTAACGGATTATTCTAAATGAAATATTGACATATGAGAGACAGCGAAATGCAATTTTCTTATTTTATTATAGTTTGTAATTATTTACCATTTCAATTCGCCATTTGCGGAGACTTGCTAGAAATATGATATTTTCCCCTTTTGGATAGTTGTCAAAGAGATCATCGACGCCGTTTAAATCAATCACTTCTAAAGTTTTAATGGTGCATTCATGGGTGTCCGTAAGAAATTTGATGGTTTTTTGTGATAACCCCCAAGAAGAAACTAAGTTTTTAAATTCAATTATATTCGCTAGCTCGTCGTTGGCGGCTACTACAAGCAGATATTGACTGTTTTCACATGTGTAAGTAGTTGTAGATTCATTGAAAATAATACCATCGTCGCCAGAATTTGTATCAATAGGTTCCATTTTGAATATTCAAACACTATTATGATAAACGAATAATGAAAACAAATGAATTAATTCTATCGATTTGAGCTTCATTTAAACGAGGCAACTAAACGAATTTGGGATATACTTTGAAATTTTTAAATTAACACTTCAAACATAATCAAAATAACTAGGAATTTAATTGATGTAAAACAACAATTTGAATCACAAGCACATTTTCATGTAATATGTTATCAAGCACATAGAGTTTACTTGCACAATTATGTAAAAATCACTGCTTTACCACAAAATTTTAAATCAAATCAACACTTCTTACTAAAGTTAATGTAAAACAATATGTACCTACCTAAACATTAAACAATACAATAGTTTAAAATATGTAATTTATCACTATAACTAATTTCACAAATGGTGTTAGTTTTTCCGTTTACCATATAAAAACTTCACGAGAATAAAATACAGAATACAACTTGATTCGAGAAAAACGCACTATTAAATAAAAATTGTGCAACGATAACGGTAAATAAAAAAAATAATAACTTAACCATTTGAAGTAAATCCGTAATCCTTTATTTTAAAGGTGTATATGTTTTATTTGCGAGAATCACCACTTATTTCAAATATTCGTATTCTTTGAAACAAAGTTTTTAATAATGATTTACGATAAAATCTTCCGGAATTTAAAACAAAGAATTATTTTATTTTGCAAATTACAAAATCCTTTCAATCAAATGATTTTCAATTTTTTGCCGCTAATTATTGCAAAATGGAAACCAAAGAATTTGTTTCTTTTGGAATAAATGACAATTAACTCTAAAAAATCTTTAAATCAAAGAAATATTTTTCAAAGAATTGATTTCTTTGAAATAAAAACTCAATTTTTTCTCAGTGAGTTGATGTTTTGTTTGTAGATTTGACTTATCGCGTAACATTGAAAACTCGATCGAAAATATTTTATGTTGGACGTTTCGAAATAACACAAATTCTGCCTCATTCCTTTCAGCTGGATTGATTGAAATATTTTTGGATTTCCTCTGTTTAGTTTGAGTTGCTCTGGTGAATCTGAGAATGTACATTAATATTTTCCGGAATTTAAACCACGACGAGCATTTGTTTAATAGCTGTGGTATCATGTCATTGTCATCTGAGGTCTCGGCCAGAAGGTGGAGATATCTTCGCTTTTCTTTTAGGTTTATGTCATCCGAGTTAGTTGTACACTTCGATTTTATAAAATTTGATGGTTTAGCTCCTCTCGATATCGCGTCCGCTGGGTTATATTTTGAATCAACATGACGTGCGGTTGGAAGCGAACTACCTAGTAATTGTGTCGATTTTGGAAAAGGTAGTTTGATGATGGATTGATAGCTGGCATCTTTCCTGGTTGTCTCTTCATAAAAAGTTTCACAGTTATTGATACATAAATTGGGATTAGTTGTGGGTATCGTTTCTTCAATTTCCCAAGATTCCTTCCACTCATGGTGTACGTCATCGTATGCTGAATTGACTTTTGACTCCGACGTAGTGTGCATATTGATGACATTTGGTAATTGGTCAGGGAAGTTGCCCGCAACTAACCAGCCAAATTTTGATGATTGCAAAATTGGAAATCCCTTTACTGTTCTTCTTTCGGGATTTAATATTTGGAAGAATATGTCAGCTCCAAGAAGAACGTCAATTTTGTGTGGTTGGAAGAATTGTGAATCGGCTAACTCCAATCCACGAATTTGTGTGGGAAGTTTAATTCGCTTCGTTGGTAAGAAGTTGGTAATTTGGTTTATAATATGAGCCGTAACGTTTAGCTTAAAGGTTGGTTCTATACGTGAATAAATGGTCATATTGATTGTTCCTTTGGTTTGTCCAGCCGATGCAGTTGCTAGACCGTAAACAGATATGAATGCTTGGTTTCTTTTGAGGCCTAGGCTTTGTGCGCAGGATTCTGTCACAAAAGATGTTTGAGAGCCTGAATCCAATAGCGCTCTAAATGGCTGGAGTATACCGGTACGTGATTTGATATAAATAATTGCTGTTGGTAGTACCGTGGTTTCTGGTGAATAGTGTGTGTGATGTACTTGTGTTTTAGTGTGGTCGTCAGTGTTTTGGTTTGAATCCATAGTGGCTTCTGGCTTCGAAGTTGGTTGCTTTGCTGGCTCCTCGGGCTGTTGATTGACAAGGATGTGATGAGTAGTGGAGGAGTGACTGGTTCCTTGGTCTTGGAGATTTTCGTTGGAATCTTGATGGAGTAGTGTATGATGGCGCTTTTTACAGATGATGCATGAACCTTTGCTGAAACATTTGGCACTTACATGACCTTTCTTGAGACAATTACGACATAAGTCTTTTTCTATTGTTAGTTTTGTTCTTGCTTCAATGGTTTTGTTTTTGAATTCTGCACATTTGAACAGCGGGTGATCTTGTCTACAGACTACACAATCATATAAAGTGTTGAAATTAGCAGTTAGAAAGCTTTTGGTATTAGGTTTGGGTGCAGTCTTCTTGCTTGATGCATCGCAAATTTCTAACGCGTCACACCTCTTATTCAAAAACTCAATAAAGCTATTAAATGTTGGATAGTCTCTGCCAACCGAATCATTTGCCCATAACTGTTTAGATTCATTGTCAATTTTCCCTAACAAGATGTGTATAAGCCAGGGATCACGTAACTCAGCGTTTGGTCCTAATGCTCGTAGTCCGCGAGTTATTTCATCAGCGGTATCGCAAATTCGTCGCAACTCCTTCCCGTTAGTAGAAACACATGGCTTTTGTTCAAAAAATGTTTGTATTAACGATGAAATAATGGGTGTCAATTTATTGTATCGACTACATAATTTATCCCACGCTTCGATATAATTATTTTCCGTTATAGGGATATGTCTTATTAAAGTAGCAGCTTCATCTTTTAGCAAGCTCTTTAGCATTTGTAATTTGTGCACCTTGCTAATTTTCTGATTGTCATGCACCGTTGTCTTAAATAAATCGTGGAATGAGGCCCAGTATTTATAGTTGCCCGAGAATGGCTCTATATTAACTTTTGGCAAACGAGCTTGCTGCGACGTATTTGCTCCCTCAAAGAAAGTTTTTTGCTGTTCTAGAAATTGTTCAAGGGTGGTATTCAAACCAGGTGCATTATTAGATTCACCTCGCCCAAGTCTTGTACAAGCACAGCTTAATAATTCTCGCGCTTTAAAATATGTTTCTTCTACGACATCACTAATCGATTTGTACGCTGGATTATCGAATAACTGCAGTTCCAGCTCATTGAAAATTTCATACCGGTTTTCAAGCGCTTCGCGCCGAGCTGTTATTGCTTCAAAGGTTGTATTATCAGTTATTCCTTCAGCGAATCTTAATATATTCTTCATTGATGTGTGCGCCCGATCACGCAACATTACTAATTTCTCAGTCATTTTAGTCTGATTAACAATATGGCTTCACACAATGACCACGAGGTTGTAATAAATAATTTTAACACAATGGAGTTTTCAATGATCAAATGCATCGCGGTTTTTATTATTTTCCAAAACGACACAGTAAAATATATAAAAAGGTTTTACTTAGCTGAGTATCTGCTAATTCCCGGGTTTCGGCACCAAAAAATGTATGTGGAATAAGTGGTCGTGCTGGAAAATCCGCCAAATAATAAAAATGGATGAAAAGCCGGTAGATGAATTGCTGCAAAACTATGGTGGTTGATGATGGCTAGAGTTGAATTTATTGATGGAGAAAATGAGTTGCACTATTTAGATACACACTGAATGAAAAACTTAGAACCAAACTATTGTAAAAGTACTTTATTTAATGATAACACACTGTATTTTATTTCGTATAAGTTTATAACTTTTATGTTCAACAGATTACAAAGGAATGAATATTTATTTCTTAAAGAGCTAAATTGTCAATTTAATATGTAAACCAAAAAAAGGTAGAAAAAATTAGAATTATAGTAAAAGCTTTCTTTAAACTTTAAGTAGAAAACTTAAATTTCCCGGTATTATATAAAATTTAAAATTATATTACGTTTGCGCACAATGAACCGATTTGTACCGCAAAACTCTATTACATTTTGATTTACATAGAAATTACATTTAATGACAGGTTTGGTTGTAATTATTTTGTTGACATTTGTGTAAGTAGTGTTTAAGAAATGTAAGTATACAAATGAATAATTATAAATTCAATTTTACTGTAATAAATTTCAATAATATTATTGTTTTTTCAGGTATTTAAAACTATGAGCCTTACGGGCTTAATAAATCGCAGTGGATTATGGTAAGTAACATTTCATTTCATTAATGTATGATTTCTTTTATTTTAGGTGGACGCGAATGTTGGTGAGACATTTTCAATGAAAGAGAAAATGTCAATTAAATGATAAAGTTTTTAATTATAAATATAATAAATTTTGTGAACTAAATATGTGTAGTGTTTTAGTTAAATTCTCACCAACAATATATATATATATATATATATATATATATATATATATATATATATATATATATATATATATATATATATATATATATATATATATATATATATATCTATATATATATATATATATATATATATATATATATGGGTGTTTCTTTTAAACTGAGACGATCAAATATCTCGAAAAATCCACTCTACGGAAAAAATCTCCATAATCAAAATTTAATCATACCGCGGGGGAAATACATGATTTATAAAAATATAGTCCCCCACCCCCCGCTTTGTAGGTGGGGTGGTGGCAGCTTTTAATCTAAGATGGGAAGCCATATTTTTTATTGCAGATACGGATTCTACGACTAAAAATACGTATGATTTGAATGAAATATTTTGTTCGGTTCATGATAGATGGCGTTGTAATCGACGAAATTCAATTTTTTCAATTTCTTCTTCTTAGAACACACGCATTCGATTCTGCAATACGTTTGAACTAAAAAACATCACGTTTTCATTGGAAATACTCGAAATTCGTCATCAAAACAATTTATTCAGTTTTGTAAATCACATTTAAAGTTTGTGTTATTTCTTATCTTCATGTTTTTCGTAATTGCAAAATAAATGATGAAATACTTTAGAATGGATTCATCAACATATTGTTCTCTCTCATTACTAATTTGCTTTGCTGTAATAAATGATAAATTTATAAGCATAAAAAATGTTTATTTAATAAATATTTCGTTAATTTTTATAAATAAAATACAAACTTACATTTATCCATGGCCGCCATTTACTTTACTAGTTTTTTTTTTGGTGTGACATTTCACCATAAAATGTTTTTTTTAATGCTACCATAAAAATAGTCGGATCGAGTATATTTTATGGTAGCATTTTCATTTTTATGGTAGTATTTGCTCAAAAATAATCAAAGAAACTTCTGCAAAATTTTGCATGTTTATATTTCTGTTCTTGTCTCTGACGTACGAAAACCAAATATTTTATCTTTTTCACTTTGCTGATGAAACAATTCTGCACATTTACCTTAAGTGACACAATTGAATTTTAAGCTCCGAAAATCGTTAAATTACGCAATATATTTAAGCTGGGTCGTATCCACAACCCTTTTTATGAAAATGTTGGATTGGGACGAAAGGTTTTTAATTTTTGAAAACAAATTTCGACTACATTTCATTTTTTAAAACTTGCCCCTTCGGAATACAAATTATTAATTCATAAGAGTCAAATAAATTCACCTTCATGAAACTGCTTAGGCTATGTACCAAACTTTAGGTAAATCGATTACTACGGTAAAACTCGGTTTAAGAACAGATTTTTCGATCAGTTTGCCATAGAATTTTTGAAAAATAATTAAATTTACCGAAAAATTTGCGAACCAATAATCGGGTAAATCGTTTACTATGGTAAAAATCGATTTAGCACAGATTTTTCCATCAGTTTACCATAGTGTTTTTGAAAAATAATTGAATTTACTGAAAAATTTACTTAAAATTGACTTTTACCCGACTATTGGTACGCAGCCTTAAATATTAAACAATTCAATGCTTTTCGGAACGTAAATTTCAATTGCATGCCATTTGGACGTATAGAAATTTTATGAAACTGACCCAGTATCAATATAGGTTTCCATTTTTTGGTTGATACAGTTTGAAGTTTATATTGAAGAAAATTAGTTGTAATAAAAACAGTTGTTGTTGTTTATACTTGTTAGTTTTTGTTTTCAATACATGAATTATCTTAACAACGCCAAAAGCGAGATTTCAAAAATGTTCTTTGTTGTCAATACCTATTAATTGTTGCTGTCAACTCGTGAATCATTTAATAAATTCTCTAGAGAGATTTAAGACACTTTATAGTTTACACAGTTTAAAGCTAATCATGTAGGAATATTGGGCAAAACAATTGTTGTTGTCAATTCTCATTAGCTGTTGTTGTCAAAGCATCAATCATCTTAAATACGCTCTAAGCGAGATATATGACGCTATGTAGTTTAATATTTAGGTACAACACACAAAATATATATTTTAAACATACAGTTTCAAGTTAGTAAGGTGGAAATCTTATATTTTTGTCAAGAATATTTGTTGTTGTCAGTACCTGCTAGTTGTTGTTGTCAATACGTGAATCATCGCGAAAACTATCTAACGAGATTTCAGACGTATTATAGTTTAATATTTAAGTAACACATATATAAAATACTAATTACTGAGGTTTTTAATTTGATTGGTTATGGTTGTTTATATTTTAGTTTTGTTTGTATCAGCAGAATTTCTAATAGCGCGCTTTTACCAACATTAATTTTCCAATGTTCATTTAAATATGTTTTGAGCATTTTGTATCTAGCTCAATCAAATTGCTCGGCAAACGAGTCGGATTGTATTTCCCAAGTATTGTCACTTATTTCAAGTGAAAGCTTTAGAGTCTGGTTAAAATTGGGGTTTGTTCTCTTAATTCCAAATTTTGAAATGTTAAGCTCTCAATTTTTTATTTTTGCATTTTACTGTGAAAAAATTGGTTCCCGTCAAAATTTTTATTGAACTTACAATTTACAGAATATAAAAATCACTAAAACACAAAAATAACGAAATATACAGATAGTTATAAATAAAATGGTCCATCATCCATCATGAATAAACGAACTTTATGTACACATACCCTATATGTACATACATAATATGTGACAAGAAATGGTATGGTTATAAGAATATCATATTCATGACATGTTTATTAATTGCAAATGAATTAGTATTATAAATTTTAAATGCCTATAAACAGGTCCTGGATATAAAATGATAGTAGTAAAAGTGATGATATACCACAATTAAATTAAATATTTTTGTTGCTACTATTTTCTAATGTAAACGGACACTTAAAAATTTTAAATTTTTATTTATTTATTTATGTTTTATTTGCATATTGCACACAGAATTTATCACCCATCATACATATAACATCTAATGCATATGTACAACTGTTTATGCATATATTTATATTGGTAATCAAATACTTATGTATAGTGTATAGATACACTACTTATCAAGATCTAAGATTAATGAATGTTAATAAATTTATATCGAATTTATTATGAAAAAAGCTTTGTATACTCGTGTATCTGTGTATGTATTTTATATACCCACATCGCTACGGTTCAAAAAGCTTTGGTTTGACTAACGCTGAACATAATTTCGGGTAAATTAAAATAATTTAACGCATTAAAATAAAAATAAAAAATCAAATTAAATAAACTGATATTAATTAATTTTGTTGTTGGTTTTTTGGTTAATTTTTATATTTTTCAATTAATTTTATTCTCTACTACATACAATACATATACATATATGTGATCTCTGAAAGATATAAATATTTACGTAACTGAGCTTTTCTCGTTTGAATTGATTTTTAATCCTTTGTGTAGTTTAATAGATTGGATGAATCTTTATTTTACTGTATATGGAGTCTAATATGTAAGATCTTATTTAAGAAAATTAAATTAGAATCATTTTATTTTTATAAGACTTAATTTGGTTTATTTCGTTTTTGTTTTATTTTAAGAGACGATTAATTTAATTACACATTTTTATTTATTAAATATCTTTGGAATCTTCTTTATTTCAGTCTTAGATAATACAATATACATACTCCTACATACCATGTTAGAAAATGTTTGAAGACAAATCGAGATATTTGTTGAAAACTACCACTAAGAGGCGCAATTCTTTAAACACAAAATTTACACAAAATAATTTCGATTGTTTAAGAATTTTCGTATTACACTCAGTGATGTTCTCCTTCAAATAATAAATATCTTAGCGATTTCAGAGCATGTGGAAACCACTGTGCGATACGTAGTGTGTTTTGTTTTAAAAAAATTTCATTTTATAAAATTCACCCAAAACTATTTACAAAAAATAATTGTTTTATACTTAATAGTATTCTTAAGTGTAGAAATATTTGTGTTTATTAAAAAAATTTAAAATATTATATGAAAGTTAAATTTTTGAGTATTAGTTATTTTGGGATAAACTTTACTACGATTATTTTTGTTAAACCGCACGTTTTTCGCAATTTTGTGAGCATTTCTCTCATTTGCTGCAAGATTGGCACAATTCAAAATATTTCAGAAGAGCGATTTAAAAATATCACTCAGAATTTTTTGTAAAATCGGCGTTTTTCAGAAGTAAATAAAATTACATACTAATTAATAAAATATATTTTTGTCTATTCCTATATCCTCCACCCATTATTGGGAATCGTTTGATTCGAATATATTACTTTTTACGCTATTTGCCGTAGGCACTTGGCGAAACACACTTATACTTAATAAACACATTTTATTAAACACTTGTTTTTTATTTCGCAGAATTAGATTTTTGAATATTTTAATTAAAAAATTAATGAGTGATTTTTATGTGAGTGATTTTTTAAAAAGTTTGAAAAATCACTCACTTAAAAATCACTCAAAAATCACTCAAAATCATTCTTCAATATACCTTGAATTTTGTTACTCAGCCGATGACTAATCGCACACCTGCGCAATCAATAGATTAATTTGTATTGCTTTTTATTCCTTATTTTGACTAATCGTACACCTGCGCGATCAATAGATTAATTTTTATTGCTTTTTATTGCTTATTTTTGTCCCTCTTCTTTTGTTTAATTTTTGCCTTTTTCTGCTATATATAACTAATTTTTACTTTTACAAATCAGTAGATACTCCTGATTATGCCCTAACAAGGCGAATGTATTAGAAATGAGTGAATTTTTAGTTGTGTCACTATTGAAGGAAATGAGCGATTTCTTGTATTGTATAATAAAAGTATATTGGAAAATTTAAATCTCCAAAAAATCTGCCTCCCTTAGGGGTTGGCTAGCATTTAAAAATTATATTTTTCATTAGAGCTAGTTTTCCGTATTTCAACTATTTTATTCTATGGTACTGGTGGAACTGTTTGTTTTTCAAATTAATCAATAATGGCATAGTTTATTCCCCAGAAAACTACGACGTAGGAAACTAATTTCTTAAGACCAATATTTTTCGTTGAATTATAATATATAAATTTTAATGTTTTCGCATTGGAGTTGACACTAAAACAGTTACAGCAACAGTATATTTGAGTAGTTGAATCTCCAAAAAACTACCCTTAAGGAGTGAACACTTTAGGAACAATTTTTCCTAAGCATGTGAAGTTATCCCTGTTTTTCATCCCAGGATATTTTTAAATTTTTATTTACACGAAACTATTCTATTCCATCCCAGTTCTTCCATTTTATACCTCTATAATACGATTTAAATTATAAACACAACAACAAAATCTCCAATTCTAGTTTTTTTCGTTTATTTGTGGTTCATGCAAAATAAATACTTGGAAATAATGTATTGTGATTTGGCAGTAGTAATTCTGTATATTTTAAGTCCGAAATAATAATAGGCCAAATAATATGTATAAAATATTAATAGTAACTTATATTGAGCGCCCCAATGCCAGCCGTATATTAGGATTGGCACAATCTTCCAGCTTCGGTATGGGCCCATATACATTTATATGAAAATCGTCTATAACTTCCAAAATCTTCCTAGACCGGAAAAAGCAATTAATGTTTTGAGATGGTACGTAATAAGGTAATTGCTGACCAAGTGGCCAGCACTAGCCGTATGTTCAAATTTAAGGAAATGGCCAAGTTCCAAAATCTCAGGTTAAGTTAAATAAAATTTTGTATCTCCTACGAACTTCCTAGGCCGGAAATGATTCTTTAGGTTTTGTGTTGGTTATTACCAGGGCAAACTATGGTGAGCTCCTCAGTGCCAGCCGTATGTTATTATTGGCACAATGTTCCAGCTTCGATATGGCACCATATAAATTTATATGAAAATCTTCTATAACTTCCAAATACTTCTGTGCCGGAAATAGCAATTAATGTTTCGTGATGGTACGTAATAAGGCAATTGCTGACCAAGTGGCCAGCACCAGCCGTTTGTTCAAATTTGAGGAATATTCCAAGTTCCAAAATATCAGGTTAAGTTAGATAAAATTTTGTATCTCTTAAGAACTTGGCCGGAAGGCCGGAAATGGTTTTTTATGGTTTGAGTTGGTATGACAAGGGAAAACTATGGTGAGCTCACCAGTGCCAGCCGTATGTTAGGATTGGCACAATCTCCCAGCTTCGATATGGGCACATGTAACTATATTTGAAAATCGTCTATAACTTCCAAAATCTTCCTGGGCCAGAAATAGCGATTAATATTTTGAGATGGTACGTAAGCGGCCAAGTTCCAAAATCTCAGGTTAAGTTACACAAACATTTGTCTGTTTTCTTATGTTTTCTATATTTTGAGTTGGTAATGAAAATAGCAAATTTTTCTGAGCTCCCCATTGCCAGCCTTATTTTGATCCGTAATGAAAATGAACGCAACTATGATTCCTTGATAGAATGCAGATTTCAAGATTCTAGTTCATGTCGGTTTATTGTACTGTCATTGCGCTATGCAATGCGCAAATAGTTCTACGTAAGTTGGATCTATAGCCGTACGTCCTCGACGTAGCCACTATTTAAGGAAGAACGTGATAAGCAAACTGCAAAAGAGTTGGGAGTTTTTCGATACCAGAAAAGATTGCAAATATTAAAAAAGAAACAAATAATGGTGAGCGGTATACAGAAGTGCCACCCATGGTGTGCACAGAATTGACCTGTTTCGATATCGCCCCACACTGTATCGCTCAAAAATCATCGGTGCATTTTTCTAACTGTTTATGTATATTTAAATTTGTTAATAGTTCCGATAAAGAATCACAATAATGACCCAAACTAATTATTTTCTATTTCAGACTTGATTCAAGCCACAATTTATAAGCTATTTATCTAATGGAATACAAATTGTGGCTTGAATCTTCACATTTACTCAAGTTTCAGCATATACATCTGGTGCTGGCCACTTGGTCAGCAATTTCTTAATTACGAACCATCTCAAAACATCCATTGCTTTCTCCGGCCCAGAAAGGTTTTGGAAGTTATAGACGATTTCAATATAAATTTATATGGGGCTGTTGCAGTGCAACACGGAAAAATTTTTGCACAACATACAATTTCCGTCTTATAGAGGTATAAAATGGAATAACTGGGATGGAAAAGAATAGTTTCGTGTAATTAAAAATTTAAAAAAATCCTGCAATGGAAAAGTGGGATAACTTTACATGCTTGACTTGCTATAAATGTAATCAAATTTAATGATTACAAGATATTGATGTCCTTATTAAAAGAGACCACACCAACAAAAAATCAATAATTGTCCATTTTTACATAATTACCATATTACAACAGGCAACACACACACAAACTGATCATAATTCATATAATTGCCCTCCTGTATTAGAAATGGGTATCCATAAATTTATAACAACAGCCGACACCCATAATATTCGATGATGGTATATTAAGTTACCTTTATTTATGTTTAATAAATTGCTATTTATTTAAGAAAGGATTAGAATTATGATTTATTAGTCCTTTTGTTTTGATAAATATGATTAACATAATTAAAAATACAGCGTTCTAAACTTTAGGGCTCAATTAGTTACGGATCTGCCAGAGGTTCCATTAGGAATGAAAATTGCGTAAATGCCTCGCCACCGGCCTCTTTTTCTGTTGACAACGCTTCACTGATGATATAACATTTCTAACCACCCTTTTGGGCCCGAGGCAAGTGCATCCTATTTAGTTTTATAATATTTTTCCTTTTTAAGTAATAAATCGTTTTAAGATTATCGTGTTACCTTAAATTTAAACCAACAGATGCCTTTCTTCAACGCGATCGGATCACATAGTTGTTGCGCTATAGATTGGGTTTTTACGTACCAACATCTCCGAGTCTCGTTTTATTACGTTGATTACGATATAGAGTTTCACGAAATGATTGCTCGTCTAAAAATTGGAAATATATCTTCCAAAATTATTGTGTCTATATACGTTTGAAAAGAAAAATGTATAAAATAATCATCTGATGCCTTTGCAAAATGCCCCTATCTATGATTTTGTTATTTTTTATTCCAAATTCAAGTTGATTGTCATCTGTGCCTTTGTTAAAATGTAGCTCATTGTATGTTGTACGCATCTGCCGCGAGTACAACTATTCCAGTATTTGTGTTTTCCGCTATACAGACTGCCTCTTTATCGTAATTTTCCAATTCGAGTTTCCATCTCAAAATTTTAGAATTCTTTCGTGTTTAGATTATTTAAGTGTTTCTTTAGATTTTCCACAACTATAATATCGTCTATATACATGTGGCGCATTTTTCCCCAGTAGTCCTTGTAATACATTGTTAATGGCCCGCTAAAATGTTGCTTGACCATTCTTCGACGAAAAAGCTGTTTTGGTTTACAATTTTTTTTGCTTTGTTAATTAATTGAAGCCAAATATAAGGTCCAGTACTATGTAATATGCTGAGTTACCTAAATCGTTTAATATCTCCTCAATTTGGAGCATCGAGAATATACCATCGGTTGAGGTAATCTTTTGAAATTTGTTGAAAATATTTCTTAATTGAAGCTTGTTGCAAAGGCCTATTGATTATGCAACGTTTGTTGCACGCAACAAATTTGGTATTTTTTGGGGCATATTTCACAACAATCAATACTGTTACTTTCAACAAGTTTCATATATTCGATGGCAACTTTTATTTTTTGGTACCTAACCCGTCTACTTTTTTGGAACTACTCAAACCTGTGCTGGAATATTTCTTGTATTTGTTCCCCCATACCTTATTTGAAATGATGTGGTCGGTTGTTTTTTTTTCAGAACCGTTTGATTGTCATAAATGGTTTTGATACCCCTATTTGATTGATTTTTAACCAGATTGGACTTTTTTTTATTGGTTTGGAGTTGGTTCAGTTTTGACAGAGATATGTACCGACTTGATTTGATTTTTGCATGGTACAATAAGGATGACTTTTTTTAATTGTTTGAAATTAATTCATTGGTTCTAAATGTACACAGGAAAGCATTAGCTTCCTGTAGTTCTTTGGTTTGGCCGCCTGGACAAACCCAAAGTATACCTTTCCCAAGCCCAAAATAAATACCCCTATCGCATCCTCTTCGATCAATACGCAGATTTCCAGGCAGGAATTGTTATAATTTCTTTTGGTTTCGCCGGATTTGTAATATTTTGGACGATTTCTATTGTTCTATTGCATAGTAACTATGCAATGTTATTGTTTCATTCTGTTTGTGTGGTCAAAGATGGGACTTATAATACGATCGTTCCTGTGGTGATCACCAAGCGCTTCGAGTAGTATTCGGTTAATATCAAAAAATAACCAGCGATATTTCAATAGCTATTGATCCTATATTTCTATTTTTGTCAAATAGTAAACCGACAGAAAAGCGATTCAAATATGTCACGGCTATCGAATTGTTATTGAAAATCGTAATCAGAATATTTGACCCATCCCAATAGTTTTCAGAGCAGTACTTTTATGATCTAAAGTTTATGATGACGAGTTCATAAAGCTTTACAGACTCGGAGTTTATGGACCGCAGAATATGTCAATTTATAGCTATAATAAATAAATATTTCATGACTAATGTGCATATCAATAATACGGTAACTTGAATCTTGTAATTTTCTATGTGTTTGTGTAAAATGCTAACAAAAAAAATCGTTTTATTAATCATTAAATTTTATTTATCATCCATTTTTTAATCATTTAATTAAATTTTATTTTATTTTTTATTTTTCAAATTCGAATTTTTAATACAATTGAAATATTTTTTTTTGTGATGCGCACTGCTCAAAAACAAAATCAAACCAAAAAAATGACCTTGACAATTTTTTTTATTTAATTTTTATTTGTGTTGAGGTGTTGAAATTTTTGAATCTACAAAAATTTTAGTTTAAAAAAGAATCCAAGACAAAACCGGTTTCGTAGTTAAAGGGGGAAAAAACGAAGAAGTTACTGGATTGTAGTTACCCTAGTATGGAGATTGTGAATGAGCATATTTTTATGAACATAGTCATAATAATTATGTACCATAAAAACACATTGGTGATCCATTGTTTTTTTACACAGGGATTGGAAATTTGAAACCGTACAATTCTACTTTTATATATTTGGACCACAATATATTTTATGTTATATAATTTGTTCTACATAACTATAATTTATATTTTCGTGATTTACGAATATCATCATCACGTGAAACTGCGAGCCAGTGAATTAGATTTCACACGCCTCTGGCTCACACTTTTTTTATTATTGCATTCTAAATACGGTGACGTCAACACGAACGTCCCTCAGATCAGCGGAAAATTTACTTCATAATACAGCTATCTTGCACATGCAGCTATCTTGCAAAAATTTTAAAAATCTATATTTTTCTATGTCGATATATTGTAATGGATATGTAAAAATTTCCAGTACGTCAGAATAAAGTTAGCAGAAATCCGAGAAAAGTGCCCGAACAAAAAATATGGTTTTTAAATGGTTGCTTGATTTATATTGATATAACTTTACAAATTTGACTTGAAAAATATTGGTGTAAGAATACAAAATAAAATAGACCCACTTTGAATTTGAAATATACAAGTAAAGTAACAAGTAAAAATCACTGAGAGTTGCTGAGAGGCATACAATTGCCTTAACCTAAGCAAAGTTGGTGGATATTACGTCAACTTGTTTGTGCTTCTCAATTTCTTTGATAGAACAGCTAGTAAATTCGATGAGATTTGCAGATTCTGATCTTTTAGGTATAAAACCATGTTGAAGTTGTCATAAATATTACTAGTTCAAATAATTTTGGTATAGCAGATATTACATCTATCTGTAGCAAGAAACATCATTTCTAGATCCAGATTTGAAAATAGGCGTTACTCTATAGTTATTTTCCACTTTTGTGGAAAAGTTCCCAATTTTAATGACGGATTGAACAAAATACTTAGAAGGCTTGCCAAATGAAGCCATATACCAGCAGGACCACATCCTTCTCCGAATCCTTTCAATGCTCACCGGATGTACTCTGGCTCTATGTGTGGAGTAAATATGAATGTACGATTATTGCTATCATCAAATTTAACAAGAATTCTATCAATTGATGTGCCGTAACTATTGATAATAGGAATCGTGAGTATACTGTAAAATGACGTTTCTGGACTTTTTACTACAGCTTCCTCAATAAACCCTTCCAAGATTTTGTCATTCTACATGCCTGTGTTACTCACACTAGTCAAACAACCTTCAAGAACTGTTGGCTTATTCTTTAAATGCGAAAACAGCAAATGTGGGGCATACAATTTTCCTTCCATATTTATAGCAAATTTCGCCGTAAACCGCTTATAAGAAGATGACGCTTTTCTTAATAAAATATTCAGTTTGCCCTTTAGTCGCGATTGTAAATCTCGGCTCACATTCAAAATATCTCGCCATTTGATCAGAATTTATAATATTTCGAGGTGATATTTTCTTTTTATCAATTATTTTAAAAATTTGCTGGTGTATTTTGATTATATGATTTACAGCGTCTTCCAGCAAAACACGATTCGAAGCTTGTATCATGAACAGCAGCTTATATCGATTCTTAATGATGATAAAAAATTATTAGATAATACGACTCGGACACTGTCGTTTAATTCTTTAGAAATAGCTTCTGCTTTTAGTCTAATATATTTATCTTTTACGCGCAATACATTTCGATTTCTGTTTTTAACCACTCATCTAACTTATTTCCAATTCTACAAAAGTCCCCGAAAGTCCTATATACCGGGTAAACAAAGTTCATTTTTATGAAAACCAAAAACAACGTTATATTTTATGACGGTCCTTCTATTTGATTAAATGGACCGGTCCTTTTATTCTAGGTGAAGTGGTAGCTTTTAACATGAGGTATAAAGTTGTTACGACTCACTAGTCATAAAATTAATTTATTTTGGGCCCGTGAAATAGATTTTTCCATAGATTTATATCATAAACGTATACAAATCTAATTATAATTCTGCTAATCCCAATTGAAATTTGAAAGCGTTTCTATGAAGTTGTGTGGAGTACACTATTTTAATTAGATTAAATTTGAGTTATAATGATATCTGAACACCTAGAACATCAAAATTCGTAGCAATAAACCCGAGGTCGTGCATTATTAGCGGTAGGTGGTTTTGGTTAGGTGGCTTAATGACCAACATCATGTACTACCCAGACCTGAATCGCAATCCCTGGGAATGGCCGATAATGGCCATCAAAATTTGATTTATAATGACATCTGAACACCTAGAATATCACAATTCGTAGCAATAAACCCGAGGTTGTGCATAATTAGCGGGTAGGTGGTTTTGGTTAGGTCAGTCAATGACCAACTTCGTGTAGTAGCCAGACTGAATCACGATCTATGGGAATGGTCTTCCAAGTTTGAGTTATAATGACATCGGTATTCAGTACATCTAGAAGATCAAAATTCCTAGCAAAAACTGAATTCGTTGATTGTTAAGAATATCTTATTAAGCTTAGTATTTACCTGTATTTACCTATGACAATGAAATAAATATGGATATTTGGAAAGGGGATAATCGTTATTTAACTGTATAAAAATATTAACTAGAGATTTTAATATTTTTATAATTGTTCTTATTTGTTTTAGAACTAATTAATCTATCACATACTCAAACCCTTATCGACATTGACCTACTTCTAATAATGCACGACCTCGGGTTAATTGCTACGAATTTTGCTATTGTAGGTGTTCAAATGTCATTATAACTCAAATTTTAATGGCTATGATTGGCCAATCGCAGGGATTGTGATTTAGGACTGGCTAGTACATGAAATTGGTCATTGAATGATGTAACCAAAACCACCTACCGCTAATAATGCACGACCTCGGGTTTATTGCTACGAACTTTGATGTTCTAGGTGTTCAGATATCATTAATAACTCAAATTTGGATGGCCATTATCAGTCACCTAAATAAACCATTTCGTGCTTACAATGCTTGACTTCGGGTTTTTTTTGATACAAAATTTTATTTTCTATTTGTTTTTATGTCATTTTAACTAAAGTTAAAAGCTACTCACAAGTCATAACATCTTAAGTTGATTTTTGCTATTTTTCAGGAGAGTAAAAACAAAACCAAAATTAATTTCTTAAAAGTGTGGTAACGATCTAACTTTCAAACGAAACATTAAAAGGGTCGGTAATGTAGTAACCGTAGTTCTGTATAATTGCAGTTAACCTTAATAACCTAAGATTTTATCAAAAAACATGTAATTGTAATAAATAAATACTTAAGTCACTTAAGATGATTTTAACGATTTTTTTAAAAGTTGCTTGTTCTCTTATGTATACTTTAGATGTTTGAAGAAAGTGTTTTAGTAAATAACAAAACTTATGATAATTTAATTCAAGAATATTTTATTTCAGTCACAAAATTATAAAACTAAAATAATAAAATCTTTCAAGATTAGGTTCATATTCTTAAGATTAATTTTCATCCTCAGATTCTTCCGTTAACTCTGAATGATCAGACTGATCTTCAGTGGCTAATTTTTAATAAAAGTTATGTTATATGGGGTCTACCAACTTAAGTAAATCCGGTAGATCTTTTTGTAGCGCTGTTTATATTTACTATGCGAGTGTAACATGGCTTTAAGCTATTCAAATTTAACGAAGCAATGGCGCGTTTTTTAGTGTTTATACATTTGAATGGTTCCAATGGATGAAGAGTATTTTTGTAAATTAGTCGAAATATTTCAGTGCGTCGAAGCCACGTGTGTGTACATCACACACTGTATTCCATACAAACTTATTTCCATTTTCATGTGTCTCGAAGCAAATTTTTCCTGGAAAATAGATGAGAAACTGTAAAACATATCCTGTTTCATTTCCTCAACTTTGAAAACGCGCTTAGAGCCGACGGACCGCACAAATTGGTACCAATGGGGTGATGGTCTCTACACACATCCATGTGCGTGTGACCTGGAACCAAAAAATTGTGTTCAATTACCGCAGCAGCATGTGCTATTTGCTCTTGCATAAGCAAAATGAACATAACAGCCCCAAATTTATTCTTGTTTTGACCAGAGCATCAGTCACTATACAATGCAAGATGTTTACTGGCGTCTGAAATTAAGTTCAGGTAACGCAGTAAGCATGAAGCAATTTCATTACCCCACATCAACCATCATACAGGTTTGCCGAAGAAATAGTCATGTATACGGTGATATTATATACGAGTATGTCCGTAATAATCATTTGTAAAATGGAACTGATGTTTCTAACTTCGGGGTGGGCAAACATTTTTGCAAATCAAAAATGGGTACTTTTCAAGAATTATCAACTTGTTCCAACATTTGGTCGTAGTTTCTGGATTTGTTTACACCACCCGCTTGTTTGTGGTGCTCTTCCTGTTGCTTTTTACATTCAGTAAATTTGTATTGATCTTTCGTCATCGTAATTGTTAGATGCAATACCTCACATTTATTATAACGATCTCTTTTTAGTTTTTTAAATTTTATTCCTATATTGCCTGAAATATTTTGGTATATTTTGTATAATATATTGAAGTTGGATGTGATTCATTGTACAACTTTTGCATTTTCTGCAAGGTAAGGTCGGATGAAAAATTTAATTTACTTTGCTTACACTTTATTTAGTTAAATTTAACTTTTTATTTATGAACAGTAAATACGTCTCACTCTATAAAATTTCAGCTTAATACTAAAATTTTTGATTACTAGTTTGCAACCTGCGCGGATTAAAACATCTTAAGTGTACTTTAGTGAAAGGATTTATCAAATACGAATTTAAAATAAGATTTTAAACAAATTATCTTATGTCAATTTAAGGAGGTTACATTAATTTGTTTGCATTTAAAATAACACCTTATTTGAACATATGAAAAATATAATTAATTGTTAAATTTTCGGCATATTATATTAAACAAACGTAAGGAAGTTGAAAAAAAATTACTGTCATGAGTAAGTGGCATAAGATGTTAAGAAAAATGCAATGTTTAGCACTATTGAACTTAACCCTTCACCGCATGACTTTTTTTCCGCGATGTAAAAATTATCATATTATTTAGTACCCTTAAAAACTTCAAACTTTTCATGAAAATGTTAATCTTTGTTTAAATTTTCCAGAAAAACGAAAGTTTTCTTTGGTTGCAAATATGCAAGATCATGCGAAATAAACAAAATTCTCAAAATAAATCTTCAAATAATATTTTATTGTATCACATTCGAATTCATTTATTAACAAAAATAATTCAATTCAACAAAACTATAAATCGATAAGTAAATACGAAATTGATTATTAATAAAAAAAAAATAATTATATAAATATTAATTAATTATGAAATTGCTTGAAACAATTTCTGTCTTTGTTGAAACAAAGAGCTGTATCACATTTGCAGCATTTCACAAAAGTATACGCTTTACAATTAGGGTATTTGCATTGCAGCCTATTTGGCTTCCATTCTGGCCAATGATTTATTTCGTCGGTTCTTATTTCTTTTGCTGGAATACGACCGCTGGTTGACTTCTTGCACTTTAGCTCTAGATGCGTATTTATTTCAGAAGGTCGGCCGATTCTCCTGATTTCTTTACCGGATTTACATAGAATTTCCGCAATATGTAAACGATAATCAGCAAGTTTAAGTGGTACTCCAGCAGAATCGTCGTAATCGAAATTTCTCTTGTAAAGTAACCATGCATTTACAGTGGCCATATCCAGAAGGTGGTAAAATATTCTAAGATACCATTTTTTTGACCTGAGCTTTATTTTATACCGCCCAATAAAACTATCGAATAAGTCGACCCCACCCATATACATATTATATTCTTTAATAATTTTTTGACAATTTAATTCAATCTGCCCGCCTTTTATAGAATACCTTGATAATTGTTCTATTGGTAAACGGCCAATGTAATTTGATATCAAATTTACTTGTTTTTTTATCCTTCCAAGCTACAGTAGTAATGGTTGTTTTATCAATAGTACAAACAAATTCTGTAGATGATCCTCTGGGAAGTCATTGAGATTCCTTATCATCTGGCAATTTACAATTTGGAATTCTATTTTTTCTGATTGTGCCGAGACATAGATATCCTTGCTTCGAAACTTCAAGTACCAATGGAACTGTTGAAAAAAAGTTATCAAAAAATAGTTTGAAACGTTTATGTTTTGGCACTGGCCGAATAAGGCGAATAACTATATTGGCACATGCTCCAATATCCGGTACATCGATTAGTCGATTTGCAGCACAATTCTCTTGTCCGGTATAAATTTCAAAGTTGTATGTATATCCAGATATACCTGACAACACATAAAGTTTATACCCCCACTTATGGGGTTTATTTGGGATATACTGCTTTAAAAAGCTTTGAGCTTTCGTTGAACATAGTTGCTCATCCACACATAGATTTTGTTCCGGGGTACCTTTTGGAAATTGTTTCTTAGTTTATCTATCACAGGCCGAATTTTAAAAAGACGATCTCTATTTACATCATTGGTTGCTGGCATATATTCATTATTGTTAAAGTGTAAAATGTTTTTCACTTTCTCAAAACAATTCACGGACATGGTATCTTGTATTAGTTTGTTCCCTGCTATAGGATGCCAATAGCGTCGGTAGTCTGGAATTTGTATTACGCTCATTATTAAGCAAATACCAAGGTACTTTTGTAGCTCGAGTAATGTAATTGTTTTTGGATTATTGATATTTTTTTGAGAGCTATACAAGTTCGATTCGTTAACTATTAGTTCCATCAACTCGCAATCGAAAATAAATTTAAAGCTATCGTAAGCCGAAATACGTTTTTGTTCCGGTAGTAAATTAATATCCCCTAAGAATTCTAAATCTTCATTTGGAACCGAAAAGTCTTGATTTCGCCAAATAATTTGCCTGGCCATATCTTTATAATTATTTTGAATTGGCGGCTCTGGATTTGGTAGCTCACGTACCAAATCAATTGGCATATTTTCAATATCGAATACTTCTTGTTCCGTGTTGCTGTCCATTTGCAGACCATTTGTTACTCTTTCACTTGTGATATCATAAGTCATATCATTTATTTCGTTATTCTCGAAACCATCCTCGCTACCACTCCAGGTGTCCATGATTGCCAATATTTCTGCTTCTGTTAAGCCCCGGTTACGCAACATTCCCAAATTTTATATATCAACCTTAATGGGACAACCAAATTAGTACGAAACTTAATTATATTTGAATTTTATTATTGCATGATATTGTACATTTGCAATACATTGTATATATGCATAATGCATTATTTTTACTTTAGACACATGATCTTGCACATTTGCAATATATGAAAATAAACCATAAAAATCGACATAGATATCAATTTTTCAGTAAGATTCTTATTACAATCATGAAATATGTTCACTAATTGAATTACACAATTTAAATTGATTTAACTTACCATACAAATAAAAAAATTAATAAATTTGGTCAGTGGGAACAAAAACACCACCGTCGTAGTTCACTTTGTACAATGTAATCAAAAAACGCGCAATTTTTTGACATAAAGAAAAAGAATAAGCATTGTTTTGTAAAAACCATATATTCAGGCGAATATTTTACAACCCTTAAATTTGACTAAACATTTCGAATACGTTTTATACTATAAACATTCCTTACTTGCATATATGCAATACTATGCGGTTAAGGATTAGATGCTCTTAGATCGATTTAGTCTTAAATCAACTTAAAATGTTATGACTTGTGAGTAGAGATTTATTCTAATCATTTTAAAGTTCTAAGATATTTTAATAAAAATCTCGATAGTGTCTACATAATACGAGTACGTGGGTAAGTTTGTTTATAAATTTTTATTTTAGAAAAAAATGTTATATATTTCTGATTTAATTTTAAGCTTGAGTCATTTTATAAAAAAAATTCATTCTTATATGATTGTACTACAATTTCCAATACGATTCATTTTTTTCTTATTTGAATTTAAAGTAACAGTGTGATACTCCTACATACATAACATCTATGAAAGTATTCCAACACCCGTTTTATTTTCCTGTTTCATTTTCAAATTTTCTAAATTCTATTGATGCAATCAATGTTCAATGTTCTAAAATGCATTTTTCTTATGGCATGCCAATTAATTGGCATCTACGAGGAAGTAGCAATACTGAAGTCATTTGTGCTATCGTGACATTTTGTATTGTATTTTTTTTGTTCATCCCTTTTGTAAACGTGTACTACGATTAATTTTTGGAACGAGACCAATTAGCCGTGCTACATGTAGTCTCATAAAATCGGATTCACCTTCCTTTCTTTCCCCTTTTACCAACAAAATCCATTTTAACTGCGACATTAAATTTTTCGGTGAATCCGAAATGAAAAAATATAAAAATGCAAATAGAAAAATTTAAGGCCATTTTTGAGATGTAGATTTTTGTTTAAATTTTATTTTCGAGAGAATAACAGAATAAAACAATACAAAAAAATTTGGTGTTTTCCCAATATGCAATGCCGACGGAATTCCATTTACATTCGCGTTCTAAAACCACTCTGCTTCTATGGAAAGAACCATGTGTATCACGCTGAAATTCGTACTCCCCGCCAAAGAAAAGTGTCACAAAAATTCCGGTGTCGGTGTGAATCCCAACTAAAAAGAGAAAAAAATCACAGAAACAAAAGGCACGTGTTTGTATATATTTTCCAATTGGAATAAATAATAATTCTTATCCGAAATTAAACAAAATTTTCCATTTATAATAAAATAAATATTAATATTTTATTCACATTATTTTATATTTGTGTACAAAAAAACATAGAAAATTTATTTACATATTTAAATTTCATAAATTGAGTTTAGTATTGCATCCGCCACGTTGTATTGCATCCGCCAGCATATTGAGATCTTGAAAAAAAAATCATTAAAAATTTAATACGTAAATGTATTTCGCGACGACGCCATTGTGAGACAGATCTCTATTACCTTTTTAGTCCAAATTTGCACATCGTGATCACTAAATAAGTTAATAATTATTATTATATATTTAAATTTAAAATTATTTACTTTAACAAATCGAAAAACATTATAATGAAACACAACACTTTAAAGTAAAAAAAACTAATTATGTAGTGCAACCGTGCACGTCGACTTGTTAGAAGAAACTGAAAATAAAAGATACAATCGAAACTTATAAAACGAAAATAATATTACCGCGAAATAGAAAGAGAAAGACAATTATTTTTCTCCAAAATCAATATTTTTGTGTCTTTGATATTTTGTAGTAAGGAGTTTTGTACGACATTTGAGCAGTTTTTTCCATACAGTGGAATAATGGCATATTGGGTTAATATAAAATAAGGGTTTAAATTAACAATAAAAATCTATTGCGACGTAGTTTGAAACCAGAAACTAAAATCTCGTGTAGCTTGGGTGAATGGATACACTGTGTATGGGTGTGCAACAACGTAGATATAGGGAAATGTTCGAAAGCGCGACTGACGCGCGAAGAAATAAAACAAAAAAACATCTACGAACAGAAATATTTTTCTAGAAAATTTTTTGGTGCGAGAATTTTTGTTTAGTTTCATTATGGTAGTCATAAATTGAATAGAGTTTAGATTTTCGAATAACAGAGTCTTGTCTGGAATATAAAAAAAAAAGTTCTAGGGCGGTATGTTGTACCATCACTTCGAATCGAAAAAGGTCGAAATTCGAAAAAAGGAGAATCGAAAAAGTGAAAGTTGTATCATTTTTGCTTTTCGAAAATGATACAACATACCGCCATTCGATTTTTTTCGAATTTCGATTCGAAGTGATGGTACAACATACCACCCCTAGTTTTGACCAGTCGATTTTTTTTGTTGTTGTAAAAAGTTTAATTTACCCGGTGGGGTTAAATTATTTAAGCTCGATTTTTTGATTTACAATAACACAAAATAAATCATTTTTGAATGAAAAGTGTAACAAGAAACGAATATAAAAATTGTTTGTAACCCTCGTCAGGCGGCCTAGGTACAATTGTGCCTTTTCCGTTTTTAAACACTAATAAATCTTCTTGTAGAAGCCGAGGAGGGGTAAAGTTTTGTGAGATCACTACATTTTTTTGCTGAGCCATGCAGACCTTATTTTAGAAAAATATCCCCAGCCTCTTCAGCGATAGGATATCGAGTAGATTTAGCGTTCTAAAAGACTTTTAGCGTTTGTAAAATTATGCCGCCGAACGAAGGCTAAAAAACTTTGCTTACATTGTTTTCCGCTGTGTGAGTGAAACAAAATTGTTAGAGGAATTTTTTTTTTGCCACGTGAAAATCAAAAATAAATACAAGAAACAAGAAATAAATAAATCAAATAATAACAATCACTAAAAACGAAACCGGTGCAAGTAACAAGCACCGTAAGCAAGTTGAAGACATTCATATTAAGGTTGTAGTCCTACGGTGTCGAAGGCAAGTTAATTACGATTTAGCGAGACAACGCCCCACCAGGTCAAATTGTTTGTGCATACGGTAGCGCAAGACAACGCCCAACGAGTTTTCGGCCAGACAACGTCCAACAAAATTGTTTACGGGTGGCGAGTGTGACGGTTACAACAAAGAAAGAAAACTTGGGAAATGATGCTTTCATGAGAATCTGAAAGAATTCCTGCGGAAATACAAAACCAGTCAATAACAACAAAAAAAAAATTGAACGCAAATGTAATTTATTAACCCATTTCATCCGAAATGGTCGACCATTGCCAGTATTTATTATACGCCCGTGTTCCCAGGCGTTTTTGTTTTGTCGGATAATTTTATTTTTGAATATTTTGGTTGATTCAAGTTTGCCGAATCAGGAAATGCAAACGTTTTTGTAATGAGTTTTGAAACGAGTTTTGCAAACGTTTTTCCATCGTTTGGGTTAAAAATGGGATGAAATAGGTTAATAATCTCTCAATAAATCCGCTGACTTTCCCAATTTTTTATTCAGCAACATTTTTTTATTTCACGTACTGTATATTTTGTTAGTAGTGTTGATTTGGTTTCGCGAGAAAATTATATTTTTGGCTCGGCAAGAGGTGTGGAGATGGATGAGGCAGATGGAAGATGGGAGTTCGAAATTAACATTGAAGGTGAATAGATCAACCAATAAGTAAAAAAATATAAATATTGAAAAATGTAATGGTTGAGCTTACCAATGGCGACAAACAAAAGATTAAATAAAAATTACAAAAATAATAATAAATGTATATAATAATTAATATTAAACGATTAGAGATAATAATAATAATATTCAAAATAATATAAAAATAGATATTATTAAAAATCATAAAAAAATATTGTGTAGTTATATATAATAGTTGAGACCACTTCATTTGTTCTACGGTCTTCAACGTAAAAATTGTATCAACGGCAAAAAGGTCGCGGAACAAAAAAAATTATATGCGGGTTTTGGCGAGCATTCGCCCGCGAAATATTATTCAACGGTAGGACGGTTACAAGGCCACAACCTTTGCAATTACCAGTGGCCAACCGGGCATTTGCAATTTTTGAGATTAACGTTGAGGAGACGCCGCAACCCATTTTTGCATTTAAGAGGGACCGTTCGGAAGGTCACGACTTTTTTCTAATTTGATATTCAATTTTAATTCAATTTTTAATTTTCGATGTCATTCAATTTTATATAACTTAAATTCAATTTTCAATTTTTCAGTTACATTCCATGAAACCAGTAAAGTTGAAGATAAAAATCCACATTCAACAATATTATTTTAAAGACAAAACAAAATTTCTATGTGAATGAAAATTATAAGATAATACAATGTATTGAAATACATTTTTCTTCGATTCAATAAAATATCATATTATAATAAAAAAATAAAGATATAATTGCATCTTTATTTTTTTATTATAATATGATATTTTATTGAATCGAAGAAAAATGTATTTCAATACATTGTATTATCTAATAATTTTCATTCACATCGAAATTTTGTGCATAAAGAAATTTCCAAGAATTAAAGATAAGATATTAAATAAGTATTAAGATTTATTTTAAGACAATTATTTAGTGAATAAGAAATTAATTCAATGTTAAAACTCTGAAGAGTATACAGTGTTGATTCCCGACTCCAAAGAGATCGGCAAAATTGTACATAAGTTTAAAGAAAAGTTGTAAAGTAAAAATAAAATGAAAATAAATATTTATTTTTTTATAACAATTAAATAAACAAAGTACATAATTCGCGCGACCAGGGTTGCACATTGGTCTCGCCCCGGCATTTTTGTGAGCGTGCAGTGGTACTATTTTTCTTGGTTTAATTCTTCATTTTTGGACCTTGTTAAAGTTAGCCGAAAGTTGCCAAGCGAAAGATAATGCAGATAGTGTCTTGACTATTTTTAAACTCTCTTTATACTCTCGCTCCTATCGATTTTTAAATTCCTATAAACTGAAATAATTTCTCCTTCACCCGAATGATGTAGTCCGATCCTAAATTCTCCTAAATTCGAGTTCATGACTGGTTTCTGCTGACACCATCTGCATTATCTTTCGGCTGGGAACTTTCGGCTAACTTTAACAGTATCATTTTTGGTGCATTTTATTCCCAGTTCATTTGTTACCATTACCATTTTATTTTTTTTACCTGTATTTTACCATCGGCGTGGATCTGTTTCCCGCTATTTTTTTTTCTCTTTTATTATTGTTTTTTATTTTTATTTGTTTTCCCTCAAAACAAAAAAAAAACACAATTAAAATGAATTACTAAATAATTTTCGGGTTGGTGTGGTGGGAGGCTAGACTTCATTCTGTGTTAATGATCCAGTATGAATAAACGGTTAAATTTTCTTAGTCCTATTCTTGCTAAATTTCACTGAATCGCGACACTGAATTTACATTTCATTTCTATATTTTATTACGTTACATTCAATTGGATAAAATTTTAGTATACACGGACGTAGTTGGTTTTAGTACTAATTTTCGTATAGGAACAGTCATGTTCCCTAATACTTTAATTTAACAGTAGTTTAACACATACATGAACGTGAGATTTCACATACTCAATAATAAAAGATTTTTTAACAATTTAATTTATGAAAATAGGGTGGAATTGAAAGTTTTATCTGGAGTATGCACTGTAATGCCTGGTCTTAACAGGTTATTTACATCTATAGTTTGACAATTTGACTAAAAACTGCGATGTTTCCTCACATACTTATTCTACTTGAGAAGAACTAACTTGGTTTTGGACTACACCGTTTAGCAATTAAAGTAAAGAATCGAAATGAATCTTAAAATTTCAACATCACAAATCTAAATAAAGCACATAACATACTTACTTTAATCATATCATTATCACCTGATAATCCTAATGAAATTTTTGTGTATTTGTCGGTATTTTTGGTTACCCCATTCCAAAACCAAACATAAATTTTTAATCTTTATTAATTAATCTGTATTGACTATGATAAAACACCTCATATTATATTTCACTTTATTTATGATAAACCAAAAGAAGGAATATTCATCTTAAAAATGTATAATTGGTTTATTAATGGTATCTAAAATCACATTATAATCGTACAGATGCAGAGACAGACAAATATTATCATTAACCGCAAAAACTTATTATTTCAATCATTTCTAAATTTAATTATTGAAATTTTGTGGTTTTTGTTTTTATTTGTAGTATTTTACTTTTATTACAATATACAGGGTGTATCCGTTCGGAATCCTAATCATTTAAGGTTTAACTCTTCTGGTTCAGTTTAGAAAAAATTATGCCCGATAAATAATTAACTCGCCGACCAAACGGCACTGTGGTTAAAGCTCTGGCTTTGGATTGGGCATACCGGCTTCGAATCTCGATAGGAGCAGGATGCAAACTTTGTATACGAATCTTTAACATTCAGCAGCTTGGAGAGTACTCTGTATGCTTTTTTTTTTACCAAAATACCAATTTAAGTTTTCTTGTACTAATAGATTGTTCAAGTAAACCGTGAATTTACTTATTTCAACAACATTGCAATTTATTTCCATTTCGTGAAACCTTAAGTAGTATATCCAAAAGTCGTAGTCTAAACAAAATGTGTGAAGGTACAAATGTATCCCAGTTCCTGCATATGATGGAAAATTTTCAATGCACATAATGGTTAAACAAAGACTATTACTTAGATAGCTCAAAACAGGAATCTATAAAGTTTATAGCTTTTTCTCAACAATGGAATGTATCAATAACCTATAAGAATACTGTAAGACCTTCTCATAAAAAATCTTATAATTTATTTATAATAATACACTTATAAACATATTTGTGGTTATACATTTGCCATAGTTAGAATATAATCTGAGTATATATTTAACTCAAAAGCTTTGGAATACACAGAAAGCAGCATTTAAAATTATATATTATTCCCATTTTGGCCAGCAACAAAGAAAAGTCTGTTTTCTATATAAATTTTGGACTTAGTGGCTTTAATATGGCGGTTTTGATTTATCTGTATATAAACCTAGGCACATGTACCTGGGTATACGACTAAACATATACGTAAATATTCAAAGGACTAATGGAAAATGTAATCCAATTTTAAAATGTCGCGTTGGTTGCTGTTTTGTTGCCACGATATAAATATTCAAACAGACGGATGATTTATGAATCTAATAAACTCTTAAGAGTCGCACTGGAAAAAGCAAACAATTAATTTATATACAAATTGTTTTTAGAGTTATCCAAAATAATTAAATAAACAATTATTTTTTATACAGCTGAGGAGGAGAATAATTTAATCCTCATCCCACTTTTGCAAAATAATAAAATATAATCTCGATTTTATTATATATATTTATATGTTATATCCAACACTGGAAAAATGAAAATGGGAAAAATCTGAAATAACTTTTTTCCGTAAGATTTTTCTTCTCGTATTTGTTCAACAATATTATTATTTTTATTATTATAGTTAAGTAACAATATATAAAATAAAAATACATTACATTCGAAGGGGGAGTTTAGAAAATATAATGGGGTGGAAAATTCTTAAGAAATTTTGGTGCGGGGGATAATTTTCGTTATACGTATATAAGAGTACTGTATTTAGACTCCAGCACCATAAAAGTGTTTATTAAATCTTTTTCATTTTCCGTTTTCATTACGATTATTACAATTATTATTCGAATTATAATTCATTATTGTTATTGCGATTATCATTTATTATTTCTCGGATAATTACGATTAGTTTTTATTATAATTGGTTTCTATTACCGTGGAAATTTTTTAGCAAATCGCATACCGGAAACAAAAATTAATCTGATTAAAAGGAAAATGATTAATTTGGGGAAGTTGATAGTGAACTCAGATTTTTCACTAAAGAACTTGTTATTTGTAAAATTAGAAAAATGTCAAACTTATTAATTAATGTTAAGGCTGTCCAAGAGCCAGAACAAAGAACAATATAATTCTCTGGCGATAATCTGATTTAATACATTAATTGATTGATTTGAGTGTTAGGTTACATCCAGATTACAATTAACTTATTTTGATTTAAGTCTTAAATATAAATTTCTGTTTTTGAGAAATGTTGGTTAAGCATTCTGAAAGACGTGCATATTAGTAACATAGGAACCTGAATGCTACATTTGCTGTCTCCTTCCAATTTTGATACGTATGGCCACATCCGAGTCGTTAACAAAATTGGTGTTCATTAAATTTCCGTCATTGTATTCGGGGTTGAGATGTTATGTTTGGAGTTTTAAGTTCCCCCTTTTGAATATAAATTGGTTTGGTGTTCTCGACTTTATTCTGAGAATGTGGAATAGATGAATCCTCAATATTTGTTGTATTGACAATTCGTATCATGCTATACCAATAATGATCACTAATGACAACGATCCCAAGCTCGAGGGTTGTTGGGTAATTTCCTTTGTTTCATTGGGTCTAGATCATTGGCACTATTTGAAAATCTTTCGTCATTATTATTGAAAATATTATATTAAACTCGCTCTGGTCCGGTGTAGGTTGTAGAACGGCTGGAATCACAATTTAATTTTTCATTGATTACAGGACTATGCTGATTGTGGGAGACTGCGCTCGTTTCTTGCTTTATTAGGAAGCAATACTATTCTTTCAAATTTTTATCAAACAACTACAGCAACTTTTATACACGAGTACAGTAGACTCAAAACTCCAACAGCAGACTCGAACAAAATAAAGGCGATGCTCGAGCAAAGGTTAATGGCTAATAAAACGCCCAAGAAAAATTTTGTTCTACAGATGTAAAAAAAAAATCGCATATATGAAGATAGTTTTTTATGATGGCCTTGGCATGTACATTAATACAAAAATTTCAAATGGTCGACCTCTGGGTTCAGTTATATAAATACAGAGTAGCAGCTGCAACTTTCTTGCACGAAATTTCAATGAAGAATTTTATTCCACATAAATCAAAAGTCCCATATAAATACCTGGTGTTTTATGGTGGCCTTGACATGTACTTGGCATACAAAAATGCCAAATAGTTGGCCCCAAAGTTCGGTGATATAAATAACATGAAGAAACTGCAATGGTTGTTTCACGAAACTTCAAAAAACACATTTGGTTCTACAGAAGCCAAAAGTCCACAGATAGACATGGTTTTTTTATAATGGACTTGGCATGTTCTTTAATACAAAAATTTCATATGATCGGCCCCAAGATTTGGTTACGTAAATAACTAGTAGTAACTGCAACAGTGTTGTTGCACGAAATTTCAATGAAAAATTTTGTTTTACAGAAGTCAATGTGCCATATATAGACATGGTTTTTTATGATGACGTTGGCATGTTCAGTCAGTCGACCCTTGTGTTCACTCATATAAATAACAAGCAATAACTGCAGTAATTTTTGCACAAAGATCCAATGAAAAATTTCGTTCTACAGAAATTAGAAGTCCCATACAAAGACATGGTTTTTATGGTGACCTTTGCATGTTTTTTAATACAAAATTGCAAAACACTCGGCCCTTGGGTTTGTGCATCAAAATAGCCAGCAATAACTGCAACAGTGTTGTTGCATGAAGCCTTAATTAACAATTTTGTTCTACAGAAGTTAAAAGTCCTATATATAGACATTGTTTGTATGATAAGGACTCCAGTTAAGTAGTACTCAAATCAATTTTACTACCTGTATTAGTTTATTATACCAGACCGCCCGGTATTTCAAACTTATCCGTATGTATGTAATAAATTGTATTTGAGCCATGGGTTCATAACATTTGATCCAATGGATGGCGGTCTGGTGTAGTGAATTATATTAAAGATGTAAATAGCGACAATTTATTAAACATTTAAAGCTCATTTGGTCCGAAGCCTATTGCGGCTAATGTGACAGAAAAATGTTTTAGTGCAAACCTCGGTAAAGTTGACCTGCACTTTGGATGACTGGAATAGACCTTGTTAAAGTTAGCCGAAAGATTCCAGCCGAAAGATAATGCAGATAGTGTCTTGGCTATTTTTAAACTCTCTTTATACTCTCGCTCCTATCGATTTTTGAATTCCTATAAACTGAAATAATTTCTCCTTCACCCGAATGATGTAATTCGATCCTAAATTCTCCTAAATTCGAGTTCATAACCGATTTTTGCTGTATTCAAGACACAATCTGCATTATCTTTCGACTGGAAACTTTCGGCTAACTTTAACAGTATCTGGAATAGTCAATTATTAAATTCAACGACTCTTAAAAGAGCAGTTGATTCTATATCATGTGGCGGTCTGGTGTAATAAATTATTAAAAGTGTGTAATGAACTGAGATTGACTGCGGATTGGGGTAGCTATTGTGATGGAAAACAATAATTGTTTATTGTTTGGCCACTACAAATAAGAAACAAAATATGGAAATATGGATAACTAAGAGTCTGAAAAATTGCCGACCTACCAAAAATACAAAACATTTTTGCTTCAACGATGCTCTCATCTCTTCAACTTCTCCAAATAGTACTCGGCGTCTTTCTCCGCAAAATGGTGGTTTGCGAAAGTGATCAGGCGGCCTCCTCATTCAACGAAAATCTCTACCCTCCGAGCGCAACGTTAAGCTTAGAAAACAAGTAGATCTCGCTTGTCCTGTTAAAGCAAGATTTTTTTCTGCATATGTTGCCAGTTTCCCCCAATTTCGAGTTGAAAGTTGTCAAGTAATGATGCGTATTATGCTCCTGTAATAATTTTCTATTTTTAAAAATAATCGATTAAGATAAGTCCATGACTGTCCCAGAAAACAATCGCTTGCACTTTCTGGAGCCGTTTACTTCGTGGTATATTCTACTGTGATGTATTTTTGATTCTGGTCCACTGAGTGTATTTTTGATTCTGGAATGTAATGGTGCGTATATCCAAGTTTCATCACAGGTAATTAGCCGGCACCAAACTCTTGGAAATATTAATTCGAACACGTCTCTGGTTCAAAGTAAGCAATCTTGATTCAATGTGTGACAAACACGAAAGTCTCTTCTTTCTCTCTAACTTTAATCAAGGTTGTCTAGCATCATTTGGTGAACTTGGGCGATGTTATCGTCAATAATTGCAGTTTTTGGACGTCTCGAACGTTCATTGTCACTCAAGCTGGTACGCCCACGTTTAAAATTAGCTGCCTAAAAATGTACGGTGGTAACTGATGGTGCCGAGTCCCCGTGTACAGCGTCCAGCTCGTCTTTTATTTGCGTAAGCGTATTGTCTTCTAAAATTAAATATTTAATGACAGCTCGATACTCGATTTTTCCATTTTCAAAAAACACACACACATCGACTAACTCAAACACGATTGTTAAACAACAAACTGGCCGTACCGCGCCCAAAATGGTTGATATTTCCATGAGTATCTTTCAATGCAAGTGCAAATACGTTCCTTCACTTTTGTTAACGAATGCTGCCATCTTCATGTTGAGGTCGAAAAGAGACTTTTCGGAAACTTCGGAATATTTGTCGTATATTGTCTAGTCTAGTCTAGAAACAACATGGTGTAGATAATGTATGTTAAGTGATATACATTGGAATCCTAAAACTGTATATTTGGCTTCTATAGGGTTTTCCAATAGGAATGATATGATTTTTAAGTGACGTTTCGGCCATTTGTAATATGTCATGATCTGCCATTTTTTGTTTCATTGTATTCAGTAATGTTTACCATTTCATCATGGTGAGATATAAGCAAGAACAACGTTTACAAATTATTCTGTTTTATTATCAAAATAATCGTTCTCCAATTGCAATTTTTCGTGCGCTTTTGCCATTTTATAGTCGTAATAATCGTTATTATTACGCTCGCTATTCGTCGAATTCTTGAAAATTTTGAGCGTATACATTTTCTTTACATAATGTGCAAGTACCAAAAAGACAAAGAAACGCTCGAAGTAATACAAATATTGCTGCCGTTCAGGCAAGTGTTGCTGAAGACCGCAATTTGTCGATTCCAAGACGTTCTCAAGAATTGGGACTGTCTCAAACCACGACCTAGCGGATTTGAGAAAGGATTTGGGTTTGCATCCGTATAAAATTGTTCTCACCCAAGAAATGAAGCCATTGGACCACCGTAAACGTCGTGAATTTGCTGAGTTTTCCTCGGAACAACGATTTTTTTAAGAAAATCATCATTTCCGATGAGGCTAACTTTCATGTTAGTGGTGCGGTAAATAAACAAAACTGTCGATTCTGGTGTGAAGAAAATTCACAAATTATTCATGAAAAACCATTACATTCACCTAAATTGACAGTTTGGTGTGGTTTTTGGTCTGGTGGAATCATCGGTCCGTATCTTTTTCGAAATGAAGCTGGTAACACCGTTACTGTCAATGGAGATCGGTATAGATCGATGATAACCAATTTTTTATTGCCGAAATTGGAAGAAGTTGATCTTGACAACATTTGGCTCCAACAAAACGGGGCTACGTGCCACACAGCAAGTGCAACAATTGAATTATTGCGAGAAAAGTTTGGAGATTCGATTATTTCAAGAAATTGTGATATTGAATGGCCTCCAATAAGTTGTGATTTAACACCATTAGACTATTTCTTGTAGGGTTATTTGAAGTCATTGGTCTTTAGCAATAAACCAAACTCTCTTCAAGCTTTACAAGTCAATATTGAACATGCTATTCATGACATACGACTTGATTTAGTGGAAAAAGTGCTCGAAAATTAGGTTCATCGAATTCGTTCCTGCAGAAGAAGGGTTGGAGGCCATTTGAATGACGTTTTATTCCTTAATTTCCTTAACAATTAGTGTGTTTTTCTTTAAAGAAATCATATCACTCTTATTGGAAAACGCTATACTTGTCATAATCAAATCCTTCTTATTCAACTCTGTCATAATATACTGACCATGTCATAATATACAAAATAATGCACATCTAATTTTCAACTTTCCTACATCCAAAACAGGCCAATGAAAATTTACTTATAATAAAATGCGGCATCTCGTATGTTTATCTCTCACAGGACAACTGCAGTAAAAATAAATGGAAATTAAATTGATTCCCATTTAATGAATGAAAGCAAAAAAAAAATACAATCAATATTGACAAAAATTATCCTCTTTTCTTCGAAATCTGAAGATAGATGATGTACGCTTCTATTATACTACTTAATACTCAGTAGTAGCAGCAGAGTATACACTTTTACAAATATAAAGATAAAAAACTCAGACAGACTTGAATAAATATTTTAATTGAGATTTTTTCTGTACTCGTAGCTACTGTACGACTACTTTACAAGCAACAGTAGCCACAGCAGCAAACATCTAATAATAATTATTTTTCTTAGATTTACAAAATACGATAAGAATTCTGTATTTGAACATCATCTATAATTGTCAATATAAAATTTTGTACTAAGTTCTTATCTTATCGTCACTTTTCTGTTTGTTTTTTGTACGCCACCGCATTATCATATTTTAGGTATTTTATCTTGTGTAAATAAATCTTAAAATCGTTACTAAATCGAAAAAAATATTGGTCCGGGTGGTGATTGTGAACCCAACATAGCTAATTATATTCTGCAGGATATTTTTTTGTTGATCACCGATAATTTGTCGGCTTCTAATCATTTTTAGTTTTTTTTTCTATGGCCTTGATCTGTTCAACATATTATGATTGTACCATAGAGTAAAATAACTCAACCATTTAAAAATTTGAAAGTTAGTTTTTATCTGGTTCAGTTAGTTTATACTATGGTTAGAAAGTTCAATTTTATCGCTATTTTAACTGACTTAAAGCTGATTTAATTGTTATTAACATATATTAAATTTTTTCCAGAAAGTCCCAAAAATTACTTATTCTTCAGCCAAAATCAAAACAGTCTATGAAAGTTGGTTTAATTAAGAATATTCGACATACAAACCAGTACTACCGTACTTATAGTTTCTAAATAAAATACAAATTTATGTTGGTAGATCCGTAATATTTTGGGTTGAGAGTTGGTTAATCTTACCTATCTTTTCATAACGTTTTTGCGAAATACACACGTTGCCATCACTAACAAAGCACTAGCAACCTGAATTCCATTAAATATATTACGAGCATCTGTGGTATGTTTTCTCTTCAAACCTGGTATTTATATTCAAACCGCATTGTGCTCGTTGAAATGGTTCATAATTAGCATAATGACGGCTTTTTCCCTATGCATCTAGCAATTATTTAAGAACACCCTGCACTGAAAAAAATATTCGGTGATATTCACAAAAAAGCGGAGTAATATTTAATAAAAACTGATTAAAAATTAAACCATACAAGCGCTTTGTATTTACTGCGATTTTAGCAAGTCAATTATTACAACTTGCTGAGCAAATTTTATTACTTTTATTTCACGGTCGAACAAAGCAATATTTGTTACTGCTTTGATATATTTACTCCGCAGCATTTAAAATAATTTAGAAATTGTTTACAGAGCGCATGGTAAATAATGAAGTTAAGGTGGTGAGAGGTTTACAATGCATTTTAAAATCTGCGAATCGAGAAAATTCCAGCGCATTAATATTTACTCTGCACAGAAGCAAACACTCGAAACTTCTAGATTGGAGGAGACAGAATTCAATATTTAACATATTAAAAACCAATTTTAATGAAACACATTCACTTTTCGCAAAAGGCCATCGATTTTTCTTAAAATAAAGATGATAATCAATTACCGGATTGTCAATAAACTTACGTGTGAATTTTGATCAAACGTATTTTTCCTTTACAGCCTTGAAAGATATTGAATTGTAGTAATGTTGTTAATAATTAAATTCTCCTCATAAGCAACCATTTAATGTTCAGGGAGCTAAGTTGGTCCGGTGCATTAAAATCGGTTTATAATATTCTGAAATTAAAACAAGAAAGCAACAAATTTCGAAACCTTGTTCTATACGCGGCTGAATATAGGTTATTCTTGCTATGAGGATTATATAACAGCCTCTTGAAACTTTGTACTCTAAAAAGTAAATTATCCGAAAATCATAGTAAAACCGATAACCAAAAATCTCAACGTCCACCGAGTTATTATGGCTGTTCTTAAAGCTAATAAAAGCGTGAATTAAAAAATGGACGAGATCGAACCTTCGACCTTATTTTTACTAATGAACCAGTTTTATGAAGAACGGAAGAATCACCAACACCTTTCGTAATTAATGATATTCACCATAAAGTAATAGAAACAATATTGGAAACGAAAATGAATAACAGGTTCCAAAATTACCAAAACCGGAAACTATATTACAACATCAGAAAAGCAATTCGAATAACTGACAATATTTTGAGAAAATAAATTGGGATGCCGAGTTAAACAGCGATGACATGTGGAAAAATTGTACACCCATCTATAAGAATTGATTTATTCATTTCCGTGCCTATGAGCAAACCGAACAAAATCATCCATGGTATGACCGTCAACTTATCAGTCTTAAAAACGAAAAAGCCAAGGCTTATAAAGAAAACCTCAAATTGTGTTCCCAGGATAGTAAACAGAAATTTACAGCATATTACCAAAATTTTGAATATTTCGCAATCTAAAGGATAAAGTAAAAGGCGATCCGAGACACTTTTGGAAATTTTTTAAAACCAAACGCGAAATTGATGGTTACCCAGCCTGGATGAAATTTAATGATCAAAAGTCTTGTGATCCACAGGTCATAACCAACATGTTTACTGAGTTTTTCCAATCTGTATGTAAAGTGGAAGACATTGGTAGTTATAAAGATTCAACCTATAGTGAATATTCTCCTCTCTTCTTCTTTCCAAAGGTACCATCATATCTTTGGGTATTGAACCCCTCGTAATGGAGTTGTTTACAAATCAAAATAAGGAAAGTGTGAAAAAATCATTTAAGATCTGGACTTACGCAAACCTTTTAAGAATATATTATATCCAAGATTTAATTCAGATGAGTGGGCAGAATTGTACGGTGATACAATTACAGGTCCCTGCTATTTTGATGAATATCCGGCGGAAAGGTTTTTGCGTTGAGATAAGGATACAAGTTCATTTAGGTGCAAAACATAACATTTTGTGTAGGGAATCTGGAGATTTTAAAACATGGCTCGTTGATTATATTCCAAAAGTTAGAATTATTATTTCCAAAAACGAAATGGATGAACAAATCGACGAGCAAAATAAAAATGATTTTAAAAATGATAAATCAAGATGTTATTGTTATTGAGTTAGACGAATAGTGCATTAAAATTGGTGTCACAAATTTTGAAGTTAAATGCCTCAATAAAACAATAACCTTTAATATTTTGCAATTAAGTTAAATTTATATTTTATGATTTCTTTAGACTGAAATTTTTGTAACATATATGTGATATGTTTTGTTGTTTATTTAATAAATAGGCCGGATCCTCTTCTTAATTGAGAAAAAAATTTGCCTGTTTCTACCGGTGCGGTAAGAAAGAATAGATTACTTTCACCATTATCAACACGTTCTTATATATGTTTCAATATAGTTCTCTTTACTCAGGAAGCAGCCGCGGCAAAGTTTCTGTTACGTACACACCATAAAACGATCGTATCATCATAGTTCAGCTCCCTGGCGAAATTACTGGATTGTTTGCCACTACGGTGTGGTCTAGGCAAATTAAGTCGACCAGTTTTTTTCCGGTTGAAATTATCATTGTGTTCTCAATAAATATATCAGTGTTTTATTGCAGCAAAATTCATCACTGGCTTGGTTCGTCCCTTGAAATGTCTGCAAGATATCTTTTGATAAGGCGGCTTTGTACCTGTCCCATAGCTGAAGTGGGTTGGACAAACCGCAAGCCCATATGAAGATGACGGATAGCTCTTTTATTATCGCCGGCGAGTGACACAACCCTGTCTCTTTCAACGTGGGATTCCAGTGATTATCATTCTCCAACAACCCCATTTCCTTGTAGGTTTCTCGGAATGTTGCAAGCTCTAGTCTGTCAATCGTTTGAAGAATCAGAAAGCTAGTGGGTGCCCGTATTACATTAAGCAGTATCTTAAAACAATGGCACTCAAAGTTGCTAATGTGGACGGAGTATATGCGCTCGAGAGTTTCACTCGCCTTTATTCTTGGCTAGCCATCGACCGGTGTGCCTTATAACTGGCGCTCCACTCTGCCCCAATGCATTCCAGGTGTAGTAGTGATGTACTTCAGGATACAGTAAAGTTTTTGCACACATCAATTTGGCATAGCTGGAGGAATTCATGTAAGAGTTGTTCAAGTTGCGGTATCGCTGTTTTAACTATAAAATAGCTGCGGTAAAGTAAACCCGCTCATCGTTGAATAATGCACCGGCAAGTGGGTCGCTGTGAATGTTCCTCGTGCATTCGAATATCTGGGATCACTATTGGCATTATGTTGCTGTCAGGGGTTGAAGATAGCAAGATCAGTCCTTTATTCGGGTGAACTACGAAATCCCGGTGTTCAAAATCTCAGTTTTCGAAATCCAGGTTTTCAAAACCCCACTTTTCTTCTAGTTCTAAAGTCTTGATTTTGAAAATATTTTTTATTGATGCGGGCCGGCCGGACTAATAATATTTTAACATAAAAATAAGATATCTTGCCCAAAAATTTACTAGAAAAAACCAAGGCTGCTGCGAAGTCTGAGGCGGGAGTCGGTTGCGTGGAGTCGGTGCTATTTTATCGGAGTCGGAGAAAAACTGAACTCTCATTTTTTTGTCAAATTACAACAACAGTGCCATATGGTGACACCCGCTCTGTCCGAATGTCAAAATTCCACGTATCCAGTCAGTGATACATTTTGGTGATTCTGCTTTTAAATCTAGCAAGCGCCTTTGTGTTGTTTCATGAATCATGAACTGAACTGGATCAGATCAAGCGTCAAGAAATACAGCTAATATTTGATAAAAAAAAAAATTACGAAATATTCCTAAAAACAAAATAAAAATATTATATTTCCAAAACCGAAAAGTAACCCCATTGACACATTTGGTCCTTCGACACATGCGGCCCTTCGAGACATTCGGCCCTTCTACACATTCGGCCGCTTAATCGAAAAATCATTTTAGAATTCCATTTCCATCACGCGTATCGAATTTCAACAAAATCTGTTAAGAAATTGCCAAGATCCATCCCTATTAGTTATTTTCTAGAACTTCATCGCAAACTCAATTTTGAATTTTGTCAAAAAATCATTTACGTCATAAAACCTGTGTATGTCCGGGACACCAGTGACCGTGTCGCTGGTGAAAGGTCAACTCATTCACCACCATCCTTTTTTTTTAGAGAACTTCGGGCTGATCGGTTCAACAGAAGGATACTGTACTCGCTCCGTATACATCCAACAATAGTTTTCATTATCTGAATACACGAAAAATTATCAATGACAAGAAAAGTTATATTTTCACGTACATGATTTATTCAAAAACTTCTCATACACATTCACGTACCATATTACAAGTACTCGTAAATTTCGAAAACAGCACAATATTTTCTAGTGCATATTGAATTTGCTTGTTTCTGCTTTCGTTGAATATTGTTAATCAAAACTTATAACCCAATTGCATAATTTTCACTTCAATAAATGTATAAATCCTTCAAGATATACACTATGTACTCGTATTTTTTAATGCTGTTTTTATTGAATGAAAACTTTAAGTTTTCCAAACAAACTACTATTACGGATTTTTCCTTCACTCAAATAAGATTATACATTTTAAGTTTTTTTTTTTGCTAAGAATCTGAATTTGGAATGCATTTTTCCCCATCAACAATACTGAAATAATAGAAGCAAACGAAAAAAAAGTTAGAATGACAACAACAATAACAATGGGAAAAATATTTTAATAAACAAGATTTTCGTACATTTTGATTTTTTTTTTGTAAGCCATTTTAGCAGCATCCGACTCACTATATATGTACACGATTTATATACGAGTACGTAAGAACTAAAGTTTTATTTTTAAATCAAATCTCGATCCGAGTATATATTTCCAATATTCCCAAATTGAAATTATCTACTTATGAGTCTGTGTGTCTGTCTGTTGATGTCTAGAAATGAAATCGGCGATATGGAAATTGAGAGCGAAAATAGGGAAAACTCAATAACAAAGAAAATGTGGCAAGTAAAAAACGGTTGATGTGCAGTTTGATTGAATAATATTCATTCTGGATGTACAGCACTATGAAAAGCGTGGGGGTTCTTGCTAGGTAAATGAACTACTTTATGTTGATTTTGAGTCTTATGTGTGCGTGGTAAACTAATTCTTGCTAGATGTATATCTTTATTGGTTGTGATTGGTAATCGATCCTAAATAGTTAATGTTCGGTGATAAATAGACCTTTAAGATTTTTAACTAACAAATACACAACTAACAAATATTAGTTGAACTGTTGCAAATTAGATACTAAAAAGTCAATAATGGATATTATTTTTTATATAGTAATAAATTAAAACGGTATGATACCAAGGGGCCGAATGTCGAAGAACCGAATTTCAATGGGCCGAATGTGTCAAAGGGCCGAATGTCGGAGAGCCGAATGTGTCGAAGGGCCGAATGTGTTGAAGGGCCGAATGTTCAATGGCCGAATGTCGGAATACATTCGGCCCTTCGACATTTAAACCTTTTTTATATATATAAGATCAATTACTGGATCAAGTGTCTGGAATTTGTGGAATTTAATAATTTTCCACCAACCCGGTCCAAGTGCCGATGCTTTAACTTGTCCCATAAAAAATTTCCTTACAAAATTTCCATACAAGAAGCAGATTTCGAGTTTCCGATTTTCTTCAATTTTCCGTTTTCTCCTTAGATTTCCCGAATTTTCTTAGATTTTTTATATTTTCCGGTTTTCCTTTTGGGTTTTCCCAAAAGGATGGGTCGAGCTGTGCTCTAGGCCCATATCGCCAATCACAACATGCAAAAAATTGTCTTGAATTTTTTTTTTACAAATTCCAGACACCATCCCAAGCTAAAAACACAAAAATCCACACTTGGCAATCATTGTTGCGATGGTTTTCTGAATTAAAATACTTTAAACAATTTTTTTATAAAATATGCTTCAACTGTTCTGACATCGGCCATACATTTAAATACTGCCCAACTCCACCAACCGGTATGTTCTGTTATCGGTGTGGCTTAAAAGGAACAATCTCATCAAAATGCTCTCGGTGTGCAGGAAACTCGGCGAGGGGTTCATGGAGGTCGGGATTCTATGGACCACCGAAGATTTTGTTGACCCGGCCAAGTACAGAGGAACAAAAAACCAATACGAACCAAGAACCCGCGCCCAGGAACCCTCCAAACTCGGGTCATTCGACTCGATAAGCATTAACTATCTTTCTCAACCAAGGTTTTCGACCTTAACCTTACCTGATTTGACTCCTACCCCAAACTCGTCAGTTTTACAACCTACCAAAGATTTTTCAAACAAATCTGTGATCAACGAAAATACTGATTCCAATTGCCTGTTTAACCTATCCACTCGTGAAAATTCAACTATTATAAAATCAGTACCCCATCTAGAGTCAAATGACTAATTTCCAAATAACGCTCAAAAGATACGCCGTTCTTACGATGAACGCCGAAAAATGAGATTAAAGAATTATTGGGAAAATCGAAAATTTCAGAAGACCAATATCGTGTCATCCATCCTTAGCTCTGAAGAGGGAGACCTAAGACCTTATGCTAACGTTTCAAGAAATAGTGTGCCATATAAAGGGCTCCTACGGGCGTATTGATTTGTTGAATTATTTTTAGGATTTAATTCGAAATCCTGCTATATGCATTTGATAAAAAATCACTTTGTTGGCATGGTACAAGTACAACTGGTTAGGTATTGAAATAGACTTTGAATCATGCTGTATAAGATAGCGGAATTTTGACAGCGGAAAATAAGAGATTACGCTACTCGCCGGAAGTGGCAGCACTATCACTAAAGAGAATTATCTTTGTTATATAATTACCAGCGGAAATTTTTCATTCATTCTGTACACATTTTTTCACTAAATAAAACATCTCAGCGGAATAAAATATTAGAAGTGATCCTTAAAATGGCAAATAGATTGATCTCCGAAGTAAAGGAACTCGGTATATGAAATGTTGAAATTTAACAATAATCCGTCTTTCCGGCATTTCTTCCACTAGTAACCAATATTTGGTTACGACGACTATATGGAAAATTTGGAGATAATTTATGGACCAGAATTTTCACTAGAATTTTTTGAATTTCTGCCGCCAAATAAGTTATTTTCAGTTTTTGGCCAATATCTCAAAAACTTCCACTAGTAACCAATATTTTCGGTTGTTTTTCTAATAGCTTAGGTCATACTGAGACTATATGGAAAATTTAAGGAAAATTCATGAACTAGAAATTCATGAATTTTCCTTAAATTTTCCACTAAATTTTTTTAATTTTCTGCGGCCATATTTCTGAAAAAATTTTTAGTGAAAATTCTAGTTCATTAATTTCCAAAAATTTGCCATATTGTCTCAGTATGGCCTAAGCTATTAGAAAACCAACCGAAAGTATTGGTTATTAGTGTAAGTTTCAGTATGACCTAGGCTATTAGAAAAACAACCGAAAGTATTGGTTTCTTGTGGAAGTTTTTGGGATATAGGCCAAAAACTGAAAAAGCCGGAGAAAATTATAAAATTTTTGTGAAAATTCTAGTCCATGTTTTCCTTAAATTTTCCATATAGTCTCAGTATGACCTAAGCTACTAAATAAACTAGTGAAAAAATATATACATAATGAATGAAAATTTTCCGCTGGTAATTATAAAACAAAATTGACGAAAAATACATTTTACTGATGGTATTGCCATCTATGTTATGTTATTGGTATTACAGTCTTTTGTAAATAGGGATTTAATATTCTGTGTTACGTATAAACGTCGAATGATTTTGAGAGCGAGACCGATGTGAACCCCTTGTGCGTATGTGCGAGCGATTATAGAAAAGTATTTCTGTGCAGGTGACGCGTACGAAAACACAACAAAAATATTCTTCTATATTTTTTATGTAGTGCGAGAAATTTTTTTAGTATTTGGCTGTCTGAGCGTGAATTTGATGTAAATCAATTTATTTTTTTTTTTTGAATCGTTTGAGTTAAAGTTGAGTTAAAAATTTTTGTAATTTGTAAAAAATCGTTCAAAAATAATTTTTATTTTGGAGAACTTAGAGCAAAGTAACGCTCAAAGGTGAATTGATAAAAAAAAAACAAATTAAGAAGATCGGAAAAATTTATAACAATAAAAAACAATTTTTTTGGAAAATAACTTAAAGGTGCTTAATTTTGAAAAATTAATATTGTTTATTTCGGGATTATTCAATTGGTGGAATATTCTGGACAATTTTATTGATTTTCGTGCAAGAGTGGATACACTTGCATTACCTTCCCCATTTTTTCAGTTTTTTTTTTTTTTGATAAACGATAGTGATTAAAATTTAATATTTAGTTTCTGAAAATTGTTTGGTGTTTTTAAGTGGCGTGATTATCGTTACGGAGTCGCAACAATTCACGGGCGGCCGACACGTGGCTCCGCTACACGCATATTTACGAGGGGTGTGATTATTGGCAAAGACGCTGCCCTATTTAACGTTTACCGGGGTGTTGCCCAACAATCTGCCCTCATAAAAACTATCAAGTTATGAACCCTAAACAAAGGCCTCGGATAGTCATATCGGATTCATCACAAAATCGACCTCGGAAATTGTACACGGACAACGCTTTAAAAATGGAAACATGGAACGTGCTGAGCCTCTTAAGACCTGGAGATCTCCAGAACCTTTCAAACCAAGCAAAAAATTCGCTGCGTAAGTAGACTTGGTTTGGAGGTGAATAGTTCCAAAACAAAATTTTTAACAACACCTAGGAACATCTCCATGGCAAATCTCGAAATTGGCGACCATAACTTTGATAGCGTTGAAAACTTTAAATACCTTGGGTCACTTATAACCTCCTTGAATGATATGCAGGCAGAAATAAAAGCCCGAGTTTTCTACACCCAATCAAAATTATTGCGATCTAAACATCTTTCGCAGTTGTGCAAGCCTGCACTTTATAAAGCACTAATAAGACCTGTGCTGACTTTAGGAAACGAGAGCTAGACCATGACCTCTAACGACTGTAGATTGTTATCTACCTTCGAAAGGAAGGTCAACCATTCAATTTTTGGTCCTGTTAAAGTTGCGAACAATGAATATCGGATTCGCATGAACCACGAAATAAAGCAACTTCTCGGATGTAGCGATATTATCGGCTTCATCAAATCTAATCGAGTTAGATGGCTCGGCCGCGTTGCAAGGTCTCCACAATAACGAATGATTTACAAAGTGTTCCATCAACACCCAGTCGGTGTACGTCGCAGAGGAAGGCCCCGACTGCGCTGGCTTGACGACATCGAACAAGACTTACTCGCATTAGGATGTCGAAATTGGAGGACGAGAGCGATGGACCAAGACGGATGGAGGACGGACCGAGACGGATGGAAATCCCTTCATGGGATGTAAATGCTAGAGAGAGAGAGAGAGAGAGAGAAGGGTGAAGCCTTTCGCATTGTTATGGTTTTCGGCGAGAAATTATCTGCGGCGGCCAGTCGATGCCAAATATATTTGCGGTGAGACAACGCCCAACAATTATATCGAGGGGTGGCCAGTTGAGGCCACTGCATTTTCCTTTGGTTTTGGTGATCCAACGCCCAACGGTATCGGTGAAAACGACGCAACGAACAGATGGCCAGCCAGTCATTCATTATTTTGGTATCGGGGAGAGGCCCCGCAACGCTACAGGTGGCCAACCGGCCATTTGTAAAATTTTAACAAAAGGCGGGAAGACGTCTAACTTAATTCGGCGGAAAAAAACGCCACAACCGTACAAGGTGACCTAAACTAAGGCCCACAGGTACCATTATATTTTTTTTGTTGATTAAATTTAAAATTTAACAACATCCCAATTTTTTAAAATTTTTTTTTATTTTAATATATTTGGTGTAACCGAGTGCACGTCGGGTTTCGCTACCAAAGTTAATCCGTTCAGTTATGTTAGTCGATTTAGTTTTCTCCCTCAAAATTAATCTCGATTTGTTTGTTTCATTTAAGTGGGTTCGCTTTTAGCCTCCCTCCGCCTCTGGTCTTTTGGTGATTTTTTTTTGTTAATAAAAAGAGTACGGCGATTCCCGGAATTTTGTTTATTTCTTTCTTCGTCGGTCTATTTCGAAAATTTTTCTTTTCAGATTTCCTCATTTCATCTAAATAATTTTGCGGGTCGGTATAATGAGAGGGAAATTCTCATCTCGTGTCGGAGCTTCATTTTTACAGGCTGGGCTTGCCACTTTCCTTCATCTTCTTGGCCGGACATCCACAGGGTCGGAGTGGTGAGTCCAGCGTGTGTGTCGACCATTCAAGGACGACCGAAATATCCACACAGTCTCCTCGTGGCACTTCGGCCTAAAGAGATTAGCTGGATGTTTCTCCGCAAATTTGCTTTTGATTTTGATTTTTCTGTTCCACGATGTAGGGCAGGAGCAGCAAGCCTTTAATTCCCCCCATGACCTATGCCATTACCCTGAGATCTAACCGGCAAAATATCACAGTGAGAGAGTCCTCTGCGTGCTTAGCGAAATCTCCGGGTTTGCTTCGAGCCATCCGTAACAAAATATAATTAAAAATTAACAATCGCGTAATATAAAATTGTATTAGGTTTGAGAAAAATTTCCAGTATATTCCTAAATTATAACTGTATGTGTGATATAATCCATAAATAAAATCGCTAAAATTATTACAAAAATAATCTAAAGAAGTTTTATGGCAAGTATAATTTAGATTATTTTTGTCATAGCTTTGTTCTTCGTAATAATGCAATACTAAACATAAGAAAGACTTACAATTTTCTATAAAGAAGTATTTATCAAAAATCGTCATTTCCGCTAAACCCTCAAAATCCAATCTATCCAGACACACACACAAACAACTTCCTGTGACACTATTCTGGCTTTTCCTGGGAATCGGGAAAAATATTTTCGTAGCATTTTTGTCTAAATTGTATTTTTCTGGCCTACTAAGGGAACAAGTTTGGTGTTAATATTTTCGAAACAAAATGGGAATATATTTTACCTTATAAAAGTTTTGTGGAACAAAAGTTTCCCAATTCACTTTTTTCTAAACATTTTTGCACTAAACTTACTTTTTCAGTAGGCCAAAAAATATAATTTTGACAAAAATGCTATGAAAATATTTTTCCCAATTCCCTATTCCCAGGAAAAGCCAGAATAGGGCCACTGAAAACCAAATTTTCAGTGGCCCTATTTGCAAAAATGTGAAATGCCTCTTTAAACCGTTCTTATTGTCGAGATATTTCGATAAATTTACTTAAGTCGACAGTCTGTTTAAAGCGACTGTTCTTATTACATGTAAGTTGTTACAGATAACGGATCCCATTCTATATAAAATTTTATTTATGTAACAAATTTTTAAATTAACAATAATTTATAAATAATTAGAGATTAAATTAAGCTTACGACTATGTACACCAATAGAATTAATTTACTGCAATTTACATATATTACTCGTACACTGCTTTAGATAATTGTATTTATTTTTGAAAATTATTTCTGGAATATATGTTACCAATTTTTCGAAACATATTATTAGCACTATAGTTGTATGTAGCTGCGTATAGTGTTGCTGCTTTTACTGCATGTTTATGTCCATTTTCAATCCATATATGTATATATGCACATAATGTATGTGAACATAATCATGTTTTAAATTTCAAATATGTTGGTATAATATGTTAATGGGGGGATGAGAACGATGCATGGTTGGTACATGAAAAATCTCCAGAGAAATGTTATTGTCGAATATCAATTATTTAGCAATTTTTTGATTGTCACAAACAATAGTTATCCATTATAATTGATTATATTATAAGTATAACTTAATATTTTCCTAATAATAACGGTATCATTAGATAAGTGGGTGTTAGTTCGTGCGACCAAATGGCACAGTGGTTGAAGCTTTGGCGTTTTGATCTGTAGGTACCGGGTTCGAATCGTGCATCGTGCAGATGGTGATAAAATCTATAGTCAGTCATACATCCTCGAATTGGCTGGCAACGGCGTAAAAGTAAGGGTGGATAAAGCAAACCGCGAAAGAGTTTGAAGAGCCTTGGCCCCAGAACACAGATTGTAGGAATAATAAAAAAACTAAGTTCGGACGAAAATTTTCCTTAATTTTTCGATTGCTTAAATACAGGACTGTAATATTTTTTGTATCGGCTTCGGTATCGTTCGATTATGAAAAAAGTATCTCAATGGGAATCAAGTAGATTTCTATTTAATTTGCTTTAACTATAATTATTTTTACAAATTTTGTGTCATTTTAATTTGTGTTATCACAAATTTTTTAATGTACGGGTTTTATTGTTCGGGTGATTAAACATTTTATCACGTGCGTTTTGTATCTGAAAATAATAATGCAAAAACACAAAATGTTTAGTCTATAATGACGGTTTGATACCCTCTTGTTAGTGTACAGTGATAGACATTCGTATAGACGCACTTTGTTTTTTAATTATATTTCTACAACCAGGGCCTCTATTATGAAATTTTTCCGACGTCGTAAAATCCGTCTCGCCCCGGACATTCATATTATGAAACTAAAAAAATCCGATCCGCGCGGATTTTATACTATTATGAAATAAAAATCCCAGTTAGCGGATTTTACGACAAAATTAAATTGTCAAACCCGACAGGTAGTACATGTTAGTACATATCTCTATTAAGCGGACATAGCACCTTCAAATTTTCAAAAAATCGAAATTTTTTTTATGATAGAATATGTTAGAATGAACGTTTAAAAACACGATTTGAATGATACAAACATGAAAATCTCAAAAAAAAAATTTATTTATTTTTTATTTTATTTATTGCGTATAGCGCAATGATAAAATTGCGCAAAATTGATCGAAAAAGAACAGCGATGAAATAAATGGTTAAAGTGTTACTGTAGTTTTCGAGATAAATTAGGAGACATTATTTGCTGGTGTTACAAAATTACAGTACATGCTGGCAAATCCATATGCCAATTGAATAATTTTTCAGGGAATATACCTTTTAGAGTTTATTAAACGTTATTTTTCCTATTACGTAAAATCTTAAAATACAAATTTGACTAGAAATACGTCAACTTCAGTTTAAAAGCGGCACACCGGGCGAAAGCGAGGTGCCGGGTTCAAGTCCCGATAGCAACAGGATGCAAAGAGATTTTTCATCATTACATTACCCATTACGACCCGTGATGAAAATGAACAAAAATATGACTCCCATATGCTGGCCTAGAGTTATGCATTATGCTGATGGTTTTATGAAAATCGAACCTATAGCCATTGGCCCTCGAATTAGCTGGGAAACAGCGAAAAATTAATGACGGGAAAGCGAACCGCGAAATAATTGGGAGTGGATAGGCCTCAGACCAGATATTATGTTTCTATAGTGTTTTAGAATTTCGAACATGTTGAAATTTAGCTTTCGAATGTAAATAAACATTCGTTATGAATAATTAATAAAAAAAACATTTTATCCAGGACAGGTGGCCTCAAAAAATATGGTCCGACAATTAACTACACGCTCTTCTAAAAATTTTTAATTTTATATTTAAATTAATTACTAAATTGTTTCACAGAATTATACCCAAAAAGTTATAGGAAGTACAGAAAATATATATTATTGATTTTTTTTTTAGTTTGGAATTGTTTTTTACAGATGCAATGTATTTTGCGATATCCTGGTTAAGGGTCACCCACGATGGTTAAGGATTAATCCACTTTAGTCATAAACGACTTTTGGCAAAATCAACCTGTTTCCTGTTTCCATTATCATAAAATTTATTATTGACAAAATCCATTTATGTCAAGATCCATAAAAATCCAACAAATTCATCGTTTTTATTACTTTTGCAAGCCCAGGATCCATCGTTTAATTGTTGGATTCATTGGATTTTTATGGTTTTTGGAAACTAATTGAGAATGAATTCGAAGCAAACAAAAATGATCGATTACGGATTTAAATTTAAATTTGTGAATATTGAAAAATAATTGCTCCAATTATGTTACTCCTATAATCATGTAGATGTGTGTATCTGTGTCTGTGTCTGTTTTTTCTCCCGTGAAACTTCCGTTAGGCATTATTTCGCCAGGCAGGCTCAGCTTACGCTGCTCCTAATCGGCTGGAATTGACTCCTTACTGAATTCCTGCATCTTTCGAGGCATCTCAACTCTCCCAATGTCCGAGAGACACTTCCGCTTACAGCGATCCACCCATCTTCGGATGCCAGAATAAACTCAAGTATATTTTCCGGTGTTAGTTGAACCCCATATGTGCACAGATACTGCTTCTCTCCTCAGTAAATACACTCGAGTACTACGTGCTCTACATTCTCCGTCACCCCTACCATTTGTCGAATCACTCCATCTTCTCTGCCATACAGTGATCGCGTCAGCCTGTGCTAGTCGGCGGTTCTCTGCTTTTGTTCTTCCTTGGCCAGTAGATCTATTGGAGGCATTCCTGCAAGAACACACGCAGCGTCTTCTAACACCGTCCAAAAATGCACACAATACTTTCAAAGCGCTTAGCCTCTGAGCTGTTGCTACTCTTTGCCTATAACTATCCTTCTCCAACGAGCAGAACCCTAGTGCTCATCCGCACCGTTCTTGTGATCGGCATTATATGTGATAGTGCCACATTAACTCTCCTTGCTTGCTCGCTGAAGGCAGTGAGGTGTGTCTTATATGACAATCTTGAATCGATCATTACCCCTTAGGTACCTGATGGATGGTTGACTAACAATTTGTTGGTCTCCAATCTCTAAGGTTACGCTCTCCATTACTTTTCTGCTAATAAGACGGACAACCTCTGTTTCATGTTCTGCTAATTGCAGACTAGCAGATGTTAACCACTGTTGAATATGTCTGACAGTCTTATTACAGATCTCCACAATCTCCTCTCTGTGTTTTGCGGCAACTACAATCGCGATCTCGTCCGCAAATCCAATCACCCGTGAATCACTTGGTATGGGCGGTCGAAGTACAACATCGTACATCACATTCCAGAGTGTAAGACCTAACACTGATTGTTGAGGGACCTTACTAGTCACCTCTTAGGCTTTATTCCTTCCTCAGTATCATAAATCAGGATTCTCTCGCTAAAGTAGCTTTAAACTAGTCTCAGCAGCAAATATGTAGCTTCAGTTTGCCTTGTTGAATGTTCCGCATATCACTTGGTATGCCGAATCTGCAACCGCTTTCATCGCATCTACTGATGAGCGCGCCTTTCGAAAGCCATGGTGATGCTCTGCAAGGTTTCCCGCTCTAACTATAGCCTTTTGAAGTCGATCACATACAACTCTCTTTAGGGTTTTGCCTAGAGGACGGCTCGCCTGGTGGTTTGTCTCTTTTAACAACAATACTAGTCTTTGTTCCTTCCATTTACTCCTCCTCAGTAACTGGTGGTGGTTCATCATCCTACCTTCTCGTTGCCTAATACTTGTAATACACTTGTTGGTGAGAATTTTCCAATGAAACACATACACCAATTTGTTTCACAACATTTATTAAATTAATCAAAACCATTATTTATTTATTTAATTGACATTTAAAACTTTCATAGAAAATGTCACACCACAACACTCGCGTTCACCTAAAACCAAATTAAATCATAAATTAATGAACCAAATTTACTTACCATAATCCACTGCGATTTATTAAGCCCTTAAGGCTCATAGTTTTAAATACCTGAAAAAACAATAATATTATTGAAATTTATTACAGTAAAATTGAATTTATAATTATTAATTTGTATACTTACATTTCTTAAACACTATTTACACAAATGTCAACAAAATAATTACAACCAAACCTGTCATTAAATGTAATTTCTATGTAAATCAAAATGTAATAGAGTTTTGCGGTACAAATCGGTTCATTGTGCGCAAACGTAATATAATTTTAAATTTTATATAATACCGGGAAACTTAAGTTTTCTACTTAAAGTTTAAAGAAAGCTTTTACTATAATTCTAATTTTTTCTACCTTTTTTGGTTTACATATTAAATTGACAATTTAGCTTTTTAAGAAATAAATATTCATTCCTTTGTAATCTGTTGAACAGAAAAGTTATAAACTTATACGAAATAAAATACAGTGTGTTATCATTAAATAAAGTACTTTTACAATAGTTTGGTTCTAAGTTTTTCATTCAGTGTGTATCTAAATAGTGCAACTCATTTTCTCCATCAATAAATTCAACTCTAGCCAGCATCAACCACCATAGTTTTGCAGCAATTCATCTACTGGCTTTTCATCCATTTTTATTATTTGGCGGATTTTCCAGCACGACCACTTTTTCCACATACAACACTATCGGGTTGCTGCGGGAACAGGTGGCTCACTATGTCAGATAGCATTGCCGGGCATGTGGGAGCAGTGGCGTAATTGCTTCTGAGTATTTTCCGGTCCGATTCCATTTCCTGTATGGATTGCTGCAGCACGTTCTGGGTAGCCTCACAGTGGGTTAGATTGACTTGGACGACTTCCATTTCCAAAGCTCCGTTTTTTCTTAGAGAGTTACGTTTTTTCTACAGCCTTTAGCCTTTTTTCGCATAGCATGCATTTTGAATCTTTTTGGGATGTCTTAGCAAAGTGCACTTCTTCACCACATCTTATATTGAGCCTTGATCTATGGGCTTCATTTCTACAGTTCCATGACCGATACTTATAACCGTGGCATTTAAAGCAAGTAGTCAGCAAGTAGTCCATATTGTCCCGAATTCTGCAGAAAACCAAGGCAATTCTGACTTTACCCACTTCTACCACTTCCCCAACCATAGTGGTAGGGAGGCTAACAACTGCGTTCCTCGATAGGCCTTTGTGAGTGATTTAACATTACAGACAACTTTCACCCTTGTAAACTGAGATTCTAGAGCCTCACTCAGTTCTTTAGATATGGTGACCTCGTCCATGTCTTTGATCATCAGTAGTGCTTCCTGGGTCAAAGTTTTAACTGAAGCGTTGCCCCTGATTGCTTTCGCTAGTTGCTCTCGAAATATTGTGGTCTTCGGCTGGTCTCCTGTAGTGTGTAGCTCTAGCAATAGGTCTCCACTATTAGTTTGACATATGTTCGATACCCTTTTTTTAGCGTCGGGTTCATCTTAACTTTCCGCAGCAGATCGGCAAATGAGATTTCGTCACTATTCTTTATTAGCAACGCGTTCTTTTCCTCTTCACTTTCTGCCATTTTTGTACTGAACCAACTGTCGCATCCTCCAATTGATTTGAATTCGGGGTGTTTATGTCTCCATTATCCGACATAGATGCCGTGGTATTTCGCTTCTTGTTACCGTCTTTCTTGTGGAGTAGCCTTGGTATTCCTTCTCTTACTTTACCTACTTTCATCACTCTTAAATGGCGAGAACAATTTCTTTTAACTGGGATCCACAAGTATATCTTCGTTAGCTGCCTCCGTTGGTAGACAAACTAAATCTTACTTCCCGTCATTATTGATCGGTGAAGTTTGACACTGCTTTTCCAAACCGTTCATCTTACTTATAACTGAGCCATAAAGCATGCTAATGGTGCTTATCATCTTCTTGATCTCGCTATGCACATTATTCCTTGGTTTTACGAACTCAACCAGTTCCTTAATTTTTCTTCCAAGCCTGGTTCGCCTTATTCCTTAAGTTTCCTCTTTGTAATTCCCCAAATGTACTGGTCATCGCTCTCTCCTTAGGGGATCTCTGCATTTGGGCACTCTTTCCAAACGAGTTCTCTCTCTTCGCTTGTAAACATATCTGTCATATCGGCTAAGTTTGCCGCCGTTGTAACATTCACCACAGTTGCTGGATCTCGACCGTTCGGAGCCTGCTTGCTCACTCCCTTTGGCCAGTACTGGGTTTTCTACTCCCTATGCCCCGTAGTTAAACTCTCCTTAACTGAACTCATGTTAGATTCTTTTTCGAAGCATTTTATACTTTCTACCAAGTAGGTACACAGTTTCTCCTCCGAGGGTACAGTCGCTGACCAGAAAGCTTCTCACATAACTCTTAAGTGCATAATTTGCAAGTGCCTTATGTGATCCTCTCTGACTTCTCCCACAGCCTTGCTTCCTAGAACCGAGTTACCATCGACACGAGCGTGGACGTAGTCAAGCGGAGTAATGATGGAGAGGCTTCGTCTTGTACTTAAATACCAGATATCATCGCATTATATCCCATTCGTCGGCAGTCTGTGTCTGATGTCTGATGTCTAATGTCTGATATCTGATGTCTGATGTCTGATTTCTGGTTTCTGATGTCTGATATCTGATGTCTGATGTCTGATGTCTGATGTCTGATGTTTGATGTCTGATGTCTGATGTCTGATGTCTGATGTCTGATGTCTGATGTCTGATGTCTGATGTCTGATGTCTGATGTCTGATGTCTGATGTCTGATGTCTGATGTCTGATGTCTGATGTCTGATGTCTGATGTCTGATGTCTGATGTCTGATGTCTGATGTCTGATGTCTGATGTCTGATGTCTGATGTCTGATGTCTGATGTCTGATGTCTGATGTCTGATGTCTGATGTCTGATGTCTGATGTCTGATGTCTGATGTCTGATGTCTGATGTCTGATGTCTGATGTCTGATGTCTGATGTCTGATGTCTGATGTCTGATGTCTGATGTCTGATGTCTGATGTCTGATGTCTGATGTCTGATGTCTGATGTCTGATGTCTGATGTCTGATGTCTGATGTCTGATGTCTGATGTCTGATGTCTGATGTCTGATGTCTGATGTCTGATGTCTGATGTCTGATGTCTGATGTCTGATGTCTGATGTCTGATGTCTGATGTCTGATGTCTGATGTCTGATGTCTGATGTCTGATGTCTGATGTCTGATGTCTGATGTCTGATGTCTGATGTCTGATGTCTGATGTCTGATGTCTGATGTCTGATGTCTGATGTCTGATGTCTGATGTCTGATGTCTGATGTCTGATGTCTGATGTCTGATGTCTGATGTCTGATGTCTGATGTCTGATGTCTGATGTCTGATGTCTGATGTCTGATATCTGATGTCTGATGTCTGATGTTTGATATCTGATGTCTGATGTCTGATTTTTGATGTATGGGTATGTGTCTGCGTCTGTGTCTGTGTCTGTGTCTGCGTCTGCGTCTGTGTCTGTTTCTGTGTCTGTGTCTGTGTCTGTGTCTGTGTCTGTGTCTGTTTCTGTGTCTGTGTCTGTGTCTGTGTCTGTGTCTGTGTCGGTGTCTGTGTCTGTGTCTGTGTCTGTGTCTGTGTCTGTGTCTGTGTCTGTGTCTGTGTCTGTGTCTGTGTCTGTGTCTGTGTCTGTGTCTGTGTCTGTGTCTGTGTCTGTGTCTGATGTCTGTGTCTGTGTCTGTGTCTGATGTCTGTGTCTGTGTCTGTGTCTGTGTCTGTGTCTGTGTCTGTGTCTGTGTCTGTGTCTGTGTCTGTGTCTGTGTCTGTGTCTGTGTCTGTGTCTGTGTCTGTGTCTGTGTCTGTGTCTGTGTCTGTGTCTGTGTCTGTGTCTGTGTCTGTGTCTGTGTCTGTGTCTGTGTCTGTGTCTGTGTCTGTGTCTGTGTCTGTGTCTGTGTCTGTGTCTGTGTCTGTGTCTGTGTCTGTGTCTGTGTCTGTGTCTGTGTCTGTGTCTGTGTCTGTGTCTGTGTCTGTGTCTGTGTCTGTGTCTGTGTGTGTGTCCTTGTCCATGTCCGTGCCGGGAATGGCCGATTTCATAAATAATTGATTTTGTCAATAGTGGATTTTGACCAAATTGGGTACGGATTTTAGGAAAAATGGATTTTGACAATGATGGATTTGCTTAAATGTGGTTTCTTTTAAAAGGATGGATTTTAGGAACAGTGGATTTTGATATAAAGGATAAAGTGGGGCTCCGTCTGATTAACCCTTGGATGTATACTCTATCTAGCCAATCAGCCAATTAACATTTTACTGATGAAATATGAAAATATCAAATTCATTTCACAAAGTGGCATCTTAACAAAATAAATCGAAAATGAATGAGTACTAAACTATTTTATTTTTGGTTGCGATCGCTCCCCCTTTCATGGCGAATGTATCGAGATGTCAAAAATATAACAAAATATAAAAAATTCTACAACTCTGGTTTTTGAAGTTTTTAAGATTTTCATTAAGTTTTAATGTCTCGTTCAATCGCAAGATAATCTTTAGAAATTTCTAATTCTTTTATTTCTTTTTTTATTTCTACTCTGATTTTAATGAATTCTTCAAATTAGATTATACCAGGGTATAATAAATTTCGAGGGAATAACGGATCACCACGAGCCTTCGTGATCAAGGTCAACATACCGTCTTGGGATCAATAAGATACGGAAACCATTCCGGTTCTTTTATTTGTTTATTTATTTTCAACAAGGTGACCATTCCTAAATTCATTTTAATTTATTTTTTTCATAACGAGATGAAAAACCCGCCCACGCCGAAGTTCATGTCTGAGCTTCATTTTGACGTGTGACTTTAGAATTGGCTCGGTTTTTTAAATGTAATGGTGCTCCATCCTACATGTTCGAATGCGTTCGAATCCGTGGAAGACTTGTTAGATTGCTTAGTACCCCTAGCAGAGATACTGATACTATACCGGACTGGTTCTCGATACCGCACATAAAAATGTATGCATCCAATACGTTCACAAAACGAAAATCATTACACGATTTGGCTACTCTCATTCATTTATCACCATTTAGCTATTCTGCATTCATTGATGGAGAAGGGTAGCATAAACCATTTTCATATAGAACTGCCGGAAAAGAGGCTTTTAAAGCTTCAAAGCTCTAGTTTAAAGCGCTTATTTTGGCTATTCGAGGCTCTATAAACAAAATAAAGGGGCTATGAGTGCGTCAGGACTGAATTGAAACTGAGGTATTAACAGCTCCGTCGAGGAGCCTGCATAACGGGACGGACCAAAATTATTATTATTATTTTGAAGCACAGTTTTGTTGAGTGGACAAGCAGTGAAGACATACATCAGATGCTGTCAAAGATGATTATCTGAAACTTCATTTTTTCAGAGTATTGGCATTGGTTATGGAATATGAAGCAGCTGGGACAAGTTTACCTACTGATCAAATAGGTTGTGAACGGGTGGTTCAGAGTATTTTACAAAGGTATATAAATGGTGAGATTTCAAATTTTAAGAAAAAAACTGGAAGATCACTGTTGTATTTTTATTTTATACATACCACGATATAGTTGGTAGCAGAAGTGTCTCACGACAATAAGTTATTTAAAGATTGTTTATAGATTTCGAATTTTATTGCCCCTCGACTATGAACGCAAATAATAAACCTAAAATTTTTAATTTGTCCAAATAAAAATCTAAAAAGGAGAAATTGGACTTCTTTTGCCATTGACATAGTATAGTATATGATCTATGATCAAGTGATACAATTTTAACGGATTAAATTTTGATAAAAATTTATCAAAAAGATCGCGCAATTTGCTTATTACATTGACTGCTCATTGAGCTGTCATCAAAAAGACGAACACGCATAAATTTAATTGTAAATCATGTGATTGAATTTTTGACTCTGTAATAATCACAACAATCAGTTCCGAACAGATGAGATTATTGATTTGAAAAAAAATCAGTCTTCTAATATCATGTGACGACGACATACGCAAATATGTATTTTTATGATTTAACGAGTTCATTGTTTTTCCAACTTCACTGCACAAAGTTAATTTAAAAAACGTTATCTTATTTTGTTATCAATTTGTAATATATGTATCGAAAATATTTATGACAAATACATATTTTATAACATATGATGCGTTGACTAAATGGGGTTTACTAAACACTCTGTGTTGAATGTTTTCGTAAATATATTATAGAGATCTAGCAAAATTATTGCAATCTACTGTACCGTTTATGATTTGGTTTTATAACCGCTTTTTTGCATAATTTTTCATATACATTTTCGATCCATCAATTTTACTATCAATCAATCAATCAATTTTTTTTGTTTCTTTCCAAATTCAATTTTTCTTATTTTTTTATTTTAAATTTTCTATCAAAATATTTTTTTTCTGTGCGAATATGCGCCTCCAGTTTCTGTATTTGGATATACGTACGAGTACGTACTGTATACGAAAGGCACACAAAAAGCGATTAAGCTAAAATGTAGGAAAAAGCAACTTGTGTCATCCACAACGATTTAACACCAAAATAAGATTAAATGTTCGCGTGAAAATTAACTAAAATAAAATAAAAGTTATTCCATTTTTTCAGTGTCATCTTCTCCGCTGAAGATGAAAAATATATTTGGTTTCTTTTGTCTGTTATATACGCACAAACTTCAGATAATTGCATTTTAAGGTAATTTTTCTTTGTCGCTCTGGGTGACACACATCGAGAAGATAAACTCACATACCGAACTATATAGAGATTTACAGTGATACAACAAATTATTCGTATATGCTTATAAATGGTGTTTCATTTCAAGGTAAATTGCTTTGATTCTAAATAAAACTAAATAAAACACTAAAAAATCATTTTAATAGGCACGAATGTCACTTTATGTGAATGATTTTTTTTTGCTATTAATCCGGAAGTCCAGTTTTTTATCACTCTTCACAGCTCGTATTTCAGCAAAAACTCAGCAAGCTTATGACCAGGCCATAGACAAGTGACTTCACATACCGTTAAATAAAACAGTCCAGCGGAATTAAATCACACGAAAGCGATGATCAGTTGACAGGCCCTTTACTCGATATTAATCTTTCATCAAATGTTTCTTTCAGTAAATTAATTGTATCGCACGTTACATAGCAAGTGGCCCCGCCTTGTTGGAATCACATGTCTCTAATGGCAATACCATCCAACTCAGACACAACAAAAATTTGTAATCATGTATCTATACTGATCTCTGTTAACTGTAACCTTTTCACCAGCATCATTTTTGAAACCATATGGCCTGATAATTCCTTCGGTCCATAGAGATCATCAAATGATAACTTTTAGTAGATGTAATGGTTTTTGAAATGAAGAAAATTTTATATGGAAAGTTTGCATCAATATCAATATTGACTTCGGTCCATTCACATCCATAAAGATGTTGGATCAAGTCCCAATTGTTGTGCATGACGAAGAATCGGTTCATTTGGATTCTCTTTCATACTACGCACTTCAGCTGACACCGCCTGCTCGGTCTTAAGGGACACGCATTATTATTTAGTGTAAACATAGTGCGAAAGCAATCCGTAGTTAATCGTATTTACCGTTCTGATGTTATGTCAAGAATTAAGTTGTATTGGTTCACTGTTGGTATGTTGGAGTAACCTTCTTTTATGTTAGATGGCAAATTTTTTGGATCTAAGACGCTTTCACTTACAATACAGTCTAAGTTTAGAATGTTTTCCTATTAGCCAGTACATTTCACGTTGTTTTATTTTAATTTGCTCTTCATTTTGTCTAACGTGGCACATCCAGTTCAATCTTGAATCGAGATGCACTCTTAAATATTTAGTAGATCCAGCTTGGGGAATTTGAAGCACGTTGAGAAATATATTGAGGTTGCTATTTTAGTGCCGCAACGCGTATACTAAAATGTGGAGGGGTAAATATTTCGTGCATTTACTATACGTACATTAAATAGCCTTACTAATAGGCTTTCAAAATACCATGATAAGATACAGGGCTAATGGCTCAGTCAATTTTTTGCTATTTGTTATAAGAACCGATCCTTGAGATTTGCACGCGGTTTCATTATAAACATTAGGTAAATACTCTCAATTTTACGATATTATATCAGTCATATAAGCCATAAAAGTGTTTTTGATTACACTTCGATGTTTGCAATGTTAGACCTGCTATTCAGAATACGTGTCTATGTGATTTTTTGATGGGTTCTCTAAAGATTTTGACTGTTTTTCAACAAAAATGATTTCATTATTTGTTAAATTTTGATTGTCCATGTTGAAAAAGGATTTTTTGCATGGCAAAACTGGTATATCAATATTATCCTGCATCTATTTATAAGGCTACTAGGACCTCAGCTATTTTTCCCCGCAATAAATTAAACCCCAGTTTTGGGATTTTTCAGGTTTGCTTGCACAGATCCCACATGTTCAGGAAAAATAGCGTCTCTTTGGGTATTGTGTAGTGTTTTGCCGCATTTTTGATGGTCTGAAGAAAGTTTATATTTTTCCCGAATGTCAAGTTACTTGGCTTCTTTTATTTTGTTTTAGTGTATCGTGACAGACTTCATGTCCGGCTACCAGGATTATCTAAAATGTAGAGCTAGTGGTGGAATTATATACCAAGTAATCAAATTGGTTTGTTAATTATAATCAATTTCCATATTGGATTCATTTGAGATTTTTTGCTAGTAATGTCTTACGCAACACTCAGTCATGTTTTGAAAGAAACCTATTCTTATTTCTTCTGTGCCACCAAAATTTTTTCGTTTTGCCACTATAGCGGTCCCTGCAAATAAATATTTGTAATACCATTATATTGCGAAGGGAGATCTACCTGAATTACTTTTGTCACGGTAACATGGCGGGTCCTTTTATTGGAAATTAATTAAAAATTAAAAGACTGAAGGCTATTGATTTATAATGTTTATTGAATTTAAAGTACTGTAACAAGCGCTCGGCTTGTGAAACCACCCGAATAAAATACTTTTATCAATTTATTATGGCCAGTAAAAAACTAGAAAAAACCCTGACCAAGAAAATATTACAATAAACTTAATAAATTTAGAGGACAAAAAATGTTTCGTGAAACCTTTTACGGGAACTTGCAATCATTCAAAACCCGAATGGCACGTTTTTTGAAGTTCTTGGATTAAGGATCTCATGAAATAGGAGGTCATCTAACTGGCTCCACATCTAGACCACTCTTTGTAAAAAATCGGATAGAATTAGAGAGTTAGCTGTAGATTTAGATACCGTATTCTAGAATTGATTGAATACTTTAGAAAATGGATTCTTCTCGTGAACTTTCAAAACTCGCCTTTTTTTCTCATTGGTTGATAATCTCAATGAAAGGCGACAGCGTTGTGTCAACAGCTAATAAATGAATGTCGCAAGTTGTTGAGGCTACTAAGTCATTGTCAATCAAGAACAGCGTAGGGCCAACGACTCCTTGTAGTACACCTGCATTTACCTCACGAGGACTTGAAGTCAATCCATCCAAAACAACCTATGTTTTTTCTAAGGCCAACCATCATGGAAGCTTAATTTCTTCTACCAAGTTTAATTTGCTCCAAATATTTATCCATTTTATGATGATATAAATAGTAGAGATTATTTCAGTCAAGTTCCCGAAACTAAAAACTCTGAACTTATATCTTTATTCCTACTGTTACGAGAGACAGCTACATCAATGGATCAAAGACACGCGAAAAATAGTTTGCTTGATTTTGATTCCCAAATTCGAAAATAACATGGTTCCTTCATTTATTTCTTGGATTGGGATTTCTCAGTCAAGTTGCTTTCTTCACCAGAAGTTTTACATTATTAGCTCCCAATTTTGTTAAGATGATCGTTTCATCAAGGGTCAAGAGAGGTGATTTTTGTTTGTATTGTCCTGGCGATTAAAAAATTATTATATTACTAGATATCGATTTCGCCGAAGCGTCGTACGCCACACAAAATTTGAAAACACAAAAAATTGAAAATTGAAATTTGAACATTGAACATTGAACATTGAACATTGAACATTGAACATTGAACATTGAACATTGAACATTGAACATTGAACATTGAACATTGAACATTGAACATTGAACATTGAACATTGAACATTGAACATTGAACATTGAACATTGAACATTGAACATTGAACATTGAACATTGAACATTGAACATTGAACATTGAACATTGAACATTGAACATTGAACATTGAACATTGAACATTGAACATTGAACATTGAACATTGAACATTGAACATTGAACATTGAACATTGAACATTGAACATTGAACATTGAACATTGAACATTGAACATTGAACATTGAACATTGAACATTGAACATTGAACATTGAACATTGAACATTGAACATTGAACATTGAACATTGAACATTGAACATTGAACATTGAACATTGAACATTGAACATTGAACATTGAACATTGAACATTGAACATTGAACATTGAACATTGAACATTGAACATTGAACATTGAACATTGAACATTGAACATTGAACATTGAACATTGAACATTGAACATTGAACATTGAACATTGAACATTGAACATTGAACATTGAACATTGAACATTGAACATTGAACATTGAACATTGAACATTGAACATTGAACATTGAACATTGAACATTGAACATTGAACATTGAACATTGAACATTGAACATTGAACATTGAACATTGAACATTGAACATTGAACATTGAACATTGAACATTGAACATTGAACATTGAACATTGAACATTGAACATTGAACATTGAGAACATTGAGAACATTGAGAATATTGAGAACATTGAGAACATTGAGAACATTGAGAACATTGAGAACATTGAGAACATTGAACATTGAGAACATTGAACATTGAGAACATTGAACCTTGAGAACATTGAAAAATGAAAATTGAAAATTGAAAATTGAAAATTGAAAATTGAAAATTGAAAATTGAAAATTGAAAATTGAAAATTGAAAATTGAAAATTGAAAATTGAAAATTGAAAATTGAAAATTGAAAATTGAAAATTGAAAATTGAAAATTGAAAATTGAAAATTGAAAATTGAAAATTGAAAATTGAAAATTGAAAATTGAAAATTGAAAATTGAAAATTGAAAATTGAAAATTGAAAATTGAAAATTGAAAATTGAAAATTGAAAATTGAAAATTGAAAATTGAAAATTGAAAATTGAAAATTGAAAATTGAAAATTGAAAATTGAAAATTGAAAATTGAAAATTGAAAATTGAAAATTGAAAATTGAAAATTGAAAATTGAAAATTGAAAATTGAAAATTGAAAATTGAAAATTGAAAATTGAAAATTGAAAATTGAAAATTGAAAATTGAAAATTGAAAATTGAAAATTGAAAATTGAAAATTGAAAATTGAAAATTGAAAATTGAAAATTGAAAATTGAAAATTGAAAATTGAAAATTGAAAATTGAAAATTGAAAATTTAAAATTGAAAATTGAAAATTGAAAATTGAAAATTGAAAATTGAAAATTGAAAATTGAAAATTGAAAATTGAAAATTGAAAATTGAAAATTGAAAATTGAAAATTGAAAATTGAAAATTGAAAATTGAAAATTGAAAATTGAAAATTGAAAATTGAAAATTGAAAATTGAAAATTGAAAATTGAAAATTGAAAATTGAAAATTGAAAATTGAAAATTGAAAATTGAAAATTGAAAATTGAAAATTGAAAATTGAAAATTGAAAATTGAAAATTGAAAATTGAAAATTGAACATTGAAAATTGAAAATTGAAAATTGAAAATTGAAAATTGAAAATTGAAAATTGAAAATTGAAAATTGAAAATTGAAAATTGAAAATTGAAAATTGAAAATTGAAAATTGAAAATTGAAAATTGAAAATTGAAAATTGAAAATTGAAAATTGAAAATTGAAAATTGAAAATTGAAAATTGAAAATTGAAAATTGAAAATTGAAAATTGAAAATTGAAAATTGAAAATTGAAAATTGAAAATTGAAAATTGAAAATTGAAAATTGAAAATTGAAAATTGAAAATTGAAAATTGAAAATTGAAAATTGAAAATTGAAAATTGAAAATTGAAAATTGAAAATTGAAAATTGAAAATTGAAAATTGAAAATTGAAAATTGAAAATTGAAAATTGAAAATTGAAAATTGAAAATTGAAAATTGAAAATTGAAAATTGAAAATTGAAAATTGAAAATTGAAAATTGAAAATTGAAAATTGAAAATTGAAAATTGAAAATTGAAAATTGAAAATTGAAAATTGAAAATTGAAAATTGAAAATTGAAAATTGAAAATTGAAAATTGAAAATTGAAAATTGAAAATTGAAAATTGAAAATTGAAAATTGAAAATTGAAAATTGAAAATTGAAAATTGAAAATTGAAAATTGAAAATTGAAAATTGAAAATTGAAAATTGAAAATTGAAAATTGAAAATTGAAAATTGAAAATTGAAAATTGAAAATTGAAAATTGAAAATTGAAAATTGAAAATTGAAAATTGAAAATTGAAAATTGAAAATTGAAAATTGAAAATTGAAAATTGAAAATTGAAAATTGAAAATTGAAAATTGAAAATTGAAAATTGAAAATTGAAAATTGAAAATTGAAAATTGAAAATTGAAAATTGAAAATTGAAAATTGAAAATTGAAAATTGAAAATTGAAAATTGAAAATTGAAAATTGAAAATTGAAAATTGAAAATTGAAAATTGAAAATTGAAAATTGAAAATTGAAAATTGAAAATTGAAAATTGAAAATTGAAAATTGAAAATTGAAAATTGAAAATTGAAAATTGAAAATTGAAAATTGAAAATTGAAAATTGAAAATTGAAAATTGAAAATTGAAAATTGAAAATTGAAAATTGAATTTTTTGCATGGCAAAATTATCCTGCATCTATTTATAAGGCTACTAGGACCTCAGCTATTTTTCCCCGCAATAGATTAAACCCCAGTTTTGGGATTTTTCAGGTTTGCTTGCACAGATCCCACATGTTCAGGAAAAATAGCGTCTCTTTGGGTATTGTGTAGTGTTTTGCCGCATTTTTGATGGTCTGAAGAAAGTTTATATTTTTCCCGAATGTCGAATGTCAAGTTACTTGGCTTCTTTTATTTTGTTTTAGTGTATCGTGACAGACTTCATGTCCGGCTACCAGGATTATCTAAAATGTAGAGCTAGTGGTGGAATTATATACCAAGTAATCAAATTGGTTTGTTAATTATAATCAATTTCCATATTGGATTCATTTGAGATTTTTTGCTAGTAATGTCTTACGCAACACTCAGTCATGTTTTGAAAGAAACCTATTCTTATTTCTTCTGTGCCACCAAAATTTTTTCGTTTTGCCACTATAGCGGTCCCTGCAAATAAATATTTGTAATACCATTATATTGCGAAGGGAGATCTACCTGAATTACTTTTGTTACGGTAACATGGCGGGTCCTTTTATTGGAAATTAATTAAAAATTAAAAGACTGAAGGCTATTGATTTATAATGTTTATTGAATTTAAAGTACTGTAACAAGCGCTCGGCTTGTGAAACCACCCGAATAAAATACTTTTATCAATTTATTATGGCCAGTAAAAAACTAGAAAAAACCCTGACCAAGAAAATATTACAATAAACTTAATAAATTTAGAGGACAAAAAATGTTTCGTGAAACCTTTTACGGGAACTTGCAATCATTCAAAACCCGAATGGCACGTTTTTTGAAGTTCTTGGATTAAGGATCTCATGAAATAGGAGGTCATCTAACTGGCTCCACATCTAGACCACTCTTTGTAAAAAATCGGATAGAATTAGAGAGTTAGCTGTAGATTTAGATACCGTATTCTAGAATTGATTGAATACTTTAGAAAATGGATTCTTCTCGTGAACTTTCAAAACTCGCCTTTTTTTCTCATTGGTTGATAATCTCAATGAAAGGCGACAGCGTTGTGTCAACAGCTAATAAATGAATGTCGCAAGTTGTTGAGGCTACTAAGTCATTGTCAATCAAGAACAGCGTAGGGCCAACGACGATCCTTGTAGTACACCTGCATTTACCTCACGAGGACTTGAAGTCAATCCATCCAAAACAACCTATGTTTTTTCTAAGGCCAACCATCATGGAAGCTTAATTTCTTCTACCAAGTTTAATTTGCTCCAAATATTTATCCATTTTATGATGATATAAATAGTAGAGATTATTTCAGTCAAGTTCCCGAAACTAAAAACTCTGAACTTATATCTTTATTCCTACTGTTACGAGAGACAGCTACATCAATGGATCAAAGACACGCGAAAAATAGTTTGCTTGATTTTGATTCCCAAATTCGAAAATAACATGGTTCCTTCATTTATTTCTTGGATTGGGATTTCTCAGTCAAGTTGCTTTCTTCACCAGAAGTTTTACATTATTAGCTCCCAATTTTGTTAAGATGATCGTTTCATCAAGGGTCAAGAGAGGTGATTTTTGTTTGTATTGTCCTGGCGATTAAAAAATTATTATATTACTAGATATCGATTTCGCCGAAGCGTCGTACGCCACACAAAATTTGAAAACACAAAAAATTGAAAATTGAAATTTGAACATTGAACATTGAACATTGAACATTGAACATTGAACATTGAACATTGAACATTGAACATTGAACATTGAACATTGAACATTGAACATTGAACATTGAACATTGAACATTGAACATTGAACATTGAACATTGAACATTGAACATTGAACATTGAACATTGAACATTGAACATTGAACATTGAACATTGAACATTGAACATTGAACATTGAACATTGAACATTGAACATTGAACATTGAACATTGAACATTGAACATTGAACATTGAACATTGAACATTGAACATTGAACATTGAACATTGAACATTGAACATTGAACATTGAACATTGAACATTGAACATTGAACATTGAACATTGAACATTGAACATTGAACATTGAACATTGAACATTGAACATTGATCATTGAACATTGAACATTGAACATTGAACATTGAACATTGAACATTGAACATTGAACATTGAACATTGAACATTGAACATTGAACATTGAACATTGAACATTGAACATTGAACATTGAACATTGAACATTGAACATTGAACATTGAACATTGAACATTGAACATTGAACATTGAACATTGAACATTGAACATTGAACATTGAACATTGAACATTGAACATTGAACATTGAACATTGAACATTGAACATTGAACATTGAACATTGAACATTGAACATTGAACATTGAACATTGAACATTGAACATTGAACATTGAACATTGAACATTGAACATTGAACATTGAGAACATTGAGAACATTGAGAATATTGAGAACATTGAGAACATTGAGAACATTGAGAACATTGAGAACATTGAACATTGAGAACATTGAACATTGAGAACATTGAACCTTGAGAACATTGAAAAATGAAAATTGAAAATTGAAAATTGAAAATTGAAAATTGAAAATTGAAAATTGAAAATTGAAAATTGAAAATTGAAAATTGAAAATTGAAAATTGAAAATTGAAAATTGAAAATTGAAAATTGAAAATTGAAAATTGAAAATTGAAAATTGAAAATTGAAAATTGAAAATTGAAAATTGAAAATTGAAAATTGAAAATTGAAAATTGAAAATTGAAAATTGAAAATTGAAAATTGAAAATTGAAAATTGAAAATTGAAAATTGAAAATTGAAAATTGAAAATTGAAAATTGAAAATTGAAAATTGAAAATTGAAAATTGAAAATTGAAAATTGAAAATTGAAAATTGAAAATTGAAAATTGAAAATTGAAAATTGAAAATTGAAAATTGAAAATTGAAAATTGAAAATTGAAAATTGAAAATTGAAAATTGAAAATTGAAAATTGAAAATTGAAAATTGAAAATTGAAAATTGAAAATTGAAAATTGAAAATTGAAAATTGAAAATTGAAAATTGAAAATTGAAAATTGAAAATTGAAAATTGAAAATTGAAAATTGAAAATTGAAAATTGAAAATTGAAAATTGAAAATTGAAAATTGAAAATTGAAAATTGAAAATTGAAAATTGAAAATTGAAAATTGAAAATTGAAAATTGAAAATTGAAAATTGAAAATTGAAAATTGAAAATTGAAAATTGAAAATTGAAAATTGAAAATTGAAAATTGAAAATTGAAAATTGAAAATTGAAAATTGAAAATTGAAAATTGAAAATTGAAAATTGAAAATTGAAAATTGAAAATTGAAAATTGAAAATTGAAAATTGAAAATTGAAAATTGAAAATTGAAAATTGAAAATTGAAAATTGAAAATTGAAAATTGAAAATTGAAAATTGAAAATTGAAAATTGAAAATTGAAAATTGAAAATTGAAAATTGAAAATTGAAAATTGAAAATTGAAAATTGAAAATTGAAAATTGAAAATTGAAAATTGAAAATTGAAAATTGAAAATTGAAAATTGAAAATTGAAAATTGAAAATTGAAAATTGAAAATTGAAAATTGAAAATTGAAAATTGAAAATTGAAAATTGAAAATTGAAAATTGAAAATTGAAAATTGAAAATTGAAAATTGAAAATTGAAAATTGAAAATTGAAAATTGAAAATTGAAAATTGAAAATTGAAAATTGAAAATTGAAAATTGAAAATTGAAAATTGAAAATTGAAAATTGAAAATTGAAAATTGAAAATTGAAAATTGAAAATTGAAAATTGAAAATTGAAAATTGAAAATTGAAAATTGAAAATTGAAAATTGAAAATTGAAAATTGAAAATTGAAAATTGAAAATTGAAAATTGAAAATTGAAAATTGAAAATTGAAAATTGAAAATTGAAAATTGAAAATTGAAAATTGAAAATTGAAAATTGAAAATTGAAAATTGAAAATTGAAAATTGAAAATTGAAAATTGAAAATTGAAAATTGAAAATTGAAAATTGAAAATTGAAAATTGAAAATTGAAAATTGAAAATTGAAAATTGAAAATTGAAAATTGAAAATTGAAAATTGAAAATTGAAAATTGAAAATTGAAAATTGAAAATTGAAAATTGAAAATTGAAAATTGAAAATTGAAAATTGAAAATTGAAAATTGAAAATTGAAAATTGAAAATTGAAAATTGAAAATTGAAAATTGAAAATTGAAAATTGAAAATTGAAAATTGAAAATTGAAAATTGAAAATTGAAAATTGAAAATTGAAAATTGAAAATTGAAAATTGAAAATTGAAAATTGAAAATTGAAAATTGAAAATTGAAAATTGAAAATTGAAAATTGAAAATTGAAAATTGAAAATTGAAAATTGAAAATTGAAAATTGAAAATTGAAAATTGAAAATTGAAAATTGAAAATTGAAAATTGAAAATTGAAAATTGAAAATTGAAAATTGAAAATTGAAAATTGAAAATTGAAAATTGAAAATTGAAAATTGAAAATTGAAAATTGAAAATTGAAAATTGAAAATTGAAAATTGAAAATTGAAAATTGAAAATTGAAAATTGAAAATTGAAAATTGAAAATTGAAAATTGAAAATTGAAAATTGAAAATTAAAAATTGAAAATTGAAAATTGAAAATTGAAAATTGAAAATTGAAAATTGAAAATTGAAAATTGAAAATTGAAAATTGAAAATTGAAAATTGAAAATTGAAAATTGAAAATTGAAAATTATTGAAAATTGAAAATTATTGAAAATTGAAAATTATTGAAAATTGAAAATTGAAAATTATTGAAAATTGAAAATTGGATTTAAACCAAAAGTTCAAAAAAGCGTTTTAGTTTTTTCGATAAATTGGGGAGTTCGATAAATTGGGGAGTTCTATGAACTTTTGGAGGCCCTTATAATTTCATCCTCTAATAACTGGTCAATTTATTTTTCTACTTCACTCCAATCATGCTAACTGGGTAAGGATACGATTTGGCATAAATGGGTTCGTCGGTAATTATTTTAATTTCCGCTTTTACAGCCGTATCGATTAATATTTTAATCCAAATATTTTAGGTTCTAATAATATTTTAATATTTGACAGAACCCTTTGAAGATTTTGTTTTGTTTTGTGTGGAACATGAGTATCTCAAATCTCGAGATTATTTACTTGCGATGACTGTTTCTCTTTTAGTGGTTACTTTTATATTTGGCATACGTTGTTTTTTCGATTGGTAATAGCTTCTAGTTCTTTTAAGGTATCATACCCGATTATCCCGTCGACTGATTTATAAATTCTACCGTTTTGTTGATTTTAATACTTATTAAAATGGCCCAAAACTTTTTCTTTTATTAAAATGGTTCCATCAGTGGATTTTATGTTGAATGAAGGGCCTTTGTGGGAATCGGTTTTAAGGCAAGGTCTTGTTTTATGAAGTTATTATTTTATTCTGTGTCGATGAGTAATTGAGCGTGTTGTTACCCCTCGTTCTATACTCTAGGAATGATACGCTAGAGAGGCATCTATTGAAGTCGGGACTCTCTTTCATTACTTAGTTGTATAGTTGCATTTCTTCTTTAAGAGATTCGAGATGATCAATTCTTTGACTTTTTCACGAGGCTCATTCAGATAAGAAGCTTCCCGTTTAAATGTCGTCTGATAATTTCGGTTTTGGGTATTAATAGATGGAGCCAATTCCATTGGTATTTGCGGTTTTGGTTCAACTAGTCGAAAAGGTGGCATTCTATTATTTTGGAGATGGACGTTGTAAGCAATATTTCGTTGGTGTGGCGATATATTGTAATCAATATTTCGTTGCGGTGCTAGCGTAAGTGCTTGCTTCCTTTATAGACTTTGCAGATTCGTATGAGTTAGTAGATTGATCTAAAGTTTAAATTTGGAAATTCTAAGCACGAAGTATATGCTTCTGGTTATGCTTATGGTCGTTTGATAATTAACATCTTGGATGGTTCAACTTTTAATCCTCGAATGAAAAGAGTATTCTTCAGTTTTTATCTTATTGACGATTAACGAAAGTTGATGATTCTGTGAGATGCTGCTGAGTTAGTGTTCTAATGTTCTAAGATCTCCCATATCCGCATAATGGAGAGACAAACACTTTTTTATTGAACCTCAGTCGTCACTAAAGGTATTATATGTTATGAGAGTGGCATCGGTATTACCTCTTATTTTCGGCCTAATAGTTTGTAGTACAGTTCTAACATAATGTGAAATATATTAGGTAGGATTGCCGTCGAATGTTTGTAACTCTTTAACGTAATGTGTGACTCTACTAATGCTAGCAAGATACTGCTCGGTTCCTGGTCTATTAACGTTTCTGCTTTCTGGATCACTGAATTTCAAGTTTCAATATACTCTGATTGTTCCTCCTCGAAAATTCAGATAATTAACTCGGTTAATTAACTTAACGAGAGTTTAAACACGGGTAAGCCGTAAATTTACTTTATAGATATTCTACTAATGGTGCGGATTACGTGTATTGATTATGTTCTCGTGGAAATAATTGTATCCACGTAGCTTATTCACTTTTAACCACTCCAGTTTCGTTATTGTGATGAAGGGTGCAAAGATTCTTTATTTACCACTACTGATATTGTTCCCTTGGTTATAATTCGGAGCGATTAAAAAAAATGTAATTTATTTTAATCTTTATTATTATACTACCAAACGAAAACTAATATAACATTATTTTCTGTCTTCGTCGTTTGTGATGATGATAAAACAGAATGCTCCTATTTGTTAATTTAGATTTTTGAAGAATATAGACTGTAGATTAATTATTATCATAATCCGTGCCATTTAAAAATTGTATAGGATGATTTTAAAAGCCTGGGATGGGATGTAATAAGTATTGTCTGACGTTTTTTCTGGGAAAAATACTAAGAAAACTTCACACAATTCGTAAAAGCTTTGTTTTTACTTTTCAAAATTTTTGCAAGCAACTCAATGTGATCTTTCTATGGAAGCTGCGCTACCGGTGAACCGATTTCAGCCAAATAACACTGTGACCTCAATGTATGCGGTAGAAGTTTAAATATAAAGTTTGGTCCCGATTAATGAAGCTGTATAGGGACCCAATTTTTGTAAAATGTCAGTTTTACCAAGAGTCGTGTAAGTTTAATTGGTACTAAGTTTAATAAAATATTGGTAAAAGAAAGTCCAGTGTAGGCCACATCATATTCACCTATATCCATTTATTGTAATAATTAAAACGACAATCTAACACAGAAATTTAAGTGATGTACGAATAATTTATTTACCACTGTATTTAGGTTAGAGTATATAAGATTTAGTACCGATAACAGTATTGTAAGCAAAATTATGTTGTACACAGTTGAGCTCATTGTATTTATTATATAAACATGTCGATAAAATTCGTACGCAGTTAAATGGGTCGTGTAGGTTTACGTAATTCTAAACAACGCCAACACATTTATGTATATACAAAAAAACCTACCCCAATATAATTTCAAAAATACAATTTAAGGGTGTCCAAACTGATGTTTCACATATAAACATAAAAACACAATCATGTTATGTTTTAATGTTACAAATTGAGATTTTTTTTTATGTAACCAATTATTGTTGGTGTCAATTTTGATTAATTTGATTTCAATTACGTGTGCAATGGTTTTAGGAATCGAACATTTTCATATTTGTATGGTTTAATTTATTCCACCCACTTATACGAATCAATATTATACGTAGGTAGGTATATACTACCCAAAAAACAATTTGGGTTGTAAATGACAAAAATTAGATCACCAATACATTTTAGCATTTGATACATATAAATATTCATGGCATGAATTTGCGGAGGATATACTCATGTCGAGTTGGGTAATTGGGTTTTGTCATAATTTCTCTTTGTCTGCCAGCGGGATAATTTGGGTGAGGGGTTTAACATAAAAAGAATTTCTATATATGACAAGTGATTCAATCACATGTTTCTGTTATATTCTGTTGTTGTATTTTATGTAATACGATATACGTCTATATTACAAGGGGTGACTAAATTTTAAAGTTCAACCGTTACATACACAACATAAACACACCACTTTTTGTATTGAGGATATCCTTTTACATATCTAGCTCTTAACTGAATTGACGTTGACATTAATACCAAGATTTACCTACATTATTATCTATCTCGAAATATAAAATCCTTAATCTTTAAATATATGTTTCTATAAACTCACTTACACAATTCTTTGTATCGCCCCTCATAAATAGTATTTTGATTTTTCACTTAAAGATTTTCACTTTCCCTGTTCTATTTTCCATTCTGTTACCTCGATATATCGTACATTGAATGTTATGTGTATTGCTTTTCGGGTTTAAGGATCAAAATAATAAAAAGGACATGGCATCAAGAAAATTTATTTAAATAATAAGATAAACATTTTCTTCAGGTACATATATACCGTTATTTAGGTACAAAGAATGTATAATACAAGGAAATTGTATGAAAATGTGTACTTTAACAAGCACAACAACAACACAATACAACACAAAAGAAGAATGAAATTTTTTTTTTCTTGGTACGGTTCTTCGACTATCTATATATATTCGTTTACCTTTAAATGGGGAAAATCTCTTTATTACGTTAAAAAATGTTGCTAAATAAGATTTTCGATTATACAATTTGATTTTGGGTGTATTGTTTGGAGTCAGGTGGATTTAATAGTCCCTGTAACGGATTATCATAATAAGCCAATAATCGGCAGTCTAAAAATGTTCTCAAATTTAAAAACGAATAGTGCGTTACCAACGTTTCCTGCGTTGCTTGGTGGAACGCTTCCTTTGAATTGCTGTTACAACAAGTAAAATGCATCACGATATTTATTGGGGTGTACAAATGAGTTTTTTTTTATAAAAAATGGTACAATGTATTTCATCCAAAGTAGTGTCCATCGCTAACTCTGAATCTTTCCCATCTTTCACGCAGCATACGGATTTCGAACGTATGGCTTCTTTGTAAGCGGTGATCATGAGTCATTGACCGGAACAAATGGTACTTGGAAGGAGCAATGTGGTATAGGGAAGAACATTCCGTTGGGCACCCCGAAAGTTTCCTCGACAACTTACAGCATGTGTCTGACCGTTGTCGTGCTGAAAGTTCACTTTGTCATGTTTTTTGGCATATTTTGGGCATTTGAGCTTCAATGCTTTGAAGTTGAAGCATGACCGAGCTTACCCCACGGTTTTCTGCGCTTTGGATTGTCGTAGTTGATTCATTTTCCGGCTCCTATCTCGATTCGATGCAAAAAACCTTTCCGAATTTATTTTTGGAGCAGTTGTACGCACGTAAACGGCGTTCGACGTTTTTCTTTGTTTAGTCATTCCTAATGTAAGTGCAAATTCTTCTTCCGTTTGGCACGAGTTTTCATCCAATAATTGTTCCAATACCACGTCTTCGTACACTTTCTGCCAGACGCTGCTTTCTTTTTCTCTTTACCAGCAAATTCACATTTCTTAAACTTTTCCAAACACTTTCGATTACTTCTCTCACTTAAGGCAGCCTCATCATATACATTTTCAAGCAATCGATACGCCTTCGCTGCAGATTTTTTTAAAATAAATCGGTTATTCAAATTTTCCACAATTGACACTTCTTCACCTCAAAACTCGACATTTACCCAACAAACAAAATATATGATGCTGATACAAAATCGCTAATATTTTACGGTCATTTTGTTAATCTTAGGATGTGACGTTTTACATCGGGCTATTTAAAAGATTACTTACTGGTGGTACCATCTTTTGTCGAACGGGGGGGACTTATTTGTATATACCCAATATATTAAACCTATCTAATATACTTCTGACGAAGAAGTCGAGCACCAGAATATAAAACAACTCTAAATTGTATGCACAATAAACTAAAATTGCTAATTAAAAAAATCAAGAAGGAATTCATCAATAAATTCCTAAGTGGCCTTACTAGAGAATAATATACAGAATATTTTCTTAAGAAATCGACAAAAAGTTCGAAATAGCCCAAATCCCACCTGTTAAAAATGAAGTTGGAACATGGGCTATCAGTGCAAAACAAAAAGCTTCGTTTTTCGCAACCCACCTTGACAACACATACCTGCAGGCACTACAGTAAATATAAAGTGGATAACTACTTTACAGATTTTTATCTCCGGTCAAATAACATAAGCTCTTCCTTAAAAAGAACCACACAAAGTTCTCCAAATAATTAACGCAGTGATCAGACTTAAACACGCTCCAAACCAATGGAAAGTCGCCAAAGTAATCATAATACCTAAACCAAACAAAAATTCGTATCAGACGATGTCTTTACTTCCAATAATTTCAAAAATATTCAAGAAACTACTCCTAAACAGACTCAAACCAATAATAGAAAAAGAAATCTTATTCCTCCATATCAATTTGGCTTCAGAGAAAACCATTCAACAATATTACAAGTTCATCGAATTACGAGTAAATGCTCAACATTTTAAACCAAAAATTTGATATTGCTGCTTCGAACCCCATTGGAAACTCCGCAAATGCAACTTAGGATCCCAGTTCAAATAAACCAGCGAAACAATCTTTTGATGGAAATAAAAGAAACTTACATCATGGCTAAAGACGACCACAGAGCTATTTTAAATGTTCGAAGGAGTGGTTCCACTACAACAGTTCAAAATGTACCTGCAAAAATATACGCTGTCTTGCCCCCAATCGAAGCTTTGCGAGTAAAAAGAACCCCCATATTACAAATCTCATTTTTTGTTGAAATAAACAGGAAAAAAGTATGTTAGTATTTTTTTAAATAAAACAAAGGAAACGATCCAAAAAATTAAATCGTTAGCTAGGCAGAACCCTATGTACAACAGCTCCACCCACGCGATATGCAGCTTCATTGAAGAAAATGCATTATCCGCGTTCATTTCCGGTTTAAGAAAACCAGATTGTGGATATGCGGAAGCGGCCAAGCCGAAAAGCATAGACGAGGCTTAAGCCTTTATATGAAAATTGTAAATTTATTCACACAGCACAACAAGGAATATTAATCCTAACTCTACAAATCCCAAATATTTTGGTACTTTTACATATGATAGTAACCATATGTCATATTCAAAAATCATTACTTTCGTAACTCATTAGGACTCGATGTGGTGAAAATATTTTTACAGCAGGTTAATAAATTTTTTTTTCAACAGGTCATTAAATTTACAAATTGTTTCTGCTTCAATATACCTTCATGCATCTTCATCGAAAAGTGTCGTTATGCTCTTGACCAAATTTGGGGCTATTTATAAGTGTTGAGTGGTTTGTCTGCTTGTTCCTATTAATAGGTTTATCCAGTTTCCAGTTGTAATGCTTTCCTCAGCGGTGATTTCATCATCAATAGCAGGGTTGGGTGTCGTCCCAAGTCTTGCTCGCATTTGAATACATTTTTTGAGTTTTTCATTCTCTTTCTTTAAAATTGAAAATTTTTCTTTCAATTTAGTCGTAAATTCTCTTAATTGTTCACGGAACTCATCGTTTTCCTTCTCGTTCTGAAAGATATTTCCAGTAAAAGATCTTGGTGATTGTGGTAATGGGACTACTGATATTTTGTCCTGGTAATGATTTATTCAGATTTGAATTAGTAGTAGTTTCTTCAAACACTCTTTCCAATTACCATGATTCAATCTCATGTGTTCTATTGTTCGTAACATTCTGGTAGAATTTTGACCTCCTTAAAAAAAGGTCGTCTCAAAGGAGAACTAACCAGCTCAAAGTACTTCTTGCCCTTTACCTGACATATTTCATTAAACTTTCTCTCCCATTTTCTCCACAGATTCACCTGAAACATGCGAAGTACATCTCTTGCATCCATGAACTCATATTCATTTACACTTTCTACCAAGCAACCCCGTTTCGCAAGCATATCGGCTCTTTCATTACATTCAATTTTTAGGTATGAAAGTATCCATTGAAGAATGACCTCACTCCCACAAGATTGGAGGTACTCATACAATATTTCCATATACTCATTTCCTTGAGTTCTCCCATCCTTACTAATTAACTCTAACCCACTCCGGGAGTCGGAGAATAGCATTACTCTCCTCTTCCCTTGTGTCATTGTTAACATGTTCCCTTCCATAATTCCAATCAGCTCTGCATTCATTATAGAAATACTGTCATTCACTCTTTCGTACACCTACTCGATCATCGTTCACACCAGCACCTGTAAATACTTTCACATGTGCCTAATAATTCAATCGCATTTTGCAAAACTCACTCTTAACCAACAACTCATTCATCAACACTTTTGTTGTATCACCAAAAATCACACGCACAATTAGATTTTTCGGAAGGTTTTTGGGCTTACGGACCTAATCATGGCAAATATGTACATTCATATTCTCTAAGATCACCCGTGACGTTTGAGTTCTTTGGTACTCCGCTCCTTTCATTTCATTCAACAATTTGTTGCCCTTAGTCAACATTCGCACAGTCTCTCGCACGGTGATTTATGCCCTCTTATAATTAGGAGGTGAGTCACCCAGTTCAGAAAATAGAGTGTGTATTTGGGTTGAATTAATCGCCCCTAATCTCACTCTGGCACAAGCAACTTTGCACCCATCACCATAAACACTCATTCAACACGCAGTTTTAGATGGCACTACCGCCTTTCGTAATATATCAGTCACACAAAGATGCGCTTTTCATTTCGGTTTACTCACTAAAAGGGTGACACATTCAATCTGTTTTTGCAATTATCGGTCAATTTATCCATTTACACAATTAAATTCAATCGCTTATCAATCCCGATTCCCAAATACTTAGTCAAATTTACACACTCCATTCTCTCATTATACACTTGCATATCTACCATACGATTTGTTCGAAAAGAAATACTACGCCACATTTTCTCGAATTTAAACCCAAATTAAATTCAGTCAAACATTCTGTTACCTGATTCACACATTCTTGACTGAAGGCCTCCTCAATGTTCCTCTCTTAGTCCATCAGGACAAAGTCATCTGCAAATTGCAAAACGACTTTGTCCGAGGAGTAAAACCTATGTACCGAGCTCGTGTGTTGAAGAGAGTCAATAAGATTTTACTGCCTTGGGGAAGGCCTATATTCACCCCTTCCTCCAACCTTTACCCTCTACCACACAACAATAAATTTCTCTCATTCATAAACGCATACACTCATTTGTAAATTTTCCAAGGAAACCTCAGGTTCATAAGGGCCTGAAAAGGCTTTTATTTTTCTTTTCATACTTCCAATAAAACTTTTCTACACATTCATTTGCTGAGTGGTTGCGACGGAACCCAAAGGTGGTTTCCGGCAACAAATTACCCTCATTCACTATTTTATCCAAACGACCTTTCATCATACCATTCACAGTTTTGACAAATACATTCAACATACATATTCCCCTGTAATTTGTTGATATATTTCGGACTTGATCTCTTTTTAAAAGGGGTACCACCCTGCTTTGCTACCATTTTTCCAGTATTTGAATACTCATTCATACTTGATTGAAAATTCGAAGCAAAGCCACCTTGGCTTCGAACTCCAATCTTCCAATCATTTTATAACTCATTCTGTTAGTTCCGGTGGTATGAGATTTTGACGTTTCTAGAACCCCACGGAACTCATCCCATTCAAACTCCTTACACTTGCCATTCATAAGTTTACTTTCACTATCAGGTAACAAAAATTCAGTCCTAACACCCAAATTATTTCTAACATCCATCATCACCTCCCACCAACCCACTAAACATTAATGTTAAGTCTAATACATTGGCTGTCGACCCCACAGACGGGATCATTGGTGAGTCAACATCGTCCAGGATCACGCGATCGAAATCCAAAATGAGTCGAGTCTACAAGTTTCCACAAGCATAATTTCTTTCACACCCCCAGACTATACAATGCGCATTCTAATCACCCCCAACAATCAGGTCACTTTTTCCTTCCATCCAGTCAAACGAAGTTTGAAAATCTTTCAGGTTTTTTTTCTCTATCACTTACTGATACCAATAGAGTTGAATATACACTCACAAATAACAAATTTATCTCCAAATTCCAAGTTTTGTCAGCGATGAACTCGATGCGCTCGAATATCGGTGTGCCGCACAGGACTAAAATAGTACCCTTTTATCCGAAACGTCTTACCGTCACGCTCCCAATTTTCACACAAAAGCATCACGTTCACATCATTTTTGGCCAGATAGGTCCGCAACATATCGCCATTCGCAAACATGCTGCGGATGTTTATCTGACCAATTGCCACGCATTCATTGGATCTTAACATTCGCTCTGCCATTCAATAGAAAGGAAGAACGGAACAAAATATTTAAAAGGCTATGGATAATGGGTTTTCCCTCCTTCCTTCCCTCTACAATTCTATATATGTATAATAGTTTGGATAAAACTCCAGTGGTATTGGCATTTTGGCGATAATAAAGTTCTGTGGCCTTAAAATATGTTAAATGTTCATCGGTTTAATGATGTCCTTCGCAATCTGAAATGCCGAGCATCTTTGGTCAAAAGCTGTGTGTTCCTCCTAACAGTTTGCGCAAATAATTGCGGTTCACAAATAGTGCCGGCGTGTCAATTTGAAATGTTCTTAGCACATTTTTGGCATACCGGCACCCTTTCACATTTTGTCTTTGTGTGTCCAAATCTCTAGTAGGTGTGACGCCTCATTGGATTTGGGTAATATGTACGCACCCGTCCAGTTTCAGAAATCCGGCTTTTATAGTTAAGGACAGTTCAGTCATATTGAATGTCAAGATCAGTAGTGGAGTATCCGTGAGTTCATTCTAATACCTTTTGACTTTTCAATTCCTTTGCGATTTCCGCTTCATCTGTCATCAGCAAATCTCGGCAATAAACTACCCCTTTCGTGTGATTTCAAAACTGATGTTCCTCCAAGTGAATCTGCATTTCTCCGAGGTTTTCGCTGCTAACATTTTCGCAATTGTCTCTTCTTTGTCCAACAATACCAAAAGGTCACCAGTTCTGGTGCGCTGTGTCTCCTTGATTTGCGTTGTGATACTCCAATAAAAGTTGTATTAATGTCAACCCTTTTCATTAATAAATATGTTTGGGATGATTTTAAGTCATCAAAAAAACTCATTTTTCTTTTAATTTTACTTTCGTCAAGTCTCATGTAACCACAAACAATAAAGCTATCAGTGGCCCTATTCTGGTTTTCCCCAGGAATAGGGAATTGGGAATTAGTGATGTATTTCTAGCAGCTGGGAATTTTTTGTTCCATACAGTGGATTCTGGCGTTTGGGATTTTTTTATATCGGGAAAAAATAATTCCATTTTATAGCAGTTTTGACGTTAATTTTTCCCTATTATTTTTTTAGGGAATTGTAATTCGTACTTTTTCGAATTTTTAAACATTATTTTTCTAATAAATATATATTTAAAAATAAATTTAACTTGTAATAAGGTCGCAACATGCGTTTTAGTTTATAAAAAACAAAATAAAAAAATGTTCCCCCCAAAATTTTTCCCAGTGTACCAGAATATTCATTTGGGAACGGGAAATAAATATTTGGGAATTATTGCAATTTGTATTTACAGCAAAATATTTTCCCAATTCTCAATTTCCTGGGAAAGCCAGAATAGGGCCACAGATAAGAAAATTATAAGAAAATATTTCTCCCGTTTTAATTTTTTTTTCTGTCACTATTTTAATAAAAATAAGTGGAGAGGAGTTCAAATAAGAGGGTTCTGGCGATTGATCCTGATTTCAAAGAAAAAGTATTGAGAGGGTTATCTAGTGGACCCCGGATCTCGTTCATTATATTTTTTTAGCTCGCACGATTTTTATGAAACATGGTAAGGGGGATTTTTCCGTGCTAGTCAATTGCGATGGGTGCAAATTTCGGGAAAATCCATTGAAAGGGTCATTCGGTTGGGCCCGGTTCCTTTTTTCAATTTTTTGGCGGCTGAGATGATTTTATAAAAATTGTTGAGAGGGCGTTTTCGAATTTTCAGAAACCAATTGAGATAAATTCCGATTTCGGGGAAAATTTATTTAGGGGTTATTCAGTGGGGGCCGGATTCCAATACTTTTGGCCGGCTCGCATGATTTTGATAAAAGTTGGTGAAGATGGACTTTCAAATAGCAGGAGTTGATTTTGATTAGTGGTAATTACGGGAAAATTCGTTTTAATATTTTCATTTAGGAGTTTTTGATATTGAAGGATGTTGACATATGAATCATGTTGCTTGATGTTGCAATTTGTGGCTTGATATTACTACATATAGCATCAAGCTGCTTTGCGTTGGGTCTTGCGTTTTGCGTTAATTAGATGTCTGGCGTTATGTTTCATCATATTGAGGGATGTTGTGCTGGCTTCGTTACGATGACATGTTGTATATTTTCGTTATTTGCGTCTTTTGAAAATGTTCGTTGTTACGAGTATCAATATTGATTTGCAGGATTATCTATCTATCTAATTAATTATTATGTAAACCTAACTATCTAATTAATGTTACGCGCTTAGTCCTTTTGCACATATTCTTCCGCCTCAAATGATTTTGGTGTAGCCTGATGCCGGCTGTGCCCATTTACGATGGATTGTGCTAAGTGTTTTTTGATTCGAACGATACTAATAATAATTGCGATAATACGGGTTTTGTAATTCGAGATTTGCGTGAATGGGTTGCGATGAGTCCTGATTATCGAAAAATTTATTTAAGGTGTTTGATCGCTTCGAACGATTTTTGATAATGTATGAAGGGGTTTTTAAGCACTAAGAATCGATTATCATTAGTTTTAAATTCGGAAAAATTTGTGCAGAGAACGTCCGAGTCCCCATCTGAAAAAAATTGGCTGGAACGATAAAAAAAATTCGAGAAGGGATTTCCAAGTGTCAGGAATCGACTGCAATGATTCATAATACAGGAAACTTTGTATAGTGGTGCTCTGCGGTTTAGCCGTAATGGCGCGTTTTGTTTTACAATAGAACTCCTCATTTCTCAATTGAAGGAGAGGGAACTCTGATTACCTTCCTCTGATTACAAGATGAAAATAGGAATCTAATATAAATTTTGGTGGTGCCTGTAGATTTTTGTCATTTTAAATTAATCTAAGCCAATTCTTAACTATAGTGATAGCGAAAAAACTTTCTTTACATGTTAAAAAAACCATTTTAATATGAGCTCTAGATCTGATTTTGAATAAAGGGTAAAACGGATAGAATGACAACCTTGCTCAAACGGTTCTTACCGGGTTTCAAATTTAATAGAACCAAGCCGTTGCTTAACCAAGTTTGGTGTAATTTTGTTAACTTCTGGTAAGAAAACTTATATAATAATACACCTACATGAACTCACTGATATTTTCTGATTTCTACACGTTATGATGTCTAATACCGAAAAATAGTACAAGTCCATCCGTATATGCTATGATTGGTGCTATAAGATCCTGGGACGGACCATTTAATTTAAACTATTTATTTTAAATTTAAATAGATAGTTCCATGGAACCTAAAGTGTTGTGAACAAGTTTATTTGGTGTCGATAAGAACTCATGAACAAAAACCCAAGACCAACCGTATGTTACAAATGGCGCTATAACCCAATATTTATAAATGGACGAATCTTCTGGAAGAATTAAATTCGCACTTAAATTCATGGTCCCTAGAAACCTAAAATGTTCTCACCGATCTGTCCTGACTTCGTTACAACACGATGTCCACTATCTAAAGAAACAACCTTAAGACTAAATGTTTATTGAGATTGGCGCGGTATACTCATATGTACATGGGCCATTCAGTTTAATAATTAAGATAAATGAATGACTAATGGGAACCTAATGTCGTAAAAGATCTCATTTGATATCGATAAGACATGGTGCGCTATCTATGAAAGAAGTCTGAAAACTGTCTGTATTTAAGAGACCAGGGACTCAATTTTGGTCGAAAAACGAGAATAAAATGTATGAGTTTTAGATTTGTTTCACATACGTACTGTTTATATCAAACAGTTATATGATTTAATGTTTTAGGTCTAATAGGTTAGTAAAACAACTGTAATTCTCATAAATTTTATTCCCATTTTTTGACCAAAATTCGGCCCCAGGTATGTAAGATTGAAAATAAAAATTTGAAAAATTAAATGTTGGAAAAATTGTTAGTGAGCCGTTTCGGTTAAAAACTCCTTCCACTTCTTCGTTCAAATTAAAATGCTCATTTTTCGAATTAAATCAGGTTATTTCAGTTTAATCTTTAATATACATATTTCATTTAACAATTAAATTTTCAGCCGCTTAAAATTTTTAGTTTACGCTTAGAATTTTGTTTGTCCTCGCCTTTGATTTCTGTAACTGCCAAGTACAATTTTTGCGATAACCAACAACAAAAATTTAAGAGCTCTTCCTTTTTGTTCTTTGCAGCTCCCTGTAAACCAAATACTATATTTTGCATTTAAATTCGTAGCAATAACACACTTTTCATAGATCACTTTCGAATCAAAGTGCCTTTCAAATAGTTCAACAAGGATGTGCGACAATTAAAAAAAAAGGGTTAGAGTTTTCTAAATATAATTCCGCCGAGGGGCTAAGATAATTCTTGCATGCAATTAAATATTTTGACGGTAGGCATAGACTGTCATTACGGTTTGTCATTATCTCTTTACATGATTCGGAAGTTGATTTTTTAAGTAATATGAAAATGACATACCCAAGAAAATATCGTAAAGCTGGTAAATTAATTTGTTGGTTTTCGTTGATAAAACTGTCAACAAATGCAATTTCATTTAGGTCCGAGTCTGAGAAATATTCTTTGTCATTAGTTGGTTCTTCTAAACATCGATTATCATTTTCTTCAACATATTGACTCGAGCATTAATGGTTATTATAGTTCGTTTTTACCATGTCCCCTCTAAGATGAATCAGCAGTTGTGTTAAAGATGCGGAGCTAAAAATATAAGATTTATTTTAATATAAAAGAATCATATGAATTAACTTTGCAAATACTTATTATTGTAAAATACTTCTCTTGTAATTGTATAAGCGAATCTTACGTAATCCGGTTTGAATCGCCAATTTTATTTAATGTTTACAAAATTTTGACAAATAGCGGTTAAAGCAAGCAAATACAGCTTGTTTGTAAATTCATTTATGAAATTTTATACAGAATTTTGTACTAGAGCTATAAACTAATGTTAAAATTACATAACAGAAGGCGCTCTATTTTGTAATGCGATTATTTAAATTTAAATATTTAGCGCGATTTTTTATGATTGCTTTTAACTAACTAGGGCAACCCATATTTTAGGAATGATTTTGCTAATTAAATTATTCTTCCTCTTTTCCTGCGACTTTCAACCGAACAACATCTCAACTGAAGATACAACATTGTGGGATTACTACTTAAATATAAGTCGTGCTAACTCCACACATATGAAATAAACCTTAATAACCAAGTAAAGATGTATTGGAAATTTTTTTTCCATAGTAATTTTTGTTAAATAACTAAGTATAAGTGTGTTGGTGCAGAAACAAAAAAAATGAACAAAAAAAATCAAATTTACGTTGCATTGTTAGTGTAACCAACACACTCTTTGTTAGTTTTTTGATGTGTAAACATCTTTGCTCGCGCCTACCAAAAATTTTTGTATTAGAGTAAACTTGTAAATGAAACGAACTGAAATGACGTATGTACCCTACTTCGTTTGAACAAAAGCAACAAACTCAATAAAACAATTTTGTACTATAAGTAGCTTGCTTGGATGTATATGTATAATAGTATAGGGAAAACAATAAAACTTATTTAAAAAATGAAATAGAAACCATCAACATTTCCATCGATCAGAAAAATCAAAAAAAAAATACTAACGAATTACGATTACGAAATTACATACTCTTACGATTAAAAACACACCCAACACTTGTGTATGTTGCTTTATCACGAGTAACGAGTCTCTAGGAGATGTTAGGCACGTCGGCTATCAATGATCATGTCTTCTACTAAATGGGGATATAATGACACCTCGTTTTTAACATTGAACATGCCAGAGTCTCAGGTGACAATCACGCAGATATGCTCAATTCATTTACTTTCCGAGAACTGTGCGCGCAATGACGAGTATGTTAATGTTCCTACGTTTGAATGCCGCGTCCAGAGATGATCAGTGGGCTGCCGGAGTCAATTCCGTCAAAAGATCCATAAAATGAGCATAGTGGACACAAATAATTTGCTGTACGAACTTCCACTTGTCATAGGTTGGCCTTACATTCTCAAAACCAATATTGACGTAACAGATGGACTGGTGAATGGAACTATGGGCTGTCTGAAGTATATCGAATGCAGCCATTCTGACCGGAAAACGAGAACGATGAAAACGTTAACTGTAAACAATGTCAAACGACTCTGGATGGATTTCGGTACAAATTCACAAGGCAAAAAGGTCAGGCGGCTTAAAGCTGAATGGGCGCAGAAAACGAATATCAACCGATGTTTGGTGCCCATTTCTCGAAAAAGTTCAACTGTTAATCGAAAAAACAATCAGACAATTAATGTTAAACGTAACCATTTTCTAGTCGTACCTGCATGTGCCACCACAATTCATGCATCACAGGGTGGTAACGAGATAGTCAGTATATACTCTTACAATAAAAGACACAGTTCACAACTTGTGTATATTGCTTTAGTACGAGTAACGAGTCTCGAAGGACTGTTCATCACATCGGCTATCGATGATCATATCTTCTACCATGGACGTAAAAATGGGATCTCAATGGGTCTTCTTCAAAATGTGCTATCGCGCCTCACTACAAATCCGCTAACTATAGATCAGGTTGTAATGGCGAATTTTGTACGAGATAATAAAGACGTCTGGGTGTCAATTCTGTACGAAAAGCAACAAGCGCGAAGTGAGCAAACCGGAAAAGTATAGTATTGAGCATCTTGTTTGTATTAGTAGGCGAGACGCATGCGCATGATCTTGTTTTGATTTTATTTGGATTGACGTTTATATGCGAAAACATTTCGCAATTTTAGAACTAATTCGAATTATCCTCATATTTCTGAACTAAATTGAACATAATTCACACATTTGAATATTAAAAATCCTAAAACATAAAATATTACTTCATTTCACCGCTTAAAAGCAAACGAATAGAAGAGGTGAGTAAACGTCAGTATCAAAAAAAAAAACCGATTCAACCGGAACTATTTATTTTGATACCTACCATCGCAAAAATGACAAATAGAATGCACACATACAAGAGAGGAAAATACACAATACAAATATAAAATTGTGTATTATACACTGTATATGTACACAAAAATTTTGTTCACCTCGTCAACACGCGCTGTCGTTTTGCGTTCAAAATTGATACTCTGGTTTTTAACATTGAACTGCCAGAGTCTCAGGTCACATCACCTCGACCTAACTGATACAGTTAAGCAGGGATGGTCAATTTTATTGCTTCCCGAGATCTGGATACGCAATGATGAGCATCTTAATATTATTAATTTTGAATGATGCGTTCAGTTCAAGAGAAATGGTCAGTGGGCTGCCAGAGTAGCAATATATAAAAATACAAGTTGAACTTACAGTCAATTCGCATTAGGAAATCATCGTTGGACTAACAAATGATATGAGGGCAACAATACATCCCATTGTTAATATATACACGACTGAACTTCAGCTTCTCAATGGGAATAAAATGCTTTCTGTAATTGTATTCACCTGGCTGAAAAAATCTGTCGAAGACATAATGAAGTTCATACATTTCGTCCTTGCTCCATATTCTAAAATAATTTCAAAATATCACCAAGGAGACTATCATCTTTTGCCGATGATTATGAGCGGGGATTCCAATATTAATTTTGCTGTTCCTGAAGCGGAACCTACCAGAATAAACTACCTGCGAGACGAATTCGATTTGCACATGAACTCAGATCGAAATATATCTACTACTAGATATGGAACGACCATTGTGCAGTTTTTCAATGAAAATAAGAAAAGTTAGAGTCGATAGTATATGTATGGATCTTATTTTAGCTACCACAATCCAATTGCGTCGATTATACCGAAAGAGTAATAGACCAACTTAACGATAATAAACAAATGAAAAACTATGGTTAGTAAAATTATACTCCTTCTTCCTTCAAAGTAAACTATACGTGTACGGACGCACTATACACATGCTATGTTTACAAATCTCCTTGAGAGTATTAATGGACTCACTCTTTTTTTTTTAAATAGGTATCTGTCAATGAGAGAAGAGTAAGCAGGACTTATATTAATGTAGATTCTGACTAGTAAAAGCAAGTCACGCAACTTTACCAGAAAAGTGGTGCAGTGAATAAGGTTTCAGCACTTGGACCGGGAGGTGCTGGGTTCGAATCCCGCCAGAGGCTGTTTGCAAAGCGAATTTTCGTTTACGAAAATAGTATTCATAAAATGTTACATAAACGTAAAATTTGTTCTGTAACTTTGCAGCACCATATTTGATGTTATAAAGTTACATTTTCAGAAAGAGTTTTCGCATATGTTGCTACCAATAAAATCTCAATACCAAAAGTTGAAGCTAATGCCGATTGCAGTTTTTGAGCTTTTAGGTAAGATTTATTTGGTTAAGATTTTTTACTTTCCTTATATGTGTACGCCTAAAGGTTGCAATGAAATACATACACGTACAGTTGAAAAAATATTGTTCTTAAGGTTTACAAACGAATGTCGCCAACTGTACTAATATGTTGCTTGACAACTGTACAATTTCTATTTATTTTTCATTTTTTGCATGGAATGCAATTTTCTGCTATAGAATTTTTACATTTTCAGAATCGGGCCATTATAATGTGTCCGAACTGTGTGATAAATATTTTTTTATACTAGTGTTGTGAAAATACCGAATGCACTCAAATTATCACAGTCTGTACCCGTAATCATTTTTGTCAGGTAACAAATAAACATTTTACTGCATAAAAATATTCTTAATTATATATCATCCAGTGGGCTATATAAAACCCACCCTCTATACGGTTAAACCATATGAAAGTGTAAAATGTATTTTACTATAAATGTACATTAATAACGAAAGGATAATTATTTAGTCTTATCTATGCCAAATGGCAACCATAAACCTTCATTGGCAATAAATGAAACACCAAAGTAAATTTTTGTAAAATAAAATGAAAAATTCAATTACATTTTCACAATCTTGTTTTATTTTCCGGAAGTACTACGATATTCACAAAAAATCACATTTTGATTTCCGTGATGTATCCTTTCATTATATAAACTCGATTATGCCGACATTCTCTACATATGAATGTATTTACAACCGCAATCTAAGAATTAATATTCTGTTATGTTGAAACGTTTCCCTGCAGTAACGCTACACAGAACACCCATGTCTGGTTTATGTTTATAAACATTCTTTAAATTTTTTCTGTGTACGTACTGAGTTTATATGAATGACGACACAATACATACTATACACTGCCACATACAGGTACACTAAATACAATTATTTAAATTTTGTTATGTAAATCTAGTAGAACGAGAAAAATATTTTACGATAAGCTTTAAAAATATAATTCTGCATCACAGATTTAACAGAAATGCGACATAAACATGAATCCAGGTAATTATAGGACATCAAAGTGTATTACTGAGCGCTAACATAATTTAGAGTTTACTCTGGGATGATGTGTGTGTGTGTGTATGTTTGTGATAAGAAATACGTTGTGTATTTAAATGCTTTTGCACAAAGATTTCGAAAGTTCACCGTTATACTAATGTGAGGTACTGCATTATATGTACGAACACAAACAAATCCCGTCTGTGGACGATAACTTTTTATATCTAGTTATAATACATGATACAAAGAGACCTTCACTATAAAACACAAAGCTTTATAGAAGCTTTAGTTTTTTGATTAAATATATAGAAAATAAATTTTGAATTCAAAGCATGGTTCATATGGCATGGTGTACAAATTGTGACCAACACATAATCTTTTCTAAAGATAAAATAAAACTTAGCGGAATTTTAGTGAAAAATATTTTTGTCATTCAAAATTGTTATTTCCTCTTGAAATTCTGAAAACCGTCGAAATTGTCTTCAAAAATATGCAGCTGATATCCATAATAATAGTTGGCTGCTCGAACGTAAGTAATGGAACTGAAATAGCAAAAAGGCGTGCATTAATTCATGAATCAGTTGAAATATATCATATTTAAAAATAATTGAATATGAATTGAATATGAATTGAATATGAATTGAATATGAATTGAATATGAATTGAATATGAATTGAATATGAATTGAATATGAATTGAATATGAATTGAATATGAATTGAATATGAATTGAATATGAATTGAATATGAATTGAATATGAATTGAATATGAATTGAATATGAATTGAATATGAATTGAATATGAATTGAATATGAATTGAATATGAATTGAATATGAATTGAATATGAATTGAATATGAATTGAATATGAATTGAATATGAATTGAATATGAATTGAATATGAATTGAATATGAATTGAATATGAATTGAATATGAATTGAATATGAATTGAATATGAATTGAATATGAATTGAATATGAATTGAATATGAATTGAATATGAATTGAATATGAATTGAATATGAATTGAATATGAATTGAATATGAATTGAATATGAATTGAATATGAATTGAATATGAATTGAATATGAATTGAATATGAATTGAATATGAATTGAATATGAATTGAATATGAATTGAATATGAATTGAATATGAATTGAATATGAATTGAATATGAATTGAATATGAATTGAATATGAATTGAATATGAATTGAATATGAATTGAATATGAATTGAATATGAATTGAATATGAATTGAATATGAATTGAATATGAATTGAATATGAATTGAATATGAATTGAATATGAATTGAATATGAATTGAATATGAATTGAATATGAATTGAATATGAATTGAATATGAATTGAATATGAATTGAATATGAATTGAATATGAATTGAATATGAATTGAATATGAATTGAATATGAATTGAATATGAATTGAATATGAATTGAATATGAATTGAATATGAATTGAATATGAATTGAATATGAATTGAATATGAATTGAATATGAATTGAATATGAATTGAATATGAATTGAATATGAATTGAATATGAATTGAATATGAATTGAATATGAATTGAATATGAATTGAATATGAATTGAATATGAATTGAATATGAATTGAATATGAATTGAATATGAATTGAATATGAATTGAATATGAATTGAATATGAATTGAATATGAATTGAATATGAATTGAATATGAATTGTATATGAATTGAATATGAATTGAATATGAATTGAATATGAATTGAATATGAATTGAATATGAATTGAATATGAATTGAATATGAATTGAATATGAATTGAATATGAATTGAATATGAATTGAATATGAATTGAATATGAATTGAATATGAATTGAATATGAATTGAATATGAATTGAATATGAATTGAATATGAATTGAATATGAATTGAATATGAATTGAATATGAATTGAATATGAATTGAATATGAATTGAATATGAATTGAATATGAATTGAATATGAATTGAATATGAATTGAATATGAATTGAATATGAATTGAATATGAATTGAATATGAATTGAATATGAATTGAATATGAATTGAATATGAATTGAATATGAATTGAATATGAATTGAATATGAATTGAATATGAATTGAATATGAATTGAATATGAATTGAATATGAATTGAATATGAATTGAATATGAATTGAATATGAATTGAATATGAATTGAATATGAATTGAATATGAATTGAATATGAATTGAATATGAATTGAATATGAATTGAATATGAATTGAATATGAATTGAATATGAATTGAATATGAATTGAATATGAATTGAATATGAATTGAATATGAATTGAATATGAATTGAATATGAATTGAATGATAAAAAGTTAGTGGTTTCTGATTTAGTGATATATAATTCGCTAAATCGATATCTTCTTGTTTTGTATTATCGATACAAAGCAAGAGTTGGATTTTTGCAGTTTGGTCGTTGCAACATGATGAGTAGACCAACTTTTTATCAGTACGAAACCAAGCTGCCAAGAAGCTACCTAAGGGAGTTCTCATTTCTGTAAGGGTTTGTGAATCTTTGTGTACACAAGTGCCCTGGGGTTAACGGTTTGGGGGAGGGGAGTGCATTTTTTCTACTTTTGTGGTAGAGTTATTGTTAATAAATGGCCTCTTTGTTTTCTGCGACTAAAACAGTCGTAAACATTATATGGATGTCCTTTAAAATAATATTTTGTCCGAAAAGCCGAAAAAGTTCTTAAATAAAGAAAAAATTGTTCAACCTTGAATGACCTCCGAAAAATCCAAAATCGCTTTGAAGATTTAACCTTTTTTCATAAATTTTCATTTTTAATTATTTTATAAACTTTCCACACAGTAAACAATAAACGTTTTTTTTTACTCCTTGAGCGTTACTTCGCTCTCCAACAAAAATCTAAAAAAAATAATATTTGGATGATGTTTCCATCGACCCCTCAATACAAAAAAAGTAAATCTCGACTTTACTTTTTAAAATTCCACACCTAACTCTGTTTTCAATTAAAATTCCAAAATCAGACTGATCTTACCAAAAACAAAAACTCTCGCACCAAATAACCCAAAATGCAGAAAAATATATTTTTTTTTATAAATTTCTTGTTCTCGCTCATGCAATTCATGAGCGGCGCAAAACAGAACGAACGTCACGCGCCAAAAACACAACACAGAATCACAGAAAAAAAATATTAATCTACATTTCAACCGCTTGCACAAGGACCCACATTCGTCTCGCTCTATCATTTATTATTCAAACCACTAAATAAGAGATGTATCATAACAATGTCACGACAGCACAAGCGATTTTAGACATACATAATCAACCGATCACAATGAAATTATAATTTGAAGTAAAGTGTTGTGATGCATTGTTATGGCCGTGAATTCGTAATAAACGTGGGAACGCCCCACACCCTGAGATGTCTCACACAGCCGGGCCTAAAATATCACGAAACAGAAAAGCGACTTGACCTACTTTACTAGAAATAACCACGGGTTTGAATTTACCAGCCAATTTAGCAGAAAATTTATTTGACGCGTCGCTCAATGCAAAAGATCGTATGAACACGGGTTGTCCAACTCGGAAGGAGCGCTTATTACTACGTAAGTTGTAATGCTGGACTCGATCTGACTTAGTCCATACCTGAACGACATATGTTGACCGAACACTACATAATGAGCGGAATGTAGCGCGGCTGCCATTTCTTGGAAATTTTTGTCCCACTGGTTATGATCGTGATCGCTCACATACGCGCGAATACTGGCAATTAACATTCTACTAACACGCTCGGATGCGTTGCTCTGGGGCGAAAATAAGGGCGTACGAATATGTGTTAAAAATATTTCATTTTCTAAAAATCGACATAGAAGCTGCACGTAAGGGTTTTACAATGACAAATTTCGAATAATGACCCAAGACGATAATGATACATGTATTACCAAGTTTTGAACGGGGATATGGGGCCAAAAATTACACAAAAAAATTTGGAATCGGACCTGTTGAAATGACGGCAGCTTCAATGGCTGGTATGTTGACTAATTAACAGCCTTATTCATTTTACATTTAGCGCAGCCGGCAATGTATTGTTTAATTTATTTTGCCATCTATGGCCAGAAAAATTGACGCTGAGGGCGCTCGAAAGTTTTGCTGCCGCCCAAATGTGCTGAAATGGAAGAGACGTGAGCCTGTTCAATAAACGATTAGATCAATGGATTCGGAATAACTAATTTCCAATTCAAAAGATCGGTATCCAAATATTTAAAACCGCACGAAGGGGATTTTATCATCCTGCATTTTGTAATTATGCCAACAATCTTTGCACAATATCCTGGATCTTGGAAAGCAACCGAATTTTAATTAACATGTTTTAATCTCAAAAGTGATCTGGGTTTTCTGAGGACATTCAAGTTTGAACAATTTTTTATTTTATTTTTATGCAAGGGTGAACTACAGTTTTTGGGATAAACGGTAGGGATTAAAATCAAGCCTTGAGTGGCGAAAATTGTCTGGTGTGTATAAATGGCGTGGCCTGGTTTTATTAAGGCGCCTTATTTTATTAATCAATTTTTATTTTCGTTTAACGTAGCATCGGTCCCTTTGGTGGAACGCTATTTAAATTCGCCCGGATGCACACACCAAATACTACCTTCCGGTTGAGATCCTCATCTGCGATAGTACCCAGCTCGGTCTGCTTTGATTTAAACATTTTGTTAAATTTTATTTGATATTTTTGATTTTTTTTTTGAGTTAATTTTTGGGTTGTATTTTAACCCTCGGGTACTGTTAGTACTTCAATTTATTTTTGTTTTGTATCGTTCGACTATTATTTTTCTGCCTGCATACCGTTGGGTGTGTTGGTAGTTTATTTTGACCAATATGATTTTTAGACCAGAATCGTTTTTTTTCATCCAAATTAACCATTTTAAAATTCACATCCGGAACTCATTTTAAAATCTAATGTCTAACTAAGAAGAATTTTATAATCGTCCGTGAATTTACTTTGTATTTTTTTTTTCGGCTTTTCGAACAAAATATTATTTTAATGGACACCCATACGATGTTTACGACTATTTTAGTCGCAGAAACAAAGAGGCCATTTATTAACAATATTTCTACCACAAAATTAGAAAAAATGCGCGACCAAACGACCAAACTGCAAAAATTATATTTTTGCAGTTTCTCTCCCAAACCTTTAACCCCAGGGCCCCAGGGCCCCTAGTGTACACAAAGATACACAATCCCTTACAAAAATGAGGAATCCCTTAGGCAACTTCTTGGCAGCTTGGTTTCGTACTGATAAAAAAGTTGGTCTACTCATCAGGTTGCAACGACCAAATATAATTTTTGCAGTTTGGTCGTTTGGTCGCGCATTTTTTCTACTTTTGTGGTAGAAATATTGTTAATAAATGGCCTCTTTGTTTCTGCGACTAAAATAGTCGTAAACATCGTATGGGTGTCCATTAAAATAATATTTTGTCCGAAAAGCCGAAAAAATTCTTAAACTAATGTCTAACGTACAAACAGAGTTTCATCCCGGTGTTCATTTAAATTGAAAATTTTCCAGAGGCACTTTGAAAAATTTATTTTAGAGTCCGCTTGGAGTCCTTTTAGAGTTATCTAGTCTGATTTCCATACCTTTCCATTGAGCAATGACTTAGTAGTATGGTGTAGAAAAAAAAACGCAAAACAATTGCCTAGCCGGAGGAGCCAGAAACGAATTTCACGAAATCTCGGTCCACTGCGGTCGTTTTATGACACACGAAAATCCCATCTCTCACTCGAGTTTATAAAAAAATTTCGTAACCATTTATGAATTTTCTTAAAATTAGGACTCATCACAATTGACTCCTGTTATTCGAAAAAAACTATTTCCGAAACTTTTGGCACATACATAAATTTTACTGCGTTTAAATTTGGTAGGTCGACAAACTACTGAGAAAAACATTCATTAAGTAACGAATAATGACCAAGGAAATATTGATAATGATTAATTCATATATGTAACATTTGCCGTAACAGTACCAAATATGTTGCAAAATAACAACAATCCTATAATAACAGAAACATGATGAAATCTGTTAAGACTAAGAGATCACAAGCATAGTAGAACATCTCAAAACATCACAAGACTTTCTCACTTCTTTATACGAAATTTCACCGAAATCAGTCGGAGGGCTCGAGGAATCGATTCCTTCGTACTTGAAAACCCTTCATCAGCAATGTACGTTAATGTTGATTAAATCAAGAAAAAAACGTTAAAGCGGACCCTGCTGAAAACCCTCTAAACGAGTTTTTGCGAAATGGAAAACGTCACAACCGATTTTTAGTACTCGAAGAAAACTTTTTTATACCAAGATTCATCAAAGTTGGTTCTACTGAGGAAAAAAATATTGGAATTAGACCCAAATCTACCGAAGAACCCTAAACGCATTTTTAAATTGGAACCCATCGCAATCCATTCCTAGTCAATCACTTAATGAATTTTTCTGAAATCATGACTCTTCGCAATCGCTTTCTAGTACTTGAAAACGCCCTCTTAATTTTTTTAAAAACTCGTATTAGTCGAAAAAAAATAAAGAAAGCAATACAGGCCCTCCGAACGAATTAAAACCCGTTTGAGCGAGAAAAAAATATGAACATGGTACCAAGGTGAATAAAATTATTATGTACTGAATTCTACAAATCAATATTGTTATTATCCAAGCCAAATAAAATGTTATAAAAAGAAGTTCCAAGTACTCTTAATAACTCCCATGAATTAAGACCCATTGCACTAGAACACCTCGACTCAGCAATTTTTTTCAAATAAGTTTGATCCACTATTATACATATTTTTTAAGATATGGTAATCGAGTATATTTGGAGGACCTCCTTGCACAGCTCCACCCAAATCCTCTGAGAGAATTTTTCCGAAATTGTGACAAATCGCAATTGATTCCTGCCTTTGAAAAACTCCACTGTACAGAATGGTGCCACATAATGCAACATGACTTCTTGTTATCGTTTCCTTACAATCATAAACGCCACCACACCAAATTTTATCAAAATCGTTCAAGCTGAATAAGATACTAAAAGAAGGCCTCATGCAAAACAAAGAACTCTCATGAGGAGTCATTGAAATTGATCTCTGATACTCGAAAACCCCTAAGAACTTTTTTGTGAAATCGATCGGTCTTATATTAAAGACAGAGACCTGTTCTCCACCACCTGAAAAAGTATTTCCGAAATCTAGATCAATCAAAAAACACTCGATTCCAGAAGTATTAGCACAGAAAATAAAAAAAAATATTCAGGCAACATCATTAAATTAAAACCGCATTTACTCTTATCTGAAGTTATCCCAGCCCAGGAATTTATAAAATTTACTTGTATTATAAATTATTGGAATTTATCCCAGTCCAGAAAATAAAAAAAAATCATTTTACTATGAAATTAGTCTTAGTCCAGAAATTTAAAAATTCTACAATATTAATGAGAAGTTAACCCAGCCCAGGAATATATCGAAACAAATGAGTCGCTTAAAATATTTAAATTTTAATTTAGACCTAGGATTGAGACTATACAGATTTAGAATGAGTATGCAATGAGGTTATTTGGGTAAAATTTGAAGATGATCGGTATGTCGCAACTTGCCGAAACATTGTTCTGGGCTGGAACTAATTTCATAGTAAAATGATTTTTTTTTTATTTTCTGGTCATTGATAAATTCCAATACAGGTAAATTAAATACAACTTATAATACAAGTAAATTTTATAAATTGCTGGGCTGGGATAACTTCACATAAGAGTAAATGAGGTTTTAATTTAAAAGTGCTGCCTGATTAATTTTTTTTTTTATTTTCTGTGCTAAAATTCTGGATTAACTTCTTATACGTTTATTCCAGCACCAATTTTTAACAAAATCGTGTGAACCATGCAAATATAAAATCGTGTCTGATGCTTCATCGGATGACGTTTGACCAATTTTTCCGAAATCAGAGCCCATCGCAATGGATTCCTGGTACTCGAAAAATCTTAGCAATTTTCATCAACGTAAAACGACGCTGATATTTAAATTAGAAATACGGGGCAAAACCCATCGCGATTTCTATTACCCAAAAACTGTCTTTTAGAAATTTTTATGAAAATAGTTCGAGCCGTTTCCGATAGTCTTGATGAAAACATAAAAATATTCCTGCGGTATTGTCTCTTTCACGATTTACGTTTTGCTGCAAGCAATTCCCTAATTTTCAGAGTACTACTCTAGATTTTTTCTGGAATGTCTTATATATAGGAGGTTCTTTTATTAGTAAGCCAAGGTGGATTAGATTTCGTAAGAATCGTTACAGTGATTGTCATAATAGCAGGCGTGTGATCAAGAGAGCAAAGAAGGTCTTTGTAGCAAAAGAAAGTCGGATGTTGGTAACATATAAACGATGGTAATATGTGAAGGTACCTCGTCATTCTGTCAAAAGTGTTTGGGTTGTTACATATACATAGATATTAAATAATAAATGATTATTTTAATAGAAAGTTACAAAATGCTGTACCAATAAAATTTGTTTACAGACTACTGCTGATTTATAGTTTTTCTCCTACACGTCTTAATCAATGAAAACTACATGAAGCATAAGAGAAGCTTTGTATTTTTAATAAACTTTGAAAATGTTAACAATAACAGGAAAAATATTACATTTTAATATTCTTTATTCCAGTTCATTACAAAAAAAAAATAAATAAATCTTTACTCGCGCAATAGTTTTAAATATATTGTATGTGGAACGGGATTTTTACATTGCTTCTGTATTCATTTCTGAGAAAGAACAATGCATAATTATTTCATTGTTGCTTTATTACTAATATTTATATAGTTTTTTCTACATTCTGAACAAAATAATTAACAAAAAAAAAAAAAAAAAATTCACTTCATGAATCTTAAGGAATATAAAAATTATTTTCGCTGAATACAATACCATGTTCCATGTGTTATATTTCAGCTTGGGAACAAGTGTTAGTAGGTGTATCGTGCGCACTTTCATATAATTTTTAGAATTTTATTATTGGATTTTTAATATTCCAAGAGTGACTGAAACATTTTGATGTATAATACATTTTTTTTTGCCTTCAACATATTCATCAGAGTTTTTGATACGTGTAAGATAATTACTATACTCACTTTTCTCAATACTATCATATCACACACATAAACGTTTAGGAATATTTTTATTCGCCAAGATGTTAAAATCGCCATGGTAAGATAAGTAAATATTTTATATTTTTTGGTGTTGTAGTGGCAAAATGACTGAACTTGCTCGTTTATTGGAATCGAACAATTCGCAATATGGAAAAAGTAATATCTCACATGAATGATTCTGAACAGGGCGACGGCATTTCCAGCTTTGAATCATTTTAATCAAGAAAAAAATGTCTACGCTGGTAATATTCTTCTGCGTGTACGCGCTTATTCACAACTCTATTTAGCTCACGAACATAAGTTAAGATCTATAAAGTTACTTTCTCTGAACTTTATCGGAATTATGCACCATATAACCTCTAAAAATGTGGTGCAACTTTCAATATTGGGATGTGCATTTTCGAGTAGAAGCCGCCACATTGCTTCCTTATGTAGAAAAAATTTAATTTAGTTATTAAGAGAAAGAGGTTACCAATTTGTCCAGTAGTAATATGTAACCCCAATTTGCACTGAAAAACTGAAAGATGGTAACCTCCTAAAAAAACAAATTGGAAAATAACATTACGAAACATCTACATGCTCTACCAATTTTTGGGTCGCTGAATCCAAATATGGCATCGACGAAAACATTCCGGACACCTGGTGCACCCGAAACTGGATGCGGACGTCATCCCCGAGAATTTTCCTGACAAAATCGGCAAAAACGACCCGAAAATCATCGTGGGGGCGTTTTTTGGGGCACTGAATCAGAATTTCCTGCCGAAAACGACCTCCCGGATACCTGGTGCGCCGGAACCTAGGCCCGAACGTCGCCTCCGAAGGTTTTTCTCACACGATCGAGAAAAGCGAACCGAAAATCGGTGTGGGTGGATTTTTAGGGCGCTGAATCCGAATTGTCCTTCGAAAACCACCCCGAACAGCTGTTGCACGGGAACCTGTCCCTGAAAGGCATCTCTGTGGGCTCTTCAAAAATTCACGCGGGGAATGAGAGAAACTCGGCGGCCAAGGGTTTTTTGGGTCGCTGAATCCAAATATGGCGTCGGCGAACACCCCTTGGCCACTTGATGCGCCGGAACCTGGACGCAGACGTCATCCCCGAGAATTTTCCTGACAATATCGACAAAAACAACAGCTGAATCCAAAGTTCACGTGGAAAACGACCCCTGAACACCTGGTACATTGGCACCTTTATCTTGACATCGATGTCATTCCCATGAATGTCAAACGGACATCAATATTGCAATATCTGGGTGAAATTGTTGATTCTATTTAAATTATGTGAGGATGGAAGAAATCGAATGAATAGAAAGTCAATATTTATGTAATTTGCGTTTACAATTTTTTTATTGAGCTCAAATCAATACTATCTAACTGTAACTTTGCCATACCTCATTAATTAATAACTTAAATGTTTAGATGCGTAACTAAATATCAAATTCTTAATCAAGTTCTTAAATATCGCCAGTCTGCTCATTTTCTTCGTCATCGACTAATGTATTCATAAGTAGAATATCTTCCTCATCTAAGGCCTCTCTCTCTCTCTGCCGCAATAACGTTTTCAACTGAATATCTTTCAGTATTGGTGCAAGTTGAGCCTTTACAAATTTTACAGGCAAGATTGCATTATTGCAAGGGACGATATTTTCCGTTTATACTTCTCTTTATTGAGGGATTTTACAGGTGTTTATTCTGGAACTATCAGAAGTTATAAAGAATAAATTACGTCAAATAAAGTAACGCCAATTAATAGTTAATTATCCAACTTATGAAGAACTCACCTAATTTAGCACATTACTCCGTAAATCATGTCCTTCACATAAATGATGGACTTGTGAATATTCTGTACCCTGATTATGAATAAGTTTCTATGCTGAGGCACACACTCATAAATTGTCTGTGTAATCAACATTGTTTTTTTATTCTTTATGAATGAAATTTCATTGTATTTTTTCATTACAAATACAAAGGCAATGTGTTTATGTCATGATTATCAACTCGACAACCTACACGGAAAAAAATAAACTTACTATTTTAAAGAAAACGTTTTCTTTATTTAATAAAAAATATTTTTGCTTATTTTAAAAACCAAATTTCTATGCCCATACCAGTTTTTCTAGTTATAAAAATGGTTTTCTTACGAAGAGAATTATTTCTTGACGGAAATTTTAAAATTAAATTCCATCTTGAGAATTATTTTTCTTGTATTTATCGTTGCTATAAATTCTTTATAATAAGAAAAAAAAATTAGTTTGAAGAGAAATACTTTTAATTTAATCATACATTTTCTTAAAACAAGAAATTTAATATTTTCTTAAAACAAAAATAAAATTTTATTAAAATACAACATTTTAAAATTGAAAACGTTTCTTGATAATAACAAAGTAATTTCTCTTTCTAATAAACTAATGAATTCTAGAATTTCAAAAAAGTTATCTTGATTGAAGAAATAATTAATCTTCAGTCATTCTAAGTTTTCTTTAATCAAGATAAAAATTTCAAAAATTTAAAATGCAATTTACTATGTTACTTCGAGAAAAGTTTTTCTTATCACAAAAAAGAAATTTTTTAAACTTAACATAATATTTCTTGGTTTAATATGTATGTCTCAAGCTGAGAAAATACTTTTAATTATAGAACAGGATTTTTCAATGTACACTCTATATTTTTTAAATAAAGAAAACGAGTGGAATATTTGAGAAATATATATAAAATAAGTAACATTCATTACCTCGTGAACAGTTTGATAGAAACAACGTGTGTTTTTTTTTGGATTGTCAAATTAAATATTTTCAAGTGGAAAAATAGTAAAGTGAAGCTGAGTAGTTAAATGTAAGTTATATTTGTATTACATATATTTTTAATTTAAATTAACATGTGATCGCTCTATTTTGTGTGTTTTGTGTGAGTTGTTTGTGCATAATGATTTTATAGTTTTATTTTAATTTTTTTAGTTAGAGAAATTGCTGACGAAAATTCTAAATTTAAATGGCAACAGTAATTGGTTCTGTTAATTCATCGTTGGTTGTCTGAGTGTATCAGGAGCAGGACACATCATCAATCAGCCCCTTCTTCTCCATCAAGTGGACAAATATCATCAGCAGAATTTGCTAAAACTGTCCAACTATGATAAAGTAACGCTAATATAGTATTGATTTTGATTTTATGTCACAGAACTTTGAACAGTTTCTCGCCTCAACCAAATGGTCTAAAATATTAACACAGCTCGAAGAAAGGACCCGTAATGTACTAGTATCTACAGTTGTGGATTTATTGGTAGAAGACCCTGTATCGGCTTATTTATTTATAACAATTGCTAGTGATATCGAGCATTTTTTACTGGAGAAAGAAAGGTAACTAAGAATGAGTTGTATATAAAAATGAATGCTAATTATTGTCTTATTTTCAGGAATTCAATTATAAAGGGGCTGAAAAGCTAGCAGGCTTATACAACAAGCTATTTGAAAAATAAATTTAGAAATAGGAATCTTCCTGGAAAACTGCAAAACTACAGGTTTACTGCAAAACTACAGGTACGAGTACGAGTATAAACAAAAAACTAATGTAAAGCCTGAATTTTTTTTTAAAGCAAACCTACTTTGTATTTTTTTCAACCTTAATAATTTAATCAAAACTTACAGACGTTAACTTGTAACTGCATGTTAAAACTATGTCAAAATAATGAACTTTTTATTATTGTTGATCTTGATATTGTAAAAAAAAATTATAAGTTTTCTTAAAACCTTTAGTTTTTCATAAACTTGCCAACGGAAGAAAAATATTGAAGCGAATTATGTCTTCTATTTAATTATTTTTGTATTTTCTTATTGTAATTTGTATGTTATTGCTAATTAATATTAAATTGAATTTTTATATTTTTATAATAAAATAAAACAAAAAACATATAATAAATGTGTATCGTTATTATTTTGGAAATTATATTAAATGTTGCTCCAAAAAACAGGAAAAATAGCTGCAAACAAGAAATACTACTACAGCTTTCAAGAAGTTACTTTCTGCAATCTAGAAGTTCGAAATCAATCTAGAAATTAGAAAATAACTCTTAACTAAAGAAATGTAGATCATACAATTATATGTAATATTTCTTAATACAAGCCTCAATTTATTACATTTTGAGATACGGTTACCTTAAAACAAAAATTTGTTATCTTTAATGAAGAAATAAATATTATAAATTAAGAAAAGCGATTTTATCTACAAAATAATATTTTCTTACTTTAAGAAATTGAATTTCTTTCAACAATAAAAAAAATATTATTTTAAGATTTAAATAAAAACATCAAATGAAGAAATTGGAAGTTTGCATTATGAAAAAGTTATCTTAGCTGAAAATCAAGTGCTCATTTTTCTTGAATCATTCAGTTTTTTCTTCGTTGTAACCAATTTTTTTTTCCGTGTACTTAATCTGTACCGTGTATTGCTATGAAAAAATGTTTGGAATCATAGCAAAATATTTTGTTGTTTTTTTCTTTCGAGAATATGAGAGAGAGAGAGAGAGAGAGAGAGAGAGAGAGAGAGAGAGAGAGAGAGAGAGAGAGAGAGAGAGAGAGAGAGAGAGAGAGAGAGAGACAGTTATGCAAAAAATAGTATTTTGCGGTGTAAATTTTACACGAAAACGATTTCCGTCGAAAACTTTAAATACACGAGGGACCAACTGTTCCGGAGGAAGTTTTCCAAAGAACAGATTTATGTGCATTAGGGTGGGCCTTATTTTCGAAAGTTCTAATATCTAATGGGACGCCCCTTATAAATGTGAGGTTATGCTAAAACCCTAAATAGAAAAAAATATTTGGCCGATCGAAAATGGTTTAGAGGTGACTTGTGAGTTCGATAAGAACGGTATTTTTTTAATTTTTCACTGTCAAACGAACAGAAAATTATTTAAAAAAATTTCTCAACCTAAATGAAAATTGTGGTGAATAGAGATAATAATAACCTTTCCAAAACGTCAAAGAATTGAAAATCGGTGAACAAATAGCGAAATTGTTTCCGAATTTCTAAAATACAGAACCAAGACAAATTATTACTATTTATTTCTATTATAAATGCATAATGTTTCTTCTATACAATGATATTATTGAATTAATTTTTATGATGAAAATAATCAATCTAGGATGATCTTCTATCCATTAAGGCAATATTTTGGTGTATGATGAAAACTTTTGTGGACTACACGACTTGTAGTAAATATTGCTTGTCATCTTCATTTTTTGTTAATTTCTTATTATAATCTTGTATTAACTTAACACCACGTTCTGCCATATCATTTACGATTTTTATTTGATTGATAATCTTCATTCCGTTCTTGAAATTATCACCCGGAGGCCACATGTACGGATCTTTGTTTAAGAAATGTGAGGAAATCTTGAACCGTTTAAAAAAATTACCAAATCTGCATCAATTTTCAACTCGAAGCGCTTACTACTGGCTTACTGCTTACAGCCTCTACATCCCTCATCATATCCAACTGTGACACCATTCTTCTTTTCTCTGCACTCTAGAGACGCTTTCGTCGAAAAAAGAGAATGTGATGCTTTCGTCGGACAAATATCACAATTTTATTTGTATATCCATCGCCAGCTTTTCATGATGTGATTTGTAGAAATAAATATGCCGAAAATAGTTGAAATCAAGCTTTGGTGCTTCTACAGCTTTAGTGCAATGCAACCAAATTTTCAAATAAAATCGTACGGCCAAAATGCAAATGTTCCGTAAATTCTTCTGTTTTTGTGCTCTAAACTTATATTCTTCACGAAAGATAAAAAATTTCAATACATTAATGGCTTTGGTTGGATATCCAGCGAACATGATGCATAGGCCCTGGTAGACTCTGAAGTATTGCTAATTTTTGATTCAGTTGCAGTGCGCAATGAAATTTCACATATGTGATGTTGACAAGGAAGGTATAATAAACTTCGTTCAAATTTTTGCTCTAAAATGATAGCTGCTCCATTTACTCTCCAATCGTTTAAGCTTTGGAAAACAGCCTCCTCCATTTCCAAACCAGTTGATCTTGATATTTTGGGAACGCCCAATAAATTGTTCTTTATCTATATGGGAAATAATCACCGGCAAAGATCCACAGACTCCGTTCCAGATAACTCCGGAAGTAACTTTCCATTCCAATGTACTACGCCTGTTGTAAACTTGAAAGTCAATTTAACTGATGCTGCTATTTCTACTTTATTTGCTTCACGAAGACACCTCAGTGTTGTTCGATTCAAAACGAGTTCATCAATAGAATGTGTTCTTGCGGTAGACTGATTTCAGCTAAAAATCTGTCGGGAACTCAAAAATTATGAAAATAATTTATGTACGAAGTTTCAACCTGACCAGTCAATCCATTTGGGCTGTAAAAAATAAACAGACATTTAGTGGGCACGAGTGATTTTTCAAAAATCAACTAAAAAATCTGCTAAAACCTCGGAGTCAACATTACTCATGATTACTATGTATTAAAAAATGAACTGTCTATGTAAGAAAAGTAAAAAAGACAAACAATTAAAGGTTCAAATAAATTTTCAAGAAGAGTTAAGTTTATTAGCTTTCTAAAATTTAAGCAGAAATAATGATACTGATTAGAAGACAGTTTTACTAAGTCTTAGGTTCTAATCTTTTAATATAGAATTGTTTTTCTTGTAAATTACATATTTTTCAAAATATTTGCAAAAAACGGGAAAGCTTCGATGGAAGCTACCAGTTCCTGTCAAAATCATTGCATCTTCCAAAAATTTTAGTATGAAGTTTCATCCCGATCAGCCTATAGAGAGGCTCACGCACCCAATCTCAAGGTCAAAATTTATCATGTTTAGTATACAATAAAAATACAGTTTTTGTCAAAAAACGTCATTTCCGCTTAAATATTGAAAATTTGACAAGGTCCGATATTGTTGCAAATTTAATGAAAACCCTTTAAATACATAATAGTTTTTCTCGTAACTGATATACTCTTTAAAATATTACAAAAACACGGAAAATCTCATATGGGGAGGCTGCCACTTCCGGTTTCAGCCAAAACTAATTGGGATCTCTCATCTTATCGTCTGATCTGTAGAGAAGCTTTAGACATTTAGTCTGCACGGAACCATGCACATTCAGAGCTTTTTTGTAAAACCACGTTTTATACAGCGAAAGGTAAATCTGCAAAATATCGAGGACAAACTTTTTCATATTTACCTGTGCTTCATTTTATTTCGTAAAGAATGTAAAACATTGTTTAAAATACTACTGACTTAAAACATGTTCGATTTTAGCAGGCATACCATTTTTAGGCACCAGGGGTTAGAATTCCAACTTCATCATGATCTTCCGGAGCATTTTTTTCAAATTTTAAAGTCTTACATATCAGAGAAGCACTTCCGAGTAAAGTATGAGAATGAATACTCCCAACTAAAAAGAATAACAGCACGAGTACCACGATGGAGTGTTCTTGGGCCAATCCTCTATCTCCTATATACTAGAGATATACCATCTATAGAAGCAACAATGGCGACTTTTGCAGGTAACACCGCAATACTTGCAACAGCAAGGAACATCCATGACTCCACTAGTAAATTACAGAAAGCTATTAACTAAATATGTAATTGGACAAAGAAATGGCGAATCAAATAAAATGAAGCAAAATCAATCCAAGTCAACTTTACAAATCTAAAAGTTAATCATATACCAATAATGAAAGACTCGATAGTAGTACCGCATGCAAACACTGTCTTGGCATGAATTTAGATGCTAAACTTAGATGGAAGGAACACATAAAAAGGAAGAGAGAAGAACTAAACATAAAATTTAGAAAAATGCATTGGCTCTTAGGGAGACAATCTGAACTAGTGATCCATAACAAACTGATGCATGTGAAGTTGGCCCACATATAAGCCCAAAAAAAACGCAGTGGCAACACGAAAACTATAATTTCTGTCATGTATGAACTGTCAGCCCGAAAAAATCGTATATCACGACATTTCAATCCAAAAAATTAAAATATTACTACTTCTAAAAATTCAATATTTAACTAAAATAAAGAAGTTTCAGGAGATTGTGATGCCGATAATATTCAATGGAAGTTGATATTTTCGGTGTTGGTCATCGGTCTCACTACGATTTTTAGATAGATCTGATTCTAGCCTTTACGGAAGTTTCAGGAGGCTGTGATGGGGCTCTCATACCTAGAATGGCCTATATTCGGCCGCTTTACGAACAACCATATTATTTAATGGAAGTTGAGACTTCTGGTGTTGGTCATCGGTCTCACTAGGATTTTTGCACAGATCTGGTCGAGGCCTTTATGAGTAAGAAGTTTCTGGAGGCTGTCAAGGGGCCCTCATACCAAGAATGGCCTATATTCGGCCGCTTTACGAATAACCAAAAAATTATAAAAAGTTGAGATTTTCGGTGTTGGTCATTGGTCTTACTACGATTTTCAGATAGACCTGATTTTTGCCTTTACGAGTAAGAAATTTTAGAAGGCTGTCATGGGATCCTCATACCAAGAATGGCCTATATTCGGCCAATTTACTTAAAACACAAATTATGCTTAATTGGAACAACATCATGATAAAAATATTGAATATTTTGATCTTTTCCTCTCTTGACAAAATTTCAATGCTCATGCTCAAAACCATTTTTGCGTATGTATTTTGGAAAATGTACTAAAAAATGTCACGAGAAAAAAATGAACTAGTTTTTTTTCCATCACGAGAAAAATATGCAAGTGGAGACCGGCCATCAGTCGTAATTAAAATAAATAAATAAAATTTTATTAAAAAAAAATAATAGCCAGAGCTGAGTTGTTACGCAACGAGTGAATTCTCCACTGGAGTACCAACAGGCCACTTTGTCCTCGCAGGATCCTCGGGATAACTAATACTTTTACCAGAATTTTTTAAGTCTTTTTTATCGTAAAATAAACCTCTTTACACCTAAATAATTTTCAGACAAACAGAATTGTAACACATATGTAATGTGCTTCCAAAATCCATATAAACATAGTCTTCTGTGTTCGTACGATAAAAAGTTTTGAAATTATTTTTTTCAATAATAACAGAAAGCTCATTCATTCATGAATAACCATATTATATCAAATCTATTTATGTGAAAAATGTGTGACAAACGTACATATTTGTTGAATAGACTTGATTTTTTTTATGAACATCGCACCGACGTCTATGTGTAAATTTGTTTAGAACCGCACATTGAAATAAAACTGAAACCATGATTATTACTGTGCTTTCATTAAAAATGTTATAATAAGCTTTAGTAGACTCTAATAGTTATCATTTTTTATTGTTCCTGGTGCTTTACAATTTTTGGTGGTTGCAGTTTTTAAATGTTTTTTTTTTTTTGGTATACGAAGTCAAATTATAATCTTTCGTTTTGCATAAATATTACTGTGTGTGGTTTTGCATTTTATACGTATGCTGCTGCTGTGTATAAAATATGTGAAGCAAAGAATTAATTCTTTATATGATGTGAGAACGGCTTTTAGCATAAATGCACTTAATATACAACAAATACACATTCAAAAATATGTAAATAAATGTTATGAATTTAATTTATATTTATACTGTAGCTTTTATTATTATTTATTTTTTTTGGTATCATAATTTTAATTTTTAATTAAAAATTATTTTGTATATACAGTTTATTGTCATATAACTAGCGCTGCATGGTACATTATTACTCGTGCACGATATAGGATAAAATAGAGAGGCGAAAAATTATTTTTATGCGAGCACTAAATTTATTCCATAAATTTGTTTATTCATGAAACTTTAAAAATATATAAATATAAAAATTGCCATCGTCAAGAGACATTGTCACTTAAAAGTCGTTGCAACATATATGACTAAATAAATGAAATTTGCTGTATAACGGGCAGGCATGCATAAAAATTAAAATGGAAATTTCTGTATTCGTCTTTGATACTTTGTCTATCCAACGGAACTACATTGTTCGTTTTATATGGTAATTAACGTGACCATAAATGTGATAATATTTTTTGGAATATGTAGCGCCTAAATTAAAACCTATATTGAATTTTTTTTATGTGCGCTTTGTGCATGACACAAAATTCATTACCACTTTCCTTATTGTTAACAATCATCAAAATTCTAACCTTTATACTTGTTAAAGGAGCAATTTCAAAAAAAAGAATTTCACTCTTATTCTACATTTGATAAAGTTTTACATTTTTGGACAATTTCGAAAAACTCGAAAAATGATAGAGACGTGTGTTAGAGGTCGAAATTTATTCAAGTTTAAGATGCTAATGAAGTTAATCCAAACTACAAACTAATCCAACTGGGCCTTAGGTACATTCCAAAGTCATTCTAAGTATTTTCTAACCATTTACATATAGCATAAAGTAGATTGACTAATCCCAAACATGTGTCCGTAGTAAATTATATGATTTTCTAATGGGTCTGCCAAGGTGTTACATGAGATTTAAAAATGTGATTTTTTCAACGAGCCTTAGGTACATTCCAAAGTCATTCTTAGTATTTTCTAAGGATTTAGCATAAACCCATTAAAAATCGTATAATTTACTAGGGACAGTCGTTTGGGTTTAAACGGTCTACTAATGTCACTAAAATTTATGCTAAATGCTAAGAAAATACTTAGAATGTGTTTGGAATGTACCTCTGGCCCATTAAATAATCACATTTTGAAATCTCATGGAACACCCCGTCAGACCCATTAGGAAATCATATAATTTAACGAGTGTCTCTATCGTTTGGGGTAAGAAAGTATACCATTGGCTCTGAACTTTATGAAAAATGCTTATAAAAAACTTAGAATGACTTTGGAATGTACCTAAGGCTCGTTAAAAATCACAAGTTTAGGGAGTCTACCAATGTCACTAAAGTTCAAGCTAAATGTTTAGAAAATACTAAGAAATACTTTGGAATGTACCTAGGCCCATTAAAAAACACATTATTAAATATCTTGGAACACCCTGTCAGACCCATTAGACACTCATATAACTTGCTGTAGAAATTGATTTTCCTTTCCTTAAGGACCATTTAAAAAATCACACTTTTCCATCTCATGGGACACAGGGACACCCTGCCAGACCCATTAGAAAATCGTATAATTTACAAGGGACCCTTGTTTGTAACTAAAGTCATTTCTAAGGTCATTTCACTCCACCTTTTCAGATTATATGGTATCGAAATATGAAAAATGTGATGCTTTCACCTTACATGGTAAATTCGGAAGCTCTGGTTAGCACTAGACCACTCTGAAATTTATTATAGAGATGATAGTTATTTTGACTTACTATACGTGTAGTTGTTGAAAAATAGTTCATGTTAACCCTTTACTGCACGTTATTTGCATTTTACTGAACAAAACTTATTTTGATATGTATTTTTAATCACCGATAACGAGAATCACTTTTCAATATGGGGAAAAATTTATTTTTCATGGAAATCACGATTTTTCATATAGAGGATTTTTCAATAAGAGGTTTCATTTTGATATTAAGAAAAACGAGTATTTCTTAAGAGAAATCAATGAATGTTTATTTCATTGTAAAGAGGAAGGTGTGCCATTAACATTTGAAAACGATATCAGCCAAATGGCTACCATGGATACGCTTGCAGCACCAAATCCTTTTCGTGAAATTTTCGATGACCAATTCGCACATTTGCGGCTGTAAGTCCTCGAGAACTTCACGAATTGCATCTATAAGGTCTTGAATCGACTGTGGAGCATTGGCATAGAGCTTATCTTTCACGTGGCCGAAGAAAAAAGTCTAAAGGTGTTAAATCACAAGATCTCGGTGGCCAATTGTGATCACCTCTTCCAGAAATAACACGGTCACGTAGCGCCGTTTTGCTGAAAATAAACCTCGTCCACATCAATATCTTCCAATTCCAATATCTTCCAGCCTCATTTTCGAATAAGTAAGGGCCAATCACACCGCCATGTCAAAAACCGCACCAAACAGTGACACGTTGTGAATGGAGAGGCTTTTAAACAATCATTCTTGGATTTTCTGAGCCTCAAATGCCATAATTCTGCTTATTAACGTAGCCTCCCAAGTGAAAGTGGGCCTCATCACTGAGATAATTTATCGATGAAAATCCGGATCATTTTGATCAATTTGAAGGACCCAACCAGCAGAGATACGACGTTTATGGTGATCGACCGGCTTGAATTCTTCTGTTAACTGAACTTTAAGTACTTTAAAATACGGTGTAATGTCGTTTTTGGAATGTCAAATTCCAAAGATTGATGAGGAATCGACAAACTTGGGCTTTCGTCAACACGGGCTACAGCAGCAAATTCTCAATTGTTTTTGAGTGACTCAAACGGGTTCGATTCTTCACATCACTAACTTGCCCGACAGCTCAAATTTTTCCAACAGTTTCAGTAATGCCGGCCGAGAAGGTGCTTCACGACGACCCAAAAGTGCTTTAGGTTTGCGAACTGTGTGACTGCAAAATTTTCACCATTTTTGTAGTGAATTTCAATGCGTTGTTGAAGCGTGTATCGTACCATTTTTATTAATGGCGTAGTTTTTACTTGTAAAATGTCAAAAAAGGACAGTTTCGAAATTGACAGCTGGCGGCCACCGGTATATACCTTGTAGTTTGGGAAGGCTAAATGTGAACGGCTATAATGGTCTTTATACTCAGGGTTTGCGATAGGTTATAACAACTAAAACAATTGCCACGAAACATCGACAAAAACCTTGGATATTTAACTCGATTGCTTTTTTACCTCGATTTAAAACATCGTTGATCATAGATGCAACGAATTTACTCTTCAGTTAGGAGTTGGTCCTAATTAGCAATCGTTTACGCCAATTCCATAAGCAACCGGATCTGAGTACACAGATTACACATTCATCTGAAAAATTAAATCGAAAGTGAAATCAGAACATACGAAAGACACTTTCTACGACCACTTTGGAGATTCCCTAACCCGATGTAAGGATTGTTACTGATGGTGACTTCGCACAAATCGACAATGTGGACAATATTCATCCTAGTACTATCGACCCTACACGTTGAATCAAATAATAACGGGACCGATCTAGCTCTAGTATATAATCTGGTAGTAGCCAGCACATACTTCTTCCGAAAGCGAATTCATAAAGGCTCGTGAAAATCAAACAATGGAGAGACGGTTACTCAAATCAACCACAACTTCGCATTGAAAATAAATTTGTTTGGCATCAAAAATATTAAGACCAAACGCACGAAGTACAACTTCAGGAAACAGGGGGGAGCCACCTACTATCCCAGTATGCTGAAAAATATTATAAATTAGCGATAACAGATAATTCAACGGCAAATCTTGGTGAAAATACATCTAACGCTAGTTCAACTCGAGAAAAGGCTTGTATAGCAGATATAGCGAATTCTGCGTTCGGTAGACCGATTGGACCATAAGTTGGTCTAAGCGAACGAAACACATTCCTAGTAGAACGCTAATTTTTGTAATACAGATGAATAGTTTGTAGACGCTGTGCCACATGACTCACACGTGATCTGACATAAAATCTCTACTGAAAATGTACCTCTAAATGAATCACCCGTTATTATAAATTGTATAATTATTTTTTATGGTAAATCAGAACTAATCAATTAAATATGGATCATTTTGGTTTATGAACATTAGAGACATCTATTAAGAACTGGTACAAACTTACCATCAATTTAGTTAGTCAGAAAAAAGGCAAATATGTCTGCATACAAGGCATTAAACGTTAGTAGTGTAAAGTGGCCATCCCAATCCCAAACATGACGTCTTAGGTGGCATAGTCGAATATGACGTCAGCAGGGCTGTACTGTGCCTATTTTAGAAAGTAGATTTTTGAAAAAGCGATTTGCGCAAATGCGATTTTCAGAAGTGTGAAAATGATATTTCAGATATTTGAAAATTACTAAACTTTTTTTCATTTTTCTTTAATTGCGGGAACCAGTCTATAAATCAAAACTCATTCATGGAGTTACACGTACATATATTCATATTATGTTTGAGTATATGAAATCGCATTGCAAATATTTTATTTAAACCGCAAAATATCTTATTTATTAGCTAGAGCTGTATACTACTATGATACAGTGCGAATAAAAATAGCAGAACTAAAAAAATCATAATATACAATTAATATATTTAGAAATTTAATTAATTTACCATATTCATAATGAATTTCTAATCAAAATATTCAAAAATCGTTCTAATTATTGGATGAGTTTGTAATTCATTTTAAAGGATATAGTATACTCGTTTACGAGCCAAATTATACAATTCAGAACAAAAAACGTTTCTAGAAACAAGAAATATCCAAAAATTATTTTTCTACTAAAATTATTAAATAAGTGTAATTTAGTATTTTGACTAGTAGTTTTATTTAGTTTACATTATCTAAATAAAATATAATGCAGTTATATATTCTTAAATGAGAAATACGTTTTTAGAAGTCTTTAGAAATTTGTTATAATACTTCTTCTTATGCCAAAAATATGGCAAAAATATTACTTTTTGCATGCTATAAAACTTATCTAGATATACATATTATTGCCTTTTTTACTTAATCTTTTGAAGATAAATAATTTCTATTAATCTCATATCATGCATTAAAACTCATCGGTTTTTTAATAAACAATTTTTATTTGATTACTTTAATACATATACGAGTAGTTAATAATTTTATATTTAATAAATCTATACATATTAAAATTATAATAAAATAACTAAATATCTAAAGAAGGCTCTTTTAATTTTATATGTACATAATAAACTGATTTATATGTGTATAAATTATTAATTTGCTATGTTTAAGTTAAAAATTTTAAAATTTTAAAAATAGTTTTTGGTTTTATAAAAAATAAATGTTGTAACTTTATTGCATTTATGAAACTTTATTAGGTTTTTTTTTACCTTTTATAAAGTTATTAATTTTTGGACACTTATTATAACTTTTAATAACATTTTTAAAAAATTATTATTACTTTTTATAATTTTAATAACTTTTGTAACTTATTATAACTTTTCACGTATTTTAAAAACTTCTAAACTTATTATGTATAACTTTTAGTATCATATTTTTTATACAAAGTTTACAACTTTCCATTGCTATTACAACCTTTTAATTTACGATCCGATCCGTCTCTGTTAGCTGCTCGTCATCAGCTATTTTTTAAGTTGTTCATTTACTTCAGCATAGTTTTTTTTATTTTCGACCTTGATCTTGATTTTTTTATTAGCGAATCTATATATTATAATTTGTCGTAGACGTTGTTTTATAACAAGAACAATCAATCGTTGTATTCTAACAACAGTTAATATAATGTCGTAGTTTGATTTTATACGCTGACAAACATGCCCATCGCCCATTTATGCTTTTGACGTCATAATCGACTACGTCACCTATCATGCCATTTTTGGGATTGGGATGAGCCAGAACCAGCCACTTTACACTACTAACGTTTATTTATGATCTTATAATTTTTGCCTGGTACCAATTTTTTTCTAAATTTTCGCATAGCTAAATTGATGGTTAGTTCATACCAGTTATATTGATAGATGTCACTAACGTCCATATACCAAAATGTGCCTGATATTAGTTAAGCAAACTAAGCATAGTTCACATTTATCGTCTATGTCAGGCATAAACCATAATTATCAATTCACAGTGCCGCATAAAAATGGTAGTAAACATTCAAACCTTATATATTTTGCTGATGCTTTCTGAAATTTGGCCAAACTATAAAAATATGAATTAGAATTCATATTTGATTCAACCTTAGCCAGTCGTTTGTTTTTCCTCATTATAAATTTTTTATTAGTTTTTATTTTAAAACCCAAAATTGAAAAAAAAATAGTAATTTGTACAGTCTTTTTAGCAGCTCAAATTATATTTTTGTTGCTAGAGTGAAGCGGTGCCCCCCCCCCCCCCCAGTAGAATGTTGAAATACCCCAGCTTGTGTGGATTATTTGGATACATTTTGTAGCAGCTTTTTGAAACACACTGAACGAGTATTTAATGAACGGCTGATTGACAAGAAGTTATTAGTATAAACAGTATTAAGATCGTTTACCAATTAATTTTGCTTAGTACGTTTTACGAGTACTTTTCGTCACTTACCAATTTCATTTTATTAAATATTCGCATTAAGTTCGTGTATCAATCAAAACAATTTTTTATTTTTTCTTACGAGTATGCTTGTTACTCTGTGGTAACGGGATACTTATTTTTTTGCCAAAGAAACTGTACATGTTTTATGGTTTAATTTTGTTGTTTTCTATTTGCATGTCGCGTAACATAAAGATTGTTTTTCAATACACGATAAATTTTTATAATTATATTAAGCGCGTTTACCAAATTTTAACGTTATTTTTGAATAATTTGTTATATTTCTTATGGTTAATTTAACATTCAATTATATATTTATCCAGGCAGAATGGTTTGAATATTTGCTGCATTAATTCATTTTCAAAAAAAATTTTTAATGAACTTGATGAATAATAACATTAGTTGCTTTAATTTTATTTTACAGAATATTCGGAGCTTACGTAAAAATTTCGACATATTCTTGAGTAATATAAATGCTCTTAACTTGAATTTTGATGTCATATTTTTGACCGAAACATGGATCTCCAGTTCAGAAATTCCAGATTATAATTTGGATGGCTATATTTTCTATGCGAATTGTAATGATCAATATAGGTCTGGTGGTGTAGCGGCACTTGTAAAGTCTTCGTTGGATTGTCAAGTATTTTCGTTACCATTTACATCTGCCGATGTTTTGAAAATTGTGATTAGCCTTGAAAAAGTTAAATACTGCTTCGTTTTGGTTTATAAGTTGCATTCCTACGGATTTGATGAATTTTTGGGAGAGTTGAATAATTTCTTAAATTCCGATTCTTCAAAATATAAAATATTGCTTGGTGATATAAATTTTGATCTAATGAAAGATTCTCAGTTAAAAGACAATTATTTATTATTATGTGCCTCTTTTGGTATGCAATCACTTGTCAATGATGTAACACGACCATGTTCTAATACTTGTATTGATCACGTTTTTGCAGTAACCGATCACCGAAAGTTTACTTTTGAACTTAGAAATCTTCAACTATTTATAACTGATCATAACACAATTATCTTGTATTTGAAAATGACCAACAAAGTTAAGAGTAATCGTAAATATGAAGAGCTATTTCAAACAAAAATAAATTTAACTGAGTTAGCGATATCCCTCAGTACATATGATTGGTGTACAGTTTGGGACTCTGATGATCCTAATATAGCATATTTTAACTTTGTTGAAATTTTCACATCCATTTTAAATAAACATAAAACGGTGTTTAAAATTAAACGTAGTGAATGGAAACTTAAGCCTTGGATATCTGACACCTTATTAAATTTGATTAATGTCCGGAATAGGCTTTCTAAGAAGTTAATTAATGATTGTAATAACAGCTCTTTAAAGAATAAAGTGGACGTGCTAAACTCCAGAATTAAAACCATGATACCGAAATCTAAAGAAACGTACTTTAAAAATAAGATGGCTTCAGCTTCAGATATTAAGTCAAAATGGAAAGTGGTAAATAGTGTATTGAACAACGTTCCCGTTTCAGATACTATTACTTCTTTAGAATTTGGTGAGAATAATTTCATTACGGATCATAGAGAAATTGCTAATGTGCTTAATGATCATTTTATTAATATACCAAGGGTCATTCTAAACGTAACACAAGAAAATATCACTGTTGAAAATACTGTTAAAAATAATATGGTTTTAACTCGGTTTAATAGCGCGAATTTATTTTTTTTCCCAGTTAGTGATTTGGAAATTGTTTCTGCCGTCTGCGAACTCAAAAATACTAACTCGTGTGGTATTGATGGAATTTCCAATGTAGTGGTGAAAAATGTGATTTTTAGTATAGCACCTGTCTTAGTGTTTGTTTTTAATTTGTGCCTTGCTAAAGGTGTGTTTCCTGATAAATTAAAAGTTGGCATCGTCAAACCACTTTTTAAGAAGGGTTCACGTGCTGACCCAAACAATTATCGTCCTATCACATTATTGAACACATTTTCAAAAATTTTTTGAAAAAATTATTAAATCCAGATTATTGAGTTTTCTAGATAAAACTAATTTTCTTGATAAAAGGCAATTTAGTTTTATTAAAAATTCATCAACGGAACTGGCACTTGTTTCATTTTTAAGGCCTGTTCACGAAAATTTGAATATTAACCTTAAGGTATCTGCTCTTTTTATAGTCGTTACTAAAGCATTCGATACCGTTAATCATCAAGTGTTACTGGAAAAATTATCACATCTTGGTATTATTGGTATTAGAGGTTGGCACTTTCTCTATTTGAATCCTATTATGTAATCGAGTTCAGAGTGTATGTATAAATCATGTCCGTAGCCATGAAAAAATGGTTAATGTGGGGGTTCCTCAAAGATCTGTGCTGGGACCTCTACTTTTTTTGATTTATTGTAATTCTATATTTGATCTTGATTTGCGTGAATTTCAATATTCAAATTCTAATACGGATTCGTTGAGTTTTGACATTGAGTGTGACCTTAAATTACTAAAAAAATGGTTCTATTTTCATTTCATGGTTCTTAGCTGCAAGTCTAAAATTATGTACTTTCATTTGAGTAGTCCTATCATTATTTCTGGTTCAGTGGCTTATCACTCATTTGCGTGTAATGACTCTAACTGCAGCAATCTCTGTTTACCCATTGAACCAGCCAGTTCATTCAAATACTTAGGTTTAAATCTTGACTCTCAGCTTAACTTTAAGAATCACGTGATTATTTTAAAACAAAAAATCCGTCGTGCTTTAAGATCATTTTTCCATTTGCGTAATATCTGCAGCTCCGAATTCTTAAAATGTCTCTATTATGCTTTGATTGATTCTCATCTACAGTACGGGTTAACATGTTGGGGTGGAATGTATTGGTCAAACATCAAACCATTATTGACGATTCAAAAAAGTGTGCTTAGAATTATGAACCATCTTCCAAGAACTACACCATCTTTCCCTATGTTTTTAAGTTATAAAATTTTACCACTGCGGTATTTATATGTTTTTAAAGTTTTAAAAATGTTTTATTTAATAAGCGGGAATCGTTTAATGAATATTTATAGTGAACCATACTTGTTTCGTAATAGGAATAAAATTAGTATTCCGCAACCGTTTAAAGAACATTTTAAGAATTTCTTTTCTTGCACTGCACCGAAGTTTTATAGCCTTCTACCAACCTATATTGCATCTGTGGGCACTTTTAGAGTATTTATAAAATTGTTGAAAGAATGGTTATTCTCAAAAAATGACATTGAGGTTTTTTTTAGAACATTATCTTAAATTTTGTAAAAATATGCTACTTTTGTTTTATTTATTGAAAGTAAGTTGAATAATTTGTATACATAGAATTTCCAAACCATGCGCAAATATTGATTACTATTTTGTTTTTTCCTTTATTTAATTTATTAATTTGTTAATTATATTTCTTTACTTTTAATTTTAATTTATTTTTAATTTTTATTTTACTTTTTTTTTCTAATTTGTGTTATATTATTTTTACACATGAATCGTGACTCCGAGACATTGTAAAATCAGGAGCTCACTATCTAGTTTTATTTTTTTATGCTGTACTATTATTTTATTGCAAATGAATGTATTATATGTGTGTTTGTGCCCGGCTTCGTGGTAAAAATGTCGAACAATATTGTTATGTCTTCTCCGTACACAAACAAAATACACATAGATTAAATTGCCACACAATATCACAAAAACAAGACGAATAATTTTTTAAGTATTTTTTATTATAATTTTTTATGTTTTTTCGGTCGTACACCTTTTTCTAATGAATTTACAACGCGATTGTTTTTTCCTGGCTTCGTAAAACCAATACAACTCAACATGTACTAAAAAATGTGTACAGTCAAATTTGCAAGAAGGCAACATAACAAACTAATAAACAAATTCCACATTCACTCAGGTTACACGCTGGTCATTCGTTAACATTTCCGCCCCAGTTGAATCAGTTGATTCAATCGGAAGTCTGCATATTTTCTGGACTGGTCGCTTTAGGATGGCTGATTGAGTTTTAATTGTAACCGTGCGAACTAAACCATCTTTACCTGGATGAATGTTTTGTATAACTCCTAAAGCCCATTGTGCTGGTGGATCATTTACTTCTTTGATAACTACCACGTCACCAAGTTTAATATTTTGGGTTCTATAGCACCATTTTACCTGCCGCTGCAACGACGTCAAATATTCCAAGTGCCATCGACGCCAAATGTGTTGCACGAACTGTTGTAGAAGTTGCCAGCGCGTCAACAATGACTGTTTCCTGTCAGCAAAATGCTCCTCCGGTATTCTCTTCATTGAACCGCCAATCAAAAAATGTGCGGGTGTCAACGGGTCTAATTGGTCGGGCGATACCAAACATAGCGGTCGTGAGTTCATGATGGCTTCAATCTCCACAATCATGGTGTTGAATTCCTCGTACGTCAACGTGGTATTTCCAATCACTCGTCGTAAATGGAATTTCATTGATTTTACCGCGCTTTCAAAAAGACCCCCGGTGTGTGGTGCTGCAGGTGCGTTAAAATGCCAATTAATAAATTGTTTCGCAAGATACATTGAAATTTTACTGTTGTTTTCTTTCAGATGGTGAAAGAGACTCTTCAGGTGGTTATTGGCGCCTATGAAATTGCTACCGTTATCGCTGTAAATATCGATGCAAGCGCCTCGACGTGACGAAAATCGTCTTAATGCAGCCAGAAATGATTCAGTGGTGAGGTCTCCTACCAATTCGAAATGAACGGCTTTGGTGCTCATACAGACGAACACACAAACATAAGCCTTATGCGTTTTCTGTCCTCGTCCTCTTCTCATGTAAATCTTGAATGGACCTGCATAATCGATTCCTACTTTTAGGAATGCCCTTGTTAAATTGACGCGATCGTATGGCAATTCGCCCATAAATTGCTCCATTTGAGCTGCTTTGTGTCTAGTGCAAACGACACAATTGTGGATGATCTTATTGACAAGCTGCCGTGCTCCAATTACCCAATGCTTCAATCTGATTAATGTTGACAACAATGTCGGCCCAGCATGGTGATTTTTAATATGGAGCTCCTCTGCGATAAGATATGCAAGCCGTGTATTGGATATGATAGCTGGATGTTTTACTTCGTAAGCTGCTGTCGATTGATTGATTCGACCTCCGACTCGGAGCATTCCTTGTGAATCGACGAATGGATCCAACATTTTTAATTTGCTGTTGCGTGCAACCGAACGTTTGTCCTTTAGAGCAGATATTTCGTCCGAGAAAACATAACCTTGATGCCATATCACGAATTTATCTGCCGCATTCAGTATTTCGTCTCGTTGTATTGTTGCAAATTGACGTTGCTTTGCTGGCACCCTCATGTTGGTTATTATCCTGAACACCATCGCTAGAATTTTGCAGCATTTGTAAAAGCTAGAATACTGGTTTAATACTTGATGGTAAAGATGTTCATCTTCTCGAATGATATGCGCCACTATGTATTTTGGCCGAACACATGGTAACTCTCTTGACTTATGGTATGTTATTGCCTTTTGAACTGGCCAGTGGTCTTCTGATTGGCGTAGCCATTCCGGTCCCTTCCACCAAAGATCGAATGTGAGCAGTTGGTTTGGTGTTAAACCGCGAGAAGCACAGTCCGCTGGATTATGCAACGAAGGGACGTGATACCAGCATAATCGCCCAATTGTCGATAAGATTTCTGACGTTCGGTTTGCCACATACGTCTCCAACGTTCTAGGGTGGTGTGACAGCCAATCAAGCACAATGGTAGAATCGGTCCATGCAAACCATTTTTCCACCTTTAATGCCAACGTCTCCTTAACCAACAGCAATAATTTTGTTGACATGACTGCAGCACATAATTCCAATTTTGGTATTGTGCGTTGTTTTAACGGAGCCACTTTGGTCTTAGCGGTTATCAAAGTAACATGAACGACCCCGTTGTCATCTTCAGTTCTGCAATAAATGGTAGCTGCTAAGGCTTTCTGAGAAGCGTCACAGAACGAGTGCAATTGGATTGGCTTTTTTGTTGTCTTTAGCCAACGAGGAATTTTGATATTTTCGATGTCCTTTATTCCTCTTCGAATTTTGCACCACTCTTCGAGGATTCGAGGTGGTAGCTCCTGGTCCCAAGTTAATTTTTCCAACCATAAACTTTGAAATAACACCTTGACGGTGATTATAACCGGAGCTACCCAGCCAAGTGGGTCGAACAACTTGGAGGCTTCCGATAAAAATTTTCGTTTTGTCACACGAATGTGTGTCTCGTCGTCTAAGTTGACGGAAAAATAAAATGCGTCTTCCTTTGGTTGCCATTGCAGACCCAATATTTTTACAGTGTCATCGGTCTCCATTGTCTTTGGAGTAAGTTGTCGGTCTATAATCGGGATACCATCCAGAAATGTGTGGTTATTGGATGTCCATTTTCGTAAGTGCAACCCTGCATCGCCCAACATTTTCGTTAAATTTTCTCGTAACATTGTTGCTTCTGCTACCGTACTACAACCGGTGATTAAATCGTCCACATAAAAATCTCGTTTTAAAATCATGGTTGCTTCTTGGCATTTTGTCTCGTTGTCGTCACCGATTTTTGCCATAACTCTCGTGGCCAGAAATGGAGCGGAGGCTGTACCATAAGTAAGCGTTTTAAGTCGATATCGTTTGACTTCTTGCCTCGGATTGTCCCGCCATAAGATTGTTTGATACTTAATGTCGTTTGCGTCTACTAGTATCTGGCGGTACATCTTCTCTACATCTGCCGTCATAACTATCTCGTGCTGTCGAAAACGTACCAGAATATTATACAACGGTTGTTGTACGGTTGGTCCAATCATTAGCGCGTCGTTTAGCGAATTTCCTGTGCTTGTTTTTGCGGACGCATCAAACACGACACGCAGCTTCGTGGTGGCGCTTGACGACTTTAGAATTCCATGATGTGGCAGGAAACATGTTGAAATCTCTGTCTCGTCATTGTTGATTTCTTCCATGTGATTCAAGTCCTTGTACTCGTCCATGAAATGATGGTATAACTCGCTAAATTGTTGGTCCTTATTGAATTTTTTCTCCATGGCGTATAGACGGTTTAATGCCATCTGGTAAGATCGACCCAACGGTGGTTTTGGCTTTTTAAACGGTAACCGAACAATATATCGTCCTTCTTCATTCCGTGTTGTAGTATTGATGAATACTTCTTCGCATGCCCTTTCTTCGTCGTTGTAATATGTCTGATTTGGCAATGATTCTTCTTCCCAAAATTTCATGAGCAATTGGTCGATATCAAGCTCGTTGAACATCGTCGATATATTTGGACTGGAACATATGTTTTGCGATCGTCCTGCAATGACCCATCCAAATATGGTATTCTGGGCTATTGGTTGATCATCCCCATTTGACGCCCTTCCATCGACAAGCATATGGAACATATGATCGGCCCCTATTAGAACATCGATTGGATTAGGTGTGTAAAACGATGGATCTGCCAACTTTAACCGTTTTAGGTGGTCGTATCTATTAATGGGTATCTTCGTACTTGGTATCAAACTGGTGATTTGTGGAACGATTAATGCATTAATCTTCATTGTTTCATTGTTACGTGCCGCTGACACGGTGACCGCTATGCAACCCTTGGAGGATCCGACATGAGTTTTGCCCAAACCGTTGATTTTAAGGCTTATATTTTTCGGCGGTATTCTAAGTTTTTTGGCCCATTCTTCTGTGATGAAGGACATTTGAGAACCGGAGTCCAATAACGCGCGACATTGGTGAAGATTTCCGAACGCATCCGTTAATGTAATAATAGCGGTGGGCAATATTGAATGCTCAACGTTTTCAGTTGCGGGTGGCTGACTGACAAAGTTGGATTGTATAACAGCCGAAGTTATGTTATTAATGGGTTGGGATTTCTCTGGTGATGCTTCGGTGGTAGTCACATGATGCGTTGCGGCTTGTCGGTTTGTGTAACCATCAGTACTTATGTTGTGCAATAATGTATGATGTTTGCGGTGGCATTGCGTGCATCTTTTTCTTGACTTGCATTCATATACCACATGGGTGTCATTCAAGCAGTTGAAACATCTGTTTTTTTCTTTTACAAACGCAATTCGATTATTCAACGACATTCCCTTGAACTTTGAACACTCATAGAGGAAATGTTCGCTATTTACACACACTGGACATGTAAATTTTTCGGTAAATAACATGCTTCTTACTGGTGGTCGCGATTCGGTCCTTCTCTTCATAACGCCTTTGTTCACTTCCAAGGTATCCGTCCTTTTTAATAAAAATTTCATAAATTGGTCGATCGTTGGAAACTCTTCTTCTATTGATTCTTCTGCCCATCTTGTCCTGGTATCATCATCGCATTTCTGAAGCAGCAAATAAATAAGCCACGGGTCTCTACTTTCTGCTTGTCCGCCTAGTGCCTTTAGACCTCTCATGGTTTCGTCAGTTTGATCGTACAGCTTCCGAATGTTTGCGACATTTCCAACCGTGAATGATGGCGATTTCGTTAAATTATCAATGAATTCGTTGACAATCAAACGTTTACGGTCGTATTTTGCTACTAGTTTTTGAAACGCCTCGATGTAATTGGCATCGGTAGGTTTCATGTAGTAAATGGTACTTAATGGATGTCGGTTGTGAGATATTCATCGTATCGTTGTCTGTTGAATCATTTAGATTGACACCACCGGATATGCTTAATTTGCGTATCCACGTATTAAGAACAGATTTTGTTAGATAATAATTTTCTTCGAATTCTGGAAAATCGGACTTCTCATCAGCTTTCAGTTCGATCTCGTTTTCTAGTTCTGGATATTCTTGCATTATGCTGTCCAATCTCACTAGACGCGCTTTCAATTGCTCAATATTCGTTTTTTCGTTTATGGTTTTAATATACGCTATCAATCGCGTCATTGATCCTTTTAATGCTGCCAATTTTCTTCGCAAGGCTGCTTCAGACATGTTGCTGACATAAAAAATCCCACGCTGAATTCACGAAAAAATGGCGGACGCAAAACACAAACGCCGTGTGTACGACCCGGAAAATGGTGGACGTAAAACAACACAAATGCACGTTTACCGCACCGCGTAATTAAATATACTTTTATTGATTTTCGCTCACTTAATAATCTGGATACTGCACTTGATAACTCAGCACAATGGGTTTCGTTTATAATGTCTCGTGGTAATTTTCAATGATAAAATTAAACGCCTTGTCAAGAAACTACGCTCTGCTACCAATTTTTGTTTGTGCCCGGCTTCGTGGTAAAAATGTCGAACAATATTGTTATGTCTTCTCCGTACACAAACAAAATACACATAGATTAAATTGCCACACAATATCACAAAAACAAGACGAATAATTTTTTAAGTATTTTTTATTATAATTTTTTATGTTTTTTTCGGTCGTACACCTTTTTCTAATGAATTTACAACGCGATTGTTTTTTCCTGGCTTCGTAAAACCAATACAACTCAACATGTACTAAAAAATGTGTACAGTCAAATTTGCAAGAAGGCAACATAACAAACTAATAAACAAATTCCACATTCACTCAGGTTACACGCTGGTCATTCGTTAACAATGTGATTTTCAAAAATAAAACTATGTAAAAAAAAAAAAAAAGTGCGTCCGTCATATGTAAAATATCGTTTATATGTAGATATCTCTGTATATTTGAAAAATGTTGTTGCTGCGTGAATTTGAAGAAGAGGTAAAATTGCACTTGGTATCAGTTATTGGCACATACTCACACAATGGCTGTGCATGTCGATCGTGCATGTTTCTGATGCAATTCAGAGCAACTGCCAACTTTTGAAGACGATAATGAATGGAGCTATGAGTTACATCCATTTTATTAATGACCTTGTAAATTGCACATAAAACTTTTGGAGAAAACTTTCAACTGCACTCTCATTATGAATGAGCTTTGATAAAAATAAATAAATAAATAAATACAATTGCACTATGAATATTTTGATCGCTGAACTGACATGCATTTCATGTATAAACTTTTGTCTACTTTTGTCAGTTCACAAAAAATAAAATTTCTCAAATTTATTCTATGGCAACTGATGATTTATTTCTTAAATATGATGAGCTAATTAACTGTGAATGTCTCATTTTCCAGGGATCAATTATCAATCTATTTCAGGGAAATAATTATGTGTTTTACATCACAATTTCAACCTACCGATAAAGGGATCACGAAAAATTATTCTTGATAAATAAAATCAAATAATCTAGTAGCCTTAGAAATCGTAGAACTGTTTTACTCAAGCAAGCTGAGAACACAATAGAAAATACGAAGTTTTAGAAATGAAATAAACTGCAATTTTACTTGTTAAAAGTGAGACATAATTACATAAACTAGGTCGCTAATAGTGATTGTTGCAAAATATCTTCCACCTCACATCACAGGCAAACTTAGAATTGCAAGGTACAGGTAACCTGTAACTCAATCTACTCGTATCAAAACTTAATCAGAAAGATAATTTCTCTACGGAAATTTTCCGAAATTGAAGGACCATCTAATATAACAAATGGTCCAAGTGAACTTCAAGAATTAGAGGACGGTGAAATAATTAAATTATTAAATTTACAAGTATTCGTTAGAAAAAGTAGATATTTGGTTTATTAAAATAACATTTTATTAATTTAAATATAAAATGTAATAACAATTGCAATTATTGTTATTTAAACAAATAAATAAATAAATAAAATTTAACATTCTATAATTAGAAATTTAGGTTATACGAACCCATAAAGCTAAAAAACACTTATATACAAAGCGACGATGTGCCGCACACTTTAAATTCTTATTATTTTAATATTCGTTGCAAAATCAAATATTAGTTGATTCTTGGTAGTTAAAATAAAAATATTAAACTATAACCGTCAAAAAGTTTGGTTGCAACTATTAATCATCTTTCAAAAATATTATCTCACACTCAATGTGGATTTATTAAAATTTATCGCTCCGAAAAATGTATATAAGCTTTAAAATGGTTATCTGTAGTGTGCACAAAATTACATAACTAATCAAACACATACCAGAGGTGCGGTGTGGTCCAAGAATTTGTATATTTTCAAAATAATAAGATAGGCAGTCCAGCACTTTATTTTTGTAAAAAAACATTTTATAGAATTCCTTCTAGTAAGACATGTGGTAGACGTTTAAGTTATACCCTGTACCCTATCAACATATACCATTGTGTATATGTTAAACTTCCAAATATTTCAAAAATATTTTCACATACTTTATGCGATTTTTTAGTCATCATCGAATTAAAATATGTTTGGCCTATTTACCATATAACTAAAAAATTACATTTATGATTTATAACCAATCTATGTAGTATGGCGGCTGCAGCACCAACATTAAATACATAATATGATAATAACATATGGGGCGAGGAGAGGAGGTTAATTTTCATAATGTTTTGATTTGTATGTAAATGCTGTTAAAACTGTATGGTTCAATGTGGAAATGATTAATCAATCAATGTGTTGTTAAATGAAAAATTCATAAATGATTTGTACATCAAAATATGTATAAATTAATTAAAAACATTAATGGTTGGGAAAGCCTCAATAATACGGTTTTAAATTTTTTGCGATTTATCATAATTGTGTGATGATTTTAACCATTTATTTGGAAAGATAAATTTTTAATACATGTGACGTCATAATTATAATAGGTGGCATTTAACTGAAAGAATTCAACTCATTTTTCGAATTCATATCATTCAACAGGAGCTTCATAAAGGATTGTGCAATGATGCCAAAATCTATGGCAAACTTTATTTGTGGAGGGAATTGTGTAACAATTCAACGCCACTCTAAACGCCAGGAAAATTGAATCCAAGTGAAAGAATGGCTGCCCGACTGTCCACATAGATATAGTGATATCAGTCAACGATATCACATTATGCTTCAACCAGTTCACCACCTCTTCAAACTAACGCTCCCGGTCTTGATAAAGAGACCACTATTCCAATCCTCCCGAGAAGGGAGAATCACCTTGAAAGGCTTGTTGAAGCACAAACGGAGTGTTTTGTAATCCAAATTCACCAGTTCGTGCCTCAATGAATCAACTATAGCTGAGTGATTTTTCCAATCCGAGTGCAACAGTGGCCTTCTTTACTCTTTCTATCGTGTTAAGTTTCCAACTGAGCTTACTGTTCAGTAGAATTCTTAGGAATCTCGTCTTATCAGTAAGGATTAGCATAGTACCATTCAGGCTTAGTAAAACCATTGCCGGAATTTTATACCTCCTAGTGAAAACGACCAGTTCTGTTTTAGATTGTTTAATCCCCAATCCACATCTGCTGGCCCACCCCGCAGTTATTGATAACGCATTTTGCTGTTATGACCCTTTTGTTACCTAGCAAATGAATAATTAGCTTGGTTACTGGGCCTTCGATCTCAAGTGGCAGTAATCCTTCCAAAATTGCTTCCACCTTCACGTTATTGAACGCGCCTTCAATATCGAGAAACGCCACCAATGAGAATTCATGAAAATCCAGTGACTCCTCAATTCCCCGAAACAAAATGTATAATACCGTATCCACGGACTTACCCTTATGGCACGCATGTTGAGACTGAGCGAAGTTTTTGGGTTCAATTTATGAACGAATATATACATCCAGCATCCATCTTTTCCATGGTTTTCAGCGGAAAAGATGAAAAATATATTGGTCTAAAGTCCTTTGGGTTGCTGTGGGAGTTTCTTCCCACCTTCGGGATGAGGATCACCCTAGCCTCCCGCCATTTCTTGGGGATGAACCCCAGCTTCAGACAGTCTTTGAATATAACTTCCAGCCAGGGAAGCAAGACCTCCGAGTTCTTCTGAATTTCGGCTGGTACAATCCCATACGGACCAGCTAACTTAAAAGGTTTGAACCCTTTAGCTGTTTATTTTATTCTCCGCATGTTCAGAATATCATTTGTACACAACAGTTGGACTCCGCAGTCACCTCTAGACCATAACCATTCAAAGGCTCTGCAGTCGACACATCCTCACTTCCCGGAAAGTGAGTTTTCATCAAAAGAGTCTCTTCACTAGAAACTATCCATTCGCCACTTGTGTTTAACAGATAGCCTAGAACAGCTGGATTTGTAGAGAGAATTTTCCTTAAGCGCGAGGTTCCCGAGACCCCTTCCATTCTATCACAAAATAGCCTTTATTAGCTTTTCTTAATTCCCTTTTGTGTACTCTGAGGCATTCCTTATAGAAGTCCCAGTCTTGACTATCTCTATAGATCTTTTCACTCTATTAAAGCCAGATACACATACTTTCCGGCATTCCGCATGTGCTGGGATCCACCAAACAGATTTGCGCTTCCCCCTCAGCTTTGTTAAAAGTCAGGCTACCCTCATAGAGGTATTGCAAGCCGTAGTCAGAGTGTCCACCATTGAATCCAGTCCAATGTCCGTGTCGGGGACTGGAACTCTAGATGGAATGATGCCCTCGAATATTTCCCTAGATGAGATTAAGTTTAAACGGTGAGTAACGATGGTCGGAGAAGGAGTGCTCTATCGCCCTCTCCATTCTCTGATAATCGGTGAAATATAGTCGGAGACCAGAGTAATATCCAGAACCTCCTGTCTATTACTAATAGTAAAGATGAGTTCCTGGCCTACATTACTAATAGTGAGGTTAGTTGTTAAGAGAAGATCAAAAAGTAACCCACCCTGTCATTTATATCCGAGCTACCCCAGATGGTATGGAGCTGCTAGCCAGAATTTTGTCCCCTACGTCTCTATACAGGCCGCAGTAATGTCCCCATTGCTGTAGTGTGGAAGTAGAATGACATTTATATTATTTCCCACCTATATAAATGATCTGCTACGAGCGTAAAAAAGGGTGTAACCCTTCGCTCGTAGACCGCAGATCTTGTTATTGCTTATCCAAGGGTTTTGGATCAGAATTAATTCCTCGCCTGATTTAACAAGTCTGAGAAGTAGCGCCGCTGAAGCAGCCTTGGTGTGACGTAAGTTTATCTGCACAAACCTAATCATTGATAACTTACCTTAATTGCGACAGCAGTGGTACGTCGGTTAGTTTGAGCCGACGGTGTCGACAGTATCCTTCGTCCCACACCCTCCGCAGTCCCTAAAATTAAGGAGATACATCTCTCCCCCTCTAAAACCGATGTATCCCTCTTCCCCCTGTCAAGGGATAACCGGTCCGTAACGTCGCTAGTCAACCCTGGAGAGGTACAACTCCTTCCCCTTTCCTCAGCAGGCTGGTTTTCTCCTCCCCCTTCTCAGGCTGCGCAGTACCTGGTTACACTCCGACCTCGTCCTTCCTGATCACCTTAAGTGTAACATAGCCGAAGTTGATAACGCCAATGGTTTTTGACAAGGGAGCCAGGGATTCCTTATTGATCACCATAATTGATGATCTGAAGTTGCCATTAGGCTCCTCCTGCTTAATAATCTTCAAGTTCCCTGTCGGAAGTTCCGGATTCCAAAGCTGGATAATCCTCTAGGTCTGCTAGGTATTTTCTCTTTGGGAATTGCCTTGAGCATACCTCGCTTACCTCATCGATTGCCTTTCTGTACAACAAACGTTACTGAACATTGATCAGCGCACACGGTCAGCTTCAGCCGTCGCTGATACCAACCCGCATCTCTGCATATTGGCGGTGGTCCCAGATGTTGTCCAAGGTTTCTGAGGAATACCAGGTTCAGTGCATTAAACACTAACCTCCATTTTCCCTCGGTGGTGCTTCCATCTTCATGGCTCTCGTCCACGATGGCTAGCACCACTTCTCGCTCCTTCACTACGTCGCTGAAAAGCTTGGCCCGTTCTCTTTCGGCATTCAAACCCCCCTGCTCCTCCTCCCTAGACCTCTGTCTTTTGGACCCAAGATCCTCCTTCTGACTTTTGGTAACATCGGCAATACAGTTCTTCGCTCACTTAACCGATTGCTTCTGTTCCTCCGTCCACTGCTCCTCCGGAACTATGGCCAGTCTATTCAAGGCATAAAAGGCCAAACGCCTAGTCCTATATCTTCAAACAGAAGGAGCAATGACCTTCTCCTTCTTACCTCTACCACTAGTTCCTGGCTTGCAAGCCTCGGAATCAGTTTTAACCCCATTGACTGCTGGACTCGCAGACCACTCCGTCTCTACCAGCATTTGAGAAGTGCTGGCCACTTCTTTTTGTTTTTTAATTTTAGATTCCATATTGTGTTCCCACGAATATTGAAGTAAATGATTGTCCGCCCGTGTACAAGTCCATATACACGAGTAAGGCAAGATACAATTGGAGGTCACCAAGTACCCAGAGGGCCCCGTTCACAACTGGACGGTTGGACCGGGTCACAACTGGAATTGTTAAATGGGCCCTCAGCTTAGTCAATCATCAGCACGGGTCACATAACACCTTGATCTAGCCCATTGGGTCTTCGAGCACTCCCGCCTCCAGCGCCTCCGCCCCCTTTAACATTCATCAATCAATTCAGCCATTCATATGGATATCCCAAACCAATGGGACCCATTCCATTCAAGGGATGACCCGTTTTTAGGGGTTCCCAGTCACTCCTTGGAGACCCGGGAGCACAGTAAGACGCTCAGTTTGCCGTGGTTGGTAGTCGATAGTTTTTTTGCGCCATCAGTTTGCACTTCCATGCTGGGTATCATAGGCACTCATAATTTAGTGAACTGAGGTTAACCAGTCCCCAGTTTCCTAAGACTCTCGTCCCAGCACAGATGCCGTTGGGGGCTGCTTATTTAATTCACCGCTAGCCTACCTATCGATAGGCCGTCCACTATCCACCACCAGTGAAATACACCGCGTGGAGGTGACCAAGTTACTACCCATTTTTTCGTTTTTTTTATTTTAATTTTGTTTTTCTAGCGTTTTTTTAATTTTTATTTATTTATGTATTTATTTAATCATTTCATTTTATTTTATATACATTTGAATAGTTTCTTAACCGTACAATTTCGCTACTTAAACAATACTTGTTGGAAAAATTGGAAAACTATACAATAAAATAAAATAAAAGTATGAATTTTTGAAACTAACAAGTAGTTTTTAGATAAAAATTATATGACTTGTTTGCGATTATATTATTTGTTTGTATTTTTACACATTATCTCCCAAAATAAATTATGCACAAAGTTTACCGTTAGACGCACCAAATTGCACAATCAAATACTACTCGACAAAATTAGAAAACCGTAGGATTACCAAAATAGGATTTCTGACGTGATTCACACAATACAATAATTATGGGTTTCACACCATATGAATATTGGATTATTCTTGAAATTTTGTACTCCAAATCAATGTTGTGGTAATTTTTTAGGGTTTGTTGGATGTCGTAAATCTCGACACTGTGAATGTATCTCCTTTCAAAAAGCAGGTCGGCTGAAGCTTCAGAATTCCAGCTCTTTCAATGAAAATAGTGGTTGTTTCAGTTGTCCTACTGCTATCGTTTTCGCATATGAGGTTGCAAAGTGTTCTGGATTTCATCACGAAGATCCAGGCATTGTATCTACGCAGTGGAATAAATAGTGTAGTGATATTTATTTTGTTGATTTAACAGCTTGTTGAGAGATCTCCAATTCGCTTGAGTAGTTGCACTTTACAGTTGCTTGTATTCGTGTTATAATCGTATAATGGTTAATGGATGTTTCAAAGATATTCTCCGTTGAGGAAAGTGCATGAATTGAATTCATCAGCAGAAAGTAACATGTATTAATTTTGTTGTAACGTGATCATCAGGTAGTTCGAGGTTGGTTTGATGTAAACAAATTCAAGCTGATGAATGGGTAGGCACTGGTATGACCTGATATAAATTTCATTGTGCTCTTTGAAATAGTGGATTTTCGACTTCAAATATGAATATATCTCCTATTTTTATTGCTTTGGTTTGAATTATCTTGTACATGGTAGCTATGTCATTGATTCGAAAGGGTATGTCTTGAATTTGTTTCACACCTTGTATGATTTCTCAAATCTGTCCTGTACGGAGTTTGATTATTTCTATCATAGTGTGAAGAGCTAAATCAGTGAATTCTTCATGAAACCTTTTATTGTACAAAATATTTGTGAATATCTCGAATTTTTTACTGGTTTCTTCATATACTTATGTCTAATCAAATTCATCGTTGATTCCAGTATCGACATCTGTTATTGTAGTAATTTCTGGTGGTGGTGTTGAGGCATTACCGGCACGTTGGTCTATCACACCAAATAATTCATTAGCAATTGTGCCAATAAAATCGAAAGGAGACCGTTTTTGGCCCGTAATTGTGTTTTCACCTAAAGAGTTTATTATATTATTTTGCTCTTTTTACTCTATGTGGGATGATTTTATTTGGGATACAATATTCGTAATATTTCATGGTATCGGTCTGGGGCTATGCAGCATCCCCCATCCTTAGTCCCGTTTATGCATAACCTGTCCAGCTGTTGAGTACAGCGCTCGAGATAGTCTAGTTCAGCCACATATTGTGTAAGATTAAAGTACGTTATAATCTTCAACTCACCGTTGATTAGATTACCTTGACCTATTTTATCAAGGTAAATTCAAGGATGAGAAGAGAACCGTGATATGTTGTATTTCATTGTTGTTCCTTGGACCACTATCGCTCCCAGTATGCAGATTATTGCAGTGTATCCAACAATAGTATTGGGTTGGTGTTTGCTCTTGTCACTCGTATGTAAATTTGGTTGATTATTCTCGTCGCTGACTACAACTGTGTCTTCACACCTATCTGTTGTTAGTGGTTCTTCTTTTGGCAGAGCTGAGATTTTTGTGATGGCCCTTTTGTTAATAGAATCTCCTGTGCCACGTACTTCACGACTCGTACATGTCCATCTGTACCTGGATGTACTTCAACTACTCTACCTCGCATCCATTTAGAAGAAGGTAAGTTATCTTCTACTAAAAGAACGAGATCCCCTATGTTGATTTGTGGCTTCGTATGTTATCACTTTGGACGTTGTTGCAGTTCCAAAAGTTTTGTTTTAATTTTTCCAGTAGCTGCCATTAGATCACCTTCGGGCACTGTTTTTATCGATGAGCCTATTAGGAAGTGACCTGGTGTGAGTACTTCGGCATCATTTATGCCATTAGTAGGTCAGTGTGGTATTTCCCAAATTCTTCTTAATGTGGGTTTTGACTGACTTCACGCCAGCTTCCCATAGTCCACCAAAATGCGATGATGCTGGTGGTTGGAAATGCCATGTTATACCTTCCGAAGCTAGCTCCTCTGATACAATTTTGTTTAAGCCCGCTAGAGCTGTACATGTCACTGCCATAATCCTAGTCTAGAGCTGAATCTTTTGCAGGCTGCAATGAATGCCTCAGTAGTAAGATCTGTTACTACCTCTATGCGTGAATTTAGTGCGTAGACAGATGAAAATCGCTATATAACCTTTATAAGTTTTATGTCTTTGTTTTATGAAATGAGTAACTCACGAAACAAAATCGATATACTGTTTTTTTTTACTATCTGATTATGGTCGAGCCCCCATAACGAATAACTTGCCCTGATTATGCCGTCCATCAATATACCGTTCTTGAATTGCAAATTTTTTTTTGTGACAAGCTGGGCACCCAGGGGGTAAACCTAATTCGAGTATGCTAAATTCAACGGTGCTAGTCCCATTTCAAAGTTAGTCTCCATTTTTGAGATATCGCTTTCGTTGAGTCAAAAATTTGTCAAAATATACACTCATATTCACGTTGATAGCTCCTGAACCATTAAGATTTTTGGTGGAGCACAGTCGGATTTGAATAGAAAATCCACGAAAATGGTGGCCTCTAATGACGATGCCTTATTTCCACGTTGCCGTATAGTGGACTGTATCTTCTTGGGCTGGTTTATCCGTAGGCGTGTAATTATCTTACGCATTTACTATTAAAAGTACTTGTTACACACTAATTTTATTTATTTTTATATACATATTTATTTATTTAATATTTTGTTTGTAGCTTTAGATGTTGCGCTTACAAAGATTTTTCTTATAATGAATTAATTTTTTTGAACATGAATAAATTTGACAATTTACTTCCAAATCGGTTTGAAAAAAGTTCAGTGCATTACCCTGATGGTAACGCAGTTTTTGTTTCCATATTATACCTCTACTACAATTTTTTGTTCTTGTTAATACACATAGACGTCAAAAAATGGAAATTGTAAACAATAATTTCTGCATAATTATGGGTGTGAGCTAAGTATTTATGATTTATATTATTAACCTAATTACTAATTAAATAGTATATTTTCAGGTTTGCCGAACTAATAATTGATTATGTTAATGGAATTGTAAGTAAGTTTATACATATTATAAGTTTATATTTACTAATGGAATTTTTCTTCCAGCTGTTTAGAAGTGTCATCAATTTTTATGTGTTCCAGGTTTTTATGTATTTTAGCTTGAGAAGGGGTATTATGTGTTAGGCACCAACAATTTTCGTTATATGTTTTTTTCAACAAAGTTGTTGCGCAAGCCAAGATAAACAACTTTGCTGAACATATCAAGATCAAAAAACGATATCTACATTCACATTTTTGTGTTATTTTTTTTTTTTGCTTTTCATTTCCACGAAAAACACATTTTTTATCATTTTTTGTCCATTTGTTGAATTTAAATTGATCGATTAGGCATCGCATCGACAAATAAAGATACAATAGAAACTATTTAAAAGAAAATTAAATCGATTAAGTTGATTTTATGGTGATTTTTCTTAACTTTTTTAATTTTAATTTTCTGATTCGTTCGTGTCATCTTCGGGATCTTCTTTTTGCCGCTGTACCAATGTTTGAGCCTTGCCGTCACTTGGTGTAAACGCTCGCCGTGCGCATCGGATTCTTCTGGTGATTGTTAGGCGAGTTTTTCCACATGACAATGCAAAACATATATTTTCAGTGACATTCTAACGTTTATATTATGAAAAGCAGTCAACATATTTTCAATATATCTGCGCCAACCATCGGCTCGATTAATTCCGAAAACATTCTTAATAACTTCTTCTACGCATTTCCATGCCACAAGCTCTCGTTCACTGAGAGCATTTTCAAATGCATCATCGTTCATCTAACGACGAATATTTGGTCCATTAAAGTATTCCTGTAATAAAAAACAAGAAGCGAGATGAAATTTCATTTGATCAAAACTTACATTCGAGTAGATTCAAACACCAACCTTCTTTTATTTTCATTCCACTTAACCGTGGAAAAATGCGACGCAATTCGACGAACACATTTCCATCTGGATTCACCGCTTTTATAAAATTTTTAACTATTCCAAGCTTGATATGAAGTGGTGGCAGCAAGATTTTTTTAATTGGCACAAGTGGAGCCTCAACGATGCTGTCGTATCGCAATCTAATGTTCTCACGTAAAGCCCAGTTCCGTTCGTTGTATTGGTCGCCTTTAAAACGTATATTCCATAAGCACATAAAACACATGTTTTTAGTGTAACCCAATTGCATGCCACTTAAAAGAGCAATCACTTTTAAATCTGCACAAACTTTCCATTGATGGTCATTGTATTTAATCAAACCAATGATTTTTTTCATTGATGCATAGGTTTCCTTTGTGTTTGTGCTGAGTGCAATTGGAATGGAATTTTTTGAGTTGGTAACGTGAAGGAGAACTGCTTTCAAGCTGCTTTTAGAGGAATCTATAAATAATCGCTAATCTTCGGGATTATATGCATTGTGCATTGTGGATACCAATCCTCGGATATCAGTGCAAAAAGCCAGTGAATTATTCTCAACTGATTTGAAAAAATTCGTAAAATGACAATAACGATTTCTTGCTCCATATATCCGAGCATTTGGAGTCAAAATGTTCACTTGTTTTAAATCCTTTGACAAAAGAATGGCTTGCCGCTGCGATAGTTTCAGACGTCGTACCATAATATTCAAACGATTTTGCGAGATTTCAATGTGATTGCATGGCGCAGTAACATTTGATGGTTGATATATTGATGCAGATGTTTCTCCGGTTTCACCTGATTCAAATGATGTTGGTAAATATTCCTCAGTTGGGTTTGATCTTTCCGGAACAGGAATTTCGTGTGAATGCGGCAGCGGTAGTTGAGCATTTGTCGTGGCAGTGTATGTCAAAGAAACAATTTTGTTTCTGTTTGTACCGAGAATATAATTCATGCACTCATAACATTAAACTGCATCATGTCCTTGTGGATATCATCGGGGCACCAAATGGCATTGCGGCTCCAGTGTTTCGTCATCTATGCAGATGGAAAATGCATATTGTACAAACAAAAGACGGTGTCCAATTTACACCACTAATAACTATTTGTGAAAAGTATAGTCCATATAAATCAGCGGTTTCATCACTTATTTTGCGGCGACTGCTCATAATTGTAAATTTTCCACACACATAACAAAAGCACTTGAGTTAAAAACACCTATCCATATTATTTATTTCTTTTGCCAATTTTTTAACTTTTTTAGAAATATCGATTTCAAGAAAAATCTCTTCTTCGGTTTATTTTTACTGCTGTTACATAATTTATTTTGAAGCTCTTTATATTTTGTAGCTAGGCGCTGCTGTTTGGTACCTCCTTTGTTTTTAAGTAATGGATAATAGTTCGTAAATTTTATTGGGTTTTTCTGTTCATTTTGTCTCCAATTAAATTGTTGGTGTTTTTGTTTTGTATACGTACAGTATACAAATGTCTCATGACTTATGAATCAAATTGTACCCAAAATTTATACCCTTGGCATTGGTCTACTAACCTGTCTAATTTCAGTCTTTTTTTGATTCTGTGCAAAATGGTTACATTTTTATTGAATTTAGTGTACCTATGATTTTCAGTTTTTATGTATGTTGTGCGCGAAACTTGATTTTATGTACTTTTTTAAATTTGGTTATGTCATTCATGTGTCCTTTGTATCTTATCTGAAATGGGCGTCTTGTTTGGCCTAAGTATGACGACTTTCAGTTGTATTTAGCCTTACCTGCCTACCCATGTTTCTAGGCGGCAAGGTAGGAGCCGGAGTCTTCTATGAGATGTTTTTGCCAAAACTGATAAGACCCTGCCTTTTTGAGGAACATGCGAGAAGGCTGGGTCTACAGACGAATGACTTTATAGAATTTCCGGTACTATCATACAGAAGGCATAGGTATTTGTGCGTGTACAGTATGGCCAGCCTTGCAGGTCTCGCTGACTATTGGGTGCGAGATATTTTGCGGTACGTACGTAGCTCCGAATGGCTTTGAACAGGGTTAAAGCGGAAAATAGGTTCCTGTGGTATCTCAACGGGGCACTCCTGGTCTAAGTGTGCGGAAGCAGCCAATCCAACCTAACCTTGGCCTAAGTAAAACACACATATATGGTGGATGTGGTTTTTCGGTCTTGATATGTTCAGCAAAGTTGTTGGTCTTGACTTGCGCAACAACTTTACTGAAGAAAGCATAACGAAAATCTTAATGGTTTATCAACGTGAAAATGATGGTATGTTTTGACTCAGAGGGGAAACATGTCGAAAGCGATATCTCAAAAATGGGGACTAATTTTGAAGTGGGACTAACACCATTGGATTCAGCGTACTCGAATTAGCTGTGGTGTCCATCTTGTCACTTTTTTCAACTAGCACAGTGTAAGTTTTCTATTCGAGTAGAGATTTCTGTTTTTGGATAGAACCTTGTCTGTCTCCATTCATAAATACAGGTTTTCAATTTTCATCCGATTCATTTACTACCTCAACACATAGGCGTTGTTTTTAGCGCTGGTTTTATAGATTCGTTTCTGTATAGATGGCTTTGGCCTTGCAACTTCATCGATTTTAGATAAAATTCACCAAATTCTATATTAACCGGTACTTCTACTACGATTTTTGTTTTAGGTGAAATGAAAAAATGTTTGATACATGAGATTATTTTGTCATGTATTGGAAGCGATAAATTTGATCCGGCTAACTGTTTAGTATTTGAGATTGATGTTTGCGTGAAGCACCATCATCGAATATTTTACGAAATTTTATTATATAAAATAAGATTGGTTTTTTCAGTTCTTCTAATTTTACCACACATGTTTGATTTTTATTTTTTGAGTTGAATATGGTCTCATTTCCGAGATTTGTTTTCTCGACAGACTTGGAGTTAATTATTTCAGGATTGATGTAATTTTTTTAAGCTCCTTGTATAAATCAAGAATTTTTAACCTGAATTATACTATAATTAACCCAAGACTGGCTTCCCGTACATTAAGAAAAATCGTTAAATAACAGGTGGAAACATTATTTATAAAAACATAAACAATCGAATATTTTACAATCTATTTACACCATAAGGTACAGAATATAATTTGCATGCAGGGAAGAAAATAATAATTAGTTCAAGTTAATAAATAAGTTTTGTATAGCTAGCGGTCGTTATAAATTTTTACACTGGACGGAGTAAATAAAATTAACGATAATTTATTACATTGTAACAGCGCCCGCGGCCACCTTCAATGCCGTTCACAAAAAATATTGTTATTATTAACAAATATAACAGTTATAAGTTAACAATAATATCAGCCACAGGATACGATTTAATAATGGCTAGATATGAATTTATTGCAGCAGGTTTGCACAGAAATACTTAAATATTCGTACAGTACAACAGATACGTTTTTGCCTGTACATGTATCGTAACGGGAAATTGTTTTAGAACTTTTTGCGATCCCGCATTGTTACTGGAAAAATATTTTTTCATTATGTGCATATGAAAATGGGTATATCATAATAATGATAATAACAATAATAATAACGTGGAAATTATAAAACGGGAAAATAATTTTCCGCCTCATGATAAAAAAAAAACATAATTAAAAGCTGGTCGTTTAAATGAATATGAAGTTATTTGTAAATACATATATTTTCAGTTTTTATGTAGAATTGGGGAATCATGGGAAATTTTTAGTTTATGGTATTTTCGAGATGAATTCATTCTTTTCATTACATTTTCTAAAACTAATGTTTATTGAATTACAGTGCAAGAGGGCTTTTATAATTTAAAAAATACTTAACACCATATTGTTTCAAAATCGGGATGTTTTTATTCTATATTATTGGGATGCAATAACTTTAAATTAAACCCATTGACGTTTATTACCAATTAAACAATAAACGAAATGTCGAAATGAAAAATTATAATAATCTCCCCCACTTAATTAATACTTATTTTCTTAATTAAATGCCTCCCTCGTGTGATATGAAATCTCTGCTTCATGTATCCAATCATCTGAGGTAGCTCAGTATGGTATAATTTGCGATGAAAATGTTCCAGCATTATTTTCACTAGTGTGTGGGTTGAAGGAAGTATAATTGGATGTTGCTCAATGGTGAATTGGTTAATCTTTCACTAAACCTATATAGCATGTGTTCCGCATTGCTTAATTCGCCTAACGTGCTACGATTCTCAGTATTAATGGGTATTTGGATATCCTTGAAATCATCTCGTTCAACATCTGTTCGAATTCATTGACATCTTGTATTTGCAATATTGTTGGCTCTAACTCAGGATCATTTGCGACTTCTAAATTAATCTCTGGAATGACTAACGGTTCTGTGGATAGCCACGCCGGGCCCTTCCACCATAAGACATCATCTTTGAGTTCACTTGGGGCTACACCACGGGTGGCTCGATCAGCGGGGTTCTCTGGCGATCGAACATGATGCCATTGGTTACGGTTGGAATAGGTGAGAATCGATCCGGTGGTTTCGATAGCCAATGCAACACTATTGATGCATCGGTATAATAGAATTAGTGAAAAAGTGATCACTACCGATCAACAGGTCAATGGCTCCCGGTATGTTGAATGTAAGATTTGCCAACTTTATGTCACCGTTGACTGGTATGGCAACATCCAAAGCATTTGTGGGTAAATTTGATGTGAGTTTAGTCACAATTAAAGCTTCGATCTAACAAGTAAATTGATGATTACCCTTTACCCTTGATCTGATTGTGAGGGTTGTGATGTCTTTAGAAGTGCCTGCATTTGCTCCTCCAATTCCAGTAACAAGGACTCTTGCATTTGTTTTGATCAAATTGAGCTTGTTCACAACTGATTCCTTTATAAACGATCTGGTGGAGCCTGAATCCACTAAACCTCGAATAACATTCCAATTGTTATAAATATCTTGCAATTCGACCAGCACAGCTGATGTAGGTCTTTTTTCACAAAATTTCAGATCGTTTAATCTAAAGCTAGCAGAACCTAATTCGAACGGAAAACAAGAACAATTGACATACAATTAATTTTAGGCTCATCATGGCCTAATCAAAAGCCACATTAAAAAATTTTGGGCTCCACTAGTTTTTGACCAAATTTCAGATCATTTAATTTAAAGCTGGCAGAGCCCAAATCGAAAATCGGACTAAAACCAAAATTAGAACGCAAAACAAGAACAATTGACATACAAATAATTTGAGGCTCATCATGGCCTAATCAAAAGCCACATTAAAAATGTTTGTGCTCCACTCGTTTTTGGCCAAGTTTCAGGCCATTTAATCTAATGCTAGCAGAACTCAAATCAAGAATCGGACTAAAACCGAAAAACGAGTGGAGCCCAAGCATTTTTAATGTGGCTTTTGATTAGGCAATAATGTGCCTAAAATTATTTGTGTGTCAATTGTTCTTGTTTTGCGTGCTAATTTCGGGTTTAGTCCGATTTTCGATTTGGGTTCTGCTAGCTTTAGGTTAAATGATCTGAAATTTAGACAAAAACGAGTGGGGCCCAACATTTTTTAATGTGGCTTTTGATTAGGCCATGATGAGCCTAAAATTATTTGTATGTCAATTGTTCTTGTTTTCCGTTCAAATTAGGTTCTGCTAGCTTTAGATTAAATGATCTGAAATTTTGTGAAAAACGAGTGAATCCTAAAATTTTTTAATGTGGCTTTTGATTATGCCATAATGAGCCTAAAATTATTTGAATGTCAATTGTTCTTGTTTTGCGTTCTAATTTCGGTTTTGGTCCGATTTTCGATTTGGGTTCTTTAACTTTTAAGTGATAAAGCCTTACTTTTTTCCTAGAGCGAGCATAATAAAAAAAATTAAATAGGGCATTTAATTAGCCTAAAATTAACCTTTAATTTTCCAATTGTTTTTAAATCGTTTTTTTTTATATGGGTTCTGCTAACATTTTCTTAAGCTAGCAGAACCCGCGATTTAGTTGGAAGGGATGGAGCCCAAATTTTTTTAAATAGAGCATTTAACTAGCAAATAATTAGCCTAAAATTATCCATACTATCTTGTAATGTTCTGCCGTATGGGTTGTGCTAGCTTAAGGGACGTACCAAATACTGACTATACAATTTGTATTATTTAATATTTTTGGTTCTTGATGTGTTTTTCATCGCCATCAAATTTGTTGTGTTCTTTTTACCTACAAAATACAAATCAAAAAGCTCGTTTCTATTAATTGCCAATAAATTTCCTAGTGACATCTAATTGACAATAGTTAAAATTAATTTTACAGTGACATCTATTAACAATATCTAAAGCATAAATAAAGTTTAGGAATCTCTGATGCATTTGATAATTTTATATAATCTGTCAAAACAGCACATCACAACAATTATATAAACCAAGTGATTGTGCTACGGAATTGGATGAATATACGATTAATCAGATAAGTACAAATACTATCAATTATAAATGCATCGTTATACTTTGTGGTATCTTCTTTTTCATTTTAGGTACACAATTTACTTTAGCTGATGCCACCAAACGATTTGTTAACATACGAAATATTGATTCTGAATGTACTAACAAGTTCTTACACAGGAGCTCCAGAGTGAAGCCGGGCTCACCGTACACTCTTTTTTAGATATAACAAAACCGAAAGATTTAATAGGTTAGTTAAGTGGGACAGAATCGGCCCGGTTACAGACACCTAGGTATAGCCGATAGTTAACAATACAATGCCAACACAATTCTAAACTACACAATCAGCAATTAATATTTCAAATGTATATCATTTGACAGGTATCTATAGATTTTCTGAAATTTGATTCTAAATTAATATTTTCAGGCTTCCTAAATAATATAAACAATAATTAATTAATTCCTCCTGCACCTCCACAACTTACAAGAGAATTTCCTGAAACCATAGTTATTTAAATAATATTAAAAATTACTCTAAAATCCATTAGAATTTAACCCTTGAATTCGGCAACCACGAAACATTCAAAAATTTGCAAAAATATTTGAGACAAGGCAATGGCTCCGGGAAAACTATTAATGTTTTGCAATGTCAGGTTAACTTCCGGATTGGATATTTCAATTAAATTTAGTTTACTTCGAAAAAATTTCAAATATTTTATTAAATTAGTCCACCAAAAAATATTCGATTCAAGTATAATTATACTGCACAGGATATTGATACCATTCTCAATGGAACTAAACCATTCCTCAACCAATAACTTTCAAATATGGTTTGCAGAATTGGATTGGAACTGTTGCATAATGCTCAATGGAACTAGGCCATCTCTCAACAAATGATGATTCAATTCAGGTTACAAAGCCAAATTTGACGAAATGTTGGGATTTGGCTATAATGAATGGAACCAGGCCGTTTCCCAACCGAAATTCCTCAAATTCAGCTTGGAAAACTGGGATAGTATTCTATAATAAGCTAGGCTCAATTTGTGTATTGGAGTTGTATCGTATCGGCTTGATGAAGTTCTAAAATTCGACCATTCTGAATAGAACTTGGCCATATCGCAACCAATTAATTATTGTCAAATCAAGTAAGCAAAATTCGATGTGAATTTAATAATCGATTTTGGAGATGTTCTGGAATTTTACCGTGCTAAACACTTTCTTAACTTATTATCTTCGGGTCTGGTATGTTGAGCTGAACCGGGATTCCAACATAAACCCCGGACGAAGTTTTGGATTTTTTTACAAAATAAGGCTAAAAATAATCGGCCAAGGAATTATCCTAATGCTCCACTTACCCGTCAAGACAACTCGTTGCGAAATGACCCAGCCAAACTCAGCCTCACCAAAACTAAAATTTGCTAGAATTCCAATTCAGTCCAAAAATTATTTTATGCATCTTCCGCAGTATACTGTCTAGAAATAGATTACGCGACAATTCCGCACATCACAATCAAACAAAAAGTTCATGATTTACGTGAAGATAGAAATGAACGGAAGATAGGATCACACGGAAGGCTTTCACGTAATTGGTGCATGAGCAAGTCGTTGAATAGGTTTTAGAACTCAAACCAATCGATATTCGAGAGAAAATAAATTCTTTTAAAATAGTGCTAACAGCGACCAATCTAAAAAAATAGTCAACATTAAAAGCCCGAGGCACATCAAACATTTGCTTGTCGTTACAAATGAAAATAAAAATTAAAAACCATTTTCCATTTGCCATGCCGTAACACATATGAGGGTTCATCCCTTTAAATCAGCCTACAAAAAAGTATTGAATATTTACACATACACCCAAACCTGTTCCCCACGGTGTTTTTTGTGAAAACATAATTGATTATTTTTAAACAGAGAAAAAAATGTGTTGGCAATTAATTCAATCTAAGTTTTAGTGATTACTTAAAATAAAATTTATTTAAATTTTAATAAATAGTTTAAAATGATTTATCATGCACTGCTGCTCGCTTAGTTAAATTTCAAAATTGAATTTTGTGTGCATTGGGTAAGTTAAAATTTTCATAACGTAAACCATTAGGGATGAAAATAAATATATTAGACCAATTTGCGAAAGGTGAAGGTTCTACATCGGTCAGCAAATGCTTTAAGTTGAACGGAGGTATAATTCGAACAATTAAAAAAGGAGAAGGATATTCGTAATTCTGTGTCAGATGGTACCAAATATAGTAGCGCATTCTCATATACTAGAAATGCGGCCATTAAAAAAATGGAAAAGGGAATGGTTGACATTTATTGAAGATCATAGCCAAAAACGAATATCTATGAACTGTATTTCTATTAAGGAGAAGGCCTTAAGCATTTATGAGAAACTGAAACAACTGGAACCATCAACGTGATACCAATTACACCAAAAAAAATGTATTACAAGTAACGGATCCTTACAAGGGTTTTTACGAACACATGCCATTATTAATAATTTAAATTAAATGTGAAACAGCATCGGCGGATGCTGCAGCTACTACAGAATATTCTTCTAAACTTGCCAAAATAACTGAAGACGGTGAATATACGTCTAATAAAATTTTTACACTGACAAAACCGGCCATTTTTGGAAGAAAATGCCAAGCAGAACATTTGTGTCTGGAGCGGAAAAGAGTGCTAGTGGTTTCAAAGTGGCAAAAGATAGCATTACGTTGTTGCTTTGTAGCAATGTCTCAAAAACTCGTATTTTAAAATCTCTCATAGTTAATCGATCACTCCGACAATGAGTATTAAAAGGTGTCAATTTGAAGGAAGTTCTAGTTCATTGGATAGCAAATAAGAAAGCCTGGATTACGGAGTCAGTATTCAATGAGCGGTTCGAAAAATGTTTTATTTCGGAGGTCACATGATAGAAGCATGTCCTTTAAATGAAAAAGTCGTGGTCTTGCCTTTTAAAGTATATTATGTAAGACAATCATTTAAATATATTTAAATAAAAAGGATGAGGATGAATCGCTGTTGTTGACGTGTGGAAAAAAATCAATCTTGGACTGTATAAAATATGTAGTTGTGTCCGTGTCCGAAATAAGGCCATCTGTACTTTGAATGCTTGCTAGAAGAACGTTTTGCCTGGATTGTGTTAAAATTGTAGACACTGCTCCATCAAACGTGGCGTATGAAATGTACACCGAAATAATCAACAAGCAGTTGGCGATGAGAACGTGTCTACCGTGTAAATACAGGCCTGGGTGTATTGCAAATTAAAACAATTAATCATAAACACATCGTCGGTTTGGTGGAACAGTGACACAATTCAAATTTCACGTGGTATCACAATGAGCTACTATTGGCCTAAGTGTGTGATAGCAGCCACTCTAACCTAACCTAACCTACATAATCTTGAAAATGTTTCGGCGGTTGCTCAATACTATTGGAATGTCTTAAATTGGATCGTCCTGAAATTGTTTTTGATGTCTCTTGATGTTGATATGTTCTTGACTAAATTCGGGTAAATCATCTAGTCACGGTCTCTCCATAAGTGGTAATCGTATTGATCTTGCTGATGTTATTGATTGATCATTTTTTTTTTTTTATTTATTTTATTTCATTACCAGCTTAATCATTATAAATAAAATACATTGTGTGTAAAACAATATTAAAACTAACAAGATTAAGAAGGTAAGATAAGAGAACCATTGGATCAAATAGATCACGTGACTGGTCCCCTGATTCTAAGCCATAAAAAAATATTTGAATTCTATTTACAAAATTAAAATCAATTTAAAATCAAATTAATTTACAGTTAAAATTGAAAGAAAAAAAAATTGTATAATATAATTATAACTACATCTTAATTACTACACATGAATATATGAAAACCTCTTAAACTACACCATTTAATTTTAACATATATAATTTTAAAACCAATAAAAACAAAAACAATAATATTTTAAACTAATAGTTGAAAAAGATGGTCAATATTTTTAGTTTGATGAAGCCATTCTTTAAGGTATATTGAACAACTGGAGAAGTTGCCACACTTACGAATATCGAACGGTAAATTGTTAAAAATGATTGGTGCAACGATATTAATAAAGTTTCTCCGTAGATCTAATCTAAACTTAGGAATATGTTTCAAGAAAGTATGATTTGATCTGAGATTATACCCTGCATGAGTCACAAAATTATTCCCACTTTTAACATAGAATATTCTAAGTACCTTGAAGACGAATATGTGACGTAGAGGAAGTATGCTGAGATTTTCAAATAATGGCCACGAAGGCGAAAAAGATGGTTTAAAGCACATTATTCTGATTAACTGCTTTTGTCGCACGTAGATAGGACGTAGTGTAGCATTGCAAGCACTACCCCAACATGATAAACCATATTGCAGTATTGAGTCCGCTAATGCAAAGTAAATCGTCCTAAGTAAATATTGCGGACAAAATAGCCGTAAGACATACATTTTTCTGGAGACCAATGATAGTCTAGTTTTCAGTCCTTGTGTGTGCGCTTTCCAATTTAAATCTCGATCAATAATAATACCTAGATATCGAAATTCATCAACAGTGTTCACTAAGAAGCAGTCATTAGGAGGGCATTGCGTGTTATTGTTTCTGCTGCATTTGAAAGTATGATACGTTGTCTCAAGATACAACGATGAGGTATCCCTAAAATGTAATAATTTCGTTTTGTGACTCAAAACAAAATTATGTGCTTCCAACCAAATAGACAAACTTTTTAAATCATGATCTATGAGCATGATATTATCTTGATAACTTGGACTAGCATATGTAAACGAGAAATCGTCAGCAAAAGCAGTTGGAGACCCTCGAAATTGTTGTCGAAAGATACCGTTTACATACACTAAAAATAATAAAGGTCCTAAGACAGAACCCTGTGGGACTCCCACATTTATCGGTAACTCTTTACTTAATTGTCCATTTACTCTAACCAATTGCGTTCGCCCATGCAAATACGAGGACAACCAATCCCGGGTTATCCCTCTGAATCCACAACAATATAGCTTTTTTAACAATGTGCTATGTTGAACTCTGTCAAAAGCCTTTGTTAAGTCTATAAATAGAGTAGATACCTTGGACCCTTTATCAATATGTTCAGTTACTTGTTCTAGGAAAGATACAATAGCTTGTTCAGTATTTTTATTTTTCCTAAAACCATATTGGTCAGGAGAGAAAAAGTCTCTTTTTTCTAGGAAGAAAACGATTCTACTTTTTATGGCTTTTTCAAATATTTTCGAGAAGACCGAAAGTAGAGAGATTGGTCTATACACTGAGAAAAAAAAACCAGTAAAAATAAAAAAATATACATATAAAATCAAAAAAATATACATATATTTTTTAGGCGAAAAGTCTCGTTTTTAAAATCAAAAGGATAATCTTTTTATTTTTAAATAAATTTTTTCGCCAAATTTGTTTATAAAAATAAAAAAATTGTTTTTATTTTCAAAAAAACTTTCTTCACTTTTATCAAAGAGTTTTCTTATGTTTTAAGGGATTGATTTTTAAAAATAAAAAACTTTTGGCTACATGATACAATAATTTTCTCTTCTTATAGATAAACCCACCATGAAACGTTCAAAAAATGAACTGAAACGGTGACCTAAAATAATTATCTTCTTATATAATATTCATAGGCTGATGACATACTAGGGTAACTTTAATCTGGTATTTTTTTCGTTTCTTTCCCCTTTACCAATAAAAGGCACATTCGATTGAAGTGATTTAACTGAACAATCTGAGTTAACTGAATATATCACATCAGTTTACCTCAGTTAATTCAGATTATTCAGAAAATCAAAAAATGAAAGAAACGACAAAAATACCAGATTAAAGTTACCCTAGTGGATATGCACAAAACAAACGAAAATGAAAAAATATAAGGTCACCACAATTCGTTTACTAGCGACAATATATTTCTAGTGAGTTTATCTGATAAAGAGAAAATTATTGTATCATGTTTTGGCTAGTTTTAAAAGATTTATTTTAATTTTTAAATAATTATTTTTTAACAAATGCCACACAATTCATCTGCTTTACAGCTTATAACATTTACATAATATATCTAATCTACCACAAAAAGTAGAAATTAACTCCCCCTCTCCAATTTTTAACTTCCAGGATCCTTGTGTAAAAATACACACAACCCTTAAAAAAATATAATGAGAACTTCCTCAGGTTCTTTCTTGGCAGTTTGGTTTCGTACGTACTGATAAAAAGTTGGTCTACTCATCATCAGGTTGCAACGACCAAAAACCAAACTGCAGAAATATAAACTTTCATACCTTTAGTATAACACAAGGACATATAGATTTGGCGAATTATATAAAATATAAACGAATTGAAAAATAAAACAACGGGATTTCTGGCAAACCAATAAATATAAACATTTTCAAAAGTTGTTATTAGTATCAAAAAAATTGTTTTAAAATTCTAGAACTCTTCTTTTGAATAATTTATTTGTTTCTATTTCTGTTTAAATAAATAAACTTTTTAAATTTAAAAAGTATTTTATAAATTATTTTATAAAATATGTTATTAAAATAAAAAAACTATTTATTAGTTTGTAAAAATCTCATTTAATTTCAAAAAAATACTTTTTAAATTCAAAAAAATTTATAACTTTTAGAAATTAAAAACTTCGTTTTTTAATTTTACAAACCAAAATTTTTCTCAGTGTAGTTGTTCATACTTGTTTTATCATTATTTTTAAAGATCGGAACAACTAAGGCTCGCTTTAACGATGTAGGAAAAATTCCAGTTACCAAGCTTAAATTGAAAATAAAAGATAAGACATCAACTAAGAACCAGGACATTTTTTGACAACATTATTTGAAATCCCATCCAAACCAGGAGTTGAATTATTTTTTAGCGAAAGAATTGTAAAATACACTTCTCCAGATGAAATTTCCGAAAAAACGCAACTATCTATAGATTGGTAATACTGACATATTAATCTATTTTTGTCATCATTCAAGAGGAGACTGGCAGCATTTGCATCACCAACACTAGTAAAGAACTCGTTAAATTCATTTGCAATCTGCACTGGACCAGATATTTTGCAGCCTCTTTGATTAACAATTTCTTTAATTTCAACTGAGTCAGGCTGTCCGTTAATTATTTCATTGACTGTTTTCCAATTTTTACGAGCATCACTACCATTGTTGCTGAACTTTTGAGAATAAAAGCTTTTTTTGGCTATATCAATTTGTAGGTTAACAGAGTCACACAGCGTCAAGCTATATTGTTTCAATCTACGGTTGCTGTTATGTTTTTTTGCAAGGCGACAAATATTATTTCTTTTACATATAAGTCTCAATAGATCATCAGACATCCATGGCTTTAGCTTCGTTGATCTGTTGGCAAACAACTTAATGGAAGTGCTTTTATTAATATGACCTTTAAAGATTTTAATAAAATTATCGTAGGCCTTAGAAGCATCTAGGCAAGAATAAACATCAGTCCATACTTCATACAATAGTAGTTCCTTTAGCTTATTGAAATCAATCTGTAAAACTTCAAAGGTTCGCCGAGAATTAGATTTAATGTTAAAGGTTCCTGTTATTTTAATTTCAATTAAACAGTGATCTGAAATTTTTAGGTCTACTACACTGTAAGAAACTACCGGAAAATACCTTTGATCAAATCTATGGAGTACATTATCAATACAAGTAGCTGTGGTATTTGTAATTCGTGTTGGTTCAAGAATATTATCCAAACCATGTTCCGATAATAAAATTAGCAGCCTATCAAGCATTGCGTTCTGCTTGAGGAAGTCGATATTAAAATCACCCATGATAATTAAGTTAGAGTGGGATAGACCTTCCAAAAGCCCACTGAATTCATCAATAAAACTGGAGATATCTGTATATCCAAGACGATAAATACAAATAATACAAACTAATTTAGAATTTATAAAGAAAGTCAGACCGACCGCGTTGAAAGTTTGGAAAAGTAGATTAAATTGTTTGCAATTTAGACTGCTATGGGCATAAACAGCAACACTTCCCGAACGTTTATCATGCAGGCAAGAAGTGAATAGATCGTACCCCTTTACACCATAATTCGCGACTTCATTGTCGTAAATCCAAATTTCAGACAAACCAATAATTTGAGGCTGTAGATTACCGGAACCTATGTATACAAGCAGCTTATCTAAATTTTTCCTTATACTACGTATGTTTTGGTAAACAAGATTAAAGTTCATTGGGCTGCCCATTGAAATTAATAATAATCAAATTAATGTAACCATTCATAATAAATAAAATTTTTTCGCGCCGCTTAATTAAATTGGTGAGACTACCGAGCCATTCATCAAAATAAAAATATCGATCAAATAAACCGACCATGTAGTGGTAAAAAATATTGTAGTGTAGTTGAGCCTTTAGACAAATGCCAAAATGACATTTATAAGGTTTTAATTCAATTCCAGTATGACAACAAGACAAAACAAAATTATTTGATGTCAAAAGAGAAAATAATAATAATACATAGAAAACATGTAAACAACAACAACAATAACAATAATAATAATATACAGTGGATAAAAAGTTGGAAATATAGTTGATGTGTAGTTTGAATAAAATATTAATAATAAACAGAAATGTAAATGATCTAATTCTAATAAAAGTGAATATAAAACTATAATTACTGTGATTCAAGAGTGTGAATGATGATGATGTGAATGTGACCAGTGCTTCAGGTTCCTTTACTGGATGATGATCCATTTGGAGAATCATGATGTGTTGTCTGCTTATCCAACCGAAAAATATCATTGAGACTAAAGATATGGTGGATTGTCGATTCAACTGTCTTGCGTAGGAATATTTTCCCATCTTTGGCCCATAAATACTTGTGGAGTGGCAATCCAATTCTGCATACCATGTTTCATGGTGATTGGTTGAGGAATGTTAAAGTTCCTTTGAGTATGGGATAAATATGTCCTATGTAGACTTGGTAATTAATCGAATATTCTTTGGTAACCAAATTAGTAACGCATTTGAAATTTTTACGAAATCAGCTAAATTTATTTGAAATATAAACATTAGTAGTTTTCTAGGAAGCATTACCTTCAGGATGCCTCACTTATTCGATGCAACTTTTTGAGTTTTTTTTTTTTTTTTTATTTATTTTTTTTTTTTTCTTTACTATTTTGTGGTTGCTCAATTCAAGGGTTAAATACTAATGGATTTTAGAGTAATTGTAAATACATATATTGTAGTTCAAATAACTACATATATGGTTTACAAAAATTCTATTGTAAGTTGAGGAGTTAAATTAATAAATGTTTATATTATTTAGGAAGCCGGAAAATTTTAATTTGGAATTAAATTTCAGGAAATCTACAGATGCTTGTGAAATAATAATATGTTTTTGAAATATTAATTGCTGATTTTGTAGACTAGAATTGTGTTGTGATTGTAGGCGTCTATAAACAGAACAGGCCGATTCAATCAATCAATTTTTGTTTCGGAAGCCGAAAAATATTAATGTAGAATAATATTTCAGGAAATTCCACATGCACGTGAAATAATAATATTTTTTCTCAGGTTGCTGCACCTATTAAGCCTTTACCCTTCCTCTAGTAGAATAGAAGTAGATTAGAATTGTGTTGTGCCGTACGATCGCTGGGTGTCTCAAACCGGGTCGTTCCGTCCCAAAAAAAAAAAAAGAAACCTTTCCTATCCTTCCTATTGTTATATGAGTGAAATTATTAATAATTTAATATTAATTAAATAATTAATTATTAATATAATTCAATTTATTATTAATATAATTCAAATAACTATGGTTTCAGGAAATTATATTGTAAGTTGTGGAGTGGTAGAGGATTAAATTAATAAATATTTATATTATTTAGGAAACCGGTAGATTAATTAAGAATTTAATTCAGGAATCTTTAGATGTTATGAAATAATATTTCTTAGAAATATTAATTGCCGGTTGTGTAGATTAGAATTGTGTTGTCATTAGTTCATGAACTATTGGCTTTACCTAGGTATTTGTAACCGGGCTGATCTAATTAATCAATTTTGTTTAGGTAGCTGAAAAGTATTAATGTAGAATTATATTACAGGAAATTTCCAGATGCACGTGAAATAATAAATTTATTTCCTCAGGTTGCTGATTTAGAGAAGCAATTGTTGAAGACCAATACCATCGATATCCATTTAACCTATTAAGCCTTTATCCTTCCTCTAGTAGATTAGAAGTAGATTAGAATTGTGTTGTACGATCGCTAGGTGTCTGAAACCGGATCGTTCCGTCCCAAAAAAAAAAAAAAAAAAAATATACCTTTCCTATCCTTCCTATTGTTATGTGTAAACAGGCTGTAGGAATAGGCCCGGCGTTATCCGGGACTCTTGGCTAGCACTTGGTTCTACAGTCCAATCAATCAATCAATCAATCAATCAATGTTTGGCCCATAAATACTTGTAGTTGTGTGCACGTTGCAGTTTCTTGGCTTCATTATATAATTTTGATTGAAATTTGGTGAAGTACTGCATAACATAATATCCTGTTTGTGTAGCCGAGGTAGATGAACGACGATGCATTTTAAATTTAGTTAAGATATCATTCTTAATCTCAACAGAATTTAAGGTAATTTTGTATGAATTTTTTAACTTTGATGTCGAGTTAGGAGTATGATACATTATTTTTATTTCAGTTATCTCCGCTTCACAATTAATGTGTCGAATGGCTTCTGAGATGAATTTGGGGATATTGGGAACATCCATAGGCAAACCACCAATAACAATATTGTTCACAATTTCTTTCTGTGAAGCGACATCAAGTTGTGCCTCCAATATATTAATGCGTTCTTCTTGCTTAGTATAATTTTGTTGTATCAAATTATATTTTTCAGCTAAGATTCCATTATTTGCAGCAATAGTTTTGAATTCGATTTTAATTGCATCAAACTCGTTACAGATGAACACCTGAGATTTTTGGATGTCAGAGATCAATGATTTGACTTCCGCGAATTGTGTATCTATATGCATCATCAGGGTCCTGATTGCATCTTCAAATTTTTCATCAGATGTTTTCACTGTTTCTGTCGATGATGTTGCTGAAGGCTCACGATTGGAGGTGAATAACTTAGCACATTCAGGAGAACAAGCCCAATTAGATTCAGCTGCTTTTTTTATTTTAGCTGCTCCAATAATACCCTTACATGGTGGATGATACATTCTCTGGCAGTAGCCGCACATCAAAACCGATTGTTTTTGTGATATCACCTTCTTGCATGAGGATGCAGAACAAACCGAGTTTAGATGGAAATTATGAGACTCCTCCGCATTTTCATAAAAAGGCATTTTTATGACAACCAAAATCCACTTGGCGCGAAATATTTTTTTTTGTTCTTTTTATTTATTTATTTTTTGTTTCACTTTACGAGTATATAAACTAGTTTTTAGATTTAATTCTAAAACTACTACTAGTTTTTAGATTTAATTTAATTGATATTATGATAACTTTTATAATCTTGGGAATATTTAAATATACTAGTTTTACTTAAATTGATTTAAATTTTATTTTTATTTTTATTTAAAAATAAATTGTAATTATTTTACGTCCGCACTGACTTCAGTTTTGACATCGAATGAATCGAATTTAAACTTGATGGTGAATTTGTATCGAAGTGAACTAATGTACAATCAATTTGATTTATATGATGTCGCTTATTCGAACGACCTTAGAACGCCCCATTTTTTAATTATTGTTTCAAAATGCCAAACTACTTTATTCTGAAAAATACTTTATAACGTTGCGCTCACAATGGAATAATTGATGCATTATACTGAAGGCATTGTCGTCATCTGTTGTTCTATGGCATTAAGGTAATGTGTTTGTGTGAATTGGTCTGAATCTACTTTGTCGATCTATAGTGAATCACGTAAACTTCGAATAATTGTGAAAACGAGACCAATGTGTACGCATTGTGCACACACGAGTGGAGATATTCCTTTTCCGGCCCGCGATTATTAAGAGAATCATGAAAAAATCAAAACGCCATTACACACTATGCTTATTTACATACACATATGTGTATGATGGTGACTCAAAATCTCGGTTTTCAAAATCTATCAGTTTGTCAAAATCTCATTTTTTTCTAAATCCAGGTTTTCAAAATCTCGGTTTTCAAAATCTCGGTTTACAAAATCCCGGTTTTCAAAATCCCGGTTTTGTATAAAAATAACCCGATTTCCCGATTTTTAGGAAATCCCGGTTTGAGTTTTTAAAATATTTGGCATGTGGGAAAATGGGACTCTTAAATGATTTTTTGACAAAATTCAAAAATGAGTTTGCGATAAAGTTCTAGAAAATGCCCGTGAAATTTATCGAAGCCGTTAGCCTCTACAATTATTGCATTTCAAAATGTTGCATTAACAATATATTGCTTTTTTATTAATCTTGCTTCTGTTGGAATTACAAAATGTTGTCAGATACCAAATTTTGCAATTAAAACATTTTATTAATTATTTTGTGCAATTAGAACTAGAAGAAAAGAAAATCGAGATTTCGAAAACTGAGATTTTGAAAACTGGGATTTTGAAAACCGAAAATTTATAAAACCGAGATTTCGTAGTACGCCCTTGCAAATGATAATCAATTTTTTTTAGTTCATTCACAACTTTTTACAATTCAACCACAATTTTTTATACTTCATTGTCAATTTTTTTCTAAATCAACCTCAATTTTGTGCAAAGCAAATTCGTGTTTTTTCAAAGTGACTTCAATTAAATGTCAAGTAAATTAAAATATTTTTAAAACAAATTCAAGTTTTAATATTTCAAGTTTGCAAATTTTTACAATTCAAAATCAACTTTATGCAAAATAAATTCAGTGCTCTCAATTCTTAGCCGATTATGATGGGATTGGGTATGCTAGATAGAAATGGGATTCTTAAATGAGTTTTGGAAGAAATTTTGGAATATGGCCACCTAGGACGGAATTCGATCAATTCTTAACCGATTATGATGGGATGTCATAATCGGTTAAGTCATCATAATCGGTTAAGAATTGATAAAGTACCGTCCCAGGTGGCTATATTCCAGAATTTCGTCCAAAAATCATTTTAGAATCCCATTTCGATCTAGCATACTCAATCCCATCATAATCGGTTAAGAATTGGGAGCACTGCTTTTGTTTTGCAAAAAGTTGATTTTGAAATGTAAAAATTTGCGAACTTGAAATATTAAAACTTTGAATTCGTTTTAAAAATATTTTAATTTACTTTACATTTAATTGAAGTCACTTTGAAAAAACACGAAAGTTTGATATAGAAAAAATTGACAATGAAGTATAAAAAATTGTGAATGAACTAAAAAAAATTGAATATCATTTGCAAAATCGTGAATTTGAAGTGCAAAACCTATAGAAGAATATTTTTGTGGTACGTTTTTCGTTTTGGCATCCACGCGGATGTGCGCTGTGCAGGAGTAGGCGAGTTACACCAAAAACGAAAATACTCTTCCAGATTTTTTGAAGTTAATTCAATTTTGTAATAAAAATACGAAAATTTAAAAATAAACGAAAAATTGTACTGTTGTTTGTGAAAGGGCGAAAAGAAAAGTTCTTGTTTGAAAATGCCATGATTACAGACATCGATTCAATTTTATGTTGTTTGGGTTCGAACAATAAAAATTAACAGTTTTTCAAATTATACAATTAGTGGTAAACAAGAACACATTGTTTTAATATTTTATCGAAATATAATATGCTGAAAATCTTAAATTAAAATTTTATTGAACTTGGATAACGGAAAAAAATATTATTTTTGTATGTGTCGTGAAAGGTTCATTCATCAGCTAAAGTAAAAGTAACCAAGATAAAATTAGAAAAGAGTCTATATATGACAGTATCCGGACAAAAATTGTTAACGTGAAAACCGAACTAGTTAAATTTAACGGCATCGTTATCAAACGGTTAAGGGCGACCGAAGGAGGCTCGTTACCTTTTCTTTTACGGGCGAACTTGTCATACAGGATCTTCTTTTGTACCTGCAATTTCAAACGATTGCCGAATTATTTACGGGTATACCGAATTACTGGTGACGCATTAATTATTGGTGCCGCAATTGTATTAACAAGGGTCGGAGCCGCGATTATTCAACATGCGGTGCGAATTATATTAACGGCAAGAGTACCACATTTCTAAACGGTCTTTGCAATTTTTCAACGAGTGCCCATGAAGGCAAAATTTTCCGGGAGACGTGCCGCCACTTGGAATCACACATTTACTGCGGCCAATCGAGACGAAATTTATTTAAGGCGAGACGACGCCAAACATTTACAGGGAGCCCAACCGAAGAACGAAAGATACGACGTTTTATTTTTTTAATTAAATTTTTTCCTTTTTCTTTTATTCGAATTTCAATTTAATCTTCAAATTTCAAATTTTTTAATTTTTATTAAAAATATTTACATATGTGTAATCGAGTGCCGAATAACGGTTGCTTGGCGCGTACTTGGTGTACTTTGGTTAAGCGACACGATTATTCATGGGCATCGAATATTTTATTATTTTGTTTGATTTATTGGTTTCGCTTTCAAAATTATTCACATTCGGCGACCATACTTTAGTTCGATTTTTTTTTCTCTCTCGACCATTTTCAGCTTCAGTTATTTTACTTTCGCTTCGAAATTTGTCACGTGTAATCTGTTTATTCCAAAATGTTGTTAACGAAATTTTGTTTAATCCAGACAATATTTTATTATGCACAACTTATATTTTTTACACTGACTTTAATAAATTTAAAAATTTTATCTACTTTAACACTTGGCTTTTATTTTACATCTGATCGTTTTTATAAAAATTTTCTTGCTAAAAATTATCTTACTAACCTCTTTTGAATTCTTCTTCCAGACGCATTGCCATCTGCAAACGATCAATATTCTTTTACGACTGACCTCTTTATTAGAGTAGGGGAGTCATTGATTGTATGGTGATTATAAATTGTTTTGTGGATTACAATTTATTTATTTGCTATATGTCATTGACCTTTAATTTTATTTGAACGGAATTTATTTTGAAAGCCAAGGTAAGTGAGAAAATAAATTACATTTAATATTTAAATTTAAGCTTAAATTCTGCAAAATGAATCTACCAGGAAAATAGGTAAGCAAATCCAATTATTATCAAATATATTTATTAAAATGAATGTGTAGGCACTAGTTAATCTTCATTTCCATCGTTTTAGGGTTCACAAACATAATCCTCTCCGTTAGATTTATTTTTCCGTTGGACATTTTTTTTATATTTGAATAAAAACTGCACAGTAACTGCTCTTGGAATCCGGTTTTATTAGTTTCTCATCGGCCTTGATTTATGGTTCAGTTATTATTCTCGTTTTTTTTACCTATTTTTGTTTTTACTTTTTTTTTGTTTTAAGACGAATTACTAATATCGTTTTCGGTGGCAAGAAAATCTTGATCCCACTTTTTGGATCAATTATTTTTTTCCACAAAACATAATTTGTTGGATTTTTGTTTACGTTTACTCACACATAAAAAAAAACTAAACGTTATGTGAAATTATCAAAAAAGACGTCGCGCCATTTCTTTTTTATCATATTTGTGATTGTTTAAAGTGCTAGTTGTGTTTAATAAAATAAAATTTGTGTTTTATTCAAAGTGTAATTTTAAATGATTATTGTGGGCCGAAAACGAAAGAAAAATAATTTTGATAGTGTATTGCGGGTGTTTGAAAACAACACAAAATGGAAAATACAATTAAAAAACTTCTGCTGGTTGAAGCCTATATATTTTATATTTACTTTGTTATCATTTATAACAAATCGCCGACGTTTCGGATATTAATCATATCCATTTTCAAGACTGAGAAAAACAAACAAATTCACTAAAAATTAATAAAGCACTATAGATTAAAGTTATATAAACCAAAAAATTAAAACTTAACATAATAGAACAAATAATGTATATACATATATTTTGTATATATGTATTATAAATTTAAAAATCTTAATATAAAAAATTTAAATAAAAAATTAAAATTTTTTTTGTAAAAGCCCGTAATTATTTTTTCTGACAACGGAAAAACTTATTATGAAAATAAAATGTATACGTAAAACCAAAAGCAAAACTGATTCTAGGCTAAAAAACGTAGAAAGCCTTTTTTTTAAAAATTGGTAGTACATATACTATATTAGTTATTCCGAATAAAAATATAAACTACAATACCACATTACAACAATGACAAAAATTCAAAAAACAGAAAACAAATTAGAAAATTAACGAGTTGTAAGTATCTTGAAGATTCATACATTCAGATTGTTTGTTTAGACAATCTGAAGTTTGTCGACTTCGTTTTATATGTATCATTTCCAAAACTTGTGGTGTTCGGTAATTTGTTTCCTGTTCTACAACTTCTATATTTTCCATAAAAACCGATTGGTTTGATTCATGAAGATGAGTAGATAAACTGCTCGGGTTTTTAGTACTTTGGTTAATTCTATTTAGTCGTATTGCGTCCTTTTTGTGTTGGCAAAAGCGAGAGCATAAAAGTTGTTTAGTCTGGCCAATATATACTTTGTTACAAGTACAAGTAACTATATATATAACTTCTTTCTTATTATTTAAAGGTGTGAGATCTTTCAAAGATGAGAAAACAGTTTTACCTAAGAAATTATTAGCTTTTCCCACAACTTTTAAATTAAATTTTTTCAGACAACAACTAATTTGTTCATGTAAATCTTTTACATATGGAATTCCAATATAATTAACGTTAACCGCTTCTGCTTGTGGAACATTTACGGCAGATTGATTATCAATATTTAAATTTTTATATAAGGTTGAATTTATAATTGGTCTAATAAATGAATTTGGATAACCATTCTTCAAAAGGGTATTTTTTAATAACTGAAAATTGTCTTTATGAAAAATGGGGTCCGATAAAAGAATAATCTTGTCACATAATAAATCAGTCAAGAAATTGCAGAAACGTTTCTCCGAATTAACAAATTGAATAAATTGATTTTCCGAAAATTAAAAAGTATTAAAAACGCTATTTCGGTATATTTTTATAAAAATTTGGTAAACAAAATAGAACAAAGTTTTAAAGCAAGGTATGATTTTTATAAAGTTTTACATTTGAAAAAGTTTGATAATATTTTAAAAAATTTTAACTTAGATAATCATATAAATATAAACAACAACATTATTGACAATATTGATGTAGACAATGTAAATCATTCATCAAATATAACAAACGTAAATAGTTTGATAGTTAACAATAACACTGACAACCAAAAATGGCTAGTTAATTTGACGAATAATGAAATTCCCGAAACAGTAATCAATATTTTAAAACTGGGTGAAAAATTTTGTTCTCCGATTACTGACAAATTTGAACCGTATACAAAAATTATAGCTAATATAGAAGGTAAACTTTTAGACATCCCGGATGAAAATATTGATAAAGCTCGTTTGAGAAATGAACTTGTCAATATTTTAACAAATTTCAAAACCCGAAGTAGACACAAAAAACGCTTATCTCAGGCCGAATTTAAAATTTAAATGATGTTTCTTTTACAAAAAATTTTATTAAACAGAATCCTGAGATTTTAATGACTAGAGCTGATAAAGGGAATATTACAGTTTTAATTAATAAATCAGACTATCACAATAAAATAAATTTAATGCTTGACGATACGAACACTTATCAGTTAATTCCAAAAGACACTTTAAATTCGGTACAAAAAAGATTAAATGTTATGGTTGGTGAATGGAAAAATCAAAATAGAATTACTTTATATGAATCAAAAAAACTTAACGAGTTATCATGGGGTCGTAGCAAAGTTGTACGGTTTGCCAAAAATTCATAAAGCTGGCATACCTTATAGACCTATAGTTAGCTCCATTTTTTCTCTCTCTCTGGCTTTCACATCCCATGAAGGGATTTCGCCGCCTGCACAATGGCCCTCCATCCATCCCGATCCATTGCTATCGTCCTCCAGTTTCGACATCCTAATGCTTGCAGATCTTGTTCAATGTCGTCACGCCAGCGTAGTCGGGGTCTTCCTCTACGACGTACTCCGACTGGTTGTTGGTGAAACACTTTATATATCATCCGTTGTTGTGGGGACCTTGTAACGTGGCCGAGCCATCTCACTCGATTGGATTTAATGAATCCGATGATATCGCTGCCTCCGAGGAGTTGCTTTATTTCGTGATTCATACGAATCCGATATTCGTTGTTCGCAACTTTAATTGGACAAAAATTGAACGGATGACCTTCCTTTCGAATGTAGATAACAATCTACAATCATTAGAGGTCATGGTCCAGCTCTCGCTTCCGAAAGTCAGCACAGGTCTTATTAGTGCTTTATAAAGTGCGAGCTTGCACGACTGCGATAGATGTTTCGAACGCAATAATCTTGATTGTGCGTAGAAAACTCGTTGTCCGGCAGCGATTCGGGCGTTTATTTCTGCCTGCATTTCATTCAGTGATGTTATAACTGACCCGAGGTATTTAAAGTTTTCGACACCATCAAAATTGTGGTCGCCAATTCCGAGATTTGCACTAGAGATGTTCCTGGGTGTTGTTAGATATTTGGTTTTACTGCTGTTCACCTCCAAACCAAGTCTTCTTGCGCAGCGATCGAGCGGTATGAAACTGTCTTTGATATCGCTAGGTCTTCGGCCAAGAAGCACGATATCATCTGCATATCCAAGAATTTGGCTGGATTTATTAAATATACAGCGCGAAGTTTCGATGTCGCCTTTTCTCACTACGTACTCAAGCGCCAAATTGAACAGCAAAGGCGCGAGTGCATCACCTTGTCGAACGCCAGATGTTATTTCAAAGGAGTCTGACACAGCTCCTTCAATTACGATTCTACATACAGACCCATACGTTGTTAATTTACACAGCGAAACGAGTTTCTCTGGGATACCTAGGCATATGAGCGCGGCCCATAAGTTGTCGCGGTTTATACTGTCATATGCCTGCCGAAAGTCTATATATAGTTGATGTATGGTTATGTTGTACTCCCAACATTTTTCCAAGATCATCCTCATGGTAAAACACTGGTCCGTGGTTGATCGGTTGGGTCGAAAACCACATTGATAGTCGCCAATGATGTTTTCGGCGAAAGGGATGAGTCTGGCAAGTACAACATTAGCCAACACTTTGTAAGCAGCGTTCAATAGGGCTATGCCACGATAGTTTTCACATTTAAGACGGTCGCCTTTTTTATGCAGCGGACATATGAGCGCGGTCTTCCAATTCTCAGGCAGCTCTTCTTGGCCCCAAATACAGACGACGAGGTCGACGAGGTCGAGACCGGGTGCCTTTCCGTTTTTCAATCGACTAATAGCTGCGTCTACTTCCTCCACTGTGGGATATTCGACAAAGACCTCTTCACCTGGACGAGCTATTGCTCTAATGGGGGTCACGTAGTCATTCCGATTTAGCAGATTTTGAAAGTAGGTTTGCCATACTGAGAGAACATCAGCCACGTTTGTTCTCAACTCTCCATTCCCGTCTTTGATGGCTGTACTTCTTGGGTGGAAGTCTTTAGTGAGATTCCTGGCGTTGGCAAAACAGTCCCTTGAGTTTCCTAGTTCCGCTTGGAAGCTGATGTTTTCGATGCATAATCTCATATGTTCGCGCTTTTTTTGTCGAAGGTATTTAGTCGTGGCTTTCCTAGCGCGGAGATATTCTGCTAGAGTGCTTCTAGTGTTGCGAGCCAACCATTTTTTACGAAGCGTTCGTTTATTTTCGACGACCCTACGGCATTGGTCATCGAACCAATCATTGCGGGGCCTCGGAGGTCTTCTTCCGATGGTATTTTGCGCCGCGGTGGTTATGGCTGACTGTATAGCGTGCCACTGCTCCTCGATGTTAGAGGGAGCTTCTTCGTTGCTGCTGGGCCGCTCTAAATAGTTAGTGACAGCTGATTGGTAACTCTGCAATGACGCTTGGTCTTTTAGAGCATTGATATTCCATCGAACGGTCTTTTGTGCTTGTCTGTTAAACGTAGATGACAGTTTGCACTTATATTTAAATATGACAAGCATATGATCGCTGTCCATGTCTGCACCTCTGTAAGATCTAACGTCAGATATGCTGGTGGAGTGCCTCTTAGACACCATGACGTGATCGATTTGATTTTCCGTTCTCCCATCATTCGATCTCCACGTTACTTTGTGGATTCTCTTATGTGGGAAAAACGTACTTGATACAACTAAGTTGTACGTTATTGCCAGGTCGTTGACTCGTTGGCCGTTGTTATTACTAGTTAGGTGCAGGCTGTTAGGACCGATGTGCGATGTATTTTCTGCACTCCTACCGATTTTTGCATTAAAGTCGCCCACGATGATTTTAATGTCGTGGTGCGGTATGTTATTGATGACTTCCTCTAGTTCGACAAAGAAAAGATCTTTGATGTCATCTGATTTATCTTCGGTGGGTGCATGCACATTAACGATCGTGATGTTAAATTTCTTAGTGCGAAGTCTGACCGTGCATATCCGCATGTTGATAGGGCGGAAATCGATGATATGGTGCTTCACGCGCCGATGGATGAGGAAGCCAACTCCAAATTCTCCTCCGTTCTGATGGCCGCTGTAATGAAGAGTGTAACCTTTGGTGGTGTCATGGATCCAACTCCCAGACCATCTAAGCTCTTGTAGTGCAAGTACGTCTAATGTGTAACTCTTTGCTTGGTTCGATAGGTTCTGGAGATCTCCAGGTCTTAAGAGGCTAAGCACGTTTCATGTTCCCATTTTTAAAGCGTTGTCCGCACTGAAAAAAATAATAGGGTGAAGTCTACAAAAAATATAAGTAAATTTAACCCAAAATCGCTGTTGAAATTGAGTAGCGCAAAGTAAATTCCACAAATTTTGAAATGTGAAATTAACTTCATGCTATGTAAGAATATTTTATAATAAAATTATATCGTTGCTTGTAATATTTACTTCGCATTTTGTTGGTTCAAGTTATTGGATGAAAGTAAACGAAAATATAGAATACGTAAAATGAAAATGTTGAATTAACTTTAATTTAAGTAAAATTTACATTTTGCTTAATAAAAAATAAAATCGTTATTTTTTTTGCATGATAACAAAATATTTGTTATCACATCGAGATGAGGTCTCACCTTTTCAAAACCAGTGAGATACAAATTTTAAATCTTTTAATTAAAAGGTTCGATACCCTCATCATCAGATCAGATTATGTAGTTATCAAACTACGAACATAACGTGTCAAACTTCATGAATTTAAATGATGTTTACATCAACTGACCTAGCGAATTATATTAAAAATGCAATAATAATTGTTAAATATCGTCGATGTAAATTTAACACACCAGTTTGCAACCTTTACCTTGCAAATGTAAATTTTGGTTACAAATGTATTTTACATTGTCTAAGTAAATTTTACTTGTTAACAATAAGTATAAGAATATAATGACGATTTTTTGATGTACATGATTTTTTACATATGATTAAGTTCTTTTAACTATTTAAAAGGTTTTGTTTCGTTTTATTTTGACGAATTGTTTTTACATTTAAAAAAATGTTATTTTGACCTAGGCTGAGTAAAGAGAACTTATAAAATTTGTACTGAGCATAGGTAAATAATCTAAAATGTTATGTTAATTTTACAATTTTAAATTTACTTAACAGGTTAAGTAAAAATCGTATCGATTATTTTGTTGAGTGCGTGTACAATTTCCGAGGTCGAGTTTGTAATGAATCCGATATGGTTATCCGAGGCCTTTGTTTAGGATTCATAACTTGGTGAGTTTTATGAGGGGAGGTTGTTGGCCTTCCGCTCAACCCGCTTGTTACGTGTGTGGGTCACGTACTGGTGAGAATCTTGAGGCATCCAGTCCTACCTTGAACACATTTATATAGCAAGCCGCTTGATACAAGACAGACGCCCGCTTCACCCGCTCCTAACCTGGAAAACAGACGCTGGTTTGGCATTGGTTTTGAGGCGCCAATGGCTCGCCCTGACATGTAGTGTCCATGACTATAAACAGGATTTAGCTGCTCGTCTCCACTACACCGCCTGATTCATTTATAGTTACCCAGAGAGCACCGCGAGGAGGTATGAATCTCGGACTTCGCCCCCCAGATAACAATATGCCACTTTTTAATTATAATTGCACACCACTTACATGTTCGTCGCCATTTTTCTATTATACTTTATTTTCACAACACTACTCACATTAGACAATTTTAGAAAATGAATGCGCAGTTTTTTTTCACATACACAGTTTTTATAGATACAAAACGGTAACGAAAAGTTTGACAGAATAACGAAAGTGCCAGAATAACGAATAGGCGATATTTGATGTAGAAAATCATCATCAGCCTTTCAGATTGAATATGTTTTATATTTCTCTATTGTTATAACAATAATTATCAAATATTGTTTAAATTTATATGTTTAAATTTTATTTTTATTTTTTTAAAGTGCACTTTATGTAAATATTAGCAATATGTTTTTATTGTTTTATTTCAAACAATAATAAAAATATCTGTTTATTCTGCTTAACGTTTATAAATTATAAATTTTTATGATGATGGTATGGCAGCGCCGGCGACCATATATGTACAACCTTTGTATAATGAATGGCCGCGCCAAAACCATAATATTTTTGATATTAAATTATAAATACAAATTAAGGTAAAATCCTTTAATTATCAACAATTTTAATATTACCGATGATGTTGTTCCACTAAGGTGTAATGAATTATTACCACTGTGAAATCGCAAGGGGGGTCGCGTTGATGGCGATGGTGGTGTTTCTGTGATACGCGTTTTCTCGATTTCAGTTCGATCTGTTAAAAATAAAAATAATTAAATTACATACAGTCTGGTTGATACATGGAACATTGGTTTATGGTTTTGTGACTTATTCAGGGTGGGTCACAAAACCCTTAAAATATAATGTATTTATTGAAAACAATTTTTTAGGGTCCGGGTCTCGTTCAACGATGTTATTATAATTTAAAAAATGGGTAGCGATGATTCATGCAGGCCCGCCCTGTATATATTACGCATATTTTATACCTTCAACGGGTCCAATGATTTCGTCTCCCTCTATATGATTTGGTATAAGTTGCTCTTTTACCCGAGGAGTTTTTACTGTTGTAAATATATGCGGTGTTGCTGTTGTTGTTGGTTTTGTTGGTAATCTTAATTCTATAAATAATAAAATTGCACCGAACAAAAATAATAGTAAATTATTACACTACCTCATAAAAATATAACAAATAGTTTTATGGCGATATATAATGGGTTGGGGAAAAAATCCGTTATTTTGTCGCTAGATGGCTTAAGTGAGATACATCTGATTATATATTTGTCGCAGTAGGCCATACTTATACTCGTTAGAAAGGGGGATTTATGTATACTAACAACATTAATTTATCATTGATGATCGAGCGATTGATCGATTCAGTTGTGTGTTATAGCAAAGCCAATCTAAATCAATCAATCAGCCAATCTCAAGCCTGCCTATTAAATCGCACTTTTAAATACGGGATATATAAAACATAAACAAAACACTAACTTTTCATACATTTTGTATGGGAGATAGCATTACGTTTGATAAATAAAACATGAATTAAAAATATTGTAAAAAATTGATTTATTTTTACATAAATCGATGACAGATATATTATATTTCATCTCATTTGAAGCACGCTATCAGTAGGTTTTTCATTTTCTACAAATTAATAATGAAAATATAAGGGAATTTCGCTGTACTACAACAACAATTAAAAATACGGGGGAAATTGATGACGTCACAATATCGTCATTTAAAACCAACTATTGGAGAGAAATAGTAAATTAAATTTTATAAGAAAATTATAAAGACAACAATGGGCGTATCAAATCGTAAGAAATCAAATAGAAAAGACAATATGAACTACGAAATCAAAAACAATGAAGAGTGCAATCATCGTAATTCAATGGTGAAGATAAAGTAAACCGTATAATATCCGAAATAAAACTCGAACCCCAAAAAAACTAAAATAAAATAGTTACCTATTTGTTCAGTTCAAAATAGTAACCGTTTGCAGTTCATCATATGACCGCACGTCGTTTTTGCCTCGATTCCAGGCGAACAAAAATCGTAAATATTTAAATATTATTCTTTACGGATTGGTTAACGTTTTTATACTGTTTAGGTCGTTTATCGACTTTTATGAAACCATCCTTCAATTTTCAATTAGGCTTCCGTATCATTCTATTAGAACCAAAGTATTAAAAAAATATTTGTTACATACTTTTGTCTGGAACGGTTGTTGAAAAAGTATGTTCGATTTTCGATCCTGAGTAGATATGTTCTTCTATTTCGATATGATCATGCAGGGATGACCCCGTACCAATACCTCTCAGATTCCAAAACGTATTGAATTTTGCTCCCGGTCATAGTGTCTGTTGTAACAATTTAATAATTTTTCGGAGTATCTGATTGAAAATTTTTCATATTTTGAATATTTTTGTTTTTATTATTTAGTGGACGGACAGTGTCCCTAGTAAGTGGTATTAGTGAGGAATTAAGTGGATAGTAGTGTAAACAAGTGAATAAACTAGTGTTCATGGTAAAACAAAGACGAAATAGCCTTACCAGCCGGTACTCGCCGGTATCTAATTTAAATAAGTTAAACAAAATTATAACAATGGATACAAGTGTACAAGAGCTTCAAAATGAGATAACAAAATCCACAATCAATGAAGAGTCTCAATGTGAGGATGGCACAAATATGGCATCATCTAGCACAAAAGTAAGGCAATGAAACGAATATTGGAAAACGAAAATTTGTCGGGTGATTTTTTCACCTTGAAAAATACAATTATAAATTTAAACAACGAGGTCAAGATTTTGAAAGACTAATTGGCTAATGCATTACGATCAAACATTTTAGAAAGCACTAATAATAATATATACTCCTTATTGAAAAATTCGTTCGCGTAATTAATACAAGAGATAGCAATCATGTGCAATTTTGGTTCCATCTATTCCGTTCCGGTAATTTCGATATCAAAAATGTACCAAGCACTGGACGGCCTGTCATCGAAAATGTCCGTAAAATCTTGAACGGCGCATATTTCAGCCGACACGATTGATTGTAGCCATGGTAAATAAAGCGCCGAAGTAAGCATAAAAATAATGAATTTCTTTTTCCCCAACCTTATAAACTTGTGTATAGGTACATATATACATATAGGTCGTACAATACATACACGAAAATAAATATAAAAATTTTAGGTTTAGTTTTTTGTACATACCCTGTAACTTAGTTCGGCCTTCAGATTTTCCTAACGCATTTAAACTGGAACAAATGTATGTACCATAATCATCTCTTTGGAGGTTTTTTATTGTTAAATTCAGGTGCCACACATAGGAATTGGAAACAGCCTCACTCATTATATATTTTGTCCCCTCGTCCAATTTGACCCGGTCATTTTTATACCAGCCGTGTAACGGCTGGGGGAATGCTTCTACAATACATTGAAGCAAAACACTGCTGTTGATGGGTGCGGCAATAATTTGGTACACCACTTTTACTGATGGTGAAACTAAAAACATAAAATTATTTAAAATAATTTGACTGTAGCATTAATCTATAATATATATAAAACTAACAGTTAACTTGGACATCAAATCGTTTGCTAACCGATGGTGGTACTCCATTCGATGCTATACATAAATATACACCCATATCTGTACGTTGAACTTGATGCATAACCAATTTTTTACTCTCTACTTGTCTCACTACTAAAAATAAAATAGTGGAAATATTTTTTGATATTTTTGCTTCGAGTTTTTGATGCGAAAATGTAAAATTTACTTTGATTTTCTCTTCCTTCGCTTCGCAAAATAATATCCTTGCCTTCTGTACGCCTCCAAAAGACCCTTGGCTCAGGTACTCCAGTCACTAGACATTCAAGATGTATGGTGCCACTCTCGTTTGTGATGCGTTCTCCTATTGATGCTTGATTTGAATAGCAATGTTTTAGGATTTCCGGTGGTGCAAGAACATTCAAATATCCTGACTGAGAAATGAACCCAAACACAAATATTTATATTATGTCTGTGTAGTAGAGCAATACATTTTTTTAGGAAAAGTTGAATGCACAAAATTCGTACAAACAAAACTTACACAAAAGTTTCTTTAAAGTTTTGTATACACTGTTTTATCATGTTACATGTTGTTACACAGTAAACGAATTATTACACAAAATAAAAGATATGTTCCATCTAAAAGTAGTGTGTTCATCACTTAGCCATAATGTTCTACTTTTTCAAAAGAGTACAGTTGATTCAAAAATGTTTGTAAATTTTAAAATTTCAAAATTTAGATTATTTTTTAATTCTCAGATTTATGTGGAGTGGCTTCATAAATTAGGCAGATTGCTTTACTATTGCGCGTTTAGTCAATGAATTGACAGCGTTCATATTGGATTCCATTATTTCATACATTTGAGTACAATAATGTCAAAATAACAAAATATAGACTATGTCCCATTAGTATTTAACTCTTTCAGGCACACAATTTTAAAGAAAATATAAACCCTAGTTGAACAGATTTTTTTTTAGTATAAAAAACATTCTTTTCGATTATTTAATATAAATCATTACTCAAAATAAGCAAACAAAAAAAAAACATTTAAATAAGTCCTTTTTCAGAAGGTGGGACATATATAATCCCACCATGCAACTAATGCTTTTATTTATTTATAGGGTTTTCCAATAAGAGTGATATGATTTCTCTAAAAAAAACACACTAATTATTACGAAAATTGAAATGTTTTTTATTTAATGTGAAGTACAATCGATACAATTAAGTTCTGAATAAAACCTCATTCAAATGGCCTCCACGACTTCTTCTGCAAGAACGAACTCGATAAACCCAATTTTCGAGCACTTTTTCTACTAAATCAAGTCGTATGTCATGAATAGCACGGTCAGTATTGACTTGTAAAGCTTGAAGAGAGTTTGGTTTATTGCTAAAGACCAATGACTTCAAATAACCCCACAAGAAATAGTCTAATGGTGTTAAATCACAACTTCATTTTTGTAAACATTTTTAGTATAATATGTTCGTTAAGCTTACCTGCCTTAGAGTCGGTTCTGAATTCACCACTGTGCACAAATAACTACCCGAATCTTTTACCTGCACGTTTGATATATGCAATTTCCATGTATTATGACCATTGTGTGTTACCGATAGGCGAGGGTTACCGGTCCACATATCCATACCTGCAGCCAGAGGTGTGCTCGAATCTAAAAATACCCAGCCAACCTGCAATCAAATGTAAAAATAAAACAATAAATATTAAATGTATTAATTCAATTAAAATTCATAATTAATTTCTTTATGGTTTTTATTCTACACAATTTAATTTCAATTAATTGAGTTACATAAAATAAAATTAACTCAATTTATTTTTGCGTCGATATCATATAAAAAATGTTTTAATTTATTTGTATAAAAAAAATATTAAAATCGTAGTATTAAATGTGGATTCAACCATTTGAAATTTTATTAAGTATTTCTACGTGAATTAATTATGATATTTTTGTATTATTAACTATACGATATTGGTTTGGTTTTTTGATTTTTGTAGACAACGAAATGGAAGGCACACTGGATACATTACAAGTAGTTCATATCAGTATAAAATATTAATGCAACATGATAAGATTATCGCCATAAGGAACATGATATGTCAGTGCTCTAAACCTGCACCGACCAAATTAGCTCGGCTCAATGAAACCTATACACATTTATTACAAATTTTACAACAAATCACAATTCTATTACAGTTACCGTTTTCGAGGAACGAGTGGTCGATTTATCAATCATATTGATTAATTAGTTCAAGATCAGCCTTATATTTTGACAAAGGTTAATTTCACCCCAAACGATTATTTATAAAAAAAATATTCATTTTTACAATATTTAATAATTTATTGCACCAGACAGCCCCCAGATATTGAGTCAAATGTTACGCCATGAACCTAGTGGACGGCAGATCAAGAAGATAATTTTTAACGGATTATTATTCAAAATTAAATAACCTTTCATAGTTGGTACAACATTCCATGAATTGAAACAAAAAATTTTTTAATGTTGCATTTGTCCTGGTAAAATTTTTAACCTTCAACCGACGATTACACGAAAACTGGACGATGTTTCGGTCCAATTTAAACGGATTATTATTCAAAATTAAATAAACTTTCATAATTGGTACAACATTCCATGATTTGAAACAAAAAATTTTTTTATGTTGCATTTGTCCTGGTAAAATTTTAAACCTTCAATCGACGATTACACGAAAACTGTACGATGTTTCGGTTTCAAATTATTCAAAATTAAATAAACAACTTTACAGGAATATGAAAATGAAATTTTGCAAAAAAAAATTAAAATTTGTTTACCTTATCTTGTGCATTTTTCACAACGCACGTGAATGTAATATCACGACCTTGAACGACCGTTATATTGTCTAATGGTACTACAAATTCTGGTCCTAGTTCTCCATCTTGCCCGTAACCTTAAATTAATAATAAATTATGTGTTATATCGTGTGAAATGTTCCCGACCTGACACATAGATAGTGCCACAAATTTAAAACCCATATGATTTTTAAATTCTATCAAACTTCAAATGGTACATTCAAATGGTATTTCAATCATTAGGTTTTCAGTTGTTTTAGTGAAGCTACTTTTATTAATTATTTAAAACAATGGACAAAAAAGAACTTCGTGTGTTGGTTAAACACTGTTTTTTGATGGTAAAAATACCATTCACGCAAAGCAGTGACTAGATAGTGTTATTCGAACCCTGCACCAGGAAAATCAATAATCTTTGTCTGGTATGCTGAATTTAAACGTGGCCGTATAACCACAAATGATGCACCACGCTCTGGACGCCCGAATGAGGTTGTGACTCCAGAAAACATAAAAAGATCCACGTTTTGAACATTATAAAGATATCAATGGAGGATGGAGCGCGTTGGTCATATTTTGCTCGAACATTTCCATGAGTAAGCTGTGTTCGAAGTGGGTAACGCGTTTGCTCAAAAAAGACAACGCGTTGCACATTAAATTGCTTCCAGCGATTACTACTTGTTTGCAGCCACAAAAAAGCTCCAGGAAAAGAGATTTGGCTCCAATGAAGAAATGTTGATGAATAAAATGTAATTTTGCCAACAAAATTGTGTTTTCTTTGTTAGACCGGGAACTTTTGATTAATGAGTGCGATGTGTTATGTTAATTAATTTGTAATGCTATATCTTCTACTTACCATTCACTAATATAATTCCCACCGATACGTGGATCAATATTTTTAGAAAGATTTTTTTAAAGAATAACATGTGAGTCATTTCATTCATATTTGCGGACTCTGTAAATATATCACCTTGTAAATATATCGAATGTCTGCAGATTAACCTGCCCCTAAACAGCTGAAAATATAATAAAATAAGAATTGGTCCATTAATACTCTAAAAGAGATTTGTAAACATGGCGTGTGTATTTAATTGCTCAGGTACGTAGAGCACTTGTCTTAACGTTCTCACCGGGTACTGTATAATAAATAAACATTTGTGATGGTGACCATATTCCAGAACTTCTTCCAAAAGTCATACAAGAAACAAATTTCCATCCGCCATACCAAACCCCATCATAATCGGTTAAGAATTGAACGAGTTCCGTCCCAGGTGGCTATATTCCAGAAATTCTTCCAAAAATCATTTAAGGATCCCATTTCCATCCAACATACCAAACCCCATCATAATCGGTTAAGAATTGAACGAGTTCCGTCGGCCACCTGGGACGGAACTCGTTCAATTCTTAACTGATTATGATGGGATTGAGTATGTTGGATGGAAATGGGATTCTTGTATGACTTTTGAAAGAAGTTTTGGAATATGGCCACCTGGAACAGAACTCGTTCAATTCTTAACCGATTATGATGGAATTGGGTATGTTGGATAGAAATAGGATTCTTACATGATTTTTGGAAGATGTTCGGAAATATAACCACCTAGGACAGAATTCGGTTATTTCATAACCGATTATGATGAAATTGGACATTGTAGATGAAATGAGATTATTAAATAATTTTAAGAAAAGTTTTGGGATATGGCCTTCTAGACGGAACCTGGCCCATTTCAACAGATTATGATGGGATATATATGTTGGATTGAAATGGGATTCTAAGATGTTAATGGAAGTAGTGGAAAATGCTACCTCGAACTGTGCGATTCTTAACCGATTCTAATGTAGTTGGGTTTGTTGGATGAAAATGGGAATGACTTATGGAAGATGTTTTGGAATATGGCCACCTTTGACGAGACTCAGGTAGTTTCTAAGCGATTATGATGAGATTGGATTTGTTTAATGGAAATGAAATTCATTAATATATCACCACTGAGAACGGGACACGGGTATTACTTAACCGATAATGATGGAATTCGGCACGTTATGAATAAATATGCGGTACGAAAATGATAAACTGCTGTACTCGCCTGAGGATGAGAAACCAAATCTTAATCTTCCTCTTTTCTAATAATCGCTGTAGTGGAGAATGTATACTTATTGGTTCTTTTATGGAATTAACTTCCAGACCATTGCAAGTAACCCCAAAACTTGTATTGCAAGTAACCCTAAAAGTCCAAATCTCCGCTTGGTTCGAAAGTTTCTGAAGATCTCAAGATCTTAGAAGACATCATATTCCATGTTCCCATGAATAGTTTTCGAGGTCTTTTTTGATAAGAATGCAGTAAACTTTCGATTTAACAGACCCCGATTTAATGGACCCTCGATTTAAGGAACCCCGATTTATCGGACCCTCGATTTAACGGATAATTTTTTATTTTCCATTTTCCGGTTATTCACCATCTATATCTCTTTTCCGGCCCGTGATAACAGTGCACGTTATGAAAGAGAATAATGTCAAAAATTTATTTTTGTATATATTTTGGACCAACGTACACATTTACGCATACCATTTAAATCGTTTTTGTCCGAAAAATAACACTATATCAGTAATAAAAATAAAAAAAAATAAAAAATACTTTATCAAAATATTATGCTTTTATCTGATTTTACTTTGAAGAATTCTGATTTAACTAAGATCCGTTAAAATACTGAAGACAATACAACCACTGGACTTAAATTAAAGAAAAATAAATTGTCTGCCCGGAAAAGGATATGTACATATACACATATATTTTTTATTTTATTTTACTAAACACATCAAGTTGAAAGATATTTACACAAAATACTGTTTGTACACGGTTTTTTTTCGGTCTTAGAAAAAAAAATTGATTTCATTTTTACACGATTTCATTCGGTTTAGCACGATTAAAAAAATCTGTATGAATGAAGTTACTTCTTTTTCGTCTTTTTTTTTTTTTTTACATAGTTTTATTTTTGAAAATCACATATAATACAATACAATAAAATAATAGTACAGCATAAAAAAATAAAACTAGATAATGAGCTCCTGATCTTACAATGTCTCGGAGTCACGATTCATGTGTAAAAATAATATAACACAAATTAGAAAAATAAAGTAAAATAAAAATTAAAAATAAACTAAAATTAAAAGTAAAGAAATATAATTAACAAATTAATAAATTAAATAAAGGAAAAAAACAAAATAGTAATCAATATTTGCGCATGATTTGGAAATTCTATGTATACAATTTATTCAACTTACTTTCAATAAATAAAACAAAAGTAGCATATTTTTACAAAATTTAAGATAATGTTCTAAATAAAACCTCAATGTCATTTTTTGAGAATAACCATTCTTTCAACTATTTTATAAATACTCTAAAAGTGCCGACAGATGCAATATAGGCTGGTAGAAGGCTATAAAACTTCGGTGCAGTGTAAGAAAAGAAATTCTTAAAATGTTCTTTAAACGGTTGCGGAATACTAATTTTATTCCTATTACGAAACAAGTATGGTTCACTATAAATATTCATTAGCCGATTCCCGCTTATTAAATAAAACATTTTTAAAACTTTAAAAACATATAAATATCGCAGTAGTAAAATTTTATAACTTAAAAACAAAGGGAAAGATGGTGTAGTTCTTGGAAGATGGTTCATAATTCTAAGCACACTTTTTTGAATCGTCAATAATGGTTTGATGTTTGACAAATAAATTCCACCCCAATATGTTAACCCGTACTGTAAATGAGACTCAATCAAAGCGTAATAGAGACATTTTAAGAATTCGGAGCTGCAGATATTACGCAAATGGAAAAATGATCTTAAAGCACGATGGAGTTTTTGTTTTAAAATAATCACGTGATTCTTAAAGTTAAGCTGAGAGTCAAGATTTAAACCTAAGTATTTGAATGAACTGACTGGTTCAATGGGTAAACAGAACCAGAAGCCTAAGCCACTGAACCAGAAATAGTGACAGGACTACTCAAATTAAAGTACATAATTTTAGACTTGCAGCTAAGAACCATGAAATGAAAATAGAACCATTTTTTTTAGTAATTTAAGGTCACACTCAATGCCATAACTCAACGAATCCGTATTAGAATTTGAATGTTGAAGCGCGACATCATCGGCAAAGGCCACAATATTACCACGCAAATCAAGATCAAATATAGAATTACAATAAATCAAAAAAAAATAGAGATCCCACCACAGATCCTTGAGGAACCCCCACATTAACCATTTTTTCATGGATACGGACATGATTTATACATACACTCTGAACTCGATTACATAAATAGGATTCAAATAGAGAAAGTGCCAACCTCTAATACCAATAATACCAAGATGTGATAATTTTTCAAGTAACACTTGATGATTAACGGTATCGAATGCTTTAGTAACGTCTATAAAAAGAGCAGATACCTTAAGGTTTAATATTCAAATTTTCGTGAACAGGCCTTAAAAATGAAACAAGTGCCAGTTCCGTTGATGAATTTTTAATAAAACCAAATTGCCTTTTATCAAGAAAATTAGTTTTATCTAGAAAACTCAATAATCTGGATTTAATAATTTTTTCAAAAAATTTTTGAAAATGTGTTCAATAATGTGATAGGACGATAATTGTTTGGGTCAGCACGTGAACCCTTCTTAAAAAGTGGTTTGACGATGCCTACTTTTAATTTATCAGGAAACACACCTTTAGCAAGGCACAAATTAAAAACAAACACTAAGACAGGTGCTATACTAAAAATCACATTTTTCACCACTACATTGGAAATTCCATCAATACCACACGAGTTAGTATTTTTGAGTTCGCAGACGGCAGAAACAATTTCCAAATCACTAACTGGGAAAAAAAATAAATTCGAGCTATTAAACCGAGTTAAAACCATATTATTTCTAGCAGTATTTTCAACAGTGATATTTTCTTGTGTTATGTTTGACACTTGGTATATTAATAAAATGATCATTAAGCACATTAGCAATTTCTCAATGATCCGTAATGAAATTATTCTCACCAAATTCTAAAGAAGTAATAGTATCTGAAACGGGAACGTTGTTCAATACACTATTTACCACTTTCCATTTTGACTTAATATCTGAAGCTGAAGCCATCCTATTTTTAAAGTACGTTTCTTTAGATTTCGGTATCAAGGTTTTAATTCTGGAGTTTAGCACGTCCACTTTTTTCTTTAAAGAGCTGTTATTACAATCATTAATTAACTTCTTAGAAAGCCTATTCCGGAGATTAATCAAATTTAATAAGGTGTCAGATATCCAAGGCTTAAGTTTCCATTCAATACGTTTAATTTTAAACACCGTTTTATGTTTATTTAAAATGGATGTGAATATTTCAACAAAGTTAGAATATGCTATATTAGGATCATCAGAGTCCCAAACTGTACACCAATCATATGTACTGAGGGATATCGCTAACTCAGTTAAATTTATTTTTGTTTGAAGTAGCTCTTCATATTTACGATTACTCTTAACTTTGTTGGTCATTTTCAAATACAAGATAATTGTGTTATGATCAGTTATAAATAGTTGAAGATTTCTAAGTTCAAAAGTAAACTTTTGGTGATCGGTTACTGCAAAAACGTGATCAATACAAGTATTAGAACATGGTCGTGTTATATCATTGACAAGTGATTGCATACCAAAAGAGGCACATAATGATAAATAATTGTCTTTTAACTGAGAATCTTTCATTAGATCAAAATTTATATCACCAAGCAATATTTTATGTTTTGAAGAATCGGAATTTAAGAAATTATTCAACTCTCCCAAAAATTCATCAAATCCGTAGGAATGCAACCTATAAACCAAAACGAAGCAGTATTTAACTTTTTCAAGGCTATTCACAATTTTCAAAACATCGGCAGATGTAAATGGTAACGAAAATACTTGACAATCCAACGAAGACTTTACAAGTGCCGCTACACCACCAGACCTATATTGATCATTACAATTCGCATAGAAAATATAGCCATCCAAATTAAAATCTGGAATTTCTGAACTGGAGATCCATGTTTCGGTCAAAAATATGACATCAAAATTCAAGTTAAGAGCATTTATATTACTCAAGAATATGTCGAAATTTTTACGTAAGCTCTGAATATTCTGTAAAATAAAATTAAAGCAACTAATGTTATTATTCATCAAGTTCATTAAAAAAATTTTTTGAAAATGAATTAATGCAGCAAATATTCAAACCATTCTGCCTGGATAAATATATAATTGAATGTTCCATTAACCATAAGAAATATAACAAATTATTCAAAAATAAAGTTAAAATTTGGTAAACGCGCTTAATATAATTATAAAAATTTATCGTGTATTGAAAAACAATCTTTAACATAAAGCGACATGCAAATAGAAAACAACAAAATTAAACCATAAAACATGTACAGTTTCTTTGGCAAAAAAAATAAGTATCCCGTTACCACAGAGTAACAAGCATACTCGTAAGAAAAAATAAAAAATTGTTTTGATTGATACACGACCTTAATACGAATATTTAATAAAATGAAATAGGTAAGTGACGAAAAGTACTCGTAAAACGTACTAAGCAAAATTAATTGGTAAACGATCTTAATACTATTTATACTAATATTTACAATGGAATTGGCAAACGACAAATTTATGTGCCATATTTAATGTGAAACCGAAAGTTTGACGTTATACGTCATGTAACTAGATGACATAAAATCAAAACAATAAACTGTAAACAAATCTCTATGGATATGGATAAAAATTATGTAAAAGGTAAGTTTCAAAAAATATATAAATATGAAAAGTAAATATTAAAAAAAATAACTTAGAAAAATACTTAATTTATGATTCATAATTTTAATTTCCGGAATCATCGGCCTGGATGTTGGGTTGCACTGGAGATGTTGTAGGACTGGAACAGCTTTTGATGACGCGGTTGATATCATTGAATGAATGTATGTGATACACTTTTGCATCAGTTGATTTACGTAAGTAAATTTTATTATCATTACACCACAAAAATTGAAATTTATACTTGTGCTTAATATTTTTAGCTTCGCTGTATAATCTTGATTGATATTTCGTGAGATGGTGCATAATAAATATCGGACAATTTGTAGAGTTGCTGCCAGCTGGGTCATGCAGATAAATTGATTTTCTTTTTTTGCGAAATGTTGTTAATATTTTAGATTTTATTTCTAATGATTTTAACGTGACAATATATGAGTTTTTAAGTTGTGAATTTTGTGATTTGTTGTGGGATATACGACTAATTGCCATAACATCTTCATTAGTAATTTGTACTCCAATTTTGTCAACAACTTCACTTATTGAATTAGATATCTCACTATCATTTCCGGATGGTAGACCAACAATAACAATATTTGTTTTATCTAAATCCTGATTTGCATGATCAAGTTGAGCCTCCATGTAGTAAATTTTTTGATCCTGCGCCTCATATCTGGCCTCTAAATCAGAAATTTTATCATTCAGGCCTTGATTTTCGTTAGATAAACGGGTAACAGTTTCTCTTAAATCATCCATTGAATTACACAGAAAACTGAGGGAATTTTTGAAAGATTCAAACTGGTGCTGCATACTCTTCAGAATTTGTATAACTTCACTGAGTGTTGGATTGTGTGAGCTCAGTTCCACAACTGTGTCGTCGTCATCACCACTATCAAGGATAGAATTATTGGCACTGGTACGGCAATCAGGACACACCCAAGTAGCGGACCCCGTTTTAAAGCCATTTAGCATCTCATCAGAAATTTCCGCACATTTTGTGTGAAAGATTTTATGACAAGACACACATTTTACACCAGAAAACCTTGCTTTAGAGATATATTTCTTACACTTTTCACAGTTTCCACTCATGATAAACGAAAGTCAATTTTTTGGCGACAAAATGATTTCAGGTTACTTATGATTTTATACAATTACTTTATTATATTTATACCTTGAGAGTATTTTTTAATATTTATTATATGGTATCCGATTAAAACAAATAATGTGTATTATATTATGTACAACTTTAAAAAAATACTATGCAATTGTTAAGATTATATTATTATTATAGCTAAGGTTATATTTTATGAACTAATCGCTTTGACAGTAAAATACAGAATTCCCCGTTTCTTTCCCCGTTTACCTAAACAACCGGTTTTAATTGCGATTCATTTTGCAACAAATTTTTTTTCGCTGGAGCACTAAACCAAACAAAAATGAAACTAAAAAAAATTCAAAGCTATTTTTACATGTAGAGTTTAGTTTAAATTTTATTTTATTTTCGAGAGAACAGAATAAAATAATACAAAAAAAATTTAAAGCTAAATATAAAATAAGGCTTAAAATCCGAATCGTTTTAAATTTAATCTATTCGCTCGAATTTAATCTGGGACGGGACTCAGGTATTTCTTAGCCGATTATTTTGCGATTGGGTATGTTGGATGGAACTGGGGTTCTTAATTAGTTTTTGGAAAAAATCTGGAATATGGCCACCTGGGACGGAACTCGGTAATAAGCAGGCGTTCTTCTTGAGGCTTGCGGCTCGTGATTTTAACATGTTTCTGATAAGGCCGGATGCCTAATAACATCTATTAATAGTACGTGACCCACTTATGTAATTAGTGGGTTGAGCGGCAGGCCAACTATCTACTTTCACAAAAAATTCAAGTTATGAACAATACACAAAGGGCCCGGATAAATTTATAGTATTCTTATCAAGAACGACCTCGAAAACTGTTAACGGGAACATGTAATATGATGTCTTCTAAGACCTTGAGATTTTCAGAACCTTTCGAACAAAGTGGAAATTTATACTTTTGAGGTTAGCAATATAAGAGCATAAATGGTCTGTCAATTCCATAAACCAGGTGGCCATATTAAAAAATTCTGTTAGAAATCATTAATGAATCTTATTCCCATTAAACAAATAAAATCCCATCGTTATCGGTAAAAGTTGTCTGAGTTTCGTCCCAGGTGACCATATTCTAAGATATCTCTCATAAACCATTTAAGAATCCCATTTCCATCCAACAAACCCCCGATGTCCATATTCCAGAACTTTTTCAAAAAATCATTTAAGAATCCCATTTCCATCGAGCATAATCAATCCCATCATAATCGATTAAGAATTAATCGTGTTCCATCCCAGTGGCACTATTCTGGTAATTCCCTGGGAATAGGGAATTGGGAAAACATTTCATATGTAATTTCTATTTAATTTTTTTTTTCTAGCATACTGAGGTAAAAAGCTAGTGGTAATTTTTCTGAAAACAAAATAAACTTAGGAACTATTTTCTCTGCAAATTTAGATATGGAAATATTATTCCCAATTTATAAATATTTATATCAAACTTTTCTCCTCAGTAGGCCCGAACCAAAATATTTATTTCAAATTTATTTATTTATCAATTACAAATAAATTGTTCCCCAATTCCCTATTCCTGGGGAATTACCAGAATAGCGTCACAGGTGGCCATATTACAGAATTTCTTCCAAAAATCGTTTAAGAATTCCATTCAATCCCATCCAACATACCCAATCCCATCATAATTGGTTAAGAATTAATCGAGTTCCGTCCCAGGTGGCTAAATTCCAGAGTATCTTCCAGAAATCATTTAAGAATACTCGATTCCATCTATCATAATCGGTAATCGAAAAATGGTAAATAAAAATTGTCCGTTAAATCGAGCGTCCGTTAAATCGGGGTCGCACGCATTATATCGCGCGAACTCCGCAAGGAACTGCAGTGTTTGGATAACCATAGACTGCTTGTAATTAGCGATGACATATGTACGTGATTTTTCGTTTTAAGCTTGAGCCCCGATCGTTTTTTTTTTTTGCTACGATGGAGGGAAGAAGTTACTGCCCTAAGCCGAACGATAGCGTGGAACTGAATGAGAGCAATAATCATAGTTTATTCCTGAGTTATGTGGTATTTTTTTTCAACTTCTTATAAGCATTTTTTTCTCAATATTTATATAATTTTAACAGTCAACATTTTAGAATTACATATATGTTTGAAACTTAAAATTCAAAGTTTCGCTAATAAATTAAACAGTAACTATCACAGAGTGTATACATTCTAAAAACTATGATGCAATTTATAGATTATAAATTGCACCATAATTTTTAGAATGTACACGCACATAAATTCAATTTAATAATATGAAAATTTTACATTTTTAGAATGAAATAAAAACGTGTATTTAAATTTAGAAAATAACCCTTTTTAAATTCAACTATTCTTAATTGTGGACGCCATAAATGTAATATGTAAAAGAAATTAAATAGTAAACTAGTATAAATTTTCTAATATTAAAGTTAATCGAACATTTACCAAAATGTGCTGGTAAATGTGGAAATAGACTTAATTTGCAGGTAAAAGTAGATTGAACATACATTTACCAAAGAGATAGGTAAATTAACCGTAACATATACACTTTAAAAAAAAAATAATTGTATATTGTCAATTTGGATGTTTTAGGACAAGATATACATTATTCCATCCTTTACTCAACACGAACATACCCGGGGTATGTTCAAGTTTATAAATTCGTTCGTACTTAAAAATGTATTCGTTCGTACTTAAAAATGTAATATTACTGAACGGCTATAATTGTGAAATGTTGACATTTTTACTCTTTATGGTTAGAGAGAGTAATCTAAAAGTTGATTTATTTTTTTCCTCGGGAAAAGTAACGGCAATTTCTTTTGTATTTTGTACGAATACGATCGACATTTGAAATAGATAGACGCGAATACATATACTTTGTATGAGATTTATTTTCCATTATTTTTGTGCACTTATAAAGATTTAAAGAACACGTAAAAGATGTGGAAAAACCCATAACACAGCATAAACACGTAGAACATCTGGCTAATCAAAATAAACCATTACTTCCAACCGGATTTCAGGCCTCAAGACAACGTGATGAACTGACTACAGAATTTGCCGTCCACGAAAACGTGACAAAATATGCTCTTATATAGCTAAAAAAACATAGCTATGTGGTTCTCTTATCCACGCTTCATTATGACAAAAATGTAAGTGTTGTAAAAAATACGCCTGAGATGCCCAGTTGCGTTTAATTTACAACATGATGGATGTTGCTGCATTAGCTACGGATATAATTTATTCAACTTAGAATCCTGAGTTGTCAAAATCGGCCTTTTCAAGGAGAAAACATTTGCAGAAGTTAGTCAAATCGCTTGCAATGCCACGAGAATAAGAGAGATATCTGAATCATTCCTATCCCCATCTTCTGGTTCTAGTCCGTCTCTAGTTCTAGTTTTGGTTCTAGAAGATATAGAGATAAAACGCAGGTCGCCTGAAATATAAAGGTTTAATTGCTTTATATGCTGGAAAGACTCGAAACGATGACCCGCTAGAAAGACATAAATCAGTGTGTGCGGAACATTGTCAGGAGTTTATTAAATGATAGAATTGCCCATAAATTACATAATACCCTGTTTCTTTGTTAAATAATATGGAGTAAGCATATATTTATTATAATATTAATAAGTTCCATAGATTTAAATATTAATTAATTAAATTTTTTATTGAATTGTTTGTTTTTCGAATTCAAATAAAATAAACTGAATTTAGCTGTAGCAATAATATTAAATTTGCTAACCCGAATTTTATTGCGCCATTTATCATTTAGCATCTATGTTTAGCTCAAAATTATCATTAATCTAATACTTTCGTCGTGTTGAGAAGAAGCTGTTCACTACTTGACACAAAGGTTAAAATAAGAAAAAAAATATATTTTCATTGTCAAAAAATGGTTCTAAACACAACTAATGCTCATATAAAAGAAAATATTTTTGCGGACTATAAGAAGACAAAAGGTTTATAAACGATTTGTGGACAATCGAAGAAGGTTAAAATAATTTAAGTAATTTTTGGTTTAGCATGCAAATCTAAATTAATCTGTTGTTATCACAGATATATATATATATATATATATATATATATATATATATATATATATATATATATATATATATATATATATATATATATATATATATATATATATTTTGTATGTATCTTCAATATAATATGTATTTAACACCGCGAGTATATTATCAATGCACCTAGTAGACAAGGCAATACTGCTTGTTACGTCATCAAATTTATGTCTAAATAAATACATAACATTTAAGGGTTTAACGAAATGTTTAATGCATATTTTGATAATAATATAATATGTAAATTATTTTTTACCAAATAAAACTCGGATCATTTATTTGACTTTAATGTCATACCAAAGATTGATATCGTCGACATAAAATGACGTCATATAGCAAAATTTTTAAAGCAATGAGGCCATTAGTATCTAGGTGCACTGATATTATCAAACAAATAACTAAAAAAATGAGACTCCACATCATCAACAAATTGTTGTTTGTTTTAAACTTTTTTCGGGTTAAAGTTATAGGTTTTTAAACTTCTACTTTTTGATAAACTGGATTAGCAGAAATTTTCTATAATAAATTATAAATAATCCTACCTTGTTTTGTATTTTAATTAATATGCTCACTATATTTATTAATAATAAATCATTTTGTAAAATTAATTAACAAAAAAACAATTACAAATTATAACACTTAAAAAAAAAAATATTTACCAAAACAAAAATCAAGCACACGATTTATTTGTTTCGCGATGAAAGGAAACACTAACGACTAAGTCCACTTTAAAATTCACAATGATATTTATGAATTTTTTTCTTCTTAAATTAATTTCGAACGGTTTGCGTATGTAGAAAATAAAATATAAAATTTAAGATGCAAATTGCATATTTCGTATATGATTCCAGCGCCGAATTAACATAAATCTATCTGAGATGCAAGCATCGAAAAATAATTTTTTTTAAGATAAATCAAAAAGTGTTGGAAATTGCCCCGCCTACTCTTGCCGCAATCGAGTTGAAATATTTTTTTATTTTGGGCAAATGATCTTTTTAAGCTTGCCAACCAAAAACTACAAATAGAACTAAATTTTGTGCTCATTTTCATTTTTGCTAAATATTTGACAGAAAATATAGATTTGTATATTTGACAATTATAAATTAATAATCTTATTAAAATTTTATAATAGGAAACTAATACTACTAATAATATTAACAAATAATAAAATAAACTTAATAATATTATTATTATTTATTAATATTATGTCTATGTGTAAAACAGTGTGATATATTTGTCTGTAAAAAGGAACGAATATTACGATAAATCTAATAATAGACGTTTTATTGCAACAACTTGAACGTAGTCCAACTCATAATTGACTAGAAATTACCAGAACATACATAATCTGTGACAATAAATTTTATCCGTCCTACTTTTTTATCGATCACACTACCTGTAATCATTTTAAACCGGAATTTCAACAATAATTTTTTATCAATTTTTTGCGAAAATCCCTGATGGTTAGCCTAACTTATTTTGGACGGATAAAATTTATTGTCACAGATTCTGTATGTTGCGGTTATTTCTAGTTAAATATGTAATTATGAGTAGGACTACGTTTAAGTTGTTGCAATAAGTCGTCTTATTCGCCTGCAATCCCGGTTCGACTACAAAATATGACCGGATTTCAAAATACGAAAAGTCCAATAACAGCACTTTCCAATACATACCTACCGCTAATTTCGTGCTAAACCAATTTTTCACACCACCTGTAATCTTTTTAAACCGAAATTTCAACAATAATTTTTTATCAATTTTTTGCGAAAATCCCTGATGGTTAGCCTTACTTTATTTGGACGGATAAAATTTATTGTCACAGATTCTGTATGTTGCGGTTATTTCTAGTTAAATATGTAATTATGAGTAGGACTACGTTTAAGTTGTTGCAATAAGTCGTCTTATTCGCCTGCAATCCCGGTTCGACTACAAAATATGACCGGATTTCAAAATACGAAAAGTCCAATAACCGCACTTTCCAATACATACCTACCGCTAATTTCGTGCTAAACCAATTATTCACACTACTTGTAACCATTTTAAACCGGAATTTCAACAATAATTTTTTATCAATTTTTTGCGAAAATCCTTGATGGTTAGCCTTACTTATTTTGGACGGATAAAATTTATTGTCACAGATTCTGTATGTTGCGGTTATTTCTAGTTAAATATGTAATTATGAGTAGGACTACGTTTAAGTTGTTGCAATAAGTCGTCTTATTCGCCTGCAATCCCGGTTCGACTACAAAATATGACCGGATTTCAAAATACGAAAAGTCCAATAACAGCACTTTCCAATACATACCTACCGCTAATTTCGTGCTAAACCAATTTTTCACACCACCTGTAATCTTTTTAAACCGAAATTTCAACAATAATTTTTTATCAATTTTTTGGCGAAAATCCCTGATGTAAGCCTTACTTATTTTGGACGGATAAAATTTATTGTCACATATTCTGTATGTGGCGGTTATTTCTAGTTTAATATGTAATTATGAGTAGGACTACGTTTAAGTTATTGCAATAAGTCGTCTTATTCTCCTGCAATCCAGGTTCGACTACAAAATCTAACCGGATTTCAAAATACGAAATGTCCAATAACCGCGCTTTCCAATGGATATATACCGCTAATTTCGTGCTAAACCAATTATACGCACTACCTGTAATCATTTTAAACCGGAATTTCAACAATAATTTTTTATCAATTTTTTGCGAAAATCCCTGGTTAGCCTTACTTATTTTGGACGGATAAAATTTATTGTCACAGATTCTGTATGTTGCGGTTATTTCTAGTTAAATATGTAATTATGAGTAGGACTACGTTTAAGTTGTTGCAATAAGTCGTCTTATTCGCCTGCAATCCCGGTTCGACTACAAAATATAACCGGATTTCAAAATACGAAAAGTCCAATAACCACACTTTCCAATACACACCTACCGCTAATTTCGTGCTAAACCAAATATTAACACTACCTGTAACCATTTTAAACCGGCATTTCAACAATAATTTGTTATCAATTTTTTTTTGCGAAAATCCCTGATGGTTAGCCTTACTTATTTTGGGCGGATAAAATTTATTGTCACAGATTCTGTATGTTGCGGTTATTTCTAGTTTAATATGTAATTATGAGTAGGACTACGTTTAAGTTGTTGCAATAAGTCGTCTTATTCGCCTGCAATCCCGGTTCGACTACAAAATATGACCGGATTTCAAAATACGAAAAGTCCAATAACCACACTGTCCAATACACACCTACCGCTAATTTCGTGCTAAACCAATTATTCACACTACCTGTAACCATTTTAAACCGGAATTTCAACAATAATTTTTTATCAATTTTTTTTGCGAAAATCCCTGATGGTTAGCCTTACTTATTTTGGACGGATAAAATTTATTGTCACAGATTCTGTATGTTGCGGTTATTTCTAGTTTAATATGTAATTATGAGTAGGACTACGTTTGAGTTGTTGCAATAAGTCGTCTTATTCGCCTGCAATCCCGGTTCGACTACAAAATATGACCGGATTTCAAAATACGAAAAGTCCAATAACAGTACTTTCCAATACATACCTACCGCTAATTTTGTGCTAAACCAATTATTCACACTACTTGTAATCATTTTAAACCGGAATTTCAACAATAATTTTGTATCAATTTTTTTGCGAAAATCCCTGATGGTTAGCCTTACTTATTTTGGACGGATAAAATTTATTGTCACAGATTCTGTATGTTGCGATTATTTCTAGTTAAATATGTAAATATGAGTAGGACTACGTTTAAGTTGTTGCAATAAGTCGTCTTATTCTCATGCAATCCCGGTTCGACTACAAAATATAACCGGATTTCAAAATACGAAATGTCCAATAACCGCGCTTTCCAATGGATATATACCGCTAATTTCGTGCTAAACCAATTATTCACACTACCTGTAATCATTTTAAACCGGAATTTCAACAATAATTTTTTATCAATTTTTTGCGAAAATCCCTGATGGCTGTTAGCCTTACTTATTTTGGACGGATAAAATTTATTGTCACAGATTCTGTATGTTGCGGTTATTTCTAGTTAAATATGTAATTATGAGTAGGACTACGTTTAAGTTGTTGCAATAAGTCGTCTTATTCTCCTGCAATCCCGGTTCGACTACAAAATATAACCGGATTTCAAAATACGAAATGTCCAATAACCGCGCTTTCCAATGGATATATACCGCTAATTTCGTGCTAAACCAATTATTCACACTACCTGTAATCATTTTAAACCGGAATTTCAACAATAATTTTTTATCAATTTTTTGGCGAAAATCCATGATGTAAGCCTTACTTATTTTGGACGGATAAAATTTATTGTCACAGATTCTGAATGTTGCGGTTATTTCTAGTTAAATATGTAATTATGAGTAGGACTACGTTTAAGTTGTTGCAATAAGTCGTCTTATTCGCCTGCAATCCCGGTTCGACTACAAAATATAACCGGATTTCAAAATATGAAATGTCCAATAACTGCGCTTTCCAATGCATTCTTACCGCTAATTTCGTGCTAAACCAATTATTCACACTACCTGTAATCATTTTAAACCGGAATTTCAACAATAATTTTTTATCAATTTTTTGCGAAAATCCCTGGTTAGCCTTACTTATTTTGGACGGATAAAATTTATTGTCACAGATTCTGTATGTTGCGGTTATTTCTAGTTAAATATGTAATTATGAGTAGGACTACGTTTAAGTTGTTGCAATAAGTCGTCTTATTCTCCTGCAATCCCGGTTCGACTACAAAATATAACCGGATTTCAAAATACGAAATGTCCAATAACCGCGCTTTCCAATGGATATATACCGCTAATTTCGTGCTAAACCAATTATTCACACTACCTGTAATCATTTTAAACCGGAATTTCAACAATAATTTTTTATCAATTTTTTGGCGAAAATCCATGATGTAAGCCTTACTTATTTTGGACGGATAAAATTTATTGTCACAGATTCTGAATGTTGCGGTTATTTCTAGTTAAATATGTAATTATGAGTAGGACTACGTTTAAGTTGTTGCAATAAGTCGTCTTATTCGCCTGCAATCCCGGTTCGACTACAAAATATAACCGGATTTCAAAATATGAAATGTCCAATAACTGCGCTTTCCAATGCATTCTTACCGCTAATTTCGTGCTAAACCAATTATTCACACTACCTGTAATCATTTTAAACCGGAATTTCAACAATAATTTTTTATCAATTTTTTGCGAAAATCCCTGGTTAGCCTTACTTATTTTGGACGGATAAAATTTATTGTCACAGATTCTGTATGTTGCGGTTATTTCTAGTTAAATATGTAATTATGAGTAGGACTACGTTTAAGTTGTTGCAATAAGTCGTCTTATTCGCCTGCAATCCCGGTTCGACTACAAAATATAACCGGATTTCAAAATACGAAATGTCCAATAACCGCGCTTTCCAATGGATATATACCGCTAATTTCGTGCTAAACCAATTATTCACACTACCTGTAATCATTTTAAACCGGAATTTCAACAATAATTTTTTATCAATTTTTTGGCGAAAATCCATGATGTAAGCCTTACTTATTTTGGACGGATAAAATTTATTGTCACAGATTCTGTATGTTGCGATTATTTCTAGTTAAATATGTAATTATGAGTAGGACTACGTTTAAGTTGTTGCAATAAGTCGTCTTATTCGCCTGCAATCCCGGTTCGACTACAAAATATAACCGGATTTCAAAATACGAAAAGTCCAATAACCACACTTTCCAATGCATACCTACCGCTAATTTTGTGCTAAACCAATTATTCACACTACCTGTAATCATTTTAAACCGGAATTTCAACAATAATTTTTTATCAATTTTTTGGCGAAAATCCATGATGTAAGCCTTACTTATTTTGGACGGATAAAATTTATTGTCACAGATTCTGAATGTTGCGGTTATTTCTAGTTAAATATGTAATTATGAGTAGGACTACGTTTAAGTTGTTGCAATAAGTCGTCTTATTCGCCTGCAATCCCGGTTCGATACAAAATATAACCGGATTTCAAAATATGAAATGTCCAATAACTGCGCTTTCCAATGCATTCTTACCGCTAATTTCGTGCTAAACCAATTATTCACACTACCTGTAATCATTTTAAACCGGAATTTCAACAATAATTTTTTATCAATTTTTTGCGAAAATCCCTGGTTAGCCTTACTTATTTTGGACGGATAAAATTTATTGTCACAGATTCTGTATGTTGCGGTTATTTCTAGTTAAATATGTAATTATGAGTAGGACTACGTTTAAGTTGTTGCAATAAGTCGTCTTATTCGCCTGCAATCCCGGTTCGACTACAAAATATGACCGGATTTCAAAATACGAAAAGTCCAATAACAGTACTTTCCAATACATACCTACCGCTAATTTTGTGCTAAACCAATTATTCACACTACTTGTAATCATTTTAAACCGGAATTTCAACAATAATTTTGTATCAATTTTTTTGCGAAAATCCCTGATGGCTGTTAGCCTTACTTATTTTGGACGGATAAAATTTATTGTCACAGATTCTGTATGTTGCGATTATTTCTAGTTAAATATGTAAATATGAGTAGGACTACGTTTAAGTTGTTGCAATAAGTCGTCTTATTTTCATGCAATCCCGGTTCGACTACAAAATATAACCGGATTTCAAAATACGAAATGTCCAATAACCGCGCTTTCCAATGGATATATATCGCTAATTTCGTGCTAAACCAATTATTCACACTACCTGTAATCATTTTAAACCGGAATTTCAACAATAATTTTTTATCAATTTTTTGCGAAAATCCCTGATGCCTGTTAGCCTTACTTATTTTGGACGGATAAAATTTATTGTCACAGATTCTGTATGTTGCGGTTATTTCTAGTTAAATATGTAATTATGAGTAGGACTACGTTTAAGTTGTGCAATAAGTCGTCTTATTCGCCTGCAATCCCGGTTCGGCTACAAAATATAACCGGATTTCAAAATACGAAATGTCCAATAACCGCGCTTTCCAATGGATATATACCGCTAATTTCGTGCTAAACCAATTATTCACACTACCTGTAATCATTTTAAACCGGAATTTCAACAATAATTTTTTATCAATTTTTTGCGAAAATCCCTGATGGCTGTTAGCCTTACTTATTTTGGACGGATAAAATTTATTGTCACAGATTCTGTATGTTGCGGTTATTTCTAGTTAAATATGTAATTATGAGTAGGACTACGTTTAAGTTGTGCAATAAGTCGTCTTATTCGCCTGCAATCCCGGTTCGGCTACAAAATATAACCGGATTTCAAAATACGAAATGTCCAATAACCGCGCTTTCCAATGGATATATACCGCTAATTTCGTGCTAAACCAATTATACGCACTACCTGTAATCATTTTAAACCGGAATTTCAACAATAATTTTTTATCAATTTTTTGATGGTTAGCCTTACTTATTTTGGACGGATAAAATTTATTGACACAGATTCTGTATGTTGCGATTATTTCTAGTAAAATATGTAAATATGAGTAGGACTACGTTTAAGTTGTTGCAATAAGTCGTCTTATTCGCCTGCAATCCCGGTTCTACTACAAAATATAACCGGATTTCAAAATACGAAAAGTCCAATAACCGCACTTTCCAATGCATACCTACCGCTTATTTTGTGCTAAAACAATTATTCACACTATCTGTAATCATTTTAAACCGGAATTCCAACAATAATTTTTTATCAATTTTTTTGCGAAAATTGATGGTTAGCCTTACTTATTTTGGACGGATAAAATTTATTGTCACAGATTCTGTATGTTGCGATTATTTCTAGTTAAATATGTAAATATGAGTAGGACTACGTTTGAGTTGTTGCAATAAGTCGTCTTATTCGCCTGCAATCCCGGTTCGACTACAAAATATAACCGGATTTCAAAATATGAAATGTCCAATAACCGCGCTTTCCAATGCATTCTTACCGCTAATTTCGTGCTAAACCAATTATTCACACTACCTGTAATCATTTTAAACCGGAATTTCAACAATAATTTTATATCAATTTTTTTGCGAAAATCCCTTATGGTTCGCCTTACTTATTTTGGACGGATAAAATTTATTGTCACAGATTCTGTATGTTGCGATTATTTCTAGTTAAATATGTAATTATGAGTAGGACTACGTTTAAGTTGTTGCAATAAGTCGTCTTATTCGCCTGCAATCCCGGTTCGACTACAAAATATAACCGGATTTCAAAATACGAAAAGTCCAATAACCACACTTTCCAATGCATACCTACCGCTAATTTTGTGCTAAACCAATTATTCACACTACCTGTAATCATTTTAAACCGGAATTTCAACAATAATTTTTTATCAATTTTTTGGCGAAAATCCATGATGTAAGCCTTACTTATTTTGGACGGATAAAATTTATTGTCACAGATTCTGTATGTTGCGGTTATTTCTAGTTAAATATGTAATTATGAGTAGGACTACGTTTAAGTTGTTGCAATAAGTAGTCTTATTCTCCTGCAATCCCGGTTCGACTACAAAATATAACCGGATTTCAAAATACGAAATGTCCAATAACCGCGCTTTCCAATGGATATATACCGCTAATTTCGTGCTAAACCAATTATTCACACTACCTGTAATCATTTTAAACCGGAATTTCAACAATAATTTTTTATCAATTTTTTGGCGAAAATCCCTGATGTAAGCCTTACTTATTTTGGACGGATAAAATTTATTGTCACATATTCTGTATGTGGCGGTTATTTCTAGTTTAATATGTAATTATGAGTAGGACTACGTTTAAGTTATTGCAATAAGTCGTCTTATTCTCCTGCAATCCCGGTTCGACTACAAAATATAACCGGATTTCAAAATACGAAAAGTCCAATAACCACACTTTCCAATACACACCTACCGCGAATTTTGTGCTAAACCAATTATTCACACTACCTGTAATCATTTTAAACCGGAATTTCAACAATAATTTTTTATCAATTTTTTTGCGAAAATCCCTGATGGTTAGCCTTACTTATTTTGGGCGGATAAAATTTATTGTCACAGATTCTGTATGTTGCGGTTATTTCTAGTTTAATATGTAATTATGAGTAGGACTACGTTTAAGTTGTTGCAATAAGTCGTCTTATTCGCCTGCAATCCCGGTTCGACTACAAAATATGACCGGATTTCAAAATACGAAAAGTCCAATAACCACACTTTCCAATGCATACCTACCGCTAATTTTGTGCTAAACCAATTATTCACACTACCTGTAATCATTTTAAACCGGAATTTCAACAATAATTTTTTATCAATTTTTTTGCGAAAATCCCTGATGGTTAGCCTTACTTATTTTGGGCGGATAAAATTTATTGTCACAGATTCTGTATGTTGCGGTTATTTCTAGTTTAATATGTAATTATGAGTAGGACTACGTTTGAGTTGTTGCAATAAGTCGTCTTATTCGCCTGCAATCCCGGTTCGACTACAAAATATGACCGGATTTCAAAATACGAAAAGTCCAATAACCACACTTTCCAATGCATACCTACCGCTAATTTTGTGCTAAACCAATTATTCACACTACCTGTAATCATTTTAAACCGGAATTTCAACAATAATTTTTTATCAATTTTTTTGCGAAAATCCCTGATGGTTAGCCTTACTTATTTTGGGCGGATAAAATTTATTGTCACAGATTCTGTATGTTGCGGTTATTTCTAGTTTAATATGTAATTATGAGTAGGACTACGTTTAAGTTGTTGCAATAAGTCGTCTTATTCGCCTGCAATCCCGGTTCGACTACAAAATATGACCGGATTTCAAAATACGAAAAGTCCAATAACCACACTTTCCAATGCATACCTACCGCTAATTTTGTGCTAAACCAATTATTCACACTACCTGTAATCATTTTAAACCGGAATTTCAACAATAATTTTTTATCAATTTTTTTGCGAAAATCCCTGATGGTTAGCCTTACTTATTTTGGGCGGATAAAATTTATTGTCACAGATTCTGTATGTTGCGGTTATTTCTAGTTTAATATGTAATTATGAGTAGGACTACGTTTAAGTTGTTGCAATAAGTCGTCTTATTCGCCTGCAATCCCGGTTCGACTACAAAATATGACCGGATTTCAAAATACGAAAAGTCCAATAACCACACTTTCCAATACACACCTACCGCGAATTTTGTGCTAAACCAATTATTCACACTACCTGTAATCATTTTAAACCGGAATTTCAACAATAATTTTTTATCAATTTTTTTGCGAAAATCCCTGATGGTTAGCCTTACTTATTTTGGGCGGATAAAATTTATTGTCACAGATTCTGTATGTTGCGGTTATTTCTAGTTTAATATGTAATTATGAGTAGGACTACGTTTAAGTTGTTGCAATAAGTCGTCTTATTCGCCTGCAATCCCGGTTCGACTACAAAATATGACCGGATTTCAAAATACGAAAAGTCCAATAACCACACTTTCCAATGCATACCTACCGCTAATTTTGTGCTAAACCAATTATTCACACTACTTGTAATCATTTTAAACCGGAATTTCAACAATAATTTTTTATCAATTTTTTTGCGAAAATCCCTGATGGTTAACCTTACTTATTTTGGACGGATAAAATTTATTGTCACAGATTCTGTATGTTGCGATTATTTCTAGTTAAATATGTAAATATGAGTAGGACTACGTTTAAGTTGTTGCAATAAGTCGTCTTATTCTCATGCAATCCCGGTTCGACTACAAAATATAACCGGATTTCAAAATACGAAATGTCCAATAACCGCGCTTTCCAATGGATATATACCGCTAATTTCGTGCTAAACCAATTATTCACACTACCTGTAATCATTTTAAACCGGAATTTCAACAATAATTTTTTATCAATTTTTTGCGAAAATCCCTGATGGCTGTTAGCCTTACTTATTTTGGACGGATAAAATTTATTGTCACAGATTCTGTATGTTGCGGTTATTTCTAGTTAAATATGTAATTATGAGTAGGACTACGTTTAAGTTGTTGCAATAAGTCGTCTTATTCTCCTGCAATCCCGGTTCGACTACAAAATATAACCGGATTTCAAAATACGAAATGTCCAATAACCGCGCTTTCCAATGGATATATACCGCTAATTTCGTGCTAAACCAATTATTCACACTACCTGTAATCATTTTAAACCGGAATTTCAACAATAATTTTTTATCAATTTTTTGCGAAAATCCCTGATGGCTGTTAGCCTTACTTATTTTGGACGGATAAAATTTATTGTCACAGATTCTGTATGTTGCGGTTATTTCTAGTTTAATATGTAATTATGAGTAGGACTACGTTTAAGTTGTGCAATAAGTCGTCTTATTCGCCTGCAATCCCGGTTCGGCTACAAAATATAACCGGATTTCAAAATACGAAATGTCCAATAACCGCGCTTTCCAATGGATATATACCGCTAATTTCGTGCTAAACCAATTATACGCACTACCTGTAATCATTTTAAACCGGAATTTCAACAATAATTTTTTATCAATTTTTTGATGGTTAGCCTTACTTATTTTGGACGGATAAAATTTATTGTCACAGATTCTGTATGTTGCGATTATTTCTAGTTTAATATGTAATTATGAGTAGGACTACGTTTAAGTTGTTGCAATAAGTCGTCTTATTCGCCTGCAATCCCGGTTCGACTACAAAATATGACCGGATTTCAAAATACGAAAAGTCCAATAACCACACTTTCCAATACACACCTACCGCGAAATTTGTGCTAAACCAATTATTCACACTACCTGTAATCATTTTAAACCGGAATTTCAACAATAATTTTTTATCAATTTTTTTGCGAAAATCCCTGATGGTTAGCCTTACTTATTTTGGGCGGATAAAATTTATTGTCACAGATTCTGTATGTTGCGGTTATTTCTAGTTTAATATGTAATTATGAGTAGGACTACGTTTAAGTTGTTGCAATAAGTCGTCTTATTCGCCTGCAATCCCGGTTCGACTACAAAATATGACCGGATTTCAAAATACGAAAAGTCCAATAACCACACTTTCCAATGCATACCTACCGCTAATTTTGTGCTAAACCAATTATTCACACTACTTGTAATCATTTTAAACCGGAATTTCAACAATAATTTTTTATCAATTTTTTGCGAAAATCCCTGATGGCTGTTAGCCTTACTTATTTTGGACGGATAAAATTTATTGTCACAGATTCTGTATGTTGCGGTTATTTCTAGTTTAATATGTAATTATGAGTAGGACTACGTTTAAGTTGTGCAATAAGTCGTCTTATTCGCCTGCAATCCCGGTTCGGCTACAAAATATAACCGGATTTCAAAATACGAAATGTCCAATAACCGCGCTTTCCAATGGATATATACCGCTAATTTCGTGCTAAACCAATTATACGCACTACCTGTAATCATTTTAAACCGGAATTTCAACAATAATTTTTTATCAATTTTTTGATGGTTAGCCTTACTTATTTTGGACGGATAAAATTTATTGTCACAGATTCTGTATGTTGCGATTATTTCTAGTTTAATATGTAATTATGAGTAGGACTACGTTTAAGTTGTTGCAATAAGTCGTCTTATTCGCCTGCAATCCCGGTTCGACTACAAAATATGACCGGATTTCAAAATACGAAAAGTCCAATAACCACACTTTCCAATACACACCTACCGCGAAATTTGTGCTAAACCAATTATTCACACTACCTGTAATCATTTTAAACCGGAATTTCAACAATAATTTTTTATCAATTTTTTTGCGAAAATCCCTGATGGTTAGCCTTACTTATTTTGGGCGGATAAAATTTATTGTCACAGATTCTGTATGTTGCGGTTATTTCTAGTTTAATATGTAATTATGAGTAGGACTACGTTTAAGTTGTTGCAATAAGTCGTCTTATTCGCCTGCAATCCCGGTTCGACTACAAAATATGACCGGATTTCAAAATACGAAAAGTCCAATAACCACACTTTCCAATGCATACCTACCGCTAATTTTGTGCTAAACCAATTATTCACACTACTTGTAATCATTTTAAACCGGAATTTCAACAATAATTTTTTATCAATTTTTTGCGAAAATCCCTGATGGCTGTTAGCCTTACTTATTTTGGACGGATAAAATTTATTGTCACAGATTCTGTATGTTGCGGTTATTTCTAGTTAAATATGTAATTATGAGTAGGACTACGTTTAAGTTGTTGCAATAAGTCGTCTTATTCTCCTGCAATCCCGGTTCGACTACAAAATATAACCGGATTTCAAAATACGAAATGTCCAATAACCGCGCTTTCCAATGGATATATACCGCTAATTTCGTGCTAAACCAATTATTCACACTACCTGTAATCATTTTAAACCGGAATTTCAACAATAATTTTTTATCAATTTTTTGCGAAAATCCCTGATGGCTGTTAGCCTTACTTATTTTGGACGGATAAAATTTATTGTCACAGATTCTGTATGTTGCGGTTATTTCTAGTTTAATATGTAATTATGAGTAGGACTACGTTTAAGTTGTGCAATAAGTCGTCTTATTCGCCTGCAATCCCGGTTCGGCTACAAAATATAACCGGATTTCAAAATACGAAATGTCCAATAACCGCGCTTTCCAATGGATATATACCGCTAATTTCGTGCTAAACCAATTATACGCACTACCTGTAATCATTTTAAACCGGAATTTCAACAATAATTTTTTATCAATTTTTTTGCGAAAATCCCTGATGGTTAGCCTTACTTATTTTGGGCGGATAAAATTTATTGTCACAGATTCTGTATGTTGCGGTTATTTCTAGTTTAATATGTAATTATGAGTAGGACTACGTTTAAGTTGTGCAATAAGTCGTCTTATTCGCCTGCAATCCCGGTTCGACTACAAAATATGACCGGATTTCAAAATACGAAAAGTCCAATAACCACACTTTCCAATGCATACCTACCGCTAATTTTGTGCTAAACCAATTATTCACACTACTTGTAATCATTTTAAACCGGAATTTCAACAATAATTTTTTATCAATTTTTTTGCGAAAATCCCTGATGGTTAACCTTACTTATTTTGGACGGATAAAATTTATTGTCACAGATTCTGTATGTTGCGATTATTTCTAGTTAAATATGTAAATATGAGTGGGACTACGTTTAAGTTGTTGCAATAAGTCGTCTTATTCTCCTGCAATCCCGGTTCGACTACAAAATATAACCGGATTTCAAAATACGAAATGTCCAATAACCGCGCTTTCCAATGGATATATACTGCTAATTTCGTGCTAAACCAATTATACGCACTAGCTGTAATCATTTGAAACCGGAATTTCAACAATAATTTTTTATCAATTTTTTGCAAAAATCCCTGATGTTAGCCTTACTTATTTTGGACGGATAAAATTTATTGTCACAGATTCTGTATGTTGCGATTATTTCTAGTTAAATATGTAAATATGAGTAGGACTACGTTTAAGTTGTTGCAATAAGTCGTCTTATTCGCCTGCAATCCCGGTTCGACTACAAAATATAACCGGATTTCAAAATACGAAAAGTCCAATAACCGCACTTTCCAATGCATACCTACCGCTTATTTTGTGCTAAAACAATTATTCACACTACCTGTAATCATTTTAAACCGGAATTCCAACAATAATTTTTTTAACAATTTTTTTGCGAAAATCCCTGATGGTTAGCCTTACTTATTTTGGACGGATAAAATTTACTGTCACAGATTCTGTATGTTGCGATTATTTCTAGTTAAATATGTAAATATGAGTAGGACTACGTTTAAGTTGTTGCAATAAGTCGTCTTATTCTCCTGAAATCCCGGTTCGACTACAAAATATAACCGGATTTCAAAATACGAAAAGTCCAATAACCGCACTTTCCAATGCATACCTACCGCTTATTTTGTGCTAAAACAATTATTCACACTACCTGTAATCATTTTAAACCGGAATTCCAACAATAATTTTTTATCAATTTTTTTGCGAAAATCCCTGATGGTTAGCCTTACTTATTTTGGACGGATAAAATTTACTGTCACAGATTCTGTATGTTGCGATTATTTCTAGTTAAATATGTAAATATGAGTAGGACTACGTTTAAGTTGTTGCAATAAGTCGTCTTATTCTCCTGCAATCCCGGTTCGACTACAAAATATAACCGGATTTCAAAATACGAAATGTCCAATAACCGCGCTTTCCAATGGATATATACCGTTAATTTCGTGCTAAACCAATTATACGCATTAGCTGTAATCATTTGAAACCGGAATTTCAACAATAATTTTTTATCAATTTTTTGCAAAAATCCCTGATGGTTAGCCTTACTTATTTTGGACGGATAAAATTTATTGTCACAGATTCTGTATGTTGCGATTATTTCTAGTTAAATATGTAAATATGAGTAGGACTACGTTTGAGTTGTTGCAATAAGTCGTCTTATTCGCCTGCAATCCCGGTTCGACTACAAAATATAACCGGATTTCAAAATACGAAAAGTCCAATAACCGCACTTTCCAATACCTACTTACCGCTAATTTTGTGCTAAACCAATTATTCACACTACCTGTAATCATTTTAAACCGGAATTTCAACAATAATTTTTTATCAATTTTTTTGCGAAAATCCCTGATGGTTAGCCTTACTTATTTTGGGCGGATAAAATTTATTGTCACAGATTCTGTATGTTGCGGTTATTTCTAGTTTAATATGTAATTATGAGTAGGACTACGTTTAAGTTGTTGCAATAAGTCGTCTTATTCGCCTGCAATCCCGGTTCGACTACAAAATATGACCGGATTTCAAAATACGAAAAGTCCAATAACCACACTTTCCAATGCATACCTACCGCTAATTTTGTGCTAAACCAATTATTCACACTACTTGTAATCATTTTAAACCGGAATTTCAACAATAATTTTTTATCAATTTTTTTGCGAAAATCCCTGATGGTTAACCTTACTTATTTTGGACGGATAAAATTTATTGTCACAGATTCTGTATGTTGCGATTATTTCTAGTTAAATATGTAAATATGAGTAGGACTACGTTTAAGTTGTTGCAATAAGTCGTCTTATTCTCATGCAATCCCGGTTCGACTACAAAATATAACCGGATTTCAAAATACGAAATGTCCAATAACCGCGCTTTCCAATGGATATATACCGCTAATTTCGTGCTAAACCAATTATTCACACTACCTGTAATCATTTTAAACCGGAATTTCAACAATAATTTTTTATCAATTTTTTGCGAAAATCCCTGATGGCTGTTAGCCTTACTTATTTTGGACGGATAAAATTTATTGTCACAGATTCTGTATGTTGCGGTTATTTCTAGTTTAATATGTAATTATGAGTAGGACTACGTTTAAGTTGTGCAATAAGTCGTCTTATTCGCCTGCAATCCCGGTTCGGCTACAAAATATAACCGGATTTCAAAATACGAAATGTCCAATAACCGCGCTTTCCAATGGATATATACCGCTAATTTCGTGCTAAACCAATTATACGCACTACCTGTAATCATTTTAAACCGGAATTTCAACAATAATTTTTTATCAATTTTTTTGCGAAAATCCCTGATGTTAGCCTTACTTATTTTGGGCGGATAAAATTTATTGTCACAGATTCTGTATGTTGCGGTTATTTCTAGTTTAATATGTAATTATGAGTAGGACTACGTTTAAGTTGTTGCAATAAGTCGTCTTATTCGCCTGCAATCCCGGTTCGACTACAAAATATGACCGGATTTCAAAATACGAAAAGTCCAATAACCACACTTTCCAATACACACCTACCGCGAATTTTGTGCTAAACCAATTATTCACACTACCTGTAATCATTTTAAACCGGAATTTCAACAATAATTTTTTATCAATTTTTTTGCGAAAATCCCTGATGGTTAGCCTTACTTATTTTGGGCGGATAAAATTTATTGTCACAGATTCTGTATGTTGCGGTTATTTCTAGTTTAATATGTAATTATGAGTAGGACTACGTTTAAGTTGTTGCAATAAGTCGTCTTATTCGCCTGCAATCCCGGTTCGACTACAAAATATGACCGGATTTCAAAATACGAAAAGTCCAATAACCACACTTTCCAATGCATACCTACCGCTAATTTTGTGCTAAACCAATTATTCACACTACTTGTAATCATTTTAAACCGGAATTTCAACAATAATTTTTTATCAATTTTTTTGCGAAAATCCCTGATGGTTAACCTTACTTATTTTGGACGGATAAAATTTATTGTCACAGATTCTGTATGTTGCGATTATTTCTAGTTAAATATGTAAATATGAGTGGGACTACGTTTAAGTTGTTGCAATAAGTCGTCTTATTCTCCTGCAATCCCGGTTCGACTACAAAATATAACCGGATTTCAAAATACGAAATGTCCAATAACCGCGCTTTCCAATGGATATATACTGCTAATTTCGTGCTAAACCAATTATACGCACTAGCTGTAATCATTTGAAACCGGAATTTCAACAATAATTTTTTATCAATTTTTTGCAAAAATCCCTGATGTTAGCCTTACTTATTTTGGACGGATAAAATTTATTGTCACAAATTCTGTATGTTGCGATTATTTCTAGTTAAATATGTAAATATGAGTAGGACTACGTTTAAGTTGTTGCAATAAGTCGTCTTATTCGCCTGCAATCCCGGTTCGACTACAAAATATAACCGGATTTCAAAATACGAAAAGTCCAATAACCGCACTTTCCAATGCATACCTACCGCTTATTTTGTGCTAAAACAATTATTCACACTACCTGTAATCATTTTAAACCGGAATTCCAACAATAATTTTTTATCAATTTTTTTGCGAAAATCCCTGATGGTTAGCCTTACTTATTTTGGACGGATAAAATTTACTGTCACAGATTCTGTATGTTGCGATTATTTCTAGTTAAATATGTAAATATGAGTAGGACTACGTTTAAGTTGTTGCAATAAGTCGTCTTATTCTCCTGAAATCCCGGTTCGACTACAAAATATAACCGGATTTCAAAATACGAAAAGTCCAATAACCGCACTTTCCAATGCATACCTACCGCTTATTTTGTGCTAAAACAATTATTCACACTACCTGTAATCATTTTAAACCGGAATTCCAACAATAATTTTTTATCAATTTTTTTGCGAAAATCCCTGATGGTTAGCCTTACTTATTTTGGACGGATAAAATTTATTGTCACAGATTCTGTATGTTGCGATTATTTCTAGTTAAATATGTAATTATGAGTAGGACTACGTTTAAGTTGTTGCAATAAGTCGTCTTATTCTCCTGCAATCCCGGTTCGACTACAAAATATAACCGGATTTCAAAATACGAAATGTAAAATAATCGCATTTACCTTCTGGGTTCGCTAAGAAAAGCAAATAGGTAAATTTTTTTGAAGACTTTCCAAAATTCATTAAATTTAAAATCCAGTTGTAATACAAACAATCAAATTAAATTTTTTAATTATTTTATGTGGAATGTTTTTTTTTTCATTTGATGTTTTATTTATTAATATATTATAATTGTAATAATTATAATGATATATATTTTTGATAATTTATTTTTGTTTTGCTTTTATATGTTTTATTTTTATTTTTTTTTAATTAAATTTAAATGCAATTTATTGTCATAATATATTTTCTCTCTTCTTCTTCCTCATCATTGATTTTCAATAATACACAGCTAATAATAATAATAATAATTAATTATAATTAATTAGTAAATAATACAAAAAAAATTTTATATATAAATTTTATATTTTATATTCAAATAATTTAATATGTATGCATATATGGTTTGTTGTTTATATTATTAATTTAATTAAGATAATTATTTAATTTATTTATATACTGTTTGTTTTTAATTTTTAATAAATATAATTATGCATATAAATTAACTTTTTATGAGTTTATTTATTTAAAAACAAATTTATTAAAGTTAACATTTTTCTGTTTTATTTTATTTTTATTTATTTATTTACTCAATGTCCAATATTGTATTGCGGATAATACATGACAAAATAATTACGTTATTATTATTTATATAACATGGTTGAGTTCAAGTCAACTCAAGTTACATTTGGCATTGTTTTTAATATTTTTTTATTAAAATATTTTATATACAATTAATTAATTTATTTAATATTTTCATGTCAATTTTTTTAAATTCGTGTTTTCTATAATAAAAGTTATATGTAATTTAAAAATATTTTTCAAGTATTAAACAAAATGTGTAACTTAATGATAATTTGAAAAATTTATGTTGTTTTGTGTAGTTATGGAAAAATATTAAATTAATTATTATTTATTATATTTACAAAATAAATTTGTCTCGGTCTGAAATGATTTACAATTTACATTAAATTATTTAAATTATCTAAAAGCTAAATATTGTCACATGTATAATATGTATGTATGTATATGTTATGTTTTGCATACTATCGTATCATTATAATTTAATTAATTTAAAATTAATTTATGTCTAAATGTGTTATTATTTCAGTTATATAAACATATTTATGTACATAACGTAACCATAAGTTTTAAGTCTGCTTTTAAAGCAAGACTGTTTATGTTTATAAAATAAATGGTTTTTATAAATTATGAAAATTTCGAAATAGTTACAAAACCAAAATGTTTTGAGTAAATTAATGTTGTCTAGAGGTTATGGCAGTGATAGCGAAAGCCGGGATCATGGTTAATCTGTATAACGGCCTCTCAATCTATCATTTTTCTTAATGATGTCTTTTTATTGTTCAAGATTGATTTCAGCATGATGACACTTAGCATTCTTTTGTCGAAGGCAGACAATTTGAAAACTAGGCAATTATCAGAAAATTAAAAAAATAATTGTTGAAAATTACGAAATGAGTTACTCAAAAGTAAAATATTTATTTAGTGTCACAAAAGTCACTGACCCTAAAAATTTGTTGCAATCTGTGGCCCGATTTCAAAATATACAGTTTTAAATTTTTTCTTTACATATTTACATTTCATACATCGAACCCTTTTCCCACTTCTATCTGATTCGATTTGCAATAATTAAATCAAATTGCTTGCAATCAATAGAATATGAAACATTTTACTGCTCTAATGAATTAATGAATATTCCGTATTTAACATTCCATAATAAAATGCCCAATGTTCTCCACAACCAAACAGTTGTCACATGATTCACTTTCGATCAAATTGCGTTTCTCCAATACTGTGCTAGTCGAAAAAAGTGACAAGCTGCAGGGCACCCAAGGGGTAAACTTAATTCGAGTACGCTGAATTCAATGGTGCTAGGTCCATTTCAAAGTTAATCCCCATCTAAGTCGAAAATGTGTCAAAATATACACTCATTTTCATTAGATTCGTGCATAAACCTCCTATGGTTCCACAAAGGAAGGTTCATAAACTGGATACGGCATCCTATCAAAACGGTAAGCAATTTATAACAAGTCTAACCAACCAAATAAACATCAATTCCAATCAAATGGACCTCCGCAGTTCCAGGCTCATGAATTTTTTAATACTGAGACCAACTTCGAACAACAGTTGGAACAGCGAGGAAGAAGCACCATTATACTACCCTAACTTATTAGAAGGTGAAGTAGATTATGTAAATGTCCATCCCGAAGCCTCGCAAACGGAGTTGGCTACATAGATATAAATGGACATTATGCTTGATGCATCCATACATACACGTACGGTTAAATCCACAAAATCACTAAAGATACTAATTGACACAAGCTCTAATAAACCCTTCCTGGATCCAGAGTTCGTACATCCTTCACGGATACGTAACATATTCCTTATCATCATAAAAACTTTGTTAACACCCATGCCATAGACCAAAACGTAGTAATTCCAGGACTTAAGGAATTCAAAAACCAGGGAACCCATGGAATTCCTGTTGTTTAAGTTTTATGAATACTTTGATGGATTAATGGGACTTGAAATAATGCAACATATGGTGGTGTTACATTAGAAATAGCCAATTCAATCCTGAAAACAGATAAAGTAAAGAGCCCTGTACCGTTTAAGCCAAATTATTCATCCAAACCCTATTCTATGCCAACTACCGTACAAGTGGCGCAGTGGTTAAAGCTTCGGTACTTGGACCGGGAGGAACTGGGTTCGAATCCCGCCAGAGGCAGGATGCAAAGCGAATTTTCTTCATCGATTACAATCGGTGATGTTAATAAACACAACTTAGACCCTCTGTTGGAGTGCAGAATTCAGCGCCGACCCACCGTCCATGTCAGTGTGCAGGTTGACATGGAGCTTGCAACGTGCAGGTGGTATACTGTAATTGTGTGAGTAGGTGGGAGGGGAGTATTAATTGACCTTAAAAGGACATTAAATCCACTGGATGATTAATACTTTCTTTTACTCATAAAAAAAAAAAAAAAAGTATTGATATGTAATGAGGAGACTTTCAGAACTCTCCATAAACTCATGACCATTCAAACGTTCTACAGTCACACCGACCAGTTACACCTGACGGTGCAGAACATATAACCAAAAATGCTGGCTGATAAACGGTGCCGTGGAATGAAGAGAAAAACATGGTGCGGTGACGATTCTAAGCCGCAAGAGCAAGCAGATGCCTATAGTAGGATAATTGACAATTTTGGCAGCAAAGTGATGAATGAGGTGTGATCTATTCAATCGACAATTTGTCGCTACCATTACAAAAAATTTAACACGGCCAATAGACAGCTAGGCTCAATTAAGAATATTTATGTGATTAAATAGGAATATTCGACTGATTTGATGTTAATATTTTTGAAAGTATTTCAAGAGCTTTAGTAAGAAATTTTACGTTTTTATTTATAAGCCAGCCCAACATAATAACTATTTTCTGTAATCGATAAAATGCTATATTTTTTTACTAAGCCGCTTATATCTAAAATTCAACTTTAAAATTTTAAATATGAAAAATTCCAAGAACACCAACAAAAGCCTTTTAACAATACTACATAGTTGCAAAAATATTGATCTAGGCCAACATATCTAGGTACTTGCATATACATATGTACCCTTAAAAGAATTAACTTTTATTTCTAAAATTTTGTTCAAAGCTTTTGTGTACAAAGCTTTCAAAATAAAATTAATTCAAGTTTTATAAATGTTGAGAGCGAAATATTAAGCTCCTTCAGATTATTTTGTTCATTTTACTAATAAAATATTTAATTTATTAATTTTGTTACTTAATTACCTATTTTCATACAAAACAGAAATATGAAAAAAAAATTATTTCGGCAAATAATTTTTTTTTTAAATTTATTGAATTTTATTTTGATGGTTTCGACCAAGAAATCGTTAATTTTTTTTTACAATGCGATTTCGACTATCGATTATGGTCTATGTTTTACCTATACAAAAAATGTGTCTCGACACAAAATTTGTAATCCATATAAATAAAAAAAAACAATGCAAATTACCATCAATTTGTGGAAAAAACAACAGATTTATAAATTAGGTTAGGTTAGGTTAGAGGGGTATCGTATACTTAGGCCAATAGTGGCCCATTTTGATACCACAGGAGCCTATGTAACTCCTCTTTACTCCCGCTGATCGTAAAATATCTCGCACTCCACAGTGCGCGAGTTCTGAAAGGCTGTTCACACCGCACACACTTAAGTTCTTATGCCTTCTGTATGATAGTGCCGAAACGAGCATAGGAAGTGATTTAAAGTCTCTTCCTCTTCTTCGTTCATACAACTTCCACAAAAGTCATGTAGTAGACACAGCTTACTCGCATATTACCCAAAAAAGGTAGTGCCCTGTCAGTATCCAATCGGCCAATCCTATCTCTCGGTTTCCCAGGGATACTAGTGCTTTGGAGCACCGTAAGTCCAGTTTTGGCCAAACCTGTTTTGTTACACTACACTTGAGAGTGTTAGTCCACCCCTCGTTTTTCAAGGCAATTCCCTTTTTACTGAGCGCCAATCTGAGCGCTGCTATAGGTCTCCCCAGACCTGCCCTTTCCGGCTGCATCTGGAAAGTCGTGTTTTTAATGCAGATAGCATTGTACACTCTAGTGTGACATGGGGGTTAAAATTATTTGTGTAGTGTGCATGTGCCTTAATATTCGATGTTATCCGTACTCACGCCACATAATTCATAAACGTCGAATGGTTTGAGAGCGAGACTAATATGTACCCCTTGTGCGTGTGTGCGAGCGGCTGAGATATAGAGGAGTATTTTTGTTGTGTGTTCTTGTTTTGGCGCGTGCAGCTGATGCGGGTGAGAGGGAGTGTGCAAGTGACGCGCAAACACAACAAAAATATTCTTCTGTATTTGGTGTGGTGCGAGAATTTTTTTTAGTTTTGTTGAGTCTGAGTTTGAATTTGATGTAAATCAGTTTAGTTTTTTTTGAATCGTTTAAATTAAAGGTGAGTTAAAAATTTCGGTATTTTGAAAAATCATTCAAAAATAAAAAAAAAAATGAGAACTTGAGCGAAGTAACGCTCAAAGATGAATTGATGAAAAAAACAGATTAGGAAGATCGGAAAAAACATTGTAACAATAAAACACAATTTTTATGGAAAATAAATTGAAGGTGCTTAATTTAAAAAAAAGTGATTTGGTTCATTTGGGGATTATTCAGTTGGTAGTAGTTTCTGGGAATTTCCCATTTCTTTTGGTTTATATTTTTTTGTAAACGATAGTGATTTAAATTTAATATTTCATGCCGGAAAATTGTATGGTGTTTGCAAGTGGTGTGATTATCGATTACAAGGTCACCGCAATTCACGGGCGGCCGACACTTGGCCCCACTACACACATATTTACGGTGGTGTGATTATCAGCAAGGGCGCCGCCCTATTTATCGGTATCGGGGAGAGGCCCCGATATTAACACAGTGAAAAGATCGCCCAACAGGAAATAATTACGGGTTTTTGCGAGCCAACGCCCAACGAGTTTTCGGGTGGCCAGTTGAGGCTATTCAACGGAATAAGGTGAACCAACGCCCAACATGTATTCACCATTGAAAAAAAAACGCCCAACGAGTATTTACAGGTGGCCAGTTGAGGCCACTTCACTTCTCTTCGCCAAGGGTATTTGCGAAAATTTAACAACGATGAAAAGACGCCGCAACCCATTGCTGAGGTCAAAAGGTACCGATTTTGTTATTTTATTTTTTTTATTAATTTTAATTTTTTTGTTGGTCTTTTTAATTTTTTTTATCTCGTAAATAACGTCAATTCATTTTTTTTATTTTTTTTCAAATTTTTAATTTTATTTTACTTTGCTTTTTTTTAATTTTATTTAATATTTTGTGTAATCCACTCCACCGCCATTCCGGTCGTTCGGCACGGGCGCGGGGTCAGTTGCACATTGGTTCTCGGGTTAGATTTATTTTCACGCTGTTATCCGCCATTTTGTTTTTTTCGACCTCATTTTTGTTTCGCCTTTTGGTTTTACTTTATTTTTAATTTGGTTTTTTTTTACAAATAAAATGAATTATTCGGTTATTAGTTATTATTTATTAAGTTCCTCAAGTTTCATCCAAAAAATTCTGGTCGACTTAATTTAAATTCAGTTTTTTATTATTTGCTTTTAATTTTTAATTTTCTCTGTCCCACGGTGTAGGCCAGGAACACGCAAGCATCTAATATTCACAGGACCCATGCTTTACCCTGAGATCTAGCCGGCAAAACATCACCGTTAGAGAGGCCTCTGCGTGCTTAGTTGAAAACTGCGGGTTGTTCCCTTGACGTCCAACTGACCAGGGACCCAGATTATCTGGATGCTGAAATACTCGCTCCTCTCATTAAGAGATGAATGAAGCAGATTGTACTTACGCCTACAATTTTGTCCATTGCATTTTTACTTATGTACTAAAATAGCAAAGAAATTTAATGTAAACCCCTGCATTAAACGCCATAATGCCAAAAGCAGCTTGGACCAACTAAATCATCAGAATATTGAAGCTCTCCTTTTCTACTAACCACTTCTACTGGTAATAAATGTTTTTGTAAGTATTTGATATCATACTTTATTTGTAATTTATTTTTCAGTATCAGGTGCCATGGATTTTCAACCAATAAGCGGTCCAGAACGAGCAGTCAACATTCGAAAACTCCTTCAACATCGGCTGCCAATTTTTTACAGCCTAAGGTAAAAGGTATGAAACAGCTGTTTGGTGACCAAATACACCTTACAGCTGCCTTGCCAGCGCAAAATAAAATTAAATCTCCGTGTTTACCCCCATCAATACCAGATCGGATCTGACATCCTTGGGAACCAACATCCATGAATATAAACCTATTTAGATAACCACAAACAGATAATAAAATTTTCGAGACAAACTTCGTGTAGTTACAAAATTTGGATCCCAAATCTGGTAGCGCCTCCAATTGGTTGACAGCATCAATAATAATCCGGCTCCCATTCAACAAAAATACTCATCAAAATTATATATCATGCCTCATATGAACGAGGTGATATAAAATAAATAAAATTTATGAAGACGCATTGTAGCCACCTTGCCTCATCATGTTACCTCCTTTCACCGGGTCAGATTTGATACTTCAGGCAGATAAAAATTATGAAAGCACACAGCTGCTTGGGCAATTCTATCCGTCGATTCTGTAGAGGTCTCTAAGCACGTTCTTAATATTCTCCAGTGGGCTGTTAAAATTCCAAATGCATTTACAATTACTCGTCCGGCCCTCAATTGACGGTAATTGAAAATTCATTTTTCATAATCGAGTTGATTTACCGCGATAAGGTTTCAGTCTAAATGCTTCATACCCCAACAAGTAGTAGGGTTAAACTGGATCATCTTGTATTCTTGATCTGTCAAAAAATTAGCGAACGAGGAATTGCAATAACATCACGCATTTCAATTTGTAGCAGTTTCGCTATTTTGTATAATTGCCAACTTTTCGTTACTTTTCCTGAGGTATAAAAAAAAGTGTAGCGAATCCCGGTTTTCAAAATCGAGGTTTTGTATAAAAAAAATCCCGATTTTTAGGAAATCCCGGTTTGAATTTTAAAAATTTGACATGTGGGAAAATGGGACTGGTAAATGATTTTTTGAGCAAATTTAAAAATGAGTTTGCGACAAAAGTCTAGAAAATGGCTAATAGGGATGATATTTGGCCATTTCTATGATTTTTTGATAAAGCGGTCAATGGAGATGGAACTAGGCCATTCCTAATCTGACTTTGTTGAAATTCTGCACGTGCGATGGAAATAAATTTCTAAAATGATTTTTTGATAAAGTTCTGAAATATGGCCATCGTTATGGAACTACGCCATTTTTTAACCGATTTAGTTGAAATTCGACATGTTGGTCCTAAATGGGATTCAAAAAATGCGTTTTTGATTAAGTTCTGGAATATTGTCATTAGGGATGGAACTAGACCATTTCTTAATCGATTATGTTGAAATTTGTCACGTACGATGGAAATAGGGTTCTTAAATAATTTTTTGATAAAGCTGTGGAAAATGGTCAATATAATCCGGATAATCTGGGGGAACTGATCCGGGATGCAGGTCAGAAAAAGGTAGGTGTGATACTTGGATGTGATGCAAACGCGCATCACACAATCTGGGGAAGCACAGACATTAACGAAAGAGATGAGTTATTTTTTGATTACTTATTAAATACTAACCTTGTAGTTTGCAATATTGGGTGTGAACCAACATTCATTGTTAGAAATCGACAGGAGGTTCTAGATGTAACCTGTGCGTCAGATACAATTTTTGATATGATCAGTGGGTGGAGAGTGGCGAAAGAGCACTCATTCTCTGATCACCGATATATTACATATAACCTCAACATTAAACCTGTTGCCTGGAAAGCCTTTAGAAATCCCAGAAGGACAAACTGGAACAAATATGGGGAGGTGTTGAAGGAACTATTGCCGCTGGAGGCTCCTGGACTTCCGGCGACAATAGAGGAATTAGATGGCATGGTTGATATTGTCACAAAAGCATGCAATCTGTCATTTAATGCTGCGTGTCCCCTGATAAAACCTAGGGGCAGGCAGAAACCGACATGATGGACCACGGAGTTGGGAACCTATCGGAGAGCGTGTAGGACAGCCTTTAATAAGGCTAAGAACACCAGGGAAAATCGGGATTGGGATTCCTGTAAGGAAGACCTGAGAGAATACAAAAAAGAGTTGAGGAAGGCACAAAGGGGGTCTTGGAGACTCTTCTGTTGTAGAATGGAGGAAGTCTCTGAGACTTCTCGCCTTAGGAAAATTCTATCTACTAACCCAACCTGTCCTAGTTACTTAATTAGGCCGGACGGGTTATGGACAGCTTCAAGTGCGGAATCATTGGAGCTTCTCATTGAGACATTGATTTTCCGGGGAGCATTGATGACTCGATGGAGCCTGAAGCTCATCGAGGAACACCTTTAACAGATGTGGATGGCATCGTGGACAGGAAACGAATCCTGTGGGCGCTAAACGGGTTTAAGCCTTATAAATCGCCGGGCCCGGATCGGATTATACCAGCAGAGATCCAAAGGAACTCTGCAGTTATCCTCCCCTGGCTGGAGGTTATCTACAGGGGATGTCTGCAATTGGTCTATATTCCCAGGAAATGGACGGAGGTCAGCAAAAGCTCACAGGGAAAAAGCTCACAGGCTTATCCAAAGGACCTGAGACCTATAACTCTATCATCCTTTATGTTTAAAACCTTGGAAAGATTGATAGACGTACTTATTCGAACAAAAGTTGAGCCAAGGAATTGGGCGATGTCGCAGCATGCGTACTGTAAGGAAAATCGGTGGACACAGCTCTGCATGATCTAGTACGCATGATTGAGAAGTCAATTTACTCGCAAGAGTATTGTATGGTAGCATTTCTCGACATTGAGGGTGCCTATAAAAATAATGTAAAAACGGAGGCGATAATCGAAGGATTGTCATTTTTGAAGGTGGATTATCCTATAAGTAGGTTGATAAATCAGATGCTGGTAAGCAGGATTATTATCTCGGAACTGGGGGAGTCTACCATTAGAAGGCGGGTGGTTAGAAGAACTCCACAGGGAGGAGTAATGTCCCCCTTTCTCTGGAGTGCAGTGGTGAATAGATTGCTGTTGGAACTGGAGAAAGAGGGGATAGGGGTTGTAGCGTATGCGGATGATGTAGCGATAGCTGTCTCAGGCAAATATCTGGATACGATTAGGAATGTTATGCAGAATGTACTCCTGATCGTTACGAAATGGGCCAGCAAATGTGGATTAGGGATCAACCCGTCCAAGATAGAGCTGGTACTATTTACTAAGAAATATAAAATTCCGGTAGTTAGCCCACCTACCGTGAACGGCATTAGACTGGCTTTTGCTAACAGAGCGAGATTTTTGGGCATAATCTTGGACGGTAAGCTCAGCTGGAAGCCTAACATTGTAGAAAGGGTAAATAAGGCTAATGTAGCCATTTACTCGTGTAGAAACGCCATAGGGGGGAAACTTGTGGGGTTTGAAACCAGAGCTGGTACACTGGCTCTATACCGCAGTGGTAAGGCCTGTGCTGATGTACGGGGTGGGCGTGTGGTGGCCAGCTCTGGAAAATATAACCTACATAAGGATGTTGGAGAAGGTGCAAAGAACGGCCTGTATGCTTATAAGCAGGGCGCTTAGGACAACACCTACACGCGCTTTAGAGATTATGTTCCATCTTATTCCAATCGAATTTTTTGGTAAGCAGATGGCAGCCAATGTGGCTACAAGGCTCTCGGCTGTCTCTCAGTGGAAGTGTCTTCAGGCGGGACACTCGACGATAGTTAGATCACTAAGGGAGGAACTGGTGAATATAGATTATATTAAACCCGTTGGTTTGTGCTTCGATATAGGTTTCCGGATCGTCTGTCCTTCTAGGGAATCCTGGAGGAATGGATCAATACTGGAAAACGAGGCACTGAAATTTTTCACGGACGGCTCTAAGCTAGACGGTAAGGTAGAAGCCGGAGTCTTCTGTAAGAAGCTTGATGTTAATATTTCCGTTCGTCTCCCTGACTACTGCAGCGTGTACCAGGCTGAAGTGGTGGCGATAGGGGAAGTCGTGACATGGTTGAAGCATAACGTGGTATCTGTTAGGGATATCGCGATTTATGTGGACAGTCAAGCGGCACTCAGGTCACTAGAGGCGGTTTCTCTGAAGTCACGGGTGGCGCTGGATTGCCGATCATCTCTTAATGAGATGAGCGAGTATTTCAGTATCCAGATAATCTGGGTCCCTGGTCACTCGGACGTCACGGGAAACTGCAGGACAGACGAACTAGCTAGGTACGGTACGACTCTCCAGATGCAACCGGAAAGGGCAGGTCTGGGGAGGACTATAGCAGCGATCAAATTGACGCTCAGTAAAAAGGCAATCGCCTTGACAGATGAGAGGTGGACCAACACTCTCACGTGCAGGGTAGCAAAACAGGTTTGGCTAAAACTGGACCTGCGGCGCTCCAAGGCACTTGTATCTCTGGGAAAACAAGATTTAGGATTGGTCGTAGAGATACTGACAGGACACTGCCTTTTTGGGGAACATGCGAGAAGGCTGGGTCTGGAGACGAATGACTTTTGTAGAAGTTGTATGGACGAAGAGGAAGAAGAGACGTTAGTTCACTTCCTATGCTCGTGTCCAGCACTATCATACAAAAGACGTAAGTACTTGGGTGTGTACAACATGGACAGCCTTTCTGAACTCGTGGACTTTGGGGTGCGAGATATTTTACGCTATATCAGTAGCTCTGGATGGTTTCAGCGGGAGTAAGGGAAGATTGGATCCTGTGGTATCACAATGGGCCATTATTGGCCTAAGTGTGCGATAGAAGCCACTCTAACCTAACCTAACCTAACCGATTATGTTTAAATTTGACACGACCTAAATGGGATTATTAAATGATTTTTTGATAAAGCTCTGCGTATCTGAACAAAAAGGACGTAATATTTCAGAACTTAGTCAAAAAATCTTTTTTGAACCTTATTTATATCACACATGTAGGATTTTATCAAAATCTGTCAAGAAATAGCTAAGCTCTGTCGCTAATGGCCATATTCTGGAGCGTTTTGACAAAAAAACATTTAAGAATCCCATTTAGACCTTACTTGTAGAGTTCTAAAATAATCAGTAAAGAAATTGTCAAGTTATATCCCTATCGACCGTATTCTAGAACTGTATCAAAAAAATCAGTTTTTAACTCGAATTATTCGCTTAGCATAAAACTAGAACTTTTTCTATAGGCCCTAGGAGGGCTTAATTAAGGGAGAGGAGCGATGCGATTCGGTCTCTACAATTCGGTACGATATCTAAGGGTTGAATGTCGAAGAACTGAATATCTCAAAGGGCGGCATGTATTGAAGGTCGGAATGTGTCAGAGAGGTTACTTTTAGTTTTTGGAACTGTAATATTTTAGTTTGGTTTAAGGAATATTACGTAATTTTTTTTTATCAAATATTAATGAATTTGCTTGATAAAATTTTCCTTCACCAAAATGTATTACTGACTTGATACGTGGACTTTTGATTTCCATTTTATAAGGACGTTGTTCTCCATTTCCGACGCTCTTATCGGTTTTTAAATTCCTGTAAACTAAAGTTTTTTTTCTAATTAGGGGAAGAAGCTATAGAAGCGCTGCGACTCGACTTATATATCCTGAGGCTTTACTTTTTTACTGTGTACGGGTTTTACTGCTTTAGTTTTGTTATAGTCGTTTTTTATTTTTCAAGAAATTCGAATTGCAATTTTCAATTTTCGAAAACCATAAAAAAAAGGAATTCGACTAATTCTAGAGCGTCAATATATAGCACTGTTGTGGTAATTTGACAAAAAAAATGGAATTCAGTTCTTTCCGACTCCGATTCCGACAAAATAGCACCAACTCCACGAAACCGACTGCCGCCACTGTCTTCGCAGCTTTGCTTTTTTCTAGTAAATTTTTGGGCAAGATGCCTTATTTTTATGTTAAAATATTATTAGTCCGGGCGGCTCGAATTAATAAAAAAATATTTTTTTCAAAATCAGGAATTTAGAACTAGAAAAAAAGAAAACCTGGATTTTGAAAACCGGGATTTCGTAGTACACCCATAAAAACAGCGAGATCAATTGTGAAACGTCTTTCTCACTAGTCGTGTCGTGAATAAATATATAATATTATATTTCTTATTCAGATATGATGAGCTAATTAAATTAGATAATTTGCCGAGAACAAACTTAGATGAAAAGAAAATTGGTTGTCTGATACAAGAAGGAAGTAAATTTACCGAGGGTGACTGACTTTACAGAACTTATTAGATATCATAAGTTCTGTAAAGTCAGTCACCCTCGGTAAATTCACGGAGTCATCAAACTCACACATTCCATAATCTCATTTTGCACGATATGAAAATTGAATGTGACAGTTGATAGATCTATGAAAAATCAAACAAAACGAAAATATATGGATATAAATTTTCAATAGCGATAAATGAATCTATTTGATAAGAGATGGCGCATAAAACAAATAATTTATAAAATACATAATATGTTATGGCGTAACGTTACTATTGTATTGTAACGCATCCGGAGATTTAATGACTAAGCCATTATTGATTTATCAACGCTTGAAGAAAAGTTTTGTAACTAAGCCAGGCTTGCTAAATAATTTTCTAATAATTTTACATTTGGCTTTGTAACTAAATTTAAAACAATAAATTTTTATACGTAAATTAAAACTTTAAATTTTTTCTCTTTATAAAAAAATAAATAATATTGATCAATGGGGTAAAAACCAAAATTAATTCTAACTTAATTTTAATTATTTTAATTTTATTATTATTTACGGAAGACATCTATCATTTATATATAAATTATTTATTATTTATTTTTAATTTATTTATTTATAACATATACAGATTTAATTATACACTATACGATTTAATTTTGAATTATTTTATTTCAAACTTTTTTTTTTGTTTATCTTTGATAGTTTGATTTAATATTTAAATTATATTTATCTAGAAATATGAAAGTGTGTTTGTTAATGTAAATGGGGTGGTAAATTTATGATAATTTTCAATTTTTAAAATATTTTAATTTTATTTTTGTTTTGTTTATTTGTTTTATCTAAATGGCAAGAATTATGGTTTTTGAAAGATAACAACAATTATTTGGATATTATTTTGTTAATGACGTCATCTAACGACTAGAAACCGCCAAATATTTTTTAATTGTTTTAATCGTAATAGTTTTTCTTTAAATTTGATACCGTTTCCCGAATGTATAACGCAATTTGAGCTGTATTTCTGTTGGTTTTTATCATTAGTCGACTTTTATGTAAAAAAAAATATGTTTAAATTATTGTGTGTTGTTGTATGTTTTTGTGTGTGATAAGTAAGCCGAGGAAGATTATATTTGATTAAAATTTTATGTTGATCTCATAATTTAACGAAAAACTTAATAAGGATCCGAATTTTTCACCAAATCGAATAATTGGATTTCGTATCTTTGTATACAGTTCTATTATAGCTTCATATTTTGTAATTTACTATATTTCTATAGATTTCAAAATAAATTGAAGTTTAAAATCGTCCAAATTTAATGAAAAGTAAAAATACAAGTTTAAAGATCGGTTCGGCGTGGGAGTTTACGCGTCAACTACAAACTTTTACGTTCGCAATGTCGACCGCTCGTAGACAACCACTTGTAATTCCGCCATTAGTGACTGAATTGTCTATACATTTTAAACCTCGTCTTTAATATTTTTAAAACGAAACAAGTATGATATTTACATTTAAAGTGTAAACTTTGTTCAGTTTCTCTATAGACGATTAAAAATATTGATGAAATTGATAAAATTCAGTTTAGTTAGCGAATTTTACCCGTGTACGACTAGTATGAACTTATGTTACATTAGACAAAAAAATCGCCATGACCCATAACTATAGTGGTTAAGGTATAACCGTAAAATATACTGGGCCTAATATTTAGTCCAAAATTCTTAATTAAATAAATTTCAGCGATTTATACGCCATCTATTGATAACTGGTACGAACTAATATGAAATTAGTTTAGTCTGTCATTTAATCGAAAAAATATCAGTTAAAAAGTATTAAAGTTTTAAATGTAGTGCGATCAATTTTTTTCTCGTCTAAATTTTCGACTAACTAAATTGGCGATTAATTCATACTAGTGATTGACAGATGTCTCTAATATTCACAAATCAAAATATAAATACCAAATTCAGTTCTAAACTGAAAAATTGGTTTTAATTTTTCAATATCCAATTAGAAATATTTTGATGATTTATAAATCTTAGTTGTTGTCATCTGTGAATATTAACCATCAATTTAGTTAGTATGAAATTTAGACAAAAAAAATCAGCCTACGGCACAGTCTAAACGTTAATTTCTGACTAAATAAATTGATTTTTCTAAACAGAAATACATAACAAAAAATATGAATGTTCGTTTGAAAACCATAGTTAAAATTCACAATACCATCTCTATAAAAATGTTTAAACTGACAGCTACTGACATTTGACCAAACTAAAAATAACGTGAAGTTAAATTGAGCTATAAATGTTTTATTCACTGAATTGACAAAAATATTTGAATTGGTTGGTTTTTTATTTGTGGTGGGATTTTAAGAGTGTTCATATCTTGTCCACAATTAGTTTAGATCACTGTATGATTCGGTCGATATACTAACAAATAATAAGTATATGTGATTTAGTAATAAAACGTATACTAATTTGGCCCCTAACATAATAAGACATTTACGTAATAGCTAAACAGTAACGTTATCAGACCCGGCTGACGTGGAATAAAGAAAAAATAATGGTAAAATTTAGTTTTTAACATTATTTCTTACGTTCGCGACGTTTTCTACATTGTCGATGTTACGGACACAAAAAATCGCTAACAGTCAAGTCAGTCTGTAAAAGACTGTAAAAAAAATCGGTTTGATGCATCCAAAACTAATGCAAAGGCGTTCTCAAAAATACTGTAAACAAATTTGTTCAAAACCCTAAACTTGAAAGATTTTAAAATAATTAATAACAAAAGCCAAATCAAACACAATTAAAGCAATTTATTTATTAAAATTCTCTGAAAAGGTGATCAAACACATTTGCACGTTTCACAAAATTTTTGGAGTCTCCTACACATGAAAAGGGCGGGCCCTCCAAAATCTGAAACTTATTAGAAAACTTACAATAACTCATGTACAAGTACATGTCCTCACCATCAAAACCGTTGGGCGTCTTTCGTAAATTTAAAAAATTCTCTATATCGAAGAATACAGGAAAAAAGAAGAAATAGGACTTTTAAATTCGCACAATCTGTTTAAATAAAATGGTTTGGGCGTGGCAAAGTTTCAAACTAAATTATTTTTCTTGACTAAAGTTTATTCTTTGATGCTGTTGTCGATAAGGAAGATGCCTATCGACACCATTCCAGGCCTAGTGAATGGCGCGATGAATGAGATTGTCGAAATAGACCAACCGTTTGGCCACTCATCCGTCGAGCTAAATTAAATGCTAAAGATTTGACAAATGAGAAAATTACTTTCGTTGAAATCGGCGAATACTACATCGAACAGTGAGATTCGGTGACAATGGGAATCGACGGTGGACAATGCTGTCAGTAACTATAGTAGGCCCATAGACCCGCCTAAAAACGCTTGAGGGAATTTGACTCGAATTTTTTATTTGTGCAAAAGTTTCTTGCAATCAGGTATGTAACACAAAAGCGTTGACAGAGATGGAACGATTACGAAAAGACTGAATAAAGCAACGGTCCTTATATTTCTTAAATGACTTTAATTTCATTTTGTTGTTATATTTAGGAATTCTACCATTTTAGCTTGATATGTAAAGGCTGTATGTAGCATATAATTAACTTGAATTTTTTTAATTTCTATTGGTTGTTAACTATAATTCATGGTGATAAATAAAGTAGTTGAAGAGTTTTATTAACATTATTGGTTATTAAAATTGATTGGTTTACCTATGGTTATGGATGGTGTATAGTGCAACGGCGGTTTATTATAAGGTTTTCCAATAGGAATGATATGATTTTTAAGTGACGTTTCGGCCATTTGTAATATGTCATGATCTGTCATTTTTGTTTCATTGTATACAGTTATGTTTACAATTTCATCATGGTGAAATATACGCTAGAACAACGTTTACAAATTATTCAGTTTTATTATCAAAATAATCGTTCACCAATTGCAACTTTTCGTGCGCTTTTGCCATTTTATAGTCGTAGTAATCGTCCATGTGTGCTCGCTTAATTCGTCGAATTGTTGAAAATTTTGAGCGTACATTTTCTTTACATAATGTTCAAGACAAAGAAACGCTCGAAGTAATGCAAATATTGCTGCCGTTCAAGCAAATGTTGCTGAAGACCACAATTTGTCGAAGACGTTCTTAAGAATTGGGATTGTCTCAAACCACAACCTGACGGATTTTGAGAAAGATTTGGGTTTGCATCCGTATAAAATTGTTCTCACTCAATAACTGAAGCCATTGGACCACCATAAATGTCGTGAATTTGCTGATTTTGCCTTGGAACAACTTGAAAACGATAACGATTTTTTTAACAAAATCATCTTCTCTGATGACGCTTACTTTTGGTGCGGTAAATAAACAAAACTATCGACTCTGGTGCGAAGAAAATTCACAAATTATTCATGAAAAATCATTACATTCACCTAAATATACAGTTTGGTGTGGTTTTTGGTCTCGTGGAATCATCGGTTCGTATTTTTTTCGAAATGAAGCTGGTAAAACCGTCACTGTCAATGGTGATCGAAATTGGAAGAAGTTGATTTTGACAACATTTAGTTCCAACAAGACGGGGCTACGTACCACACAACAAGTGCAACAATTGAATTATTGCGAGAAAAGTTTGGAGATTCGATTATTTCAGGAAATTGTGATATTGAATGGCCTCCAAGAAGTTGTGATTTAACACCATTAGACTATTTCTTGTGGAGTTATTTGAAGTTATTGGTCTTAAGCAATAAACCAAACCCTCTTCAAGCTTTACAAGTCAATATTGAACGTGCTATTCATGACATACGACTTGATTTAGTGGAAAAAGTGCTCGAAAATTGGGTTTATCGAGTTCGTTCCTGCAGAAGAAGTCGTGGAGACCATTTGAATGACGTTTTATTCAGAACTTAATTATATCCATTGTACTTCACATTAAATAAAAAACATTTCAATTTGATTAACAATTAGTGTGTTTTTTTTTAAAGAAATCATATCACTCTTATTGGAAAACCCTTTATATATTTTTAAATGTGAGTTGCAAACAGACGTTTAATTTGTATTAATATTAAAATTGTGATATACATTAAATTATTTTTTTTTTTTGATTTTTCGTAGGACTGCAACAAACTTTTCAAATTAGACGAAAATGAAAACAAATTCAACGGAAAACTAGACTTGCCAGAATGCATTGCAGAGTTACCAACGCCGGTGAGTTATTTCAGTTACTGTTTTTCTGATGATTTGCTCGAAAAAATAGTAACCGATTCTATTCAATACTCCACTAGGACATTTCAATATCTTTGGGGCTTATTTATGGCAGGAACATAGCTCATCCTATTCCAATCATCTTCTAGCATTACACATCTATCTACAAATGAAGTTAGATCATCAAAACCCGCAAAATGATCTCGTAAACCAGATTGCATATTTCTCCTTAGATACCCGATAGTTTCTAGATCGGAAAGCGTAGTTGATAATTTCAGAGTTTTATTCAACATCATAAAAATCTAAGAATGGTTCCTTAAATTTCTGTTTGGTGCGACCTATATCATACAGTTCAGTTTCTGCATAATTCTGTCACAAATAGCGTTAACAGTGTCTTCATTTAAGGCCTCCACAACCATATCCTGTTCATTATCAAGTTTTATTTTGCATGGTTCTATAAGAGAACTAACACAAGAATCTGACGTAGCGAATTGGACAACATTAGTTCTGCGAGTAGCTATCTGTATTTCAGCCTCAGCCGTGTCTACCTGAAGAAAAGCTTCGTTCTTGTATAACACGCAAGTGTAAAACTTCTATATGAATTTTAATTTTACCACAAACAAGAGCACGAACAAGAGCAACGCCGGGCAGAATTTAAATGGACCAATGGTATTGTCTTATATCTTTTGCATGATACCCCGTAATATTATTTGCTGTTCGATCTTTCCCTTCATACAAAACTGAACCAATTTTCCGAAGTATAGTTGCCTTGATAGACTTCGGTCCAAACTTACTTGTAAAATGATTGCTCGCTTTACTTTGAGCGGAATTTCGCACAAAACAGACTGATGTGGTAAAAACTCTCTATTAGAACTGCGTAGATTATATCTAGAAGCAGTGGAGCGATATGCCGCTTCTAGATTCCGTACGACTATGTTGGGCACGAGTTGATCCATCCATAGGCGTGATAAGTTACGGTGATCATCAGTGATATAGGAACGAATTGCCACTAGAACAGACCGGTTTACTCATTCTGGGCACTCCAAACAGATGGAAAAATTTTTTTTTTCTAGAAATGAAACAACATTTTTAGCTGATGTTGAACGTAATTGGTCCACCACCAGGAATCGGGTGCATTGATCCAACAAAATAACTAAATGAGTGTAACCATTTACCATGGGTCGCTACTCTACCCAAAAAATCTTCGTTAACTCGTCGAACTTAGAAGGTAGCTTTTCCTTGCCCATAAGAGGTTGTGTGGAAAAGTTCACAGCTTTGCTACTTTGACAAATCGTGCATTTATTAATGAAGACTTCTAAAGACATAGCAGACCAGAAAAAATGGCGTTTTAACACCGATAAAGTTTTGAAAATTTCTTGATGTGCGAACGATGGAGAAATATGTGCTTGTTCCATCAGTGTGGTGGTTAACTTAGCTGGAACACAAAGTTACCATGGGGAAATTTTTGTATTTTTATCCCTAGTGTCAGGGATATTTATAAAAAGTTTATACCGTCACATACTTGATAATTTGAAATTAGATTTGAATTCTATTGCAATGTGACTATTTTGGACCGGTATTCCAAATTATCAAATTCAGGGGATGCCAAATCAATGTGCAAAGGAGATATTAAATTTACATCCAGTTCATCAACGAACATTCTAGACAAACTATCAGGTACCACATTTTAACTACCTTTCCTATAGAATAGACGATTTTAAACCTGTAATGTTGAAGTTTTAAAGCCCATCAGGCCAGTTGACCTTGAAAGTCCTTTTGACTCATCAACCATTTGATGCTATTATGGTCAGTGATGATCGTAAATTCGTAACCTTCCACATATACCTTTGGGATTTTGTGCTAGTTTTACCTAGTTTTAGCTCATCGGAAGATTGTTGGGCGGTATCATTCCAAACTAACTTAGATCTCTTGGTGAGTAAATCTGAGATCGGTGCTGCAATTAATAGAAAAATTACGAATGAAACGCCGGTACCACCCAGCCATCTCCAAGAAACGACGGGTTTGTTTAGTGGTTTTAGGCACTGGATATTCAACTACGGCTCGACACTTGTCGGGATCCACTTTAAGGCATCCCTCTCCAATAACATAACCTAAGTATCTAGTTTCCTTGAGCATAAATTTACTCTTTTCAACATTATAGTTAGATTTGCTTGATCATCAAAAGTTGATGACAAAATCAGCGGATCATCAAGGTACACAAATACTCTATCATGCATCTGATGAGGGATGACCTTATCCATTAGTCGACACATTGTTTGCGGTGAATTGCACAACCCAAACTGCATCTTCAATACTCCATTGAGAAAGACCCGTAGCCGAAGTATTTCGGATTATGCATTTTAATGTCAATAGTTCATGTTCCAAACATACGTCGACATTGGAACCTGATTGTTATTGGAACCAACGAATTTGAAAAGATTCGTAAATTTCCACATTTTAATTCCAATAGTAGCATGCTACCACCGGACAACAAGGACAATCTATACAAATCGACTGTCCAAATATTATAATGCAACCTAATTGGAAGATATACAGGGTGGGCCATAAGTCACTGAACATTGTATTTTTGATATAAATTTTTTTATTTTTTATTGAAAATGAAGAGCTAATTTTGATTACAAAAGATATTTTTAATCATGACGAGTTTTAAAAAATATATTAAATTTTAAAAATAATATCTGTTTAATGTCTGCCTCTTCGCAAGCTGCAGCTCTTTGATGTACATGGGCCATAACTGAAGTAAAAACTGGTTGATCAATTCAATGCCTCCTAAACTACAGGCCGCTTACACCAAATGATGACGACACGCTATGTCGACGTTTTTGTTGCTTTCTCCAGTTGTTTTGTTAGTGTAAATATCTTAACGTTATTATTGCGCAATCTCGGTTTAGACATAAATTGACGTCATGTGCGAAAAATTAGAGTAGTAAGAGGCCTGTAGTTTAGGAGGTATTGATCAACCGCAAAAATTTCATTTATTAAAGTTGTTGCAGTCCTTGCGGTTCATTTGCGTTTACACGATCATTCAAATATCACCACAAAAAGGAATCTGGTGGTGTTAAGTCTGGTGATAGTTGGCACGATTCGGTTTTCAAAAACCGTTCGCAGCAAATTCATTGTTTTCCTTGCAGTATGGGACGTAACTACGTCTTGTTGAAACCACAATTCTTGAGTATTATCAAGTTCAGAACACAAAAAATGTTCTAAGATAGCCCTGGTACGCTCACCATTTACAGTCAATGCATGCCATCTTCGTGTTGGAAGAAGTACGGGCCGTAGGCGCTCTTGAATCACTCTTGGGTTTTCAGTGCCCCAGATTCTAAAATTTTGCTTATTAACACACGTAAATGGAAATTCGATTCGGCGCTTCATCAGTCATTATAATTTTTTTCATAAAATCAGGATCATCCGCTAATAATTCGGTCAATTTTGCACAAAATCGTACGGAAACAGCAATATTTTTTTTTTCATTATTCTTCGCAATGAAGTTCTGGACATTTGAAGCTGAGTGGCACGTTTACGAGTCGATTTTTGAGGGTTCTCATTTACACGCTCCCGAACCCATTCGATATTATCTTGGCTTCGTGCTTCAAGCGGTCCTTCACTCCGAGATAAGTCACTAACAGATGACTGAAAACGAGGGGCTAAATTGCGTACTTAATTTCGTGATGGTGCATTTCTGGTGTTAAAAAAATTTCGAAATTTTCTTTGGGTTTGAATTATTGAATTTTGACTAGCAAAATAAAACTCAACAATTTCGTTCCTCAATCGTATACATGGCTACTGAACCTCCAACTACAAACTCTCAGAAGCAGATCAAGCAATTCACCGAGTGTTGCGCCACAAGAGCGAAAGCGAAAATACCCATTCTCATATGCACCATCTAATGATATTAGGAAAGATGGAATTTGTCATGAAAAATAGACTAATTTTCAAAGTGTGTGATAAATTTTCAATTGCCTTCTGCTTTAACAAAGCTAAAGATTGATTTAAAGCTTTTCATAACCATTGTAAAGTTTTTTAAGAGATAACTGAATTTTGTGATATGAAGTAAAGATATGTGATATGATTTTGTAATTTCAATTAATTATGTAAGAATTGTTTTTGAAAATATTTTTATTTAAATTTTTAATGAATGCCTTGTCTTGTGTATGTACTAAATTAAAAAATAAATTTATAAAATTTAATTTTTGTGGGTTTCAATAAACAATTTGCAAATTCCAAATGCATAATGATGCAAAACCAAATTCCCGAAGAAAACTAGCTGCATTCAACCAGTTTTGCTTTGAAATTCATGTTAACGAAATTAATTTTAATAAAACAAAATAATTTCGATTAAATAGAAAAAACCATGCATTAGAATTAAGAGTTTTAGTTGCACCCTCTTTGTATTATTACCGTTATAATTTCTAAACTTCAAAAGTTTGATATCCGTACACAAACTCAATAAATTGATCGTAAAGTTTCCATGGACACTAACTGTAATACAAATCATCAATATTCTGTGCAACTTAAGCTCTTACGAACTAACTGGTTCAGCCTTTATAGTAATCGAACAAATTTATAAATGTAACTTATTTATTATTACCCGTAATTACAAGCTTTTAAGAGGTGTACGTATGTTTTACAAATTGTGTCTTGAAACCCTACAATGTTTGTATAAGAAAATTAGAAATTCTAAAAAAAATCGAAGTAGAATAAATATTTTATTATTTAGTAATTTTCTATAAAAGTTCTCGAAAACTCGAAAAAAAAATAAAAATGAAACTAAAAACGCATAACCATCCACCTAGATGTAATAATTGCAACTAAATATATTTAGTACTATATTAACTTTTAAAATCTATTTGCCACCTGGTTATTGTATGACGAACCGTCGACATAGTGTGTCGTCATCACTTAAGATAAGAGGGCTTAAGTAAAAATAGCTTTGCACAACCAATGCACCTAGTCGTCGGTACTCTAGACTGTGTGTGAGGCACTACTGCTTGACACGTCATTAAATTTATGTCTACACTTTCTTTTCTTAACTGTAGATGGCAGTAATGTCCGTAGTAAATTTTTTTTCGAGATTTAGAGGTTTAACAAAATGGTAAACGACGGACCCTACGGACCAATAGTCCGTAATATAAGTATTGATATTTCAAAAAAATTAAATCGTTTATTTGATTGTGCTGCTATCTATAGTCAAAAATTGGAACTGTCGACAAAAATGACGTCATGAAGCAACATTTAAATGCTGAGTGCAAAGGCAGTTCTATTTTATACGTCATCAAATTTATGTCTTTCTTGTCTGTATACTGTGTAGATGGCAGTAATGTTCACAGAAAGTACTGGACTTTTAGAAGTTTAACGAAATGTTTAAAGCATATTTTATTAAAATCGCGTAATATAATTTTAAATTATTGTAGAATTTTCACCGCGAGTAATGTTTCACGAAAAAAAGAAAATCGATTTCTAAAATAATTTTTTGATAGAGTTCTGAAATATGGCCATCGCTATGGAACTAGTCCATTTTGTAAACGATTTAGTTGAAATTCGACATGTTGATCCTAAATGGGATTCAAGAAATGCGTTTTTTATAAAGTTCTGGAATAAGGCGGATAGGGACGATCTCTGGCCATTTCTTAACCGATTATGTTCAAAATTAACATGTGGGATCTAAATAGGATTTTAAAATGATGTTTGATAAAATTCTGAAATATTGTCAATAGGGATGGAAGTAGGCCATTTTTTAATCCATTATGTTGAAATTCGTCACGTGCGATGGAAATGGGGTTCTTAAATGATTTTTTGATAAAGCTATGGAATATGGTCAACAGAGATGGAATTTGGCCATTTGTTAACCGATTATGGCACGAAAAGCTCTGCATATCTGGACAAAAAGGGCGATATGTTTCAGAACTTAGTCAAAAATCTTGTTAGAACAATATTTCCATCACACATGTAGAATTTTATAATAATCTGTCAAGAAATAGCCAAGTTGTGTCTCAAAGTTCGATCTTCTAGAGCTTTAACAAAAAATCATTTCAGAATCCCATAAAGACCTTACTTGTAGAGTTTTAACTTTATCAGTAAAGATATGGTCCCTATCGAGCGTATTCTAGAACTGTATCAAAAAATCAGCTTTGAATTCGAATCATTCACTTAGAATAAAACTAGTTAAACTGTTTCTTTATTCCCGACTTGTTTTTGAACCCCGCTCTCCTGGAATTTTTTCTAAAGGCCTTTGGAGGGCTAAACGGTGACAGTTATTGAAGCCCCTACAATTCGTTATGATATCAAATGGCTGAATGTCGTAGGGCCGAATGTCGAAAGGCAACATTACAAAAGGCCGAATGTGTCGTACAGCCAAATGTCTCGAAGGGCCGTATGTGTCGAAGGGCCAAATGTGTCAAACGGGTTACTTTTCGTTTTTGGAAATATAATTTTTTAATTTGTTTTAAGGAATATTTCTTATTTTATTTATCAAATATTAATGAATTTACTTGATACAATTTTCTTTCATCAAAATGTATCACTGACTGGATACGTGGAATTTTGTCATTCGGCTTCCGCCTCTATAATTAATTATATTCGAAAATCTATCGATTTTCAAATTCTTCTAAAACTGATTTTTTTTTGCTTACTAGAGTTTACTAAAGTTTTAATCTAATTAGGGAAAAAAGCTACGGAAGCGCCACGATCTGACTTATGTATCCCGAGCCTTTACTTTTTTACTGTGTACGAGATTTACTGTTTTAGTTTTGTTATAGTCGTTTTTTATACTTCAAGCAATTGAAATTGCAATTTCAATTTTCGAAAACCATCAAAGACTAGAAATTCGACTAATTCTAGAGTGGGTGTCAATATATACCCTATTAAATTTAGTCGAAAGTTTCCAGTCGAAAGAAGGTAATGCAGATAGTGTCTTTGCTATTCAAGCTGAAAAATAAATTAATAGCCGTGAAATACATTATTTGATACACCTAGTTCTATATTATTTACCCTACGTTCATTGGATAGGTCAAAATCCAATTCCTTTAAATTTGAAACAAGTCTGAAGGGGATAGAGGGATATAATTTGGTATAATGTAACAGAAAATCTGAAATTTTAACAAAATTATGTTTTTGTTCGGTTTTTTTTGCACGTTTACGATCCAGACGATATTTTAGAAGAAATAAATTGGAAAATTTAAGTAAAAAACTCGGAAGCTTCTGGAAAAACTCTGGAAGAAAATTGAATTTTTTTTCTATCGCATCAGTTGAGAACAGCTCAACCGATTTGACTCATTTTTTTTTTTTTTTATGTGCTCCCAATTCCAAGGAGATGGTTCTTACGAGAAAAAAATGTTGAAAATTCACCGGAAAAGTTGGAAAATTCGGAAAATCAAAAAAATTGTGTTTTTTGCGGAATTGCACACGTATTTGATCCAGATGGTCTTTTAGAAGAGGAAAATTGAAAAATCTGAAAATTTGGAAGCTTCAGGAAAACCCCGAAAAAGTTGATTTTTTTTTCTAGCGCATCATATGAAAACGGCTGAATCGATTTGGCTCAATAGTTTTTTGCTGTGCTTCGAATTTCCAGGAGATGGTTCTTACGAAAGAGAACTGGAAAATTCACCGGAAAAATCAGAAAATCGAAAAATAACGTTTTTGTACGGAATTTCGCACAAATGTGAAGATTTTAACAAAATAGAAAAATTAACAAAACATGTATGTACACAAAATTTGTTAGTTAACAAAAAATATGTAAATGTATTTGTAAAACAGTAGGTAAAAGACATTTCTAATTGCATAAAACAGAAAATGCATTACACAAAAATTATCAATATTAGCTTACAAAATAAAATAGAAGGTAGTTTGTCCTTCAATAGGTACATAATAAAATGAAACATTTTGTTGCAAAACAAAACTACTGGAATTTCGCTGATTGGAATTGATTGTACTGAAGATTGGCCAAATCACATAGATGTTCTGGGGGTCTCACCTACACGGTTAGCTAGCTAATGACATCAATGGTTTCGAAAATGGGTCGAAATATTTTCGTGAAAATTGTTTAAAACTGGTTTTCAAGTAGCAGGAGTCGAATGCGGTGGGATTGACAAGAATGTGGGTCTTGATATCCAATGAGGCTTGATATCCTATTTCGATTGGCCCGGACTTTGGAAAAAACTGATTGGTGATTAGTTCGCCTGTCCGGGGCTCATTTTAAATGTTTTTGTCTCAAACTAGTTAGATGAAACTTCCTGAAAGAAGGTTTTAAAATAACAGAAATCGAATGTGATAGATCCTGATATCCGGAAAATTCTTTAAGAGTTATTCAGTAAGGCCTGGGTTTTTTTCAAAATACGTTTCATTTCAAATTACTTATACGGAAATAGCTGGTGTTGATTTAGGGAAAATCTGGTTAAGGAGTCCCCAAAGGTCACTTATTTTTTTTCGTTCTAAAGTTATGGAAGAAAATGACTGAAAAAGCGTTTTCGGGTAACAGACGTGGATACGACTTTCATAACATTATGTTATAATTTTTGGCGCCACCATATTAATAAACCGATTAATGTACCAACAAAAAAAAATGTTCAAAAATGTACTTAAAAGGTACATCGTTAGAAGAAAGAGTAGTCTGATTCATGGCCAATAACACAATCTTCCTTGTATCTGTATTGAAATGCTTCTTGGTTTTTTTTATAGCATTTGCCTCTGCTATCTGAAAATAATGGTTGTTTTTTGTGATTTTGTTGAATTTTAGTTTCCTGAATTGATGCAATTACTTAAAAATTTAAAAGCTTTGTACACTATTAAACGTTCTGTATTACGATATTCGCCCAAACTTTTAATACGATGTTATCGTAAAAGTTAGATTATTTTATTACCATTTGCAATATGTTGTAATTTTAACATTTTATGTACTATTTTTTGATAATAAAATTATTTGCCTACTGTAAAACAATTACTAATACTAATACATGTTTTGTTAATCGATAAAAACTGCACACACGTGATTTCCCACGTATCCGATCCAGATGGTCTTTTAGAAGATAAAAATTGGAAAATCTCGGAGGTCAGAAACTTCCGGAAAACCCCGAAGAAGTGTTTTTTCACATGGTCAGTTGTACGTCGCTTGTTTCAGACTTGGCAAACGATCATCGTTGTTCATTTACGCACCGGATAAATCCGAAAAATATTGTTTACCACAATGCGTTGTATTGATTTAATTCCAACGAATAAAATACATTGAATTATTTTGAATTCCAACTGACTCCAACTCATTTCCACGCTGAGAGAAAAAATCCAAGAAACAACTCAAACTTCGATAGATACCTGAGTTTAAGTCGACATTTCATTCACTTTTTAATACATTATGCCGCCTTTATGGTTGCGATCGTTCCTTCGTTCTGGCAATTTTTACAACCAATCATATAGCTCAAAAATGACGATTTTTTTCTTCTGGATTTTTCCAAAAGAAATAAAAAAAATTCGTCGGTGATTTTTTTTTAATGTTCTTCAAACGAAATAAACAAAAAAGCAACAACAATGCAATCGTAAAATCGAAAGAGTATGTGTTATTTTCGAAATAGAAAATTATCATTAATATCTTACAATATCTGAATTTGACAAGACGTGTTTTTAAATTGATATCAAAAGTTAAAATTTTGCCTCATTTTTTAGGCAAGCAGCAACATTTTATTAATAAAATAGACAGAATTTCAGATTTTCTGTTACATTATACCAAATTACACCCTTCTATCCCCTTCAGACTTGCTCCAAATTTCGCGTGGGCTTACCTAGGTTAATGACCTTTTTATAAACATAGTGAGATCGATGGGAAAGTGGAGATCGATGGGAAAGTGGGTTACTCAAAAGTTACAGAACATTTTATTAATTTTGTTTCGAAAATTTCAGATTTTCTGTTACATTATACCACATTACACCCCCCTATCCCCTCCAGAACTGCTCCAAATTTAGCGTGGACTTACCTTAGCTTATAATTTTTGTAATAAACATAGTGGGATTGATGGGGATATGGGTAACTCAAAAGATATATTGGACTTTTTATTAATTTAGCTTCGAAATTTTCGAAATGTATTCTAATTTACACACGGGTTTGGACAATTTGGTAAAATTATTTAGCACTTGACACATTCTTGCTGTATTCTGATTATTTGGAGGTGATAGTAGAACTAGGTATATATCCTTTTTCCGGCCTGAGACCACAAAACCATTACAAACTATGTTTATTTACATACACATTTGTGTACGGTGAACTTTAACAAAAAAATTGTCTGACCGAAAACGAGATATAGTAATATATTTTTCGAATATAAAATATTTTTTCGGCTGAGATAGCAAAAACAATAGCTGCAATACCATCTTTCGGCTGGGATAGCAAAGGCACTATCTGCATTATCTTTCGGCTAACTTTAACGATATTCAATATACAGCACTGTGGTTGTTATTTGACAAAAATAAAACTGGGAGTTCAGTTTTTTTCCGACTCCGACTCCACCTCCGATAAAATAGCACCGACTCTACGAAACCGACTCCCGTCTCCGACTTCGCGCAGCCTTAGTTTTTTTTAGTACATTTTTCAGCAAGATATCTTAGTTTAATTTAAAATATTATTAGTTCTCCCGGTCTGAATAAAAAATACTTTTTTCAAAATCAAGAGTTTAGAATTATAGAAGAAAAGAAAACCGGGATTTTGAAAATGGATATTTTGAAACCGGGATTTCGGCGTACACCAAAAAAAAAATCGAACCATTTATTTGATTATACTGCCATCAGAAGGGAAAGATTGGAACCGTCGACGAAAGTTGACGTCTGACATTTTTCAAATGTTTTCAAACCTATGGATGTATGAACCTCGCTTGTACCGCAAATAGAAATATTTTTGAAACATACTGAATAATATAAAGTGAAGAATTTTCTAACAGACATTTATTTAATCGAAATATAATTACTTCCTCGGCTGTATAATGTTTTTATTATGTGTTTTTTACGGGTCGCATGACCTTTCAGATTGAGTTAAAACTATATATGTTTTATATTTCTCTATTATTATAAAATTATCATTATATTATTTAAATTAATATATTATGTATAATTTATATTTATACATTTTTTTTTTTGTAAAGTGCACTTTATTTAAATATTATTTGTTTTCATTTTTTATTTCAAAAAAATAATAAAAATATCTGTTTATTCTGTTTAACGATTTTAAATTATAAATTTTCGTGATAATGGTGGCGGCGCCGGCGACAATATATGTACAACCATTGTAATGGCCGCGCCAAACCATAATATTTTTGATATTAAATTATAAATAAAAATAAATACAAATACCTTTAATTATCAACAATCTTAATATTACCGATGATGTTGTTCTACTAAGGTGTAATGAATTATTACCACTGTGAAATATCCAGGGGGGTCGCCTTGATGGCGATGGTGGTGTTTGTGTGATACGCGTTTTCTCGATGCCAGCCCGAACCGGTACTTGTGTCAGGGCTTCAGAGATAAAATAAAAAAATAAAAATTTTAAATTACAGTCTTGTTGATACATGGAACATCATTTTATGGTTTTGTAACTTATACAGGGTGGGTCACAAAACCCTTAAAATATAATGTATTTATTGAAAGCAATTTTTTAGGGCCCGGGCCTTGTTATATACGAGTAGTTATTATATATAATCGGGAAAATGGGTACCGTTGATTCTTGCAGGCCCGCCCTGTATATATTACGCATATTTTATACCTTCAACGGGTCCAATGATTTCATTTTCCTGTATATGATTTGGTATAAGTTGCTCTTTTCCCCGAGGCGTATCACCTTTATTATTATGTGTTTGATGAGTTTTTTTACGTGATTTTACTGTTGTAAATATATACGGTGTTACCGTTGTTGTTGGTTTTGGTGGTAATCTTAATTCTATAAATAATAAAATTGCACCGAACAAAAATAATAATAAAATATTAAATTACCTCATAAAAATATAAAAAAAAATCGGTTTTATGGCGATATATACTTGTGTACGTATATACATATTATATAGCTCGTACAATACATACATGAAAATCAATATAAAAAATTTTATGTTCAGTTTTTTGTATACGTACGTACCTTGTAACCGAATTCGGCCATCCGATTTTCCTAACGCATTTAAACTGGAACAAATGTATGTACCAAAATCATGCATTTGGAGATTTTTTATTGTTAAATTCAGGTGCCACACATAGGAATTTGATATGGCCTCACTCATTACGTATTTTGTACCCTCATACAATTTAACACCTTCATTTTTATACCATCCATGTAACGGCCGGGGGAATGCTTCTACAATACATTGTAACAAAACATGGCTTTCGACGGGTGCGGCAACTAATTGGTTCACCACTTTTACTGACGGTGAAACTATAAAAAAAATATATTAAAATAATCTGGCTGTAGCTTAATCTATATATGTATATATATATATATATATATATATATATATATATATATATATATATATATATATATAAAACTAACAGTTAACTTGGACGTCAAAACGTTTGCTAACTGACGGTGGTACTCCATTCGATGCTATACAATAATATCCACCCATATCAGTACGTTGAACTTGATGCATAACCAATTTTTCACCCTCTACTTGTTTCACTACTAAAAATAAAAAAGAAGCGGAAATATTTTTTGATATTTTTGCTTTGAGTTTTTGATGTGAAAATGTAAAATTTACTTTGCTTTTCTCGTCCTTCGTTTCGCAAAATAATATCCTTGCCACCTTCACGCTTCCAGGTGACACTTGGCTCAGGTACACCAGTCGCTATACATACAAGCTGTATGGTGCCACCCTCGTTTGTGATGCCTTCTTCTAGTGATGCTTGATTTGAATCAGGATGATTAAGGATATCCGGTGGTACGACAACATCCAAATAACCTGACTGAGAAATGAACACAAACACAAATATTTATATTATGTCTGTATATATAGCAGAGCAATGAAATTAGCATTTATGCAAAAAGAAGAAAATAAAATTTCTAGTAAAAGTTGAATGCAAAAAGTTCGTACAAAAAAAAACTTCCACAAAACTTCCCTCACAGATTGACATACCTTTTTTTTATCATGATTACACAATAAACGAATTACAACACAAAATAAAAGTTGTGTATCATCCGTATTTTCTTCACTTAGCCATAACGTTCTGCTTTTTTCAGAAAAATACAGTTGATTCAAAAATGTTTGTAAATTCTAAAATCTTCAAAATTTAAAATTTTTTAAATCCGATGTTTTATAAAAAAATACTCAAGAAACTATTAAATCTACTTCAGAAATTTTGCCAATTTTCATCGAATTTTCTTATATGGGGCCTATTTTTTAATTCATCCCGAGCAGGCAGTGCGCTGTCAAAAAATACTTGGTATTTTTTTATTCAACCTATGTAATTTTACTCTGCACACTGCGTTTTTATTTCTGAACTGTGATTACACAGTGCATACTCGGTTCTTTAAATTTTATTCTGAAATCAATGTCAGTGTACGAAGAGTGTGCAAAATAAAAAACATTTTATTAAAGCGGTGATACATTACAGATTTTGCCTTTAAGGCAAAAAAAATTGCCTTCAATGTTCATTTTAAAATTTTTGCCTATAAGGCGATTCAAGATGGCCAACTTTTAACCAATCAGCGCGCATAATTTTTATGCCTTAAAGGCAAAATCTGTACATGTATCACCACCTTTACTCTATGCACACCGGATAATTTTACCCAGTACAACCTTTGCTCGGTGTACACTACCCGAGGTAAGCCTGCTTGCTCGGGTTGAATTAAAAAATAGACCCCATGGTAGTCACTAGAACAAAACGAAAGTGATTTTGAAAGTCGCCCTCTTATATTCGATATAGGTTTTTTGCAATTGAGTTCAACTTTCAAATTGTGCGTATCTGATAATAAAAAAAAATCATAAGATAATTCTTGGTACTTACGATCCTCTAAAATTCAAAAAGATCATAAATATATCAATGCAGATTTTGCTGACCAACGTCATCGGGTGTCAACCTGTTAGATTAAGGTACCTTTTGTACGGCGCAGTTGTTAGGAAATAGTTTTAAGTGCCCAAAGCTTAATCGAGTAAGCTATGGAACGATCGAATTATTGTCCATGAAAGCCATGAAAATTAAATCACATATTACGCCGATAAGCGTAATGAGACTAGCTTGGTGAGATATTTGTACAATACTTCCTAAGGAAACGACACAATAGATAATATTTTGCTTGCATAATCGACAATAATTAGAGACGAAGATAAATCATATCAACAGAAATTTATACTAAGAAATTGTTGCCAGAGCTTAGTGATTCCATGGTTTCAGAGGAGCATTTAGAAATTGTATAGAAAGAAAGTGCAAATATTTATCATATCGGTCAACCTATGTTTCAACAAATAAATTTTCCTAACCATAATCACCGCCCAACACTACAGTATTACAACCATAGGAATTTCACAAACCAAACTAAAAATATAAACTGAAATGTCCATAAAAATTGAAATAGCAATATCAAAGCAGCCTTCAAACTATCTATGGTTCCACCGAGAGAAATACACAAATCGGTAGAAGCTTTATAAAAATTTCAATTATCGAAAAAATAATTACCATTTCCAACCAATGGGACCTCCGAACGTCCGGTCACAGGAATTACACACAAATGAAAATCAAAAAGAAATAGCACCGCTACAAGGAAGAGCCTCAATTAAACATCTCTGATCTGACCGAAGGTGATTCCCCAAAAGGGGAATTTTTTAAATTTTCATTATTAATTTAAAAAATTCCCCTTTTGGGTGTGGATGACTCCGAATAAACCAGAAAGTCATTATCCCAGTGCTCATGGAATTTAAACCAAAGGAACCTGTGGAATTTCTTATGTTCAAATTCCATAAATTTTTTGATGATTTTATTTCCATAAATTTGATGATTTAATGGGACCTTGCCAATTATACCCTTAAAACCGAAAAGCTTGACACTTTCTATTGTTGAAATTTAATTATTTTTCAAAAGTAACGGGTGTGGCAAAAGTCCCGCTACCATTTTGATTGCCAATAACTTTGTCCAACGAAAAGATAAGTAAGTTTGGTTTTCATAAAAAGTTTATTTGGTCTTTACATTTTTTTTTCGTTATGATTGGAAAATTATATCGGCTAAATGGTGACCGCGATTCGCTATGCAACTTTTGGCTCTATAACGGAATTTTATTCAGTTCCGTTATCAACCCAAATTTCAACATCAAATTTTAACATTCGGCACAACGTTCGAGGTGATACCTCAAATTCTACCAAAAGAAATTACCATGCCGTATTTCGCAATGTTATTGTTTGTTTATGTTACTCAGATTACTGTATATATCCATGCAGTAGGTGAATAAACGTAAACCATAATAATATAATGCAACATTATCAATTTGTTTTTGCATCGATATGTTTTGAGGTAAATAGCATGAGAATGAACTTTGCTATTGAAAATACCTACAATTGCACATTTCGATCAATTTATATTTTCGGATATAAGTAAATTTTTTGCGCGTGCATTGAGTAAGCAAAAATCGATGTCACGTTGTTGTACATTTTTGCTTTTGTACATTTCTGATGAATGTACAATATTTTTTTCAATAATTTAGTATAAAATGTGCAAGAAAATTTGGTTTAGAGAGGAAGTCTACTTCAAACTTAGGTATTGTCAAGACGTTGTTTTTTTGTGTTTTTGGTGTATCTATCTTATAGTTATTTTTAGTGTTTGTCTAAATTAAGTTACAATAAAAAAATTGTATTTCGTGCTAAGTGAAGTATTTTAGAAAATATTAATAATAAATCTGTGTGCATTTTCCACTTTACTAATAATACAATATAACTTAATACGGAAACTTTGTGTTTTTTTTAATCTTTAATGGCCACCAGCAGTGAAATTTATTAGAATAAGTGAATCGATTATACATTTAAATAAGAATAAAAATAATCTTATCGATTCGAGAGATTGTGCTAAACCCGAAAGAAAAATGTGAGCTTTTGTGAACATGCTATAGCTATATTGTGCCTATATATACTATACGAAATAATAGTGGTTATATAGCTGATATTATACAACAACACCAACCTGCAAAATTTGTTAAGCATATCAATATTTCAAAGCTATAATTACACAAAAATAATAACAGTGAACTATTTACCTGTTGATGTATGAACTTTATACTAAGCTTTTTCAAGTTACATAATTGAATTTTGTAGAGCTTAGCGAAAAACAGTCAGTAATAATAATAATTTTGTGTGCGTGCGTGTTATTTTAATTTGGACCTACTATATTTTTTTTTTGGTAAGTATGGTGTTGATGTGGTATTACTAAACATTCCAATCGTGCCGAGGTGCCTTAGTTGCTTCTAGCAAAGTAGAGTCTTGCTAGAAGCGAGGGCATCGAAAGTAACCCTGCCCATAGGCGAGACACCCTCTGTCTGCTAAGGACCTCCTCCACTTTCTTTCACCAACTAATCTCTAGTGTTATTTTATTGTTATTTTTGATGTGTGTGTCTGTGCTTCTTAAAGTAATTATGTTACCCTAAGAAGCAAGAGATAACAACCATGGGTGAAAACCTATTCTCTTTAAATGTGTAGGAACCGCTAGTTTTGGGTCCGTGTAACCCACTTTCCATAATTATTTAATCGTTGGATGGTAAATCTTAGGCCATCTTCTCTATTTTTATATTATTGTGCGGTAATCTAGGTCCCTTGTTTCATCTAACTCCAAAAACACATGACCACATCCCCTACAAGGCTGAGCTGCGGGAATCAAAGCCGCACATGGGGTTAGTGCATGAAATGGGGACAATTTCTCTAACTTTAAGGTAAACTGTCGTAAGACAGTAAACTTTAAGCTTTACAGCTGTTTTTAAGGCATTTACCTCCTGCAACATCTCAGGCTGAATTTCTTCAATTTCACGACGAATATTGTATTTAAGATGTTGAAACGTTTAGGGCTTATTCACATAAACTTTTAAAAAACCCCATAAGAAAATGTCTGGTGCTGTAAAATCTGGAGATCTGGCTGACCATGCTAAAATGCCATTTCGCGAGATTAGTCTTCGTGGAAAAACATCATTCAATAATTGAATTGTTGAACGGACTGTGTGTGCTGTGGCCCCATCTTGCTGAAACCACATGTCGTCTAGTCCTTGTTGTTCCATTTCAGGCGCAAGAAAATTTCGAATCATGTCTTGGTACCGTTCAGCAGTAACAGTAATTTCAACATCTCGGTCATTTTCAAAAAAATAGGGACCAATAATGTTTCCAGCATGAATACCACACCATACAGTTGTTTTTAGTTGATGCAATAATGTTTGAATTAATTGAGGATTGTGTGTTCCCCAAAACCGACTATTCTGTTTATTGACGTGGCCACTGAGAAGAAAATGGGTTTCATCGCTCCTTATCAATTTAGACGATAAATCTTCAATTTCACCAGACAGCCTTAGGATTGCATTACTGTACTCGACTCGTTGATCATGATCTCTCGGTAGCAATTTATGGACTAATTGAATTTTGTACGGGAACATTTTCAAATCAGTTTTCAAAATTTGCCTTAAACTGGAGAATCTGCAACACTATCGCGCATCAGAGCCACATTTTTAGCGTTACGAGACATCCGTTGTCTTCCACAACGAGATATGTCTGCTGTCGTACCGTACTGTCGAAAATTCGCATGTAAACCATAAATTGTGGTTTTGTGAGGCACTGGACGATTAGGATATTTTTGACGAAATTTCCGCTGAGTGGCAATAATAGAACGATTATTTTCAATAAATATTGTCACTATTTCTGCTCGTTCTTGTGGCGTATATTTATCCATTATAAAATTTGGGCGTCTACACAACCCAATGGTTAAAGCGAAACTGAGCTAAACGTCACATAACCAAGATGGCGCGCAATCAAAATGGTAGCGGGACTTTTGCCCCACCCGTTACATACCATTAGTGTCTATTAAAAGCAAAACATGCGGCTCTTGTCCATCTTAAGTCGTTTGGAGATAAATGACATTATTTTCCCATTTTTAAATTATAAGAAAATCTATAGGTTATACTAATTTTAATAATTAAGAACAGCAAATTAAAGTTTAAAAATTATGCTTCAGACATTTTAAATGAATGAATTTCTTTGCTATTTACCATCGGATAAGGTAGGTTTTGCAACAAACCGACATGTATAAGGTTTGTTTTAATTCGATAATGCCATAAATAATTAAACAGTTTAAAAACGATATTTTTTTATATAAATTGGGACTACAAAAAAACTCCGTCCGTTTTCAAATAGTGGCTCTGACTATAAAAAATTTTCTATAGTGACAGCTGAGTTCCGTTGTTTCAGACAGATTAGACGTCTGCCGTTAACATTCAGTTTCTATTGCTTTGAGTTTCATATAAAATGTGTTTTTTTACGGTGTTGAATATGTCGAATTTTGTGATAACTAAACTGCATTTGCGGGAAGGTGGTAATTTTTTATTTTAATTGAAGCACATCGAATGCTTGTGGAAATATACGGTGACAATGCTCCAACCAAAAAATTATGTAGAGAATGGTTTCAACGCTTCAAAAATAACGATTTCAGTGTTGAGGAAAAGCCTCGCTTAGGACAGCCAAAAAAATTCGTAGACGCTTAATTAGAGGCATTGCTCGATGAAGATAAAAACTCAAACGCAAGAGGAGCTTGTCGGTAAATTGGGGTGACCCAACAGCCAGTTTAGAAACAATTGAATTCTACGGGCATGATTTAAAAGCAAGGCAATTGGGTCCCTTATGAATTGAAACCCAAACCAAGAGACGTGTAAAGGCGGTTTTTTTCTTCTGAGCAGCTGCTTCAAAGGCAAACAAGAAAGTGGTTTTTACATCGGAAAGTGACTGATGACGAGAAGTGCTTCTTTTACGATAACGCTAAGAGGAAAAAATACTACGCTTTGCCCAGCCAATCGTTACCATCGACCTCAACGTCAACACCATAGACGAACATTCATGGTTCGAAGGTTATGCTGTGTATCTGGTGAGGCCAAAGAGGCGTTGTGTACGAAGAGCTGCTATAACCTGGCGATTTCATTACGGTCGAGCGGTACAGACTACAATTAATTCGTTTGAGCCGTGCATTACGAGAAAAACAACCGGAGTATGATGAAAGGCGTGATAAAGTTATTCTTTTGCATGACAATGCTCGGCCTGAGGTTGGCAACGCTGTATTCTCCGGATATTGATCTTTCTCATTACTGGTTGTTCCGACGGATGCCACACAACTTGGCAGGTCAAAGGTTCACTGCTTTCGGTGAAATTGAAAAATGGCTTCAAATTTGAATCGCCTCAAAAGACGAAACATTTTCCGAGATGGGATTCGAAAATTGCCTCAGAGGTGAGAAAAAGTCGTAAGCAGCGATGGGCAATATTTTAATTAATCTGTTCATTCGTTTTATTTTAAAATAAATGCATTTTTAAAATTAAAAAAACGGACCGAATTAATTTGTACTACCAATATTTTAATTCAGTTATTAAAGGCAAAAAAGTATTTAACATACATATCATATTTTGTAATAAAAAATTAAAATTATTTTTAGCTTAATACAAAGTGACTGACTCCATTGCACTTTTGAATATCTAACTATATACTAAACTCTTAGTTCGGTTTCATCTTCATCAGTTGCTTCACATATTTCCTCCTCTATCGATCGTAAGTTCATTTGATTGCCAATTTCCACCAAAGTGATTTCTAAGTAATTGATCAACATCTTTAAGTGTTTAAACTTTTACCGGCACATTGAGAAGGAGAATACTAACTATGATATTTCGTTAAGATTTTCCTTTCTGTTTTCCAAACTGTTTTCCAACGAACTATTCGTGTTATTATCAAGTCAATTTATTGAAAATCTCTTCGACACATTGCATTTAAAATGCCACTGATCAGGTGGCTATAGTGTTCTACCTGCATTTTTCCAATCCCTAATTTTACAATCAGGACCTTCCAATCTAATAATGGTCTCATTCTCCTTGTAACGCTTGAAATATTCCTCCGGTTTAACTTTTTTTTACAATTGATCGAATACTCTATCCGGGGGGATGAACGATTGCCAAGGGATAGGGAAAATAATCTCGATTTCCTTTATGTGACGGTGCACGTCTAAGCTTAACAAATAAGAGCACCATCATAGCAGTATTTTTATTTTGCGCCCCACAACCATCACATATAAGCTTGATTTTCGATATATTGCTGCTAAAAGTGGTATTTTGAAATCTGTGATATTCAATTTCCTTAGACCCTTTGGGCTGCCCGTTTTCGGTTCAAAGATAGAGAAATATATTTTCTCTTTTATGGTGATTTATCGAAGTTCCTTCACAACTCCAAGATTGTACAAGTACAGCTGCGTTTGCTGTATTAGGCAGCTTGGTCAGCCACTTTCGGCAATAACATATTTTTTGGCAATCAAAAGAAAACATTTCCATATTATCCTTTTTCTCTTTCGCCAACCCGTAAAATGATTTTGCTCGTATTTTGTGCACGCTTCAAGTCGTCCTTAGGATTTATTTTTTTTGCGGATCCGTTTCAGCTTTTAGTTGTTCCTTTATGGATTGGCTGCATATATCAGACGATGGGGGTTTAAAACCGATATTAACATTTCAGTTAAACATGTATCGGAAATAACTTTCTTTTACTTCTAAATGGAAAAAAGTGTACATGTACTGTCTTTGTGTTGGCCATCGAAGATTTTCTAGTGGTGCCGTATTTTGCTCGAAATGTCTTTTGGTTACCTCTTTTATTCGCACTTTCGTTGTAACTCCAAGTAGGAAGTTTTGTTCCGAATAGTGATTGACTACTAGATGGACCGTAGAGATGCCGAATATTGGAAAAATATTTTTTGTACATTAAAACAGGTCATATCCGGTAAAATTTAAAAAATTATTTGAACTAAAATATTGTTTGAAAAAAAATTTGCGATATTTGGTTTTTAATCGTTTTCTCGTAAATGTGATATACTTTTCACAATATATGCAAAAAACGGAGAAGCTCCTTTGGAATGCAAATGGAATTTTCATCAACAGATTAAGATCTGTGATGAAACGGAACACATCTATGCCCCCTGTCAAAATGCAAAACGCATTGGCATCTTCCATGCCAGTGTAGGCTAAAATCGGAACTATAGCCTCATAAGTTTTCGAATTGGCTGGCGACTGCGTAAATGGGCGGTGCAAAGCGAACCGCGAAAGAGTTGGGAGAGCCTCGGTCCAGAACAGATTGCTGGGATAATAAAAAAAAGGAGTAACTCATATGCCACTTCGGGCCAAAAAATCATTGGGGTCTCCCAAGTAAGAGGTTTCATCCCTATCAGCTATCAGTCAACAAGGTCGAGTTAGCCTACACGGAAGAAACACATTCATACATAGAATTTTTTTAAAAAGTATTGTTTTCAACTGTGGCGATGTATAGCGAATGGTAATTCTGCAAACATTATTGGGTCAAAATTTTTCATAATTTACGTGATCGTCAACTTGCAGTCAAGTGGCGCTTTGCAATAGACCATCGCAAGCTGGAAGACAATCGAAGATCGGTACCTACTAAACATCAGCGATACACTCGATACGTTAGGCAAATGTGTTTCTTTTAATGTTTTGAATTCACCCAAAACAGGTAAGGTAACAAGACTTCCATAACTCTGCATTTTCGAGAAATTGCCCTCTGTACCATATCGTTACCTGCGGCAGAGTTAAGCCCAACTCCGAAAAATCAAACGTATTAATGCCTTCTCTGTGCCTAAAACGAAGAAACAGATTGAAAGCATTGGTCTTCTGGGATACTTTCAGGAAATAAAAAATTAAGTCGGAGAATGTTGAGAAGCCCTCCTTTAAACTTCGCCCTCAATTTCCCGTTAACACCTACTATCGGATTTTCCCACAACATCACTAAATTTTCTTTCTCGTATTTTACCGATTTATGAACCTTTTTATCATAATACTTTTTATTATATTCCTGTTGCAGTTCGATAGAGCTCCTCACTCTATTCCTAACTTCCGAAACATACCTATCCTTTTCATCGGAACACATACCATCTAGTATATCCATCATGCACGAATTTCTTTGCAATATACCGAACAATTCCTTAGAAGGTACTTCGTTAAGCGCTTTGTTCAACGTATTATTCAGTATGTATTCCGCCTTACCTATGACCTTGTCCCACGGTACTGTACTCTCATATGTCAGTTTCGCTAACAACGGTACTAACACTCTGTTTGTAACGCTCAACCCGACCATTCGAATTGGGTGATACTGTAGCAGTCTTGACGCTTTGGTTAAAAATAATTCCAATCACGTTCTCACTACTCATTTTTCTTGATTCAAAATTTTTAACCGACTTTTCTTTTAAAACACTTACTTCAAATGGGCAATTTCCTTTATCTATTGAATGTAACAATGCTACCTTAGTTACAGGTTTTGGGTCGTATGCTATAAACACTATGCACTCGTTAATATGTCGCGTTATACGTTCCTTCATTTTCTCAAAATTAAATTGTCGCCTTATTAATTCACAGTTTTTATCACTTGCCATATGTCCCATATTATGATGATTTTTATATATAAGTGACCTAACCATACCTTCTGGAACCAGCAGTTGCGATCTACTTCCCTCTTTTCTATATACTATACCATCTCTCAACTCATACCTCTTTACCTTTTGATTCAATATTCGTTTTTTTGTTTTCTGAATTTTTTCATCCTCAGGCTGGATAATATATATTTTTTCACAAAACAAATCCTTCTCTTCGGTTCTAATACAATTAACTTGTGCTCTGCTTAGTAGGTCTACATGCTTCATTTTACCGCCTGCTCTATGGACTACTTCAAAATTAAAGTCTTCTAAGAATAAAGCCCAACGCTCAATTTTACTATTACAGTGAGTAACCACTGTGAACTGTCTTCCGAACAAATATGGCATAAATCTCTGTATACTGCAAACTAAAACCAATGTCTCTGGCTCAAACCTATGTAACTTCGACTATGCGTCCGTTGTTTTCCTACTGCGTAAAACATTACAGGATGAAATTCCCCATCTTCCTGTTTTTGTAAAAGTACCGCATCGTATCCCGAACTTGAGGCATCCATATGTAATTGAGTTTCGCGATTTATCGAATATACACTCAACACATAGGCCTTTCCATTAACAAATCCTTCAATTGACTAAACGCTTTAAATATGTTTTTCCAAAAATACAAACTCAACATCTGGTTTAACAATTCGTACAAAGGAAAAGCAATTCTACTAAAGTTTCTTATAAATTTCCGAAAATAACTAAAACCAATAAAACGTTATAAGGCTCTTGCGCTTGTTGGAATGGAATATTTACTTATACTTTCTATATGTCTGTCGTTCAACGTAATCACGAGCGAACTCAAATTATATCCCAAGAACTCAATCTTTGTTTTAACAAAATGACATTTTCTTCTAGAGTTTTTGTTGCAACAAGAACATCATCTATGAAAACTATAATTCTATCATTATTTGTTAATGGTTTTAAAACACGTAGCATATATTTTACAAAAGAGTTGATATTCAAATTTACATGATAAAATCCATTTCGTTAATCCACAGACGAGAAATATTTCTTTCCACTCAGTCTTTGGACAATATCTTCTATCACCGCCATCGGATAGTAAATTCTTTCAACTATCTTATTCAGCGGTCTATAATTGACGCACAAGCGATAGTTATTGTCTTTTTGCTTAACCAAAACTACACGACTTGTATAAGGTGATTCGCTAGGTCTAATAACCCCTAACTCTAATAACTCATCTGTCATTTTCTTTAACTCCACACTTTCATAATAACTAAAACGTTCTGGACTTGACGTTACTATTTTATTCTCACGTAACCTTATTTCAGCATTACTATGACTGACTGTCTCATATGTGTCACCTACATCTAACACCACTTCATTCATCACTAACAATTCCGTATCAGTGTTAACTACCTATATTAATCCCGTTTAATTTCAAAAAATCCCTTTTCAATATTTTATCTATATCGATTGTTTTATCGGACACTACTCGACAATTAACCTTATAAACATTACTTTCTAATATTATATTACTCTCACAACTTCCTAAAATTACTAACTCACTTCCATTAATTCCAACCACGTTCTCACTATTCATTTTTCTTGATTCAAAATTCTTAACTTAATTTTCTTTTACAAAACTTACATTACTTCCGAAATCAATCAACACCTGGACTTCAACTAACATTTGCCCAATGACCGCCATTGCTTTCACTTGTCCTTCACCATTAACAATCACCTGTTTCTCCGTTTTCATTTTCTCATTCTCCACTTGACCATTCATATACAACATAAGCCCTTTCTAGTTTCACTTTACATTGTTCTTTCACATGTCCTATTTTTTACATTTTTCACATGTTGGTTTCCTTTTTAGTTGAGTACAATTGGACAATTATCTTATCCAATTCGGCTTATTCTCGTGTTTCTTCTGATTATTTTCATAAATTTTTGTTCTTTCTACATAACCACTCTGATTATACATATTCCTTTCGCTGCCTCTCTCACGTCAGGGCATCTTCACATGTCACTCTATATGTTCCTTCAACTCTCTCAGAGTATTAACTCTAATAGACTTTAACGCTGAACTCAGCTTATATTCGTTCATGCCCATGATAATAAAGTAAATTATATTTTCATCTTCTAACTGTCTTTGGTCTATTTGGCACATGTCGTAATAATATTCCACTAATATTTGCTTCCCTCTAAGCCAAGGCGCTACTAAACAGAAAAAATACTGTTGTTGGAATAGTTCGTGCAAATAAAACAGTTCTGCCTGCAATTACTAAACAGGAAATTTGCCGACGTCCAGTATTGTATGTTTTATTTCCACGAAAACATATCACTAGTGCAGTATGCCCCAAAAAATACAAAAATGTTACGGTGCTAAGTACTTTCCACCACAACACAACTGTCGATACCGATGCTAAAAAGCTACCCGAAATGATATCTTTTTATAATAAAACAAAAGCTTGTGTCAATACGTCAGACCAAACGGTTGGAACGTTTGCCTTTTTTGGAAATATGATTGACGTATTAGGCGTTACTGCTTATGTATTGTGAAAGGAAGTGGACCCTTATTGGAACAAGAACAAATTGTTCAAACGTCGTTTATTTTTGTGCAACCTTGGGCTGATCTTGTCCAACAAGAAATACTAAGAAGACCCATGTTACCAAGAGGAAATTATTCATTGCAGCTTGTCAACAATTTGCGAGCGACACATGCTACCGCATCCACTAATATAGAGACTTGCAATGTTTTAAAATCCCCTATAGTGTAATTGAAGCAACATCTGCACCGAGTAAGCGATTTTGTTCTCGATACCAATTTTGCACAAAAAAGGATCGAAAAGCATATTCAACTTGCCAGAACTTGGCAGCCAGAAACCAATTTGTGGTGAACATAAAGTCGCTGTTTATTTCTATTATGAGTGTAATTAATTTTAAATTTAATTTATTTAATTTTAAGTGTTGAAATAAAAATAAATTGAAATATGTGATATATGGATGAATTTGTATATGGATTTTATATAATATATATTTGGGTAAAATTTCACCCGAAAAATGCATATGTAATTTTTTTTAAGAGTTGTATGAGGGTTAAGACAATTACGATACGCACGCACGTTCCTATAAAAATTAATAGCTTCTAGTCCGATCGCTGTATCAAGGTAACCAATCCACTCCAATCCCAGAAAGGTAAGATATATGTTTCGAGAAAAGAGTTACCCAGATAAACGAGGGCCTTCAAAAGAAGGTACAAATTGACCATTCCAGACTTAAGTTATCAGTGGCAGATTTCTTTGTGGAAGCTGAAAGAAGTCGAAATACTGATGCTGTATAAGATAGCGGAATTTTGACAGAGGAAAATAGGAGATTACGCTACTCGCCGCAAGTGACAGCACTATCACTAAAGAGAATTAGTTTTGTTATGTCATTACCAGCGGAAATTTTTTATTCATTATGTATATATTTTTTCATTAAATAAAACACCTCAGCGGAATAAAATATTAAAACTGATCCTTAAAATGGCAAATTGACTGATCTAAGAAATAAAGGAACTCGGTATATGAAATATTGGAATTTAACAATATTCCGTCCTTCCGGCATTTCTTCCACTAGTAACCAATACTTTCGGTTATTTTACTAATAGGTTAGGCCAGAGCTGTCCAACTGGCAGCCCGCAGGCCACATCCGGCCCGCACCTCAGCTTATTTTGGTCCCTTGCTATTGAGAACAAATTTCGTTAAAAGAAATTTCGTTTTATTTATAAATTTAGTAATGTTAATACTGTGGATGCTGATTTTAACTCTTTTAAGGAGCTATTAGAACTCGCGTCGCTTCACGAGAACACGAAAGGCGAAGACATTTTCAAAGAACTCAAAAGTGCAGTAACGAAAGTCACTAAGTTTAAGAAATGTACACCCATTGTGACTGATGATGCCAAATCTATGACCGGCCAAAGTATTGGACTCAAATGATTGATGAAAGCAGATGGTACTAATTGTCGAATGCTATACACTGTATTATTCATCAAGAAAGTTTGTATGGGTCTACAATGGGAATGAGCAATATAATGGACACGGTTACGAAAATAACCAACAAAATAAGAGGTGGAAATCGTGCACTTAACTTACCCATCGAAAATTTAAAATATTTTTAGAAGAACTAGATACTCAATATGGTGATCTATTACTACACAGCAACTTTCGATGGTTGAGTTCAGGTAAATGTTTAAATCGATTTTTCCAACTGAGAAAGGAAATTCATTTCTTCTTAACAGAACAAGATGAATCAGATTTGTCCAGTGAACTCATTTCAATTCAATTTCTTATGTCGCTTGCATTTTTAACTGATATTGGGGTATAGATACTCGATCGGCTAACAAGCAAATAATTTGCTAACCGAAATCCTGGCTACTCAATCAATTTTACCAAGAAAATTGAAATTTCTAATTATATTTTTTATAAAGTTTTTGTTTATTTTTGCAATTGCAAAGTAAAACAACACAAAAATTAGCTGTTCTTTTCCTTGAAGCCGCAAAATTTACTGTGCAACGGCAAAAAAAAACAAAAAAGTTTTGAATAAAATAATTTAAAATTCAAATTTCCTTGGTAAAATTGATTGAGTAACCAGAATTTTGACTAGCAAATTGCTTGCTTGCTAGCCGATCGAGTATCTACCCCATTACCCAATATTTAAATATTTTAAATAAGTCTTTGCAAAGGAAAGATCAAACTATCAGCGATCTTTATAGTCACGTAACTGGATTCAGAAAAAAACTGCGTTTCTTAACATCAAATTTGGAAAACAATAATTTATCATATTTCGAGGCATATCAAGAACTATTTGATGAGATGAAAGTACTTAACCAAAACTGAAATTTCCAAAAGTTGGTTCGAATGTTAAATATCTTGATTGAAAATTTTTCGAAACGATTTTCAGATTTTGATTCGTTTAAAGTTAGCTTAGCGATGTTTAATAATCCAATGTTTATTAATGTCGAAGACACAGATATTCAGTATCACGTGGAATTGTGTGAATTATAAGTCGATCAATTTTTTTTTATCTAGAAAAGAAAATGGAATTGAGTTCTTTAAGTTTTTACATAAAGACAAATATCCAAATCTCCGCAATTTTGGATTACAAATAATATCTATGTTTGGAAGCACCTATATATGTGAAAAGGGATTTTCTGATCTGAAATACATTAAATCGAAATAGCGGAATTCAATCAATGATAGTAAATCAGAAGAAATAATACGAATTAAATAAAGTATATGTTGGGCCGGCTTAGCCTTTAAAAATATTATTTGGCCCGCAATCATTGGACCATCGCCAATGATGGACAACGCTGGCTTAGGTGATACTGAGACTATATGGAAAATTAGGAAAAAATTCATGGACTAGAATTTTTACTAAAATTTTTTGATTTTCTACGGCCAACTAGGTTATTTCCATTCTTTGGCCAATATCTCGAAAACTTCCACTAGTAACCAATACTTATGGTTATTTTACTAATAGCTTCCCAAGTAACCACAAATCGTAAAATTAGTATTTAATTAAAACATCATCGTTTGCAAAATTATGTTGTTTATATGATCAAAGCGGTCCATATTATGCGGCTTAAAATGATCATATAAGTATCAAGATAAATCTAGTAAGGATTTATTAAATGATTTACAACCATAAAACAAACTTATATGACCAATACAAGATAATTATATGACTACCATTTCGCCGATAATATGACTACCGCTTTTGCTTCATTGTGACTTAAATAATGATCAATATATTACTGGTCATAATAAAATTGTTTTATATGACTTTGGTTAGTAGATATATGATTTAAAAATATTAACCAACATTTTTAAGTAAGTTTGATTTATTTAATTTTTTTTTAAATTGTGTTCGAGTTATTTCAATATTATGTAACTATTTAATTAATTCTATATGTAAATTTTTTCATACTTAATATTTTATTTGGTATCCTTCGCTGGGATTCGAACTCGATTCTACCGATCTATATACATTTCCAATATTGTGCTGCGTTTTACCCATCTGGTCTAGCTCAAGATTAAGCAAAACTGATTGTAGGTATTAATACAATTATAATACCAAAAAATTATAGCCAATTTAATAACTGATCAAAAATATTTCGCTAATTTCGTTATACCAAATTGTTTTAAATCATAGTGAAAATGTATCTGAATTAAATACAACATACTGGACAAAATAATAAATGTATCTGAATTAAATACAACATACTGGACAAAATAATAAAACTGTAAAATAATAAAAAGTACTTAACTGATCATTCAATGGCTAATAATTGTACTGTAATTTTCTGATCTACAAAACTATTTTCGGTACAATTCGTGCAGTGTAGTGTAGGCAATTTACTACAAGGCTAGCGACTTATTGAAGCAACTGGAAAGCACTCCGCAACCTACTTGGGGGGCAATCTAAAGTATTTGAAATACTCTAGTAAAGAATTAAAACAATTTTCAATTTTAGATTATGAAGTGTAAAATAAAACGGACGAATTTAGAGCGGAACGTGGCAATCGTAACGCAAATGATGGCAATATCTGAATCGGAAGATGTGGGTCATGTCAGGATTAAATTGTTTGAATAAATAAAATACAAATGAAAGTTGAATTGACTAAAAAATATGATTGTGTTTTTGTTTTATTTAAATGCTTACAAAGATAAATTCAAAAAGTATTTAAAAATAATAATTCTTGATTTTATTTTATCACAAAAATTTCAATTGAAAGCATGTTGCAGCAGTATAAAGGCAACATGGCTATTGTTTCGCCAACAGCTTACAAAATATGTCTGATTTAATTGGGTACAAGTAACTATAATAAAATTCATTTGAATTTGTGGTGTAAAATACATTTATAGTCGATGACTCTATATATGCTCTAAAAAAAGTCCTCGGGATATTTTTACTTATGCCCATAATAAAAGTTTCCCCGTTTTTTTAATTCCATATTCCATTGCAATAAATTCTCTGTTTACATTTAAAGACCATCCATCTTTAAAATTATTTCTTAAATTAGAATTATGTTTAAGTTTGTTTTTAATGGAAATTGTAATGGAATTTTAGTGTCATTTATAAAGCACCTTATCTTCACTTTAAGCATGAAGTTATTAACTTCAATCCCTTTTTCAAGAATTGACACTATTTCATTAACAAATGGCTCAAGAAATTATTTTACTTTTATTGGATTGCAGAAATTCTTCGATTTCAAAAATATTAAATAGTATAGGTTAAAATTCCGCTTTAGAACTTCTAAAAATAGGCAAAACGTCATTGTTGATATTTAAAGATATATGAATTGTTTCCGTAAGATTTGCGAAGTATGTCCTTGCTTAAACAAAATTCAAGGCCCAAAATTCATTCAAAATTCAATGTCAATATTCACCAGCTTCTATTTTTATAAAGGTTGTGGTAGTTTGTCGTGGTTTCATCATGATTGATCTGGGATCATTCTGTAGGTTGGCTGAAAAACATTTAGTCATGGATGTCTATGATTTAATAAATTTATTGAACGGTAAATCCATTTTGGCTCTGAAACTGCACTCTCTCTTTTATTAATATCACTAACAAGGTCGATTGCAGAAATAGCACCATCTGGATTAAAATATTCATTACCATCGCTGCAAATAGCCACTTCATTTACTGATTCTTCTAATGAACATGTTTTAGTATTGGTATTCATACATTCGACTTCTTGAACATCCATTTTTTGAAATAAATGACCATTTAAAAGTCTATTGTAGAAGGTTTTGCGATATACTGATATTCGTTTTCCACTTGCTTACAAAATGTTGAACATGTTTGTGATGTCAGTTTCGGCTACCCGAATTAAGAAAAGTTGAATTAAGAAAATTGAATTAAAAAAGTGGTATTTGTATGGAAAATTTAAACTTATTTTAATTCGTATTTTGAACAAATTTCCTGAATTTAAAAAAGTAATTACAACAAAAAAAACACAATTCAAAATGAATTAAAAAATGCACCTCTTATTTCATTTTTTAGAAAATTTATCTTATTTCATTTTCAAATTGATTTCAATAAAATACATTTACTTTATTTTTATTTCATGTTTTGCCCACTTTTCTTAATTCATGGGAAAAGCTAAATTTTTCCGAATTTTTTTTTAATTTTCCGGAAATTTTTTATTTTATTTCAATATTTTTTTGTTTTATTTATTTCTATTGATAATAATTACTTTGTCCGGCTCTCTAAATTAAGAAAAGTTGAATTAAGAAAAGAGAATTAAAAAAAGTGGTATTAGTTTGAACGTTGATTTTTTTTACACGGTTGGCACGTTATACCGTGTAAAAAAAGGTTCGGGTATATTTCACACTATAAACATAAAATTTACATTTGTTTTTAATAACAAATAAATGCATGCGAAATTTAATGTTTTTAAGAAAATGTTTCTTCTTACAGTTTTTTTGTTGTATTGTAGAGGAAGATAAAAAACATGCATTTAATAAATGCATTTGTGAATTATTATTTGTGTATTAATTGTGAATTAAAATATACATATTTAAATTCATTTAGAAATTTGCGTTTTTGCACATTTTATTAATGAAAGGATTACTTGAAAATTTTGACTGCCTTTAATTTATATATTACAGAAAAAGTCCGATTATCCGGAATACAATTAATCGGAACACTCAGTTAACCGGAGTTTTAATTTTTAGGAATTTTTTTTCTTTTCTTTCCTTCTTTTGTCTGTGCAACAGAAAATATGCACTTTTTAATTCATTTTCCTATTATCAATCGTTTTTTGCACATTTGAAAACATTATTTGAAAATTTTGATAAGTTTTAAATGTAATATTACAGTAAAAACCCGATAGTTCGGCATCCAATTAACCGGAACACTCAGTTAACCGGAATTTTAATTTTTAGGAATTTTATTTTGCAAGGGAAAATTCTCTTTCACAAGAGAAATTATATTTTTTATTATTCGGGAATTCACATAAAATATACTTTGCTAAAAGCTCTGTCATCCGGAATGCTTGGGGATGGGAACATCTCGGATAATTGAATGTTTCATTAAAACTAGAAATTTTACAAGAATTCAGGATTTCATTATATTTTAGGATTCTCGTTTATTTATTTTCAAATTATGTATCAAAAAACATATTTTTTATATATCAGTTCATTGAATTTATTGTAAATAATAAATACATCCATATTATGTATATGAGTACACCCATACGAGTACCCAAAATTTAATAATATGTATATTCAATATTTCACTAACCTAACTGTAATACGATTTTACACATTCAGTTCAAATAGAATAATGCATAAAATAGAAAAAAAAGTAAAGGGAAGTATATTTTCTGTGAATCCCCCGAATAATAAAAAAAATCCCTTGTGAAAGAGAAAAACGAATCCTAAAAATTAATGTTCCGGTTAACTGAGTGTTCCGGTTAATCGGGTTTTTACTGTAAAATGAAAATTAAAGCCATTTAAAATTTTCAATTAATGCTTTCATTAACGAAAATGTGCAAAAAACAATTGCAAATTTGAAAATGAATTAAAAAATGCATATGGAAGAGAAAAAAACAAAAAAAAATATCCTCAAAATTAAAATTCCAGTTAACTGAGTGTTCCGGTTAATTAGCTGCCGGATAATCGGACTTTTACTGTAATATGAAAATTAAACCCCATGCAAAATGTTCAACTAATGCTTTCATTAATGAAAATGTGAAAAAACATTTACAAATTTGAATTTGAATTAAAAAATGCATATGAAAGAGAAAACGGCAAAAAAATTTCCTCAAAATTAAAACTCCGGTTAACAAATGTTCCGGATTATTGGATGCCGGATAATCGGCCTTTTACTGTAACATGAAAATTAAAGCCATTCAAAATTTTCAACTGAGGCTTTCATTAATGAAAATGTGCAAAAAACAATTGCAAATTTCAATATGAATTAAAAAATGAAAGAGAAAAGAAAGAGGAAAAAGCAAAAATAAACTTCCTCAAAATTAAAATTCCAGTTAACTAAATGTTCTAGTACATTTTTACGTTTTATTTCGATTTTAAATACACATTTTAATTTATTTTAAAAATGACCTATTTATAACTTATACTAAGTAATAAAAATTGAAAAAATTTTCCGTGAAAAATTTAATTACATATTTTTTGAATGATTGATCGATTGATTTGAATCATTTCCTAAATATTTTAAAAAAAACATATTTTGTTTCAGTTTTTTTATTTTTCTTAAAATATTTTGAAAATGAATTAAGAAGCGCACATATTAAATCAACTTTTATTATTTCATTTCTTTCAACTTTTCTTAAATCATTTTCATAATGAATTAAAAAGACTTATTTAAATTCAGAAAAAATACTTTTCTTAATTCAACTTTTCTTAATTCGGGTAGCAGTTAGTTTTCGCAAACGCTTTTTATTAATTTTCTTATTAGTCAAAGAATTTTTATTTATTTTGTTCATAGCTTTATGTCTATTTATTATCATTTATGTAATTCAGTATATTGGATTTATTCTCGCAGTTTATACTCAAAATTACGTTCACGATTATAGAATATGGTGTTGTGGTTTAATCCCGTATATACATTAAACTATTGTCAAATTTGATGATAAATATTTAGTAGGATCCGTTCATAACTGCATATTTTACATAAGGGTTAAAACAGCATTTTTCAAAACGGCATTTTTCTAAACGATATATTTCAAAACGGCATTTACCAAAATAGCATTTTTTAAAACTGCATATTTCAAAACGGCATAGGTACAAAACTGCATTTTTCAAAACTGCACAAGACAGAATGAAATATTTTAATCGATTATGAATCTAGAATTATCTTTTCATTAATTTCTGGAATATGACCAACAGGTACGGTTATTTATTACACAATGAAATTTGAGATGAATGAAATTTTTAAACAGTTGTGAACGATTCTTGGATTAAATTCTAGGATAAAGCCAAATAAAAAGGAACTTGACTATTTCTTAGTCGAGTAAGATTTAATTTCACATGTTTCTATGGTATGGTTGAATTTACAATAAAATTGATGAAATGAAATTGATTATGACAAATTTCTTCTACATGTTTTATATAAAAGGTTTAGAATATGTAGGTATGTTATAAGAAAGGTATTTACCTTCATGGAAATTAGAAATTGTTTCAAGATTTAGTATGCACATAATATTCTCCTTCGCACCTAAATTTTTGTACCTATGTCGTTTCGAAAAATGAAATTTTGAAAAATGCCGTTTTGAAAAATGTCGTTTGAAGAAATGTCTTTTTAAAAAATGCAGTTTAGAAATATGCCGTTTTGAAAAATGCCATTTAGAAAAATGCCGTTTTGTACCTATGTCCTTTCGTACCTTATCCCATTTTGAAATATGCAGCTTTGAGAAACGTCATTTTTACAAATGTCGTTTTAAAATATGCAATTTCGACCGGGACCCATATTTAGTCGGTCACCATAGGATCTAGTTTGGACTCTTATATGATTCAATAGTTATGAGATTTATATGTGCTTTATATAAAGCTATACAAATCATTTTATGATCATTGAATGCCCAATATAAAAAAAGATACATTTTTTTTTATTAGACATAGTAGCATTCAATATATGGTTCCATATGACTTTAAGTCATTTGAAAACCCGAAATATGATCCTTTATGGCTAAGTGATCAGAAGAATTATCGCTATGTGACCGATATGTGCGCCTGAGTCACGAAGTGACTTATATATAACCGATATGTGATTTGATAAAAAAATATTATGACTTTAGGTTTACTGGGACTATAAGGGAAATTTGGTGAAAATTCATGGACTAGAATTTTCACTAAAATGTTTTGATTTTCTGCGGCCATATAAGTTATTTTCAGTTTTTGGCGAATATCTCAAAAGCTTCAACTAGTAACCAATACTTTCGGTTGTTTCTCTAATAGCATAGGTCATACAGAACTGAAAGTATTGGTTACTAGTAAAATTTTTGAGATATTGGCCAAAAACTGAAAATAACTTATATGGCCGCAGAAAAACAAAACATTTGAGTGAAAATTCTAGTCCATGAATTTTCGCCAAATTTTCCATATGGTCTTAGTATGACCTATTAGTAAGCTATTAGAAAAAAAACCAAAAGTACTGGTCACTAGTGGATGAAATGCCGGAAAGACGGAATATTGTTAAATTCCAACATTTCATATACCGAGTTCCTTTACTTCGGAGATCAGTCAATTTGCCATTTTAAGGATCAGTTTTAATATTTTATTACGCTGAGGTGTTTTATTTAGTGAAAAAATAAATACATAATGAATGAAAAATTTCCGCTGGTAATGACATAAAAAAATTAATTCTCTTTAGTGATAGTACTGCCACTTGCGGCGAGTAGCGTAATATCTTATTTTCCGCTGTCAAAATTCCGCTATCTAATACAGCATGAAATACTGTTAATAATCAAGCTTAATTTAGTGTTCTTAATGGCACAAAAGATGATCAAGAAAATCCAGATTCCGTTTCCTAGAGGAACGCTCGAGGCTTCGAGCAAAACATTAATCAGATGAGCTGCAGTAACAGTCGTTTCTTTAATCCACCAGCACGTGGAATGTTTGCTCGAAAGGGTTTTTCAATTGGCTTGGTCAAAATTCGTCAACAATGGAAGCTATCATTTTATGGGAGCAATATAACACTAATGTTCACGATTTATTATACCGTTTGGAGTAAATGGCATCGATGGGATTTCACAACAACTATTGCCTTTGGGCTCACTATTTCCTGAGTAAAACCACAGAGGATTGGTATTAAATTTACAAGCAAGACCATCCTAATACGACCTGGGTTGATACGGAGAATTTTTTTAGCTCTAGTAATTTTGAGGAAGAGAATCGACGAACAAATTTTAAAGCGATGCCAGTCAAATAAAGAGTCCTTTTCGGACTTCATTTTTTAAGTATCCAGAAGTCAAGCTCTCGCTTGCAAAATCGGTTCACCGAAGACAGTCTAATATACCGACTCTATCAAACGCCATTAGATGGTGCACGTAGTTGCTCTAACGAGTCCCCAAAGAACCCATCAATCAGCTTTGAGTCAACCAAGTCGAGAGAACAGATGCTGCGGAGTATAGTAATATCAATAAGTCATTTATAGTGTGTTGGAACTCCTGAGGTGAGAATCGCTTTAAAACCTTTAACGGATTGTTCGATAGTGAAGCGTTGGTACGTGTGTGGGGTAAAAACTTTTAAAATTTTTTAGCCGAAGAAAACTTAAAATAATACAAACTTCGTTCGTTTATTACTATTTCCGGTTTGTTCAGGCCACAATGATTAATGAGATAATGATAGCCCGGATAAATATGTTTCTTAATAAGTCACATAACGAGTCACGTGACCCCGTTTAGGAATCACTGTTGTTAACTTTATACATATTTCTAATACAGAATTTAAATTTAGGTTTATTTTTATATATGACATCATTTTATATTTTCTTCCTGCTTCGTTTGGATTAATCTAGTGACAAAAATTTCTACAAAAAAATATTTGTTTAGTAAATTTTTCAATCTTATCTTCTCGTAAACATCCCGACAAACATTTTGCTAGTAAACTGAATTTTGTTTATTTATTTATCTTATGTTAATTTTCATAATAAAGTCATTAAAAATTATTAGATCCTAAATGTTTACCTAAGTCTCATCCTTCTTCAACCTCAGACGACTGTAAGCAAATATATATATTATGTGTTTATGTGTATATAATGTATATGTATAGTGTTTTGTTTCACCATTTACAGGAGAGGTACTATATAGGGATATTCAAATAATATTAAAGTCTGAGGACAAAACACGCAAATGACATATAGGTAAAGAGGCCTAGTTATAGGGTAAACATATCTATACGGATGTGTATGTGTATAGGTATATATAGTGTCACACACCTCCAGGAAGTTAGGATTATGGTAATAAGACAAATTTTATTACCTTGAACCACCCCAACAAATAAATAAGATAAATTATTTTTGTAGAAATTTTTCGTTCCATTTAACCATTATTTATTTCATTAATTTTAATTAAACCTTAAATATTAAGTTCATGTCCGCATATGTAAAAATATTTAGTATAATATAATATGTTCGTTCAGCTTACCTGGCTTCGCATCGGGTCTGTATTCACTTGGCACATATAACTACCCGAATCGTTCAGCTGCACGTGCGATATATGCAATTTCCATGTATTATGCCGATTGTGCGTTACCGATAGGCGAGAGTTAAGGGCCACCATATGCGTATGAATGGCCAGAATTGCTTTCGAATCCGATTTTATCCAGGCAACCTGCAATAAAATGTTAAAATAACGCAATAAATATTATAATAACTCAATTAAAATTCATAATTAAATTCTATATGGTTTTTATTCTACACAATTTAATTTCAATTAATTGAGTAATATAAAATATATAATTAACTCAATTTTTTTTTTGTTTATTTATTTTTGCCTCGATATCATATAAAAAATATTTTAATTTATTTGTACGCTTTTTTAAAAACAAAAATTAAATATTAAATTATTAAATTTATAATTGTGGGGTGAAAATTTTTAATAAAATATTTAAAGAAATAATGCCGAGTATATCAAATCGGGGGTGGAGGAAATATTTGGTATTAAGGGTGGCGCAAAAAATATTAAATGTGGATTCAACCATTTGGAATTTTATTAAAAATACAAAATTTATTAGTAAGTGAATTTATTAAGGTATTTTGTATTATTAACTATACGATATTGGTTTGGTTTTTTGATTTACGTAGAAAACGAAATGGGAGACACGTGATACATTACAAGTATTTAATATTGGTATAATGTATTAATGCGGCATGATAATATAAGATTATCGCCATAAGGAATATATATTGTCTTCTGCGCGGCCCCACAATTTCCACAACAAAATAAACCTAAAACATGGACATTAGTAGGATTTGTTTCTTATGTTAAAATTAGGTGGACAAATGTTTTCAAGTATTTTTCCAAATACTTAACATGGATTCAGGGGTGAGCCAATCATTGCTACACTCATTCATAATAAGTTCAAAATTGCCAACATCACCAACTAGACAAACTAACTCATCAAATCAGCAGAAAAATGAAAATGCTGGACTCTGTCGGAAGCTTGTTACGGCAGCTTTGTTTTCTTTCCGTAAATCTTTCCATCACGTATCAGTTGCAGTTTATATGCACTTTTAATAGTTGTATGTACGAATAATTTTCCGCATCACTTTAAATAATAAATACTCATACGTATATTTGTTTTTATTAAATACCATCTAATTGGTACATAAGCGACATTTGCCAGTTATATACTTATCTATATATAAGCTTCATTGTATATACTAGTACCTGTTTAGCAATAAAAGGTATGCAGTAGTAAGGCATTATATATTCGGTTCTCTGTGTGTATTATATACCTGCTACTTGTGTATTTACATCGGTTATGTAAAACCGAATTGAGAGAAACCCATTTTGTCATATTATATTTTACAAAATGCAAAAATCATTTTTTAATTGAGAGGCCTAGCGAAAACAGCTACAGAAGTTTATTTAAATCAAAAAAAAAAATTTATAAAATAATTAATATCTTTGAGTGCAAGTACACAAAAAGTGCCAGAAAATTAATTGGGAAACATACCATATACACTATATAAGTGTATTAATTAAAATCATTGGTAAGCCGTCTCTTAAACTTACTTATAATTGCTGATATCAGTTTTTTTAACACAAGTTTTTTCTAAATATTTTTCATTGTGTAGAAAAATCATATAGGGTTAGAAAGCAAACCCAAGTTCAGGGCAATCTAAGGCCTCTCACCGTTTACTTTCTAACCATAACAACCATTGTACAAATTAGCATTATTGCTCAATTAGACCGCGCAGTTTAATATAAGAAACGAGCCTAAACTTTTGCAAACGGGATTCTACCGGCATATATTTCGTTTATTGGATAATAGCTGTACAACAATTGCAGCTATGCATGCAGTTTAACGCGCCAACAGGTGTTTGTGAGCACCGTAGTGATTCGAATAAGGAATAATAAAAATTTTTGGTGTTCGATTTATTTAACATAGTGATTATAATTTTCTGATCTTCGTTCAATGAAAATATATGTATATGTTTAGTTTATTCAAAAAAAAAAAACATCATAAGAAAGAAAACGGAATCTAATATAAATTTTAGTGATTTAAGTGATTTCTTAGGCAATTTTAGCATACCGACCGGCGATACAAGGAGTACTCTTTAGATACGTTGTGGTGAGTGTTTATTACAAGAACTATATTTAATTTCGCGATACTAAAATTATATTTATTAATTCTGTTTTCTCATGAATAATAAGATATTAAAAATTCTTAGTCTTATTACTATTAAGCATATATTTTTTATATAATTCAAAATTACTTTAAATACATAACATGTTCGGTTTAAATTTAACAAAAATGATGTGAGTTTCTTTTGAATTGGTGATGGTGATGAGTTAAAAGTTGGATCATGTACGTTTGTTGATTTCTTTGCTTAGAATTTCTCTCTCGTTGAATTCAGTAATGCACGTATTGTTTGTTCTTCCATTTAACCTGAGTGACAAAGTGTACCCCCCAAGCCGCGAGTTCTACCCGATATTCGAAACGTGCAGTCACTCAGGGTGGACCGTAACAAGCTGACTGAGAAATCAATTAAAGAAGCCCAAAGAAATTAAAATGGAGATTTATGAAAATCCCCTAATGTGGATAGTGCAGATTCGGCTGTAACTATTAAAAAAGTATCAGCCGAAAAATGTCAATAATTCAGATTCGGCTGTGACGATTAAAATAATAACCGAAAAATGCCGACAGATTTGATTATAATAACAGAGCTGTGCCAGCCGAAAATGTCGAAAATGCAGATGCAAATCCACATGTTTGTCAAAGCCGGTAAGGCAGAATCATATCGATAAACCGCATAAATAATTTGGGTGTTGAACAGTAATTTCATTTTATGTCAAAAATGTTTATTTTGATTCATTAACGTATATTACTCAAAATTAAACTTTTTATTAAATGCATTAAAACTATAATAAAAAACTATTTTATTACTGAGAAAATTAGATAGCACATATCAAGCAAAACTTAAAAAATTTTAGGTTAATTTCCATGTGAAGAGTCCGGGAAAACTCAATTGAATATATCGCACACACAAAATCTGAATTTTTTTAAAAATGACCGTTTAAAATGTCATTGCTGAAAATAAATTCAAATAAAAGGTCTTATTGATGATCACACCTGGAAAAGATTTCAGGTCGATTTCTATGTTCCATCGCTCCATCGCTCCGACCCATGCCACTGTGCTAATCTTTACTCTAATTCTATTACAATAATTTTGATTTATTGGGATATTTTTGTCGTACAACTGCAATTGGACACATTTCTCACTAGATAAATTCGCTAGATTTGGAACAGCAAAAATTCTTAACGAAAATGAAATTACCTCAAAAAATGTTCAACATATTTAGGCAATGACATATGGTCACCCTAATAAGTTAATAGTCGATAACGGCAAAGAATACAAAAATGACAATTCCAAAGAACTATGAGCACTCCACAAAATAAAATTACATTTTCCTACCCCTAGAAATTCGACAGTTGTTTCGAAAGCAAACAACTCTAAAGACGACCCTGAAACACTGATGACTAATGCAATCATCACGTACAACAACTCGATCCATTCGGTTACACATGCCTATAGAACTGAAGAACGGCCATTATTTCCAAGGAAATACAGGAACCTATACCAAAAAATTATTCACACTTAGTCGAGAAACGTAGGAAAGACTACGAACAAATCTTAAAATTAATAGAAAATAGAAATATCGAAACCAGACGGAAATTAATAGATAAAGCCAAATCAAGGACGGGTAAAACCTCGTAGTTTAAGGGGACATAGCACCTTCAAATTTTCAAAAAATCGAATTTTTTTTTATGATAGAATATGTTAGAATGAACGTTTAAAAACATGATTTGAATGATATAAACATGAAAATCTCAAAAAATAAATTTATTCATATTTGTCTTTTATTTATTGCGAAGCGCGCCTTATTTAAAGCGCAATAATTTAAACGCGATTATCTCGAAATGACGTTTTTCAAGTTGGCGTGCAAGATTGAGAAAAACTACTTATCCAATCGTTCTAAAATTTTAACACATTGATCTACATATATTTCTGCTCAGAATGAACTACGGAAGGAATAATCGGCTTTCAATTTTTTGAGTTACAACTAATTGCGGGGGACAAAACAACTGCATTTTCAAAAATAATGCCGCCATTTTTTTTTATTTTTCAACCATTTTTTTTCCTTTTAGTTCCTTCCAAGGGCGATTTAATGCTGAATAAAACCCCGTTTTTTTAGACGTTTCTGAGAGCAGTTATGATGCACGCCGCGAATTTGTGTTTTTGGAAAACCCGTGCTTGTAGCAGACGACAGTGGGCTAAAAAAAATCTAAAAATTTTTTTTGTATACTTTCAGTTAAATAAAATGTCAATGGAAAGTTTCATTCAGATATCTCTTTTTATTCAAAAAAAAATTTTTGAAAAACTTTTTTTTCCAATTTTGAAGGTGCTATGTCCCCTTAAAGATCGGAAATCGATACAGCACAACGATAATTATCTAGGATAATTTGCCAGACAAAAACAAAAAATAAAACAAATAACAAATAATAAACAACAACAAATAATAAAATCGACTAGGAGCTATTCCAAGAACTAATTGAAGAGTAAATAGACCTTCAAGTGCCAATTAAATCAACGGTACAATTGGAAGACGAACTGGAGGTACTTAACAGTACTATTCAACAAGCAGCATGGCAAAGTTCTCCTACTAATCATACCGAATCCTGTATAGGATTAAAATTACTCTCTTGAAGTCAGGGAATTAGTTAAAGAGAAACGGAAGCACAAAGGACCTGGCAAAGGACAGGCGCCCGGAAAATAAAAGAATCCCCAATTATCTGTGCAATAAACTGAAACAACTCATAAAAGAAATTAAGAACGAAACTATTAAAAAGTACTTAAGTGGTTTCACCGAACATAAAGATACTGATTGCTCTCTTTGGAAAGCAAAAGGGCAAAAATACATGTGCCGCCTATTAAAAATGCGGAAGGAACCCGGGCCAAAAGTGACAAGCAAAATGCTATTTTTATTTGCGGCTCATTTGGTAGAAACTTTTTAACCGTTACCCAGACAAACTGCATAATATACGATCTGTTACATTAAAGGAGTTGAAAGAGGGGATCAAGTACTACTGGCCAAGTCGTAAAAGTCATGCCCGAGAAGGGATTACGAAAATTGGTTCAAATGATCAATGCTGCCTTCAGACTAAAATATGTCCCAGGTAAACCAGCAAACGACAAAAAGTCGTATAGTCCTGTCATTTCAAAATTATTTGAAAAATTACTTCTTGAGCAGTTCATATTTGGCGTAAAGTGACGTAAGGGTCTGACCATCTCAAAAACATATAGCTCTGATCCGACAAATCAATACTTTTTACATGTCAAATTAAAATATTACTTTGGTCCAAAATAAATTATATGAAAATATTTTGCTGGGAGTCTAATTTCGCTAGGTTGCAACGGTACGATTTTTTTGTGTTTTCCTAAATGTGAGATATGTATGTTCCGTCTTATTGTTATAATCTTACAAATGTATGAGCCAGTTTAAAAATTATTCTACTTCATTTTATTAAATTTTTACATTTATTTTGTGTGTTTTTCGAATTAAAATAATTTTAATAAACATTTTTATTTTTCATATAATAAAATTCGGGGATAACTTCACATATAAAGTGTATTTGGATTAAAATATAATATAAAACGGGGCGGGGCTAACTTCACACAAGAGTTAGAGGAATATGATTATGTTAGTGTTGCCTGATTAATTTTTTTTAATTTCGGGGGTAGAATCCGGGGATCTCTGAACTAAAGAGAATAGCAGCAGACATACCACAAGATAGCGTATTGGATTCTGTATTGTATATCCTATACACCACAGATATGGGAAATACAGAAGGTGTTACCATAGCAAGATTTGCAGACGATACTAATAGGCTTTCAAAATATCATGGTAAGATTTATTGCTAGTGATATGCACTATGAATTAGCAAGCTTTCAATGGGAAATATTAATTTATTCAATTTTTTGTGTTGGGACCGTTGTGTATTTTGATGTATTTTGAATTCATAGTGCATATTACTAACCCTAAATCTTACCATGATATCTTGAAAGCCTATTAGTGAGGCAATTTAACGTATATAACGAAACCGCGTGGAAATCTCTAGGATCGGCTTCGTGCATCTAAATACGCAACGGTTCCACTTCCAGCACAAAAAATTAAATAATTCAAGAGTCCCATTGAAAGCTTGTTAATTTTTGGTGCATATCACTAGTCCTTAAACCTCACAAAAAGTTGAATGAGTTTGTTTTTACCTATTTTAATGCAGTTTTCAATAATTTCTGTTCAATTTTTTGTTGAAGTACACGGTTCAAATATTGAATGTACACTCGCGTAAATTTTAAAATAACAATTTTTTTTTTATGTTCTTTACACCCGAAACAGATGGAAAATCAAAGAGAAACTCGCGGAATTTTACTTTCACGGCATAAAAGAAAGAACTGCCTTTGTCGAAATGTTACGGGAGATGAGAAGTGGATCTTTTTTAAGAATACCAAATGCAAAGAGTCGTGGATTTCACCTGGCGAAGCTTCAACATCGGCGGCACGGCCAAGTCGCTTTGGAAAGAAGAAAGTGCTCTGCGTTCGGTGGGACCGGAAAGAAATCGTGTACTATGAGCTGCTGAAACACGGTAAAACTGTCAATGAGAAACGCTACTGACAACCACTGATCAATCTGAACCATGCATTGCTCGAAAAAAGGTCAGAACATAACACGAGACACGAACGAGTGATATTGCAGCATGACAACGCACCATGCCATCGCACTTCCATCGCCCAGGACACCATCAAAACGCTCAAATGCGATCTGCTCGATCTGCGCTCGATGGCACATATGCCTTAGCAGTGCCCTAATTCTCTAAGCAGTAAGATAATTTGTAAACGTGTAAACGATAATTTATCTTGCTTTTTTACAATATTCGCATTCTTTAATTTCACTCCAAGATAAAATTTAAAACGGTTTCGATAAATAAATGTCAAAACTTAACACACTCTTATGATGTATGTAGGTTGATATTTAGACTTTGAAAGCCCATAACTACCGTTCTCATTTAAATCTCAACATTAATCTTATGGATATAAGTTATTCTAATTAGCATCTGTTCACAAACTATAGTTTAAGTTGTTATGGGTTGTGGTAAGAGTAATTTTACAGGTGAAAATTTTATACAATAAATTATCTTGGCATTTTAAAATCGCATTCTCTAAACAGTTTTTTTACCCAAGATAAACCTATTGACAGCAAGCGAGCATGATAACATTAAACGTCAAAACCAAATTTTAATTATTTTATATCCTTAATAACTCAAAAAATATAATCTCTAGAAACGTAAATTTTTGCTGTACATCAAAGCCATCTAGAATCACACATAGCCTCAAAAATCATATTGAAAAATAATCGGAGTCGGGAATTTCAAATAATTCAAATCAAGATACGGTTAGATAGACTTATAAAACAAACCAAATGTTTGAAAAGAACATTACAACGATCAAAAATATCTTTACTTCGTATGGTAAAGACGTGTACAATATAAGTCGTATTTATAATTGATCAATCCGTTGAGTTTTGATTAATGTTGTATATTCTAATCTGTTTAAAGGTTATTCTTTATACTAAGTGCAAAATCGCATTATTATGTAATTATTATTTGCGATATGTTTTTGAAATCCAATCAAATCTGACTTAAGCAGACCATAATTTCTGTGTATTTCGTTGTTGAAAACGAAATGCCCTATTTAGCTCTTTCCGCACATGCGAGTTGACAATACCTAAGTATAATATGTAGTTGGATCTCGGAAAGCCCGGTATTGTCTTACTAGAATTTACAATTTCGAATGAATTATAAAAAGCTAAGCGTTTTAAACAACGAAGCTCATTTAAACAACAAATTTAGATAGTCCCTGCCAGTTTTCCGTACTCCACGACTTCCTCATTCAATATTTTTTTTAAGTGCCTCCTCAATAACACCGAAAAATTGTCAATCGAAACCATTTATAGTATTTGATGTAAGTCTAGTTATGGAGGGACGTTTCAGTGATACGATTTGTTTTTTTACCTAGAGTTAATTTTTAATCTTTATAAAATATTTGGGTTAATCTTGAGGATCGGTAACGAGTAGGAGGTGAGACTTTGATTAATTACCTTCACTTTAAAAATCGATTTTATGCAATATACATCTTGTTTGACCTTAGTGCTAGTTAAAAGCTAGTTTTAATGCATCATATAATTAAATTTTGTACTCGTTAATTACTGTTCGAAATTTGTCCTAATTATCAATTTCTCAAACACAAATTAATAAATAATCTAGGATTAAAGCATTGTAAGATCTTAAAGATTCGAGAGCTAATAGTGCCTCTAAATGAAATATTAAACAACAACAAACTGAAATTTGTTAACTAATTTAGATTTTCTATCGGCCGTCAAATTTTGTACTCGTCCGTTTTCTTAATTGTGCAAGTGTAATGATCAAGTAAAATATTGCAAGTGAACACCAAGATGAAAGCTTTGCCTGATATGGGGGGGGGGGTGTCCATTTTATATGTTGTCAAATAAGACACTTGAAACACTTGACATTTATATTTGAAAATTGAGCAACTAAAATTTCTTTTGCTCCACAGACCATCTTGTTCTAGGATGTTTTACCCTTTAGGTCTTCTTCTTCTTCTAATATAAATAGGTACATTATTTATTCCCTACTTTAAACATAAAATCATACATAAATAATAAATTTATTTGTTTTGTTGTTTTTGTGGAAATACTGGAGATAAAACTAGGTAAGCAAAAGTATAGGTAAAAGTGAAGACGATTGATTAAAATATTCGAATGTTTGACTTGAAAGAATATTTTAATTCCAACGATGACAGTCCATTTTTACATTCTAAATAGAAAGAGTTTTATAACTTTTTTATGTAAAGTATCGCAGTTATTTAAATTGTTAGAACTTAGATTGTTTATTTCTAAAATATAACGATAAACTAAAATATCAAAAATTGCAATTAATTATTAATAATATTCAAAGGAAAGTGTTTTACACATTCAAGCAAAGTTATTCCGCTATAAATTACTTGTGTTACTTTTTGACATCTTGCCACTTTACATTTTATCTTGAAAAAAAAAATTAGTGAATTCGAATTTACTAAAACATCACGATCTCCAATATAAATCTAGACTTCTACGATAATTTTTCTCATGTGTAAAACTTATCACTTTTACACATTACAGTTTATCTTGGTTTTTAGAGAATTAGGGCACAGGACTACACTTGGTCAGTTTCGAGGAAGTGTAAAACTAGTTGGGTCAATGTTTCCAGTCCAAAATCGCGTCGATTTATCGTCGTGAGATTCATGTATTGCCAGAGAGATGGCAAATATGTGTAGATACCGAAGGACAATACTTTGAATAAACATTTTTTTATATGTCTATTAAAATTTTCCATTTTTAATTTTTAAAAAAAAAACCGGAAATTTAGTTGCGCGCGTAGTAGTTCTTGAACAAAAAATCTTTCATTGCTACTTTTAAGTTTTTTTAGTATTTTAAAAATTGTATTTTCCGTTCGACGAACCTGTTTTGGAAAAAAATAGTTTAGTGTTCCTAAAAGGTAATGTAATGATCTATGACTAGTATAACCAAATCTGAATTATCATTTCTGGGAATGGCCGATAATTACCATTCAATATTGAGTAAAATTTACCAGTTCAAATATCAAGGAAAATTAGCTTGTACCTAAAAATCTGTTGGAGGTATCTATCAATTTGTTTAGTTTTTCTAAAAGGTTATGTTATGATTATGATATATGCCCAGAAATAACCAAATCTGAATTACAACCTCTGGGAATGGCCGATAATGGCCATTCTATATAGACAAAAATTTGCCGGCTCAAGCATCAAGGAATATGGCTAATAGCTAAAAATTGGCCCATGATATCTATATATTTGTTTAGTGTTCCTTAAAGGTACTGTAATGATTTAAAGCCAGCATTACCCAAGCCTGAAGCACCATTTCTGGTAATGGCCATTCACCATTGAGTAAAATATACCGCGGCCTTTTAATTTTGACTATTTTTAGATTGCCTACTGCTGGCGCTATTTTCTATAAAATAATTTATCTGACACAACAATATTTCTCGAAACAGATCCGCAATTGCATGCGAATGAATGTCAGAGACGAATATCGATTGATTTGAAATCCTATTTAACGACTTCGAAGCATTTCGCGTGGTCCTATATTCCATTCTTGCCGCCACCGCACGTAAACCTAAATCTTTTGTGATTGCTTGACATGTGCAGAATTGTCTCAGTAATCTGTTCTTAGACAGTATACTGCGGAAGAAGCAAGAAATAATTTTTGGGTGGGAATTGAGCTGAACTAGAATTCTAGCAAATTTTAGTTTTTCTTGAAGCTGAATTTAACAGGGTCACCCCCTAACGGGATAAGGCCAAGTTTAGTTCCAGAACTAATCTTGGCCTTAACCCGTTAGAAAAATCTAGAACTTCATCCAGGATTTATGTTGGAATCCCGGTTTAGCTCAACATTTCAGAATTTCACTAAATCCAATTTTGAATCCCTGACATCCTGATTTGACAATAATTGATTGAGATATGGCCAAGTTCCATTCAAATTGGTCAATTTCTAGAACATTAAAAATTTGCGTTAAAATTCCAATACAAGTTGACGTTACTTTATTAGAATCCTAGTCCAGCTCTAAAAACCAAATTGGAAAATTATCGCTAAATGGCCTGGTTCCATTAATTATTGCTGAATCCCAAAATGTCGTCAAATTCGGCTTTGCATACCCAATTTAACCATCATTTATTTGGTGACCAAAATTAATAAAACATTTGAAATTTTTTGCAATAAAGCTAAATTTATAATTCCAATCCGTTTTCTGGAAACTTTTTGCAATTCAAGAGTTAAATAGTAATGGACTTTAGAGTAATTTTAACATAATTCACTTTTTAATTTTTTTTGAAATATTAATTGCTCATTGTGTAGACTAGAATTGTGTTGTCATTGTGTTACTAACTATCGATTTTACCTAGGTGTCTGTAACCGAGCCGATTCAATCAATCAATTTTGTTTAGGAGACCTGAAAGTATTAATTTAGAATTAAATTTCAGGAAATTTCCAGGTACATTAAGAAGCAAATGTTGAAGACCAATACCATCGTTATCTATTAAACCGTTATCCTTCCTCTAATAGATTAGAATTGTGTTGTTCAGTACGATCGCTATTATTATGTGTAAATCGTCCCTATTATTATGTGTAAACAGACGGATTAATTGTTCGGGAGTCTGCATTCAATAGTTTATCAGTGTGACTCAACAAAAATAGTTAAATGCAAACTCATTCTATTTTTTGTGTTGAAACCGTTTTCCAGTTTCGAGTACTCGTCGAGCTGAGAGCACTCGTAATTTGTGCGATTTACAATTATTTAAGCTCAGTTTTGTGAAAATATGGTTCTTACCAGATTTTACACATCCGGCAATAGAAATGGTTAAAAATATAAAGGACAGATGAGCGTCAACATCGAAATAACTATATAAACCTATGTACCATACCAATTACTATTTATTACTGCTGTAATGATTATTAATTATCTCGATTCTGCCGTTCTATAATAAGCCCCACTTAATTTGCGATTTTGCCATCAAAATCGTATTCCGCATAAAAAATTAGTTCTAATTTCAACGAAGTAGCAATAAAATTTCTAATTAATATTTAAAATTTGGGCTGAAAAATGTGGTATGAGTGGATTATATACACAGTGCAAATCAATTCAATCATAAAACCACTTAAAACGTTTAACGCGCGTTTTTTTATACGCTCCCTTATAATCGAGACGCAACACTGTCGAACATTTATTTAAAAAATCATAAAAAAGCAAATCACATCTGTCTTATAATAATTTAGTCAATTAATAAAAATTATTTTCCAATAAATTTTTTTGATATAAATTTTCTTTTTATTTCTATTTCTCTCTTCGCGCTCATTATATTTCAATTTTATATTGTGATTTCCGCCAATCATGGCCCCATACCTCTATATATCCGAAAATCCTATACTTAATAAATTTAAGTAAAATTCATTAATAATTTTTATTCCAATGTTTTTCTATTCTGCTCCAATCCCAGACCAAAACATTTAGAAATTATTGTTTAGAGAAAGAGTGGATAGACGTACTATAGAAAAAGCACTATGCACCATGTTCGATGTTGGAAAATTTCCCAATTTTATTATACGTTGGTTTTCCCTTTCTCTTCGTTTCTGTTCTTCTTGTTAAATACGGTTGGGAAAATGAACCAAGAATGAAATGAAGCAAAATAAAAAAATCATCGTCTTAATAGTGTGGCAAGAAAATAAATTTGTGGATTTATGATTTGTAGGAGTTGTTTCTTCGTTTAGAGTTTCTTATTACATTTTCCCTCATTTTATTTCGTACATTCGTCTTCTCCGTACGGTATATTGTGCTGTATATGCGATGTAATTAAATTTGCGGTATGATTTAATTTTAATAATAGTTTATGGTTTTTGCTCTGTTATAAGAATTTTGTTATTTAGTTTTTTTTATATTTTGAGGTGAACAAAGTTTATAGCTAGGATTTTTATTCGGTTTTTATATTAATTGAAACCATTTAAAGAAATTTGAGATTAAAAACCATTTAATACGAACTTTGATTTACTCGTAATACTACTATTATGTGGAAGTATGGATTTAAGCCTTGTATAAACGATCCCTCTACGATTTAACTAAAGACTATAGTCAATTTTTAAATAGTTCTAGTTAAACAAATAATTGTTCAATAAAATATACAAAGAGTAAATTATATAAAGATTTTTTATATTTCAAAACTAAGACAAGCAATTTTTTTTACAGTTAGGTCATACAGAGACTATATGGAAAATTTTCACTAGAATTTTTTGATTTTCTGCGGCCATATAAGTTGTACAGTGTAAAACTGAAAATAAGTTATATGGCCGCAGAAAATCAAAAAATTCTAGTGAAAATTCTAGTCCATGAATTTTCCCCAAATTTTCCATATAGTCTTAGTATAGCCTAAGCTATTAGAAAAACAACCGAAATCATTGGTTACAAGTTGAAGAAATGCCGGAAAGACGGAATCTTGTTAAATTCCATAACATTTCATATACCGAGTTCCTTTACTTCGGAGATCAATCAATTTGCCATTTTAAGGATCACTTCTAATATTTTATTCCGCTGAGATGTTTTATTTAGTGAAAAAATATATACATAATGAATAAAAAAATTCCGCTGGTAATTACATTACAAAATAAATTCTCTTTAGTGATAGTGCTGGCTTTTGCGGCGAGTAGCGTAATCTCTTATTTTCCGCTGTCTTATCTTATACAGCATGAAAACTGAGAGATTCCCAAATTTGACGCTGAAACAAGAACCCCATAGTTATTTCAAGGGCCGTCTGAAACTTTTAATTTAACAAATGTTTTATCAAAATGTTTAAACTTTATTATAATTAGTTAACACTTTGCTTGGATTAAGTATTTAAATGGTCCTTCGAGCTGTGAACAGAATGCAGCTAATCCAAATTTCGAAATTGAAATGTTTACAAAATTTTTCTATTATTTAAAACACACTTTTAGTTCTAATATAAGTATTTACTCGGTTAACAACGAATTGCAATTAAATTTGCATATAAAAATATTGACTTATGTATAGATTTCAAGTATATAAAAAATATTCCCCACCACATGATTTGTGGTGCTATAATTTCATGAAACCCAAGAAGCGCATCCACTTTCATTAGGTTCTACTTAGACACTAGTGTCATCTAATCTAATTGATTTTGTACTTTTTAATTTACAATAAAATGATTTTGGTACAGTGGTTAAAATTACTGTTCAATTTAAGAAACAAATATTATAAAATTAATAAATAAATGTTGACAACAAAATAAGTAAATTGGTAATATTTCCAATTAATTGTTATAAGTTGTCCGAACAAATTGAAGAAAATTCCAAACATATTTTAATTATATTGGTATATGCCTCTTTGAATTAACCCTTGATTTCGAAAAAATTATTTTAATTTATTTAAGCTTTATATATAGATCTCAAATACATCACACTTGATTTCTAAAGCTGGTCAATTAAACGTTCCTGACTGAGTGTTCACGGAACGAGATAAAAAATGTGGGCGTTTTTTACCAACTTTTGCTAAAAAAATTGTTTACGGTTTTCACTCAAGTTATATCGCACATCCTCTAAAAAAAGTCGTAACACTAAAAAACAGTTTTGAGACAAATGCATTTTAAATTGCTAACGCTCACTGATCTATATTACATGGATACGACATGTCAAAAACTATATGGTAGAGCAAAAATAGTTCTATGTTTGTGACAAAGATAGAAAAATTTTCCGTCTTTTCTTCAATTCCGAACTTTCGAAAATCAAATTAATGTAAACAGAAAACAAGTTCCTATGAGTTTTTGACGTTTGACGTTTTGACGACAAGAACTCTTTTTTTTATTCGAAATATTTGCAGGAGAGTATTTGAAATATTAAGGAAAATCGCAAGAAGAAATTTGCATACAAAAGCGGTACCACATGAATTAAATGAATAAAATGTGATTTATAATTTAAACCATTTCAATATTGTTTAAGAATTTTTTTCGGCTTTTCGGACAAAATATTATTTTAATGGACACCCATACAATGTTTACGACTATTTTAGTCGCATAAATGGAGGGGAGTGCATTTTTTCTACTTTTGTGGTAGAAAAATTGTTAATAAATGGCCTCTTTGTTTTCTGCGACTAAAATAGTCGTAAACATTGTATGGGTGTCCATTAAAATAATATTTTGTCCGAAAAGCCGAAAAAAATTCTTAAACAAATTAAATTCACGGACGATTATAAAATTCTTCTCATTTCAATATTATTATTTGTTCATGACTATAATAATAAAAAACCAATTTCAGAAAATTTCGAAATTAAATCTATCTATCTTCGGTACGGTCCTATCTTTCGGAAATATTTTTTTAAAGCAAGAGGTGTGTATAAACGAGCGATATGACTATACAAAAACTTAAGTGTGCTTTAGACCACACTACTGAAGTAAAACTTCTAATATATATTTAATATTTATAATATAATATAGAAAAATTATAATATTGGAAAGAAAACATTGGTCACCCTGTGCGTTCTCGAGTGGCACCTAGCCGATTATGTCTGATGCCACAAGAGGTAACCTTGTAACTTGGTCACTTTTTCAAGGCCAACTAGTCATAATAGATAATGTTTATGTATGTGTAACAAAATGGACAAACAAATCATTTTTGAAATCTCTTCGCATAGTAAAAATGGCCTTGAAATATTTTTTATTTCATTTATGTTTGTGTAGTGTGGTTTCATCGAAAATTTGTTTAAAACCTGTATCATAGGCAAACGGAGAAAGAAACGAAGAAAGAATCGGTTTTTGTGATACCTCGTATGGAATGGAGCTATAACATAGAAAAAAGAAGGAAAAGGTTCGGAGCCGAACTCTATAAGCATTTTTGTTTCCTATAAAATAAAAGAAAATGGCGTTTCCACAGAAATAAACACAAATCACCACACCTAAACATTACTACCACCCCCACCCACTATCCAATTCAAACCCCCAAAACCAATCACCACCCTATACCGCACCACCCATATTATCACCCTTTAACACCATCATCTCACTTCCACACACACACACACCACCCACACAAACCCTCATCCACCAAATTCCAAATTCCCACACCAAACCCAAAATGCCTCATCCCAACCCCTCTACCTGCCATATCACCACTCCTACCACTCGCATAACCACACCTCCCATACAAAACCACATCCAGACGAGATATATTTTTATTCCACATTCGCATGCTCTATATGAAACCAAACTAGAATAGAAAATAAAAAAATAAAAATATCAATTTTAAGGAGGGGGGTTAAAAAAACCAAATCAATAGGGACCATTCCCATGAATTTCTTGAACTTTTAGTGAAGAAAAAAGTTGATATCTCCATCCGTTCTCAAGTTATCGTGCACACAGACGGACAGACGGCAAACCGAAACCATATAGCATTTTTTTTAACAAAAAATTTTTTGGCCATCCTGTGCGTTCTGGAGTGAGTGAGTGACATAGATGTTATAATATAGAAAAAAAAAATTTTTGGTCACCCTGTGCGTTCTCGAGTGAGTCAGTCAGTGACATAGAAGTCTATATTATGACTTTCCAATTTTCCAGTTTTTCAATTATCCAATTTTCAAATTTTCCAATTTACCAACTTTGCAAATTTCCTATTTTCATATTTTTTTATAGTCCTATTTCCAATTTTTCAATACTCCAATACTTTTTCAATTTTTCAATTTACCAGTTTTCCAATTTACCAATTTTCCAAATTTCCAATTTTCATATTTTCATATTTTCCTATTTTCCAATTTTCCAATTTTCCATTTACCTATTTTCCAATTTTCTAATTTTCCAATTTTATAATTTTCCAATTTTATAATTTTCCAATTAACAAATTTTCAAATTATTCAATTTTGCAAATTTCGAAATTTTCAATTTTCCAATTTTTCCAATTTTTCCAATTTTCCATTTACCAATTTTCCTATTTTCTTATTTTCCAATTTTTTTAACCAATTATTAAAATAAAATGGTATCAACCAATGTTCCACCTAGGGATTTATGAATTGTCATGGCACATCCTGATACTAAAGGAAAATGATTTCGTTTTGCGTTTATTGCTTCGTTCGCCTCGTTCGATTACATTTTTCCTTGGAAATTTTGTTGTTTTTGTAATAAAACACTGTATCCAGCTTCTGTTTTAAAACAGAAGCTGGGTACAGTGTTTTGTTACAAAAACAACAAAATTTCCAAGTATTAATCGTGACCAGCATTTTCACAACATAAAATTACAAGATTACATTTTTCGTAACGCATTTGCCAGTTTAGTCCCAAAGTCAAGCGTGCCTAAAGAAGTTTTACTTCAAAAAAGTGCTCCCATTTTTAGCTGTTGTTTTTATATGGTTTCTGACATTGATGCCGTATCCATGTATATAGATCAGTGCTAACGCTACTGTGATGCTGAGATTATTTATTTTATAAAGCTAATAATGAATAATCTCAGCATCACAGTAGCGCTAGCAATTAAAAAAAAATTAAAATGCATTTATTTCAAAACTATTTTTTCGGTTGACAGTTTTTTAGATGAAGTGCGATATGTTTTCTGTTTTGTACTTTTTGTTTACAATTTCTGCTTTTTTGGGGTTTTATTTCAATTTACGTATGTCTGAGGATTACAAATACACAATATAAGGTTTTATACACACATCACAATTTATAAATTATAAAATAATTTATAGACCAACAGTTGCAGCAAAACAAAATTTTTGGTTACCATCCTGATTGTTTCACTTAAGTGCATCTCGCATATTTATTCCATTTATTTTATATAATAACTTTAAATTAAATTATTTAAGGCGATAAACTAACAAATACATTCGAAAAATGTCAAAAATAAACAACCGCAACAAATATTTGAGCAAAATTATTGCTCATACTTTCGGTTATTTTTGGTACTTTATTCGTACGAATTAGATTGATGGAAAAAAGATGGAAATATTTCAACTAAACCGAGATTAAAGTGGGCGGGACTTAGTTGAATATAAAGATTTGATTGGCTAAAGAATTGGATAAAAAATAATTCCGTTCCGTGAATTCAGCATGAAGCTAGCAGAACCCATACAGCAGAATATTACAAGATAGATTACAGGATAATTAGACATAGGCTAATAAATGCTCTATTAAGAAATTTTGGGCTTCATCCTTTGGAAAGGAAAATCCATATCGAAAAACAATTAAAAAACAATTGAAAAATAAAGGTTAAATTTAGGCCAATTAAATGCCCTATTTTTTCATTTCTGCTCGTTCTAGGAAAAGCCATATGGTTATAAAACCTTATGGTTTTATCACTTAAAAGTTAGCAGAACCCAAATCGAAAATAGAACCAAAACTAAAAAAACGAAATTAGAACGCAAAGCAAGATCAATTGACATACAAACAATTTTAGGCTTTTTATGGCCTAACCAAATGCCATGTCTGTGAAATTAGCCCGTAAACTGTCCCGCAAAAATGCGATGGCAACACTAAAATATAAAGATCATGATATTTTTGAATGTCATTCAAAAATGAAAACTGATGCCAACCCGGAAAAGATTATGTCACAATACATTTCCTAAAAAAAAAAAATAATTTTTGAAAACAAAAAAACGTGTATAATATCAAAAAACTATGAAATTATATATAAAGTTAATAATATAGGAAAATTAAGTACACGAGTAGAAAAACACAAAATAAACCAAAATAATAATACAATTGGCAAAAAATATTCTATGATTTAGAGCCTAGCTATAGTCGCTTGAATTTAAATAACAAGAGGCAAAAACATTCTTTGATTTAGAGCTCCGCTTTAGTCATTTGAATTCGTAGAAGATGTCTATTACAAAAAACCAGACTACATAGATTTTGAAGTTCAGGGATTGGCTTGTCTACACAACAAGTGGCAAAAAAATCCTTTGATTTAGAGCCTCGCTATATTCAACTGAATTAGTGGAAGATGTCCATTACCAGAAACAGGACTTTATAAGTTTTTTTGTTGAGGAATTAGCCTGTCTTCACTTTAAAACCTGTATAGTCTGGTTTCTGGTGATGGACATCTTCTACGAATTTAGATGACTATAGCGAGGCTCTAAATCATAGAATTTGTTTGCCTCTTATTATTTAAACAGGCCAATCCCTGGGCAACATAACCAATATAGTCCCGATGGACTATAGCGAAGTTCTAAACCATAGAATTTTTTTGCCACTTGTTGTGAAAACAGGCCAATTCCTGAACTACAATACTTTGAAGTACACATCAAATCATTAAGACATCAAATTATTCATAAGTGGTATTTATCAAATATTAATTAAACTGGAATATTGACAATTTTTAAAAGAAAACAAATTTTTGTGTCATTGTTGTTTTTTACAAATTTAATTATTACTTATTATATCAATATACCCACTCGTTTCTTTATAAATTATATAATTTTAATTTTGCTTATAGTGATTAGCTATAGCGCAAGTTATGTCAATCGGTTTTTATTTATAAAGACTACCATTTCGTGTATTATTTTTCATAATAATTTTTCTTACTATCTTTATATTTTTATATCGTGATAGTTGTAGTTTCATTATAATTTCTAAAATATATAATGGTGTTGCCATACTTAACTATGATCATTTTCCGGGATGACTTTACGGGATAACTTCACAAAGGTCCAAATAGCAGAACTAAAGATAGCAGAACAAAAATCGAAAATCGAACCAAAACCGAAATTAGATTGAAATTCATCAGAATCTCAACTTGCATTACAAAGTGATTTATCATAACTTAGTAAGCGATAAATCTAGAGTTATATCTAGAGTTATGAATTTTACACAACCTAACGACGGAATTGATCCAAATACATTGACGTTTCATAGCTACATATGCATCAGAAATCCCTGCGCTCCACAGTGCTTTCAGTTTCTATGTGTGAATGAGCTTAAATACTTGGGCCTAATTGTTGAATCGCAGTTAAATTAGGATGCTCACCTTTACAAAGTCAGGAAAAGCGTTATCGCTGTTGTTTATTAATTTTACAAACTTAAACCGTTCTGCGGTTAGGCCATAATGAGCCTAAAATTATTTGTTTGTCAAGTGATCTTGTTTTGAGTTCTAATTTCGGTTTTGGTCCGATTTTCAATTTGGATTTTGCTACCTTTAGATTAAACGACCTGAAATTTGGTCAAAAGCGAGTGGAACCTAAAAAAATTTAATGGGACATTTGATTAGCTCATAATGAGCCTAAAACTATTTGTAGGTCAAATCATCTTGTTTTGCGTTCTAATTTGATTTTTGGTCCGATTTTCAATTTGGGTTCAGCTAGCTTTAGAGTTAATGACCTGAAGTTTGGACAAGAACGAGTGGAGCCCAAAAATTTATAATGGGGCATTTGATTAGGCCATAACGAGCCTTAAGTTATTTGTATGTCAATTGACCTTGTTTTGCGTTCTAATTTGATGTTTGATCTGAATTTCGATTTGGTTTCTGCTACTTTTTAAGTGATAAAATCATAAGGTTCTATAACCATAAGCTTTTCCTAGAACGCGCAGAATAGAAAAAATTCAATAGGGCATTTAATTAGATTAAAATTAACCTTTAAGTTTCCAATTATTTTTAAATCGATTTTTGATATGGGTTCTGCTGACTTTTTATAAAGGTCGCAGAACCCGCGTTTTAGTTGGAAGAAATGGAGCCAACATTTTTTATTTGAGCATTTAATTAGCCTATATTTATCCATACTATCTCTTTATGTTCTGCTGTATGGATTCTGCTAGCTTTAGGGGCATTCAATTAAAGTTATAATTAAGGTTACTACTTAACTTTGCTTAAATTTCAAAGAACTAACAAGGTCAACTGCTTGTTGAAAGTTTAATCTTTAAATTTATTTAAAACTTTTATTTCCCTGAAATCTGTTCCTTCCGGCACACAAATCTTGAATGATGGTGAAATAATTGTTTTATCAAACAATGACATATCATTTATGGTAAAAATTTAAAAAAAGAATGTTTGAACATTGATTTAGAAATGCTGCTTATGAAAGTGGAAATTTATTAGCAAAAAATGAGAGATTACGCCGTTGGCCACAAGAGGTAGCAAAATAGATAAATTCACGAATTGGTAGACAAAGCGGTAGATCTTTGAAGTATAAAAACTCGATATATGAAATTTAGAAACATAAAAATGTTCCATCTTTCTTCGACATTTCTTAACGAGTTGAAATCCAGTTTTTTAAGATTGTAAAGTGAATTTTGAAAAAAAATTCTATGATCTGTACATGCTGAACTAAAGTTCGCGATTTTATAACTAATTCTTATAAATTTAATTACTAGATTTATTTTAAAATGGATTGTGAATTTGCACCGCAGGTCACTCATGCATGCTAATTGGGTTCTGCTTCGAATAAAATGGCAAGAGATAGCCAACCAATCAAAAGTATTATATGATAAAGATATATACAGAATAGAGTGGGTTATGATCAAAACAATAACTATAGTATCAGCGGCAAATGTTTACCTCTAAAACGTGCTAGAACATCTAAACAGAGTTGATAAACTCCGAAAGTTTTATCAGATGAAATCAAACCCATTCCCTAATGAATACATTAAAAGCATTAATTTATCAAGCCAAATAAGCCTAGAGCAACTCATTACGGAACATGGTAATGTAGAACCGTGGGACTTGGGGTTGAAATTTAACACAGGAAAACAAAACAAAAACATTGATGTACTGTACAGTACATTGGTAGACGGTGGTGTCCAGGTCACAACATGTTTGGAAGATACTACTAAATTAGATAAGTGAGCAAGCAAAAACACAGATCGGATAATATTTTAATGTGGAGAAATCACGATTGCCATCATGTCCATGAAAAAAGATAGCGCCAGGTCCAGACCACATCGAGATTGAGGTAATTCGAAGATATTGGCAATTTATAAAGAAATCTTTCCAAAAATATGGAACTACGGCAATCTAATAATCATCATCACACCAACCGTAAAGCATGGCTGCTGAACATAGTCCAGTTCGGGTTTAGAGAAAATAAGTTAACAGAGAACGCTATGTTGAAAATGGTCAACATAGTAAAGAAGTCGAGGCAAAAGTATGGCTTAGCAGTATTCCTGAATGACGCTGAAATTTTTAAAAATCCGTAGTGGTTCACTAAAATGAAAGAGTTGGGAAGAATGTACTACTCTGACAGTTCCGCTACAGTGTCACAAGGCTGAATCTTGCTCTGTACCATCGGAATTTATTTTTTAGCAGTAATACATAGAATGACATCCAAAAAGTAGCACTCGTGTATTACAAGGCCATGCATGCTCCTTGCCCGAAATTCAAGACTAAGCATTTAAATCGCAGGAGAAAGCGCAGAACGCTATAGACGGAATGGATAATTAAGCAGCATGGAAAGCTCGTAAAAATTGACTAGCTGGTGCGGAGCACGGCCCTATGAAATATCGTCAATTTTCTGTGCAACAAGTTAAAACAACTGATAAAGGAAAAATATAACAGAAGCATAAATACGCATCTCATAGGTCTAAAAGAAAGGTTTGTTTTAAAAAGAAATAACAAGCATGTATCACGTATCAAAAACGTTATTGGTGATACATTTGTCGAAGTGTGGAAAAGGGACAGGAAACAAATTTATATCGAACGGGTTGAAACCAACAGAATACCAGGAGAAGCAAATGCCGCTAAATATACTTTGTTCACTTGTTTGTGATAAAGAAAGGAAGCAGGTCTGGGTAACGAAAACTTGTTTTGTGGACCTCGGCACTTGCTGAGTGCGGAAAGGTTTATGGGTTTGTCTCGCGCTTAAGAAAAATTCTCTACATCAGTCCAGCTTTTCCAGGTTATTTCATTAAACCAGATCTCGAATGAACGCCTTCTAGTGAAAAGACTCTTGATCGGAAAAATGGAAACTTACTTCCCGGGGAATGAGAGTAAGGATTCGTCGATTACCATTGGATGATCGCGGGTCTATGTATAACTACAGGGCCCAACTGTTATGTACAGAGTATATTCTGAATACACGGAAGATGAAATGAGCTATTAAAAGGTTTAAGTACTTTAAGTCAACTGGTCCGGATGGGATTGTACCAGCAGAAATTCAGAAGAACGTGGAGGACTTGCCCCCCTAGCTAGAGGGGATTTTTAAAGAGTGTCTGAAGCTAGGGTACATCCCAAAGAAATTACAAGCCTTGGTTCGGGAAATTGAGAAGTCAATTGAGTTTTAGGAATTCTCATTGGTGGCGTTTCTCGATATCGAGGACGCTTTTACAACGTGAAGGTGGTAGCAGTTAAGGAGGGGTTTTTGCCATTTGAGATTGAAGACCCAGTATCCAGTAATCACTTGCTAGGAAGCAGAAGAGTTATAGCGGAGATGGGTGAACTCTCTGCAGAAGACGGGTTGCTCGGAGAACAACGCAGGAAGGTGTCCTCTCTCCCCTTCTTTATAATGTACTATCAATGGACTACTATTGGAACTAGAGGGGAAGGAGTAGGTATGGCTGCTTATGCCAATGACGTAGCGATGGTTGTCTCAGGAAATCATTAAGGGATGTGATGCAGCATCAACCAATGCGGGTTAGACCAGCAGATGCAGATCAACCCATCTAAAACAGAGATGATCCTTTTCACTATAGGAGGTATAAAACTCCGGCAGTGGTTCCACCAAGTTTGAATGGTACCATGCTGGCCTTTAATGATAAGACGGGATTCCAAAGGATTCTTCTGGACAGTAAGCTCAGTTGGAAATCAAATATGATTGAAAGAGTAAAGAAGACCACTGTGGCATTCTACTCTTGTAAAAATGTCATCGGAAGGAAATGGTAGGAATGATAGGAAAAGTTCCAGGGGGCAACCTGTTTGCTCATTAGTGGAGCACTGAAAACGACACCCACTAGTGCATTAGAAGGCATGCTGTACCTTTTTCCGTTGGATATTATCGGTAAGCAAATAACGGTCAATACGGCCACCCGGCTATCAGAGGTTTCGAGATAGAAGTTGTACCGGATGGCTACAGCCGACCCTCAGATTTCAACTAGCCATGCAGCGGCCTCACACACGGTGATTTGGCCGACTAATACTCAGGGTATTAGGTCGTAGAGATTTGGAGGCTGACATGACTCTGGCCTACACCGTGTTTATATAGATAATAAAAAAAATAAAGCGCAGATTAAAAAAAATAAAAAAACCTGGAGTTTCCGCCGAAATTTGTCGGACGAGTCTGCTGACAAGAACCCCCCCCCCCCCCCCCTCCGCCTCCCGAATGACCCATTAACCCCGAAAAGCCGATGCCCAGCTGCAACGAAACAGCTTTCGGGTAGAGACGTTTCCCTAACAGACCAAGCCTCTCTTGACCTGGAGAGACCTCTAACTAATCTCCCACAATTCATACTTCGGCAGCTTGAAACCGCCGAAGTGCCACTAGGAGACTGCTAGATTTTACGTTCGCCCCCGAATGAACGACACATTCACTGGGCTGACTCACCACTCCGACCCTGTAGATGTCCTGCAAAGTGATGAAGGGGAGTCGCTATTAATTCAGTTTTTACCTCAAACAAAAAAAAGGAAAATTAAATCCTTAACCCAGGAATTAAACCAACAGGAAAGGGTCGAATATGCTGAAGAGAGAAAAGCAAAATATACAACGGAATAATAAAAAAGGAATGAGGCTGCAGAAAATGAGTGAAAAGAGACCAATATGCGACCGTAACAAACCGTAACGGGTTACTTGATTACACCGTATAAATTTAATAAAACAAAGAGAAAAAAAATTGAAAATTTTTAATATTAAAAATGTGAAAATTTTAAAAAAAATATGAGTTTAAATGAAACGAAATAAAAAAAATAAATGAAACAATAAAATAAGATTCATTAAATAATATAAACACCAAAAAAATTAAATTAAATCAAAAAAATTGAACCTTTACGCCACGCCCGGGCTCTTGCGGCGTGGTCGTGCCGATAACCCGTCAACGTTGCGGCCCAATCGCCTGTTAGTGTTTTATGTATAACTACAGGGCCCAACTGTTATGTACAGAGTATATTCTGAATACACGGAAGATGAAATGAGCTATTAAAAGGTTTAAGTACTTTAAGTCAACTGGTCCGGATGGGATTGTACCAGCAGAAATTCAGAAGAACGTGGAGGACTTGCCCCCCTAGCTAGAGGGGATTTTTAAAGAGTGTCTGAAGCTAGGGTACATCCCAAAGAAATTACAAGCTTTGGTTCGGGAAATTGAGAAGTCAATTGAGTTTTAGGAATTCTCATTGGTGGCGTTTCTCGATATCGAGGACGCTTTTACAACGTGAAGGTGGTAGCAGTTAAGGAGGGGTTTTTGCCATTTGAGATTGAAGACCCAGTATCCAGTAATCACTTGCTAGGAAGCAGAAGAGTTATAGCGGAGATGGGTGAACTCTCTGCAGAAGACGGGTTGCTCGGAGAACAACGCAGGAAGGTGTCCTCTCTCCCCTTCTTTATAATGTACTATCAATGGACTACTATTGGAACTAGAGGGGAAGGAGTAGGTATGGCTGCTTATGCCAATGACGTAGCGATGGTTGTCTCAGGAAATCATTAAGGGATGTGATGCAGCATCAACCAATGCGGGTTAGACCAGCAGATGCAGATCAACCCATCTAAAACAGAGATGATCCTTTTCACTATAGGAGGTATAAAACTCCGGCAGTGGTTCCATCAAGTTTGAATGGTACCATGCTGGCCTTTAATGATAAGACGGGATTCCAAAGGATTCTTCTGGACAGTAAGCTCAGTTGGAAATCAAATATGATTGAAAGAGTAAAGAAGACCACTGTGGCATTCTACTCTTGTAAAAATGTCATCGGAAGGAAATGGTAGGAATGATAGGAAAAGTTCCAGGGGGCAACCTGTTTGCTCATTAGTGGAGCACTGAAAACGACACCCACTAGTGCATTAGAAGGCATGCTGTACCTTTTTCCGTTGGATATTATCGGTAAGCAAATAACGGTCAATACGGCCACCCGGCTATCAGAGGTTTCGAGATAGAAGTTGTACCGGATGGCTACAGCCGACCCTCAGATTTCAACTAGCCATGCAGCGGCCTCACACACGGTGATTTGGCCGACTAATACTCAGGGTATTAGGTCGTAGAGATTTGGAGGCTGACATGACTCTGGCCTACACCGTGTTTATATAGATAATAAAAAAAATAAAGCGCAGATTAAAAAAAATAAAAAAACCTGGAGTTTCCGCCGAAATTTGTCGGACGAGTCTGCTGACAAGAACCCCCCCCCCCCCCTCCGCCTCCCGAATGACCCATTAACCCCGAAAAGCCGATGCCCAGCTGCAACGAAACAGCTTTCGGGTAGAGACGTTTCCCTAACAGACCAAGCCTCTCTTGACCTGGAGAGACCTCTAACTAATCTCCCACAATTCATACTTCGGCAGCCTGAAACCGCCGAAGTGCCACTAGGAGACTGCTAGATTTTACGTTCGCCCCCGAATGAACGACACATTCACTGGGCTGACTCACCACTCCGACCCTGTAGATGTCCTGCAAAGTGATGAAGGGGAGTCGCTATTAATTCAGTTTTTACCTCAAACAAAAAAAAGGAAAATTAAATCCTTAACCCGGGAATTAAACCAACAGGAAAGGGTCGAATATGCTGAAGAGAGAAAAGCAAAATATACAACGGAATAATAAAAAAGGAATGAGGCTGCAGAAAATGAGTGAAAAGAGACCAATATGCGACCGTAACAAACCGTAACGGGTTACTTGATTACACCGTATAAATTTAATAAAACAAAGAGAAAAAAAATTGAAAATTTTAAATATTAAAAATGTGAAAATTTTAAAAAAAATATGAGTTTAAATGAAACGAAATAAAAAAAATAAATGAAACAATAAAATAAGATTCATTAAATAATATAAACACCAAAAAAATTAAATTAAATCAAAAAAATTGAACCTTTACGCCACGCCCGGGCTCTTGCGGCGTGGTCGTGCCGATAACCCGTCAACGTTGCGGCCCAATCGCCTGTTAGTGTTTTTGGCCTCGAATGGCCGCCAAAATAAATTGGACTTTGTCCCGCAAAAGACCGCATACAACAAATGTTGGGAGTAGACAATATATTGGGCGTTGTCTCGCCTTACTGATAAAAATTTACTCCGAGAGAAAGAGAGAGAAAGAGAGAGAGAGAAACAGAGAGAGAGAGAGAGAGAGAGAGAGAGAGAGAGAGAGAGAGAGAGAAAGAAAGAGAGAGAGAAACAGAGAGAGAGAGAGAGAGAGAGACGACTCTCCAACTGGTACCAGGGAGAGAATGTGTAAGTAGGAATATGTCTGTTAAGCCATAGGGAAGCAGTTGCCTTGGTAAATGCTAGGTGGTTCTAGGGACCGGCTGGTAGGGTAGCGAAGCAAGTATGGCCTGAGATGAACTTGAAGAGCTTCAAGATCGGAATCACACTAAGAAAGCGTGATTTAGGTAGAATTGTAAGGGTGCTTATCGGACACAAATGACTTTTTCAGAATCCGCAAGGACGAGGAGGAAGAGACTCTTAGTCACTTCCTATGGTCATGCCATGTGCTAGCTGGCGGAAAACATGATCACATGGGCAGATACATTATGGACTGCCTCTCTGCTAACGAAAGCTGCAATGTGCGAGATCTTTTACGCTATATGTGAATAGCACTAAATGATTTAACAGGAGGTTAGTAATGTTGGATCCTATGGTATCAGAATTCGCCAAAATTGGCCAAAGTCTGCGATAGGAACCACTGAAACCTAACCCAACCTTGGACAAACACTAAGTCGAAAGGCAAAAATTGTGATGGCACAACATCACCCCCCTGATTGTAAAACTTAGCATCACTGGGACTTGTGACATTAAAAAATATTTTATGATGGAAAATGGCTTTTTGCAAAGTGTTTATGGATGTTTGAAGCGAAAGAATTTTATTTATGCTTCAACTTAGTCTGTCGGTTGCCAAAGTTTTAAATATTTCATTAATTTTTTCAATACTACAATGAAACTACATAATTCTATTTGCTTTTCTTTTCTGTCATGATGATGTTTTTATCCTCATGCCATAAACGTCCCGTTGGCAAGAAGTTTTGCTTTAGGTTCAAGAAAATTGGTTCGTAAAACAGCAGCGTTGTAACGAGTTGACAACGGTAAACGCGAACGTTAAAGTCTACAAAGTATTGTAGACTGTATTTGTGTTTTATAACAGTGAAGATGTTAAAAAATGTATAATCATTGAATATTAAGGTTGTAAACCGAGAATAGGTATCAAATTTAAAACTGAATTAAACTGAAAATAAAAAAACATTGTACATCACCTAGACCCTAGTACAGCACAACTAAATCTTCGAACTATTTGCAAAAAAAAACGGAGTCCCTCAATCTACGTCAATGTTTTCTTATTCTTTCGCTATTTTTCATCGTGTAGATTTGAAATTAGATATGCTACCTTCACAAAATATTCCCAATTATTATGCCGTATACCATTTGCATATAATTCCACGCAAATATATATTTAACAACAAAAACCTACATACCTTTCGAAATTTCTCAAAATATCCCACAGAAATCTTGTAATCAAAGTTCAAAGTAACATATAACAGAAAAGAAAATTCATTAAAATTCAGTATCCTAAAGCAAAATTAGTACAATAAATTGGTTCATTATGACATAAAAATTCAACACCAAATAACAAAAAATGGTGCTGCAAGCGATCCAATTGACATTTTCAAAAAAAAATAAAAAATCCAATTACCAATTACCCTGTTCTGTGATACTAGGTATATCTAGGTATGCGACTTACCTCGAGCTGCTATGTAATTAATTAGCCTACGTAGGAAACAGGTAAAACATTCATAATACCATAATTCCTTATAAATATAATACATTATATTATAACGAAAATTACACGAATGAGATCCTTGTTCAGGCAACACCAAACAAAAAAAAACATTAATATTATTGTATTGTATGTCCTTACTATACACATATACTTGAGAATTTATCTCGATGTACGAACGAGTACATAAGGTGTGATAGGTACGTTGAATTCAAACATATAACAATATATCCATCTAATTTTTATATCCAATTTTTGTTGTACTCTCTTCCTTGTATATATTCAAAAAAACACGAAAAAGGATCATCCTTTATTATTATTATTACTATTATTATGATGTCTATTATCCTTATTATTAATAATCATGTCACATGACTTCTTTTTTATAATATACAGATGTATAATAATATTGTGTGCTCTTGGTGTTTGCTTTTCCTTTAGATTTATAGCGGGTGGACGACAACAGGAATCAAAAGCAACCAAAAAAAAGGAAGAAAAGCCACACCACAAAAAGACTTGTATTCTTTTGTATAAAGAGATATGTCAGAATGTTTGTCTATTGTGTTATGTTTGGGTGTGTGTGTATATTATTAGGGTTATTTATTATTAGTTGTTTTCTTTGCTAGAGTTTCTTGTTTTCCAAAGCCTTCACACCCTCCCCTAAACATGTGCACACAAAGAAATCAAGAATCTAATTTTTCATTTGAAAATAATTGTAATGTTAAAAATTTTTCTTTGGTACACACATTCGTTCCTAATTCCTTCTTCTTGTTGTTGTTTAGAAAAATTGATCTTCCTTTCAGTGAATTGTTTACTAAAGTTCTTGTTTCTTCCATTCTTGTATACTCAGCGGGTACGGTGAAAGCGATTGTGACAATGTTGTTCATTCTAAGTAAATAGAAAAATCATACACACACACATATAAAACAAAGAAAAAATGTTGTTATAACTTATACTATACGAAGTGATACAATTTTATTTGATGATAGCTCTTTCGAGATAAGTAAAATCATTTTTAGTTGTTATTATTGTATAAGACTAAAGTGTTAGGATAAGTATAAGGATAAATGATTACAACAACACTATATGTGAGGAATATAAATGAAGATGAGTTTAATTATATAAATATAATAAATAATGTTGATTGTTTAAACTGTGAAAAATACATTTAGATAATTTTTTTTAAAATACATATTTCATATTTTTAATATTTATTTTGAAACGATACACACAACCACAGACGTTCAAAGCCCGTATAATAAAGGAATCTTATATTATATAACAAGTAATAAAAGCTGCAAAATTACAGTACGAGTTTGAAAGTTGCAGGCTTGTTTTTTGCACCATAAGACCACGGTTTCACCGAATAATTAATTCTCCGTATAAATAATTATTCCAAATAATGTACAACAATAACTTGTACATACGAAAATGGCACAACAATAACTTTAAAATAATTTAAGACCTCTAAAAAATAACGAATTTTTTTTAGAGTAAATGATTAAAAATCGTATTGATTTCGTAACACGAAATGCTATTAAGCAAGAAATTTCACATTGGCCATTTAATAATAACAAGTATTATATTTTTAAATGGGTGTCCACAGAACTTGATTTTTGAACTAGGTTTGGTTTATTTTTGAACTAACCCGCATGTTTTTAAGGTAGTATGGACTATGGGTCGTTGGATCTATCGTTAGATTTAAAAAAATATAAGTATTGGTCAACTTTCCTGACTCGAACACATTGAAACGTGCAGAAAGATGAGTATATAAAATGATTTCGAATTAAATTGTTAAGAAGGGATGACCAAACGGAAACAACAAGTGACAGTTGAACAATGTTTTCGATCGTTGGAATTATAAAATTATTAGTAGTGGTCATTTTGCTAAATCCGAATACGATAACGATTTATTGCAAAAATTCGTAAACAAAATTATTTTTCCGCATGAAAAAAGTTAGTTCTTCATGTAATAGAATATTCCTACCTTCCTATTTTCCCATCTTCCTAACTCCATCTATCTATCTTCCAATCTACCCATTTTTTTTTACCATCTTCCCATCCTCCTATCTTCATATCCTCCTATACTTCTATCCTAATATCCTCCTGTCTTTCTATCTTCCTATCTTTCTAAACTCTACATCATCATTCCTGACAAGCATGGTCGATATTTAAACTAACTGGAATCGACGGTTATTTTCAACGCTGAACGAGGTGAAATCCAGTCAACCGTGTGCTGCAAGGACATCAACAAATAGAGGTCATTAACGAAGACAAACCAAAAACAGTAAGAAATTTTAGTCTCTTTGTTATAATTTTCATTTTAATAATTTAAATTGCATCTATCTAATATTTTATTTTTTTTCTCAATTAAATTATTTATCTAAAATGATTATTTATATTTTTTCATTTAATTGTATTAAATTATATACTATTAAAACATTTATTAATTAATTTAAATCAAAATTCAAATTAATTAATTTACTGGTCATTTTTGATAACCGCTTCTTGTGAATTATTTCATTAACATTAATTTAATTTATTTATATTTTAATTGTCTGTTAAACTATTAATTTTTCATATTTATTCGTCAATTTTTAAAATTTCACCTTGATCTTATTATTTGATTCAAAATTCGAACATTATTTTTTACTCGTCAGCCAGTTTGGTTCGCACAAGCTCAGTTTAATATTTTTAATATAACGTCCGATTCAACAAAATTTTCGCATGTTATTACTGCACTACCAACAGAGATTTGTGAACCAATAATGCCGTTAATAGTAAATCCTCTGAAAACTGAAAAATATGCTTAGCTAAAGGAAGCACTTTTAGCCCACCTCGATAGTGATACACTCTATATCATATCTTGTTATGCATCCGGAAGTGCTGTAGGAATAGTTGGAAACCTTTGGGATATTTCTCATCCAAACTCTCACAAACAGAAGTAAAAAATTCTGCCTTTGACAGAGGCTACTTGCCATTTACTTAGCCATAAAACATTTTCACTCATAAACTTCTAATTAAAGCATTGGTCTCCCTAAGCGAGAAAAGTCCAACAGTCTCCCTAAGCGAGAAAAGTCCAAGGCAGGAAAAACGTGGTCGCTGACACATTGTCACGGACTAACGATCACATCTCAGCAATAGACAATGTCAATTTTGATCTGAAATAACTAGCGCAGAAACAACAGTCTGACGATGAATTACAGTAATTATTGCAAATTTCATCACGTCCCGCGAATTCCAAATATAGGTTAGAACTCACAGTCCTCCCTGATTTAAAAATTGTGAGACATGAATCGACCATTCGTCCCTGCATCTTATAGACGTATAGTGTTGGATGCCCTTCACGGTTTATCTCATCCTAGTATGCGAGCATTACGAAAATTAATTTACAGTAGATATTGTTGGAAGAATATGAACAACGCCATTACACATTGGGTTAAATCTTGTATTGGTTGCCAGAAAAGCAAAGTTCAACGACACAGGAAGTCTGAACAAGGACATTTTAAATTGTCTTCTACTAGATTTGAACATATACATATGGATATCGTGGGACCATTACCACCATCCGAAGATTATGTGTATATTCTCACAATTATCGATCGCTTTACTCGTTGGCCTGAGGCGCACCCCATTCAAGATAGTACCGCGTCCACAATTGCCAAGTCATTTATCGAGCAATATGTTTCCAGATTTGGGATACCACTTTAACTCATAACAGATCGAGGCAGTCCGCTTACTTGGTGCACATAGAATTCGTACCACAGCCTACCATCCGCAGGCAAATGGTATGGTCGAGAGACTCCATCGCCAACTTAAAGCCTCACTCAAAGCTCGAGGAAACACGATTAAGTGGAGCACAGAACTGTCCATTGTATTGCTGGGAATTCGAGCAACAATAAAGGATGAATTAAAATGCCCTCCAGCAGAACTAGTCTAAGGACAAGCCCTTAGACTACCAGGTGAATTTTTGAAGAGTAGCTCGAAGGCTAGTTTCGATTCACGCGATGCGTGATATCATTCCAGTGGACACTCGAAATTCAAATAAACTGCCTATATTTGTTCCCAAGTGTTTAGAAAATTGCGATTATGTATTTGTTCGCATTGATAAAGTACGAACAGGCCTAACACCTCCATACGAAGGACCTTACAAAGTCATTCGTCGTTTTCGAAAGCATTACATTCTTGAAATTAACGGCAAGAGCATCATAGTATGTTAGTATCGATAGACTAAAGCCGGCCTATGGTGTCCTAGCTGAGTCTAGCTTAGTGTTAAACAGAACGACTCCTAAAAAAAACCGTCCAATTTCAAAATTTTTCATACAGAAAAAATTTTTCATACCGAAAATAATCCCCTTCCTACCTTTATTTGCTCTAAATTTAAAATTTGCTTACCCGGTATTCTCCTAAATTATTCACAATGCACGTGAATGAAATATCACGACCTTGAGTTATTGTTAAATTGTCTAATGGTGCTAAAAATTCTGGTTCAACTTCTACATCTTGTCCATAACCTGAAAGTAATAATAAATTATAAATGTTAACCTAATGTGTAATGTCGTACCTCCAACTTACCATTCACTAATATAACCGCCAGCGATATGTGGATCAATATTTTTAGAAAGAATTTTTTAAAGAATAATATGTGAGTCATTTCATTCATATTTATAGACTCTGTAAATATATACACCCTGTATGCGTCCTAATAGAATGTCTGTGGATTGATCCTCTTCTAAACAGCTGAAAAACAAAAAAAAAACATTGTTTAGTAAAACATTAAGACAGGCGCGTTAGTTAAAATAATGCAGAGAAGACAGCAAAAATCTCTGTTTGAAAGTTCTCCGCAGCTCTTTTAAAAATTACTGGTTTTTATGTTTTGAAATTTTGAAAATTTTTGAAAAAAATATCGAGTGGCTTTTGGAATAATAGAAGTATAGACGAAAAGATAAATAGAAGATGTACCAGGGAATCGACATCAATACCTATCATTTGTTCAAGATTTTTTCGGCTTTTCGGACAAAATACTACAAATATTATTACTAATGACGGACTACACTCCATTGATTTTCACGTTGACCAGATGTGTTTGTGTATTTCTCTTGTTTTCGCCCAAAAATATTTTTGAATTATTTTTCAGTAATTGGAGACAATGAACACACGTCAGTATAATTTTGACGCAGGTTGAAGTCGTAATTAATTAACAATGAACAGTGACCAAGAGCACAGTTTTCAAGGGGTTTACAAAGAAAGCAATACGAATGTTTGGCGAAATTTGAACTACGCGTCTTATTATAAATATGCGCTCGTGCTCGAATATTATGTGTGGTTCCAAAAAATTTTGTTCTTTTATGTATTTGAACTTTGTCCGTAATATGTCCTCCTCCGGGTACCATTATTTTTCATAAATAAATTGTTGCAATCCTCAAAGTAGCCGCGGATGGGAATAAACTTATCACACAGGTCACTTTATATGTGTTGGACTATAGACACCAAGGTAAGTTATAATTATTTCTTTAAGTTTTTTGCCCATAGAGGCTTTTCTGAAAATCTAAAGATTGATAAATTTGCTATTTACGACTACTGTAGGCCTAAATTAGATTTTGTCGTAATGATTCCAAGTCATAAATGAGTATTGTCAAAAGTACTTTGCCATAAACAAACAAGAATGACCAACTTAAAACCAAAAATTGTGCAAATAGTTGTTTCTTGAACGTTGATGATTACGCATTGAGCAAAACAACAATTGATTCTACTTCAAAAAAAATATACATTCTGCAATATAATGTACGCGGTATGAATAATATGAATACGTTTGATGATGTTATTTTATTTAGTGAAAATCTAAACGAAAACATTGATATCTTGGTACTTGGTGAAACTTGGGTTCATAGTCACAACGCCATTTCATTCCAACTAAATAATTTTTGGAGTGTTTTCTCTTGTCGGGATGATAGAATAGGTGGTGGTTTAGCTATATTTGTTAAAAATGATCTGAATTTTAATATTGTTATGTGCGATGATAATCAGTTTCCCTTTCATTTTATATGTACTGAGCTTACTGATTACACATCGACCAAATTAGTAGCTGTTTATAGACCACCAAATTCAAATGTTAACTTATTTTTAGAATTTTTGGATGGTTTTAATATGGGCAAAACTGATACTATTATTATTGGAGACATAAATATACCTGTAAATAAAAAATCAGATTTAGTTTATGACTATAAAAATATTCTGATGAGCTCAGGAATGATTGTTACTAACACGTTTGCTACGAGATCAATTAGTAACAATATTCTTGATCATGTTGTATCTAGTTTTGTTAATATTAGCACAGTTCAAAATTCCACCATTTTCTCTAATATTAGTGATCCTAATTTTGTCTTTACGTCGGTTAATTTCAAAGGGAAATTCTTCCGACGAAAACTGCAAAAACGAGTTATTAACTTTGATAAAGTTGATTCATGTTTTGTTGATTTTCTCGAAAGCACGCATTTTGATACTAATGATCCTGATACAACTTTTAAACTGATTATTGAGAAATATAATCAGTTAGTTGATAAATTTACAGTAATTAAAAGTGTTGTTGCTAAATTGAAGAGCAACTCTTGTCCCTGGATGATTTATAATTTGTGGAAACTCATTGGGAAACGCAACAGATTATTAAAGAAACACAAATTAGACTCCAATAACATGGTAATTCGTGAACAATTGTGTAATTTAAATAAAAAGATATCATCCGAGAAATATTATGCGAAGAAACAGTTTTATGAAATTATGTTTAGTAATGTGAACCAAACACACTTATGGAAAAATATCAACCAGTTTTTAAATAGAAATAATTATAACTCCGATATTCAAACTATTGTCATTAAAGATGATAAATATAGTAATATATCTAATATAGTTGATATATTTAATGATTACTTTGTACGTATAGGTAATTCGCTGGGAGAAGCAATTGGAAGTGATAGAGATATTAATAAATTTAACACATTGCGTTCGAATCCTGACTCTATAATTCTCTCGCCCACTACTCCTGCGGAGATTTGTAATATTATTTGTTTTCTAGATAATGGTAAAGGTAGTGGACCAGATAATATTCGTAATCAGGTTCTGAAGCGCAATGTAGCCTTTTTCTCTGAAATTATTGCGAAGTTAATAAATACAATTTTTCAAACCGGTGAATATCCTAATCAATTAAAAATTGCCAAAGTTGTCCCAGTTTTCAAAAGTGGTGAGAAAAATCTAATTTCTAACTATAGACCTATTTGTACTCTATCTGTATTCGATAAAATTATTGAAAAAGTTATAAATTCGCGATTCAGGAGTTTCTTAAATGAATCGAACTTTTTCTACGCATATCAGTATGGGTTTAGAGAAGGTGCAGGCACTGATGTGGCTCTTCTTGAAATGACAAACATGATTTACAATGCTTTGGATCGAAAGGAGTATGCTGCTGCCCTCTTTCTAGATCTAAAAAAAGCTTTTGATACTATTGATCACAAGCTGCTTCTCAATAAACTATACGGTTAAGGATTTCGTGGTGTAGCCTATAAATTGGTTAATAATTACTTAACTAATCGTCAGCAATATGTTATGATGTGTTATGAATGGAATTAGTAGTAATATTTCAACTGTGAAATGTGGGGTTCCTCAAGGCAGTGTGTTGGGACCAACGTTCCCGCTAAGCTGGGCACACGGGCGGCCGCCCAGATTTAAATTATATTTTGCCCATCATAATTATTAGTCCGCTCATCTGCAATATTGCTAACATTTTTTTCGTGTTAGTTACAAAATTTAAAAATTTGTAAACCCACGCAGTTTAATTTTTTTTACATATTTGACGTGATTTTTTTTTTAACAATTTAAAAAAAATTTACTCCATTTACTGTAATGACAAAACAAAAATTAGATGAAAGCTCAAGCTCCACATAAATACTATTAAGGACGAAGCTGTAACTACTATTGCTTGAAAATCTCTGAAAATGGACAAGCATATAAATAACATATGACCTGTTAAAAAAATACCCAGTCGCAAGTTCTCTACTTGTCACCACCAGGAATTGAACCCGGAACCCCCGAATAACAGACCCCCGAATAAACAAAACGGCTTCAAAATTTAAAGTAGAATATTTAACCATTCAACTTTAAATTTTGAAGCCGTCTTGAACTTGTTAAAAACAAAGTTCTGTCGTTATCAATTAAACAAAAAGATATATTATATGAAATTTCTAGTTATCAAATTGAAACAAGTGATGTACTTTGTAAAATATGTATTGAAGCAAAAGCTGACAGTGATTTTTATAAAAGGGAAAAATCGGAAATTATATTACAATGCGTGGATTCCACAGTGAAACAAATTTTTCCAGTAAAAAATACTGGGAAACCGATAGAAAGAGTATATTTAAATTACGTTAGAGCCACAAAGACAGCAACTTTTGTTTATTTTTAAAGCATAATTTATAGTCAAAATAGTGACAGATTGGGGGCAACATAATTAAAATATTTGAAAATAAACGAGTTTAACAAAATAGAAAATTTTCAAAAATTTGAACGTAGTGGCACAAAAAAATAATACCACTTTTCATTTTTCTCTTGACATTTTACAGTAATATTTTTTCAACCATAAAATTGGCGTAGTGTGCGAAAAATATTTTTCATCACATACTATTTTTTGAAGTTGTGTTAAAAATGTTGCCATAAAAAGTATTGAGTTTAATACTTTTTATGGCAACTTTATCCTGATTTATACGTGGATTCCACAGTGAAACAAATTTTTTTCAGTAAAATATACTGGGAAATCGAAAGAGTATTTTATTAATAGTATATTTAAATTGCGTTAGAGCGAAAAGGACAGCAACTTTTGTTTGTTTTTTATAGCAAAATTTATAGTCTAAATAGTGACAGATTGGGTGCAACATAACTAAAAAAATTGAAAATAAACCCATTTAACGAAACTTAAATTTTCAAAAATTTATGTTACCCTACCCCCTTTTTGGACGTGTTGTATCTAGCGGCACAAAAACTAATAGCGAGTTCCATTTTTTCTCGACATTTCACTATAATACTTTTCCAACCAAAAAATTGTCGTAGTGTGCGAAAAATATTCCTCATCGCGTACTATTGTTTGAAGGTGTATCGAAAATGTTACCATAAAAAGTATTGAGTTTCATACTTTTTATGGCAACATTTTCCCAACTTATTCTATTATTTGCCAGTAAATTTTACTGAACAATTTTTTTGTTTCTCTCTAACAAGTAAAGGATTTATATTTTTATCTCGTGTAAATTTTACTGAAAAAAATTGTTTCACTGTGAAATTCACGCATTAAAGTTTTTTTTAAATTTATTTTTTAATAAAATTTTATGTAAAAATTATTGTATTGTAATTTTGTTTTGCTCGAAATTTGCTAAATTTAAAATATATGCCCACAATGCAGTTATGTCGCGCATGATTTTGAATAATTAGAGGGAACGTTGGTTGGGACCATTACTGTTCCTGATATTAATCAATGACATCTCGAATTTGCCCTTGATTGGCAAAATTTTTGCAGGCGATACTGCAATATTTTATGAAACAAAAGTCCCTTCTACAATACAGAATAGCATGAAGCATGATATGAACATCTTACTGGAATACTTCAAATCGAACGTGACCTCATTGAATTTAAATAAAACAAAGTTTATGATCTTTCATTCACCACAAAAAAGTCCAATTGATTTGCCATATCTTAAAATAAATAACGTTGTAGTTGATAGAGTTGAATATTTCAAGTACTTAGGAGTGACTTTTGATACGCACATGTTTTGGGTTGAACACATTAAATCCGTTTGTAGTAAAATGGCTCCGTTAGTAGGATTGGTAAGGAAATTCTCGTATTTTGTGCCTAGTTATGTATTGAGTCTGATGTACTTTGCATTTATTCATCCCAGATTCTTTTTGGAATTACTGTTTACGGTGCAGATTAAAACCTCTTCAAATCATGCAAAACAAAAGTGTGAAAGCGTTCTTGAAGCTCCCTTTTCGATATTCATCATTGTATTTATATGAAATTGAATCCAAAGAAATTTTGCCGTTGGGTGCGTTGTATGATTACCAAGTTTCATTGTATATGTACAGGACATTAAATGTCTCTTCTACCTTATCTAATTTAGAATTTAGTAATAGTAATCATAAATATGGAACCAGATTTGCTAATAACATATCATGCGGATCTATTACAAACGAATTTGGACGCAGATCAATCCGATCCCTTTGTATCATTTACAACAGATTGCTTGAGTCATTGAAAACCGTAATGAATATTCATCAATTCAAGAAACAATTAAAGATCTATTTATTTATTTATTTATTTATTTATTTATTTATTTTTATACAATTTACAAATTTGTAAAACCGCACACCACATTTTGAGCATCAAAGCTCATTCATAACGAGGGAGCAGTTCATAGTTTTCTCCAAAAGTTTGTTCGATGTAACTCATTGCTCCATTCACTGTCGTCTTCAAAAGTTTGCAGTTGCTCTGAATTGCACCATTCATAATAGTCATTGTGTGATAACCAGCCAAGCAGCAAATACGTCGAATTTGTACCAATAGTTATGAGGCCAAGCGCAATATAACCTTTCTTCAAATTCACGAAGCAACAACATTTTTCAAGTATACATAGATTTCCGTGTCGTTTCAGGAAGCTGCTTCAAAATATATCCTACAATCCACACCGGTTGGGGTACTTCAACGTTCTACTGGGGGGCAGTGCTTCACTCCAGAAACAAAAAGACAATTTCCAATAATTCGGAATGATTTCGGATAAAACTGCTAAAAGGCCTGTACAAAATAATTTTTTCCATTTTGGGTAGTGAAATAAAAACTAATAAAAAATATATTATGAGGAAAAACAAACGACTGGCTGACGTGAAAGTCAAAGCTACACCCCTACTATAGAGAATTGGTAAATAATTACATTTTTTAAATTGTATAAACTTGAAATGCTATATCTGACACATGTATGAGAAATATGTTTATTATATTGTTAATTTCCCTTTAAAGGACAGTAAATCCATTGGGGAATTAACATTATAATTTTGTTGTAATATTATTTTATTGTAAATAAAGTTCTTGTTAAAAAAAAAAAAACTTCAACTGGTCGTTTCTCAAGGCTTTTCTTCGATTCAAATACATCAAAAAATTGGTTAGGAGCTTTGAGCAGTTTTCTTGGCAGGCTCACCGGTTGCTGTATAATAACAGATCCTCCTAAATATAAGAGCCGTATAAGAGCCAATCAGTGTATTTTAATATTTTTTAGGAGATTTTTTTGTATATAAAACATAAATGCTTCGTTTGAATTTTCAATTTGAATGGTTAGTTCAATATTCAGGAAAAGCATATTTTAAAATTGAGTAAGGTAAAAACATTTAAACTACTCTAACAAATTTTTTTTTTAAAACCCGAAATTGGTTTATATGTGTATGTGTAAAGAAAATAAGAAATTAGTATAGAGTGTTCCATCAATAATGTCAGCATTATTTTTCCAAAACGTCAAAATATGAGGGTTAATGCGTTTTGGATTCTATAATATTTCAACATTGTTGATGAACAAACTTCGAAAACTGTTTCTTCGTTACATGTTAAAATTTGATTTTTCATCACAACAAATTCGCAAGCTAGAACTAAATATTGTTTCCTCCTGTAGTATAAACAAAACAGAGCTTCATAAAATAAAAACAATATTATATACAACTTTTTGCAATTACTAGAGCAATCAAAAGATGTCGTTAAGTATAAATTTAGAAAAGAATGGCGCCAAACAGAAATGAATTTTTTTAAAACTCAAATGTTTGTTAAGAAATTTAACAATTTATTATGTAGACTGCCTGTGGCACTATTCTGGTAATTCCCTGGGAATAGGGAATTGGGGAAAGATTTTATATGTAATTTCTATTTTAAAATTTTTTTTCTGGCATACTGAGGTAAAATTATAGTGGTAATTTTTTTGAAAACAAAATAAAATTGGGAATAATTTTCCCTGCCAATTTAGATATGGAAAAATTATTCCCAATTTATAAATATTTGCATCAAACTTTTCTTCTTAGTAGGCCGGAAAAAAAATATTTGAACTGAAATTACATATAAAATCTTTCCCCAATTCCCTATTCCCAGGGAATTACCAGAATAGTGCCACAAGGGAAAAAATTTGGAAAAATTATGATGTTAAATATTTTGCGACGAAAAGTTTTATTTACGCCAACCGTATTATAAATAAAAATTATAATTGTTTTGAGTTTTATTAATTATGTTAAATTATTATATTAAAGATTTCGCGTTTAACTTAGTTGTTTAATTATTTTGTTCTTGTCTGAAATTTAAAGTAAATTTGTTATAGAGACATTTGTAAACGGATTTTGAAATTACAGAAAGCTCGATTTTAAAATCGCATAAAATTGTAGTTTTCTACCTTTTGTTGTTTTTTGTAATAATATTTAATTTAAAAAACCAATGTATACGATGTTGTATGCATTTCGAGTAAATAAATTTTGATGAAAAATTTTTATTATATGAATAGTAATTATTGTTTCGACATGGTTTCCGTGGTGGATAAAATCGGGTCCAGGTCGAAATTTCATATTTTAAAATGACATTTTTAAAAATGACATGTCTCAAAACTGCATATTTCAAAATGGCATAAGGTACGAAAGGACATAGGTACAAAACGGCATTTTTCTAAACGGCATTTTTTAAAAAAACATTTTACAAAATGGCATTTTTTAAAACGGCATTTTTCATAATTGCATGTTTCAAAACGACATAGGTAGAAAAAGGTGAAGGAGAATATTATATGCATACTAAATCTTCAAATAATTTCTAATTTCCATGAAGGTCCTTTCTTATAACATACCTATACTAAACCTAAACATATGAAATAAAATCTTACTAGACTAAGAAATAGTCAAGTTCCTTTTCATTTGACTTTATCCTAGAATTTAATCCAAGAATTGTTCACAAATGTTCAAAAATTTCATTCATCTAAAATTTCATCGTGGAATAACAACCGTATCTGTGTTGATCATATTCCAGAAATTAATGAAAAGATAATTCTAGACTCATAATCGATTAAAATATTTCATTCTGTCTTGTGCAGTTTTAAAAATGACGTTTTGAAAAATGCAGTTTTGTACCTATGCCGTTTTGAAATATGCAGTTTTAAAAAATGGCATTCTCAAAAATGTCGTTTTGAAATATGTCGTTTAGAAAAATGCTGTTTTGAAAAATGCTGTTTTAACCGTTATGCCATTTTGAAATATGCAGTTTTGAAAAATGCAATTTTGTACCTTATGCCGTTTCGTACCTTATGCCGTTTTGAAATATGCAGTTTTGAAAAATGCTGTTTTGTACCTTATGCCGTTTCGTACCTTATGCCGTTTCGAAACATACAGTTTTGAAAAATGCAATTTTGTACATTATGCACTTTTTAAATATGCCGTTTTGAGAAATGCAATTTTAAAATATGCAGTTATGAACGGATCTCGATAAAATCTCGTTTCAGATCAGGGTTTCTCTTTAATTTTGTTATGAATGTGATTAAGCTGTTAAATTCATCGTTCATCTCGAAAATTCTGATGCACATGGGACTAGAATATACCAAAAAAGTTAAATTTTTATAAAATTAAATTATTAAATGGATTTAAGAGATATCTGCGGCATAACCCTTTATTAACTTACTTTACTAACCTACACAATCACACTTAAAAATTTTGTAGCGTTTTTCGATGTAACCCTTGCATCAAGGCGTATACGAAGGAATCTTGTAATAAATGTGTTGTGAAGCAATGCATGCATTGAAAATATTTACGATGTAGTTGCGTCTTTAGGTGAATTTATTTGACTCTGTAGCAAAATTTTCCGCAGAAAAATTTGTTGGAGAATCAAAATCGAAGAGAGAGATCAAAAACAACCAATCAAATTAGCTTAATTGGTTATAGTTTTGTAAACAAATTTCCCCTACATTTCATTTTGTAAAACTTCTTACCCCTTCGGAATAAAAATTATTCATTCTGTAGTTAAATTTGTGAAGGCATGCACCTTAACAAAAATAAACTCCTAACTTCACTTCAAACTGCAGCAAATTTTTCTGCAGAAAATTTTGCTACAGAGTCAAATAAATTCGGCTTTAAACTAATGTAACACGTGTGTCGGGTCGGAAGGAAATTTCTATATAACAAGGGGTTAACAATTGTTTGAATTTATAATAACTCGCTAAGGAATTGTGTATATACTTTCAATATAAGCTTAAAATATTTTTCGTATATTAGAAGTTTGGTGAGCGTGACGGGTTTAATTTATAACAAAATTCGTTAATTTCTGTAAAATATTTTTTACAGCAGAATCAGACAAACATACACTAATTCAAAAAACGTGCTTCACATTTCTTTTTTCGATGGAAATAGTATCAAAATAATTTACAACACATTTTGTGTGCTTGATTTATATGTATACATAATTGTTTCAATAGCATATCAAATGGAATGCTCATTTTTATAGAAAATTAATAAATTAATAAATTAATGCTTTAGTTTAAATTTAATAATCTCGATGATGGTTGATTTTCAAATATGTGTTTGTTAAATATTTTATTGAAACTATACAATTAAAATATAGATGATTTGTTTAATTTTTTATTCATAAATTTATGTTAAATTTTTTTTCCAAAAACCATGGTTTCTTATATGCTATAAAAGATAGCAGAATTTTGACAGCGGAAAATAAGAGATTACGCTACTCGCCGAAAGTGGCAGCACTATCACTAAAAAGAATTTATTTTGTAATGTAATTATCAGCGGAAATTTTTTATTCATTATGTGTATATTCTTTCACTAAATAAAACATCTCAGCGGAATAAAATTTTAAAAGTGATCCATAAAATGCCAAATTGATTGATCTCGAAGTAAAGGAACTCGGTACGGTATATGAAATGTTGAAATTTAACACTATTCCGTCTTTCCGACATTTCTTCCACTAGAAACCAATGATTTCGGTTTTTATTCTAATAGCTTAGGCTATACTAAGACTATATGGAAAATTTGGGGAAAATTCATGGACTAGAATTTTTTGATTTTCTGCGGCCACTAGTAACCAATACTTTCGGTTGGTTTTCTAAAACCTTAGGTCATACTAAGACTATATGGAAAGTTTGGTGAAAACTCATGAACTAGAATTTTCACAAGAATTTTTTTGATTTTCTGCGGCCATATAAGTTATTTTCAGTTTTTGGCCAAAATCTCAAACACTTCCACTAGTAACCAATACTTTCGGTTGGTTTTCACATCATATTGAGACTATATGGAAAATTTGGGGAAAATTCATGGACTAGAATTTTCACTAGAATTCTTTTGGATTTTCTTCGGCAAAATAAGTTATTTTCAGTTTCTGGCCAATATCTCAAAAACTTTCACTAGTAACCAATTTTTTTGGTTGGTTTTCTATCAGCTTAGGTCATACTGAGACTATATGGAAAATTTGCTGAAAATTCATGGACTAGAATTGTCACAAGAATTTTTTGATTTTCTACGGCCATAGAAGTTATTTTCTGTTTTTGGCCAATATCTCAAAAACTTCCACAGAAAATCAATAAATTTTAGTGAAAGTTGTAGTACATAAATTTCCCACAAATCATATAGTCATTCATATAGTCTCAGTATGACCTAAGCTATTAGAAAACCAACCAAAAAAATTGGTTACTAGTGGAAGTTATTGAGATATTGGCCAAAAACTGAAAATAACTTATATGGCAGCAGAAAATCAAAAAATTCTAGTGAAAATTCTAGTCCATGAATTTTCCCCAAACTTTCCATATAGTCTCAATATGACCTAAGCTATTATAAAAACTACAGAAAGTATTAGTTACTATTGAAAGTTTTTGAGATGTTGGCCAATAACTGAAAATAACTTATATGGCCGAAGAAAATCAAAAAATTCTAGTGAAAATTCTAGTCCATGAATTTTCACCAAATTTTCCATATAGTCTTAGTATAGCCTAAGCTATTATAAAAACAACCGAAATCATTGGTTACTAGTGGAACAAATGTCGAAAAGACGGAATATTGTTAAATTTCAACATTTCATATACCGAGTTCTTTTACTCCGGAGATCAATCAATTTGCCATTTTAAGGATCACTTCTAATATTTTATTCCGCTGAGATGTTTTATTTAGTGAAAAAATATAGACATAATGAATAAAAAATTTCCGCTGGTAATTACATTACAAAATAAATTATCTTTAGTGATAGTGCTGCCACTTGCGGCGAGTAGCGTAATCTCTTATTTTCCGCTGTCAAAATTCCGCTATCCTATCTTATACAGCATGTTTCTTATAGTAACTCAATGAAAGCTTCCGCTCTATTTAAACCCTCATTTTAATATTACTGCTCTTTAAAATCATAGATGGCTCTGGTAATAAACAATCATTTGTTGAATTCGAGATCGTCGTGTACTCCATTCACAGACCACACCATCTCGGCTCACACCATTTGTAAGAGGATCCGTTAATCATCTTAAGTTAACGGAAATTTTAAAATTCGTCCGAAAAATAAACCATTTTAGTAACTAAGTGGTCGCATATGTGTTGTCTACAATGGTAAATTTTAGTAAATTTTTTTTTTATTATTTAAAATTTAATATTTCTGGATCATTTTTTAGATGTTGTAGGTTTTAATATTTTATATATAAATAAAATCTATAATCATTTAAACCATGGCTGGCTTCTAAGAAGGTTTGGCTTGGCCCAAGCCTATAATATTGTAAGGAATCATTTATGATGAAAATGCTAAGTTAGCCCAGAAATTCACCAAAGAAAAAATTCATAAAATGAGGCAACAAAAAAGTTCTATTATCCTCTCGACAACACATTAATATCGCGGTGAAAGGAAAAAGTGGTTCAACCCAGGAGATGACACAGGATGCAGCAAGCAAGTCCACCGTTACGTTAGTTAACACTTTTTAAGATCTCCATGAAAATATATTCCTCGAAGCGTCAAACGTCAAAGAAACAACACTACCATATTTCACTGAGGAGCTTACGATATGAGAATCGTATGACAGAATAGAGATAGCTGTCCAAACCTTACTAGACTGAAGGTATAATACAACAAAAAGTTATACCAAAACAACAAATCACTAGCAGATACACACAAAATGAATTATTTGAAAACATACAATGATGACCAGGCAGCCAATTTAATCAACCAGATGGTTGCTACTGGCAACAATTACGATACGGCATGGACGATCATCAAAGAAAGATAGATATTCGATATACTGATATCACAACCCACCCTTAAATATCTTCAAACTTTGAGAATTGGGATGCACGTATCATTTACGCGGTATCAAAGAATCTCGACAGTGAATCAGTGAAATTATACGGGATGTCACTAGAAGAGCTTAGAATGTTTTATGAAGTTTCTAGAAAAATGGTTCACAGTGTTGGAAGGTCTTTTTCCCGAAAAACCCAACAAGTACCACTCGTTTGACTACAAAAACTCTGCACCGATCAGGGAAATTGCCGCTAACACCATCTGTCAATTATTGATCGTTGCAAACACGCGAACTTTAGCACGATTTCATGATCATAACAATGCTTCTTACGCTTTACCTCAAATTTTAATCTCATTGTAATCGGGTGAGTAGTTTATGTCTAAGATCACTTGTGTTGTCATGACATTTTGTCTTGTATTTTATTTATACCCACTCCTATCGGTTTTGTAAACGTTTATTGATTTTTGGAGCGAGACCAATGGGTGCCCTTGTGCGTGTGTACGAGCGGGTACAATGCAGACTAATATTTATTTTTGTGTTTCTTGTTTTTGTTGTGTCGCGTCACGTTCGATCTTTGTTTTGCACCGCTGATCAACGATATGTATGTGCAAGAACGAGAGGCACATAAAGGGAAAAATATTTTTTTTTCTGTATCGTTTATTTGGTGAAAGAATTTTTTTGAGTCTTGTTTTGAAATTTGATTTTAAAAGAGGGACTGGTTTGTAATTTGGTCTAAAAACAAAGTTTTTTTTTTTTTGGAATGTGAAAAAAATAAAGTCGATTTTAGTTTTTTTGGATGATCGATAAATTTATCTGTTTGTTGAAAATAAAAGTTATAAAACTATTGTAAAATTTAATGACGAAGAAAATTAAAGCTGTGCTATTAAAAATCTTTTAAGATAAAATTGATGATTTTTTTATATATCCATTTTGAATAAAATGTTAGTAAATTAAACGGTTATGAAGGTCCTCGCCACCATACGTCTACAACATATACCAAGTTGTTGTCGTGGAATTTTTATGAACATAGACTGTACGCCCGCAGTCATAGCACATAGCATATACGTTATTTTTTTGAAATTGGTATCGGCAAGAACGCTTGAATCACGTATTAGGATTACCAGATAGAATTTTTGTGTACATAGGCTGCCAACACGAAGCCTGAAGGTTGTTTCAATATATTTTGTAAAACGAGGGACCGCAATTTCAACGACACGCAGCAATTAATCAAACGGACGCAGCATATATTTTTGGGTGGGTGCTGTAATTGCCAACAGGCACCGCTGGTGTTTCTAAGAGCATTATCAACTGGAGCGGCAACTTTTTAATTTCGGGGCTGCCATTTCTATGTACACATTAAGCAACCAGCACCGAATTTAATCATCACGTGTTACCGTATTTAACAGGTGGCCAACGGGCCATGTGTTATTTCGATTGGTATCACACCGCACCATACGGGTGGTCGACGCCTTACCAATTGTTATTGGCGGGTGGGCCGCAAAGTTATACAGTTCACGGCGGGAAGACGCCCTACGGTCCGGGTGACTGGAGTTACCTGTGGCATGACGGCAACAAGGCCGCAACCCATAAAGACGCCGCCGGAACAACCCAACCGGGTGACCTTGTGAATGATCAAAAGGTGCCATTGTTGTTATTTTTTTATATTTTTTTTTTATTTTTCTTAAATTTTTTATGTGTAAAATTATCTTTTCTGAAAAGTTTTCAACTTTTCTTCTATTACAAATTTTTGTAATCAAGCGCCATAACGGTGTTCGTGTGCGTGCATTTGGGGTTCATTGGTCTCGCTTCTCCATTTTCGGAGATTATTTTTTGGGGTTTTGATTTTGTTATATAAAATAAATTATTAAACTTTGTCGGTTCGGTATAAATGACAGGTGGACATCATGCGGTGCCGGTGTCACATTTACAGGCTGAGCTTGTCACACCCTTTCATCTCCTTGGCAGAACATCCATCGAAACATCGTGTTTCATGCTGTCGAAGTGTAAATTGTGGGAGATTTGTTGGACATCTTTCCGGGTGAAGAGAGGCTTGGTCTTTTGGGGAGACGCGTCCCTACCCTCAAATGCTGCTTCGTTGCAGCTGGGCATTGGCCTTTCGGGGTCGATCTGTCATTCGGTGGCGGGGGGGGGGGGGTCTCTTCAGCTGACTGGGTACTTGTCACTTGGGGAGATCCGGTCGTCACCGGATAGACACACCCGGTTTTTATTTCCTTATACACATATTCCTCAAGCTTCGTCCGAGAAATTTTGGCGGAACATTCGTTTTTTATTTTTATTTAGTTTGCGTTTTTATAAAATTTTCTGTGATTACAGTATATGCAAGGAACATCGCAAGCCTCAAATTCCCACGACCCAAGCATTACTCCTTGAGATCTAGCCGGCAAAACTACCGTGTAAGGTCTCTGTGAGCTTCGTTGAAACCGGCCGATTCTGACTTTAATATTCCAGCACCAATAGATGTACTCCAGGGAGCAGATTATTATGCAGGTATGATTTCACATGATATATTAACGCAATACAACAAACAACCAATTGACACTCGCACCAGGCTGTATTGGATAAAGTTGAGGAAAATATTCGAAATCGGCGAATGAAATAAAGTTATTGTAAAAACACCTGCAATTACGATATTAACCAGCCACTGATCTATATACATGGATACGACATCAATGTCAGAAACCATATAAAACAACAGCTAAAAATGGGAGCACTTTTTTGTATAGTCATATCGCTCGTTTATACTCACCTCTTGCTTTAAAAAAATATTTCCGAAAGATAGGACCGTACCGAAGATAGATTTAATTTCGAAATTTTCTGAAATTGGTTTTTTATTATTGTAGTCATGAACAAATAATAATATTCAAATGGTTTAAATTATAAATCACATTTTATTCGTTTAATTCATGTGGTACCGCTTTTGTATGCAAATTTCTTCTTGCGATTTCCCTTAATATTTCAAATGCTCTCCTGCAAATATTTCGAATAAAAAAAAAAGTTCTTGTCGTCAAAGCGTCAAACGTCAAAAACTCATAGGAACTTGTTTTCTGTTTACATTAATTTGATTTTCGAAAATTCGGAATTGAAGAAAAGACAGAAAATTTTTCTGTCTTTGTCACAAACGTAGAACTATTTTTGCACTACCATAAAGTTTTTGACATGTCGTATCCATGTAATATAGATCAGTGTAACCAGCAAAAGAGCATAGACTGAAATCGAGAAACCTTTGAAAGGGTTTTGGTAGATCGAAGATTTGCCGAAGAAGAAAACAATGAACTGTAAGTAAAATAAAAACACAATCAAACGATTACCAGATTTCAGATACATTGTACAAACACAGAAAAACAATAGCAGATAGCCACACAAGGTGATCAAAAACTATGGCAACAACAAAATTTATACAATTGGCGAAGCAGCTGATTAGAAAGAATGAATTAGCAAGTTTAAGTAACTATTAATTACCGAAAATCATATCATTACGGATTTGAAGTTCAGGAATCCGCATTTTGTGCAATATATTTTTTTAGCGACACACTGATTAAAAGAATTTCTTTACCCCTTCTTGCCAATTCCATAGAACAGTTTTTTTTAACTGAATATCTGGTATGACTTCCGGCGATTCCAATGAAGCTCTGATTCATAGTATTTTTTGACATTTGTTATTCAAATTCATTTAGACAAACTTTAAATAAGACATGTATACCCAAGTAGAAACGACTCTAAAAAAAAAATCACTTGCATCAAAATATCACAAGTGATGAACGAGTTATATTAACCCAAATTATCTCACAATTAACTAAATTAACGGTAATTATTTATATAAGCAACACGAGGCTAATTAATACGATATAACCTTGTTAATAATTATCCTGTTTTATTAAAAAACCTTTTAGAAATCAAATATTGTATTCCTTGGAATATACATTTTACGGAGGGTACATCATCGTCATCATCATTCTTGCAATAACAATAATAATTAAAGTTCGAAAATATTAGACAAAAAAAATCCCTTAAATATTAATTTAAAAGGCATAAACATTTTTTTTAGGATTACAACAGCTTCAACCTCAGTGTGTAAAATAAAAAAGGGCCCTGACCCTAATTTTATTATACAATAACCAAAAGAACACAAAAGTAAAATACCTAAATAAAAGGAAAAGCGGAAAATGTTGTAACTATGTATCGTAGTGTTGCTAGTACGGAAAACACAAAACCGACATGAAACAGACAGAAAAATTTGGTCCATGCTATATGATAAAACGAGCAAGATCCTATTATTAGAATATGCGTATACCGGCAAAAGGATATCCGTATACAACAAAACTAATAAACTTGAATTTTAACAAAAAAAAAATTGGGTGCTTTGGTTATACGGGTTGGTATATGGTAAATCTACTGGCTGTGTGTATACGCTAAATATGACTAACACTAAAATATAGTTAATTGTATCCGTTGAATGCTGGACAAATGCCGAGTTTTTGTTCTGCGGTTGTTGGGTAAAAAAACACAAACAAAAAAAAACCATCTCCTAGCCCATCGAGCATCGAATTAGTATTATACAACAACAACAACAACAAAAAATGTAATTAATTAAGTTTTAGGTGAAAAACTTTTGATGTTGTCATGTTATTTTTATGTTAAGGGAGATTTTTTCGTTCGTTCGTTATGATGACGCCTTGTCTTGTGTTAATTTTCCATTATGTATATAGGACGTAGGCACTGTATATATTCATTTTGCCGTGGGAAAGGAGATTTATTTTTGCCTCAGAATTAAATTGTATATATAGGTAAGAAGGCTGACTGCGATGATGATGATAATGATGATGATGTTGATTAAAATTATTATTATGTAACAATGAAAATTATTTTTTATGCTCGCATTTTTATAATACCTGGGCTTAGGCGATAAATTGTTTAGTTGGTTAGTGGAGGTGTCAGTGCGCACGTTTCATTGAACTTGAAGATGATATAATTAATTTACGGGATGTGAATTTTATGCGATAACATAATTATTATTTTAATATAAAAAAGATATCAGTATCAAACTGTGAACGTGCTCTTATATTTTGAATGTGTTAATCAGCTAGTGCGGGAAATTATTCTACGGGAATTTGTAACATATTGATCCAGAATTTCTTTATACCAGCGATTGCGAGAGTCGATTCGAAAAGAATTCAATTTTTTCAAAATTTAAAAATTATCACTGAGAAAAATTTTGGTTTGTAAAATTAAAAAACGAAGTTTTTAATTTCTAAAAGTTATAAATTTTTTTGAATTTAAAAAGTATTTTTTTGAAATTAAGTGAGATTTTTACAAACTAATAAATAGTTTTTTTTTTATATTAATAACATATTTTATAAAATAATTTATAAAATACTTTTTAAATTTAAAAAGTTTATTTATTTAAACGGAATAATTTATTTCAAAAGAAGAGTTCTAGAATTTTGAAACAATTTTTTTGATATTAATAACAACTTTTGAAAATGTTTATATTTATTGGTTTGCCAGAAATCCCGTTGTTTTATTTTTCAATTCGTCTATATTTTATATAATTCGCGAAATCTATATGTCCTTGTGTTATACTAAAGGTTTATATTTCTGCAGTTTGGTTTTGGTCGTTGCAACCTGATGATGTGTAGACCAACTTTTTATCAGTACGAAACCAAACTGCCAAGAAAGAACTTGAGGAAGTTCTCAATCTTCTCACTATATTTTTTTAACTGTTGTGTGTATTTTTACACAAGGACCCTGGTGGTTAAAAATTGGAGAGGGGGAGCTAATTTCTACTTTTTGTGGTAGATATATTATGTTATAAGCAGATGAATTGTGTGGCATTTGTTAAAAAATAATTATTTAAAAATTAAAATAAATCTTTTAAAACTAGCCAAAAGTTTTTTATTTTTAAAAGTCAATCTCTTAAAATTTAAGAAAACTCTTTGACAAAAGTAAGGAAAGTTTTTTTGAAAATAAAAACAATTTTTTAATTTTTATAAACAAATTTGGCGAAAAAATTTATTTTAAAAATAAAAAGATTATCCTTTTGATTTTAAAAACGAGACTTTTCGCCTAAAAGACATATGTATATTTTTTGATTTTATATGTCGACGCTGTCAATCAATACTATGACATCTCGAAATATCTTAATTTGTTTTTTATTATTTCAATCGTTACAGAATATGATAACTCATATACCAACCAAAAATCATCCGCTTACGATGTAAAATGGCAAAGTTATAACGCAAATACCTCAAACAGATTGACGTCGAAAACATCGGCGCTAAATTTAAAATTCGTGCATTTCCATAAGAGCGAACAGATAGCGCGTCGAAAATCAAAATTGACGTCAAAATATAAAAATTTATATTTTTTTGGACGATGAGTGACATTTAGTAATAAAAACAACAAAACACATTTTTTAATGAAATGAATGAGGTGATAATACATAACTAAATTTTGTTGTAATAAAGAAGTGATTTGTTTTAAATACTCAATTTTTACAATTTTCAGGATACATTTAATGAGAAAATTATCTTTTAATAAATTACCCATTGTGAATAACATCTTTGCCATTTTCATTAGCATTATTGTATTATCATAAATATGCATTTCTTCTATTTTGTTGGTGTCTTTATTTATCCATAAACAAAAAGATTTAATATATTATTAGTATTTTAAGTTTGTTTACAAATGACATAAATGTCAAAAAAACGGCGTCTATCTGTTTGACAAAAAAGATTTGATCTTTGAGCGCCGAAGTTCGGCGTTGTGCGCCGCTATTCTGTTTGAGGTAAAACAAATTTGATTGACATAGTTTACTTTGTATCTTTTTGAAATCAATTTTCACTCAATATTATGTTTTCTGGACTTGTCATAGTTTATGTACTACTAAGTTTTTTTAAATAAAATATATCCCTTTTTCAACCAATAAAAACAAAAAAATGGCTAAATTAAAGTCCACACCACACAAATGTGTGAGTAAAAAATTATAGTATGTAATGGCGTTTTTATAAAAAAATTTCGCTTGATTTGAAGTACAACCAACACAATTATGTGTATAGTTATAGTGTTTTTTTTCGGACGAAATAAGTTTGAAAGGAATGCGCAAATGTGTAAGTTGGTTCAAAACACATACAAAAATAAATGTTTGACATGGTACTTTTGCCGTACTCGCACAATTGTGTTAGTAAATCACAAAAGGGATAGTCTCTCAGTATATTCTAGTATTGGTCAATATTTTATCTATGATTTATTGTAGCTGTCATAGTTTATTTTAGTTATTTGCATAAGTATTGCAATGACAAGTGTAACTTGTAGTAGTAATGACGGGAAATTTAATTGCTTTAAAATGTAGCTGTATTTTTTAAATTATTTTTAAGTCTACTGTCATTTGAAATCAGTGTGTTTGTGGTAGAGCTTAGATATAGGTGCAAATGGCGTCAAAAAAAATAGTTAAGAAAGGTAACTATGACAATTCGTGAATTATTTTTTTGAAATTATAATAGTGAAATTATTTTTATTTCAATTGTAATTAAGTCAAAAATTAAATTTTATGTTGAATAATAAACATTTTGTTAAATTAAATCTATAACAACAATTTCATAACTGTTGTTTAGATGACATTTTAGGTGAAACCGTTAGGACTGAAAATTTTTATGAAAACGAGTTAAAAATCGATGGTATAAGAATTTTAATCTTTTAACACGATGGTTTTTATTTACAAGTATTTTTATAAATTTGTAGATTCTAAAGCTAGTGGTTCAGAACATATCCCGAGTGCAGTTCAAATTACATCAAATGAAGATTTAAATAATGAGGATGATTTGGAGGAATTTGAAGGTTGTTTATTTTATTTCGTTGTTAATGTTTAAATTTTCGTATTAAAAATAAATGTATCACAGATTTTGTAGATAGCGGGTCCGAGTACATCCCAGACGAGGTTTCTTCAGAATCCGAGGTCGAATCACCGGTATATAGTCCTTGCAAACGAAAGCATCACACCCAACAATGTGATGTAAACCATTTAGAAGCTATCGTACCTATTAGTATTGCCTCAAATGATAATCTAAAACATTTGAAGAGGAATAAAACGGAAATAACAAGAGGACCTGGGAAAAACGAAAACCACAGGTGGATAAGTGCAAGCGAAATCAAATTAAAAATGCACATAATACCGGTGCAGAATACACAAATCTACAAGGATAATTAATTCCCACAAGAAAAATGGGTCCCAGTTGGCAGAGAAATTGTCGGTTAAGCTTCCAAACGAAACTGCCTTACCAATATAGGCTTGAATTATTCCAACAATTTTGGAAAATATTTAACCTCGATATGCAAAGGGCTTATATACTACGTAATCGACAACCAAACAGACCACCAAAATTTCAAAAAAATTTGACCGAGTGGGGAACAAAAATTATTTCCTTCCAAAAACCAACAACGCTGAGGACGACAAACAAAGAGTTTATAAAACAACATTTATGAATTGTTTCGGTAAGCACGTATATAGAATATTATTAAAACATATTTTACTAAAAATGTAATTTCATTTTTATAGGAATTAATCGGCAATGGATTGCCACAATTTTCAAAAAACTGAATGTTAGTGGTGGATTAGTTTCTGATATGCGTGGAAAGCATAACCGATCTGTTTCGGAGGCTAAAATAAAATCCGTTGCATCTGTTAAGGAACATATTAATTCCTTTCCGCGTATTGAATCACACTACTTACGAAAAGATTCATGTCGAGAATATTTAGTTGGCGATTTAAGCGCTAGTTATATAGCCGAAAACGAAACGAAAACGAAACGGACCGAAACGAAAGACAAATTTGTGGTGGTTATATAGACGATTCGGTTTTTGACGTTTTACATTTTGTGTTCTGTGTGTATTGTGTATAAATACAAAAAAAACAATAAAATGGATTTTGAATTTTATTTTTTAGTGGTCGCTTTAATTAAAATAATTAAAAAAAGAAGAAAATGCCGTATGCGTCGTTGGGGGGTTCGCCCCATTAATAGAAACCGGGATAAAATTGGATTTTTTAAAGTAATTTTCCTAAATATGAAGGAAAATGATCCCGAGCAGTTTTTTAAGTACTGCAGGATGAGTGCCGAAACGTTCGATGTATTATTATCTTTAGTGAAAGATAAGCTGAAGAGAACATCAAAAAAGGCAATTATTCCAGAAATGAAGCTGGCCGTAACCTTAGTGTAATTAAAATTTTTTATTTTTGTAACACTGAATGTAAATCAAAATAACTATTTTCATTTTAGCTATCTTTCACAAGGAGATTCTGTGCAGTCTGTGGCGTGGTGTTACCACCTGGGGAAAACCACGGTTAGGCAAATTGCGCTTGATACATGCATCGCTATTTACGGTGCATTAAATATAACGTATCTCTCTCCTGTATCAACACAGGAATGGCAGAGAATTGCCGAAGAATTCAACTCAAAATGGAATTTACCAAATTGTATTGGAGCTATTGATGGCAAGCATATTGCTATACGGCTTCCACCTAACTCGGGGTCTGAATACTATAATTACAAAAATTTTTATAGTGTAGTATTGATGGCTGTATGCGACGCTAATTATAATTTTACCATGGTCGATGTTGGATTTACAGGTAGCGAAAGTGATGGTGGGATTTTCCGAAGATCAATATTCGGTCAAGCCGTAATCGGAAAAACATTAAATATTCCAGAATGGCGACCTCTTCCGAGTACAAATGTACAATTTCCACATTATATTATAGGTATGCCGCTTAAAAATGCATGCAGTTGTAAAGTTATACATATTATAATTTATTTTAATTCAATTTTAGGTGATGCAGCATTTCCTCTAATGGAAAATTTAATAAGACCATATCCTGGTAGGTTTCTCGCGAAAGATAAACTTATCTTCAACTATCGGCTCTCGCGCGCGCGACGTACCATTGAAAATGCCTTTGGAATTTTAGTAGCTAGATGGAGGATTCTGTTGACAACACTAAACGTAAGGCCTAAAAATGTTACTCATATTGTGTTAGCCACGGTTTGCTTGCATAATTTTATTAAAACTGAAGAAACTACTCGACCGTTAGCGCAATACTGCCCAATAAATTTTGCTGACACTGTATCGGCAAACGGAGATGTTTCAAATGGACAATGGAGAGAAGAGATACAACCTCTAATGTCAGTTCATCGTATGGCTCAAAACCGATCAGTAAACATGGCATATAAACTACGAGACGAATTAAAAGATTATGTCAACGGTGTTGGATCTCTTCATTGGCAAGCCAACCTATTTCAACACAATAATTAACCAACACTTTAACATTGTTGAATTAAATAAATAAAAAATATTTTTTTTATTTTGAAAATTCTTTATTTTTATTGAGAACGTAATTTGTTATGTGTAATATGGCCTCATCTTGGCCGTGTGGTGGAAATTTTTTAATGTACGACTTTATAAAGGAACAAAAGCTGTCGACAGGTTCATCATGGGGCGTCGGCTGTGGTTGCAAATCACTTTCACATTTCTTCTTAATAAGAGCTATGACTTCGGTCAAATCATCGTCCCCTTTTCTTTTTGATGCTGATTGGGAAGTATGTGTTTCAGTTGAACTTGAATTAAAAATTGATGAGTCGCAGCCATCGTATTCAATTAAATCATCAAAATTTGTTTCATCATCATAGTGCTGAGGAGTGGACGACCGACTATAGTTCCCCTTAGTTCTGTTTAATAAAAATAATTTAGAACATACTTTTAAATAATAGGAAAATAATTACATTGTATTTCGAAGATAATCCTTCAAGAACGATACGTTGTCAAATAAACACCAACTAGACGAAAACGAACTCCCAGATCCGGATGGTTGGTTGAGTTTACGCATTTCTTTTTGATATTTGTCACGGATATAAGTCCACTTTTTTTTTCACTTCGCGGGGATCTATAATAATTAAAATTTAAGAACATTTATATATAATTATTTATATGATTACTTACCGTTGACATTCATATCTTTTGCTATTATTGACCACAGGTTATCCTTATGTTTATTATTTTTATACAACTTATGCTTTTTGTCGTATATTTCTTCATATTTTCGAACGTTTTCAATTAAAATCTCCGAATCAATTTCAGGTACATCTGCCATTTTAATTTTTATGTGTTTGACGTTTGTTAAAAAAAAACAACCCCGTAAACCAAATCACAAATATAATTCACAATTTATGAACATTACAACAAATACAATCAATCATTGTGAACTTCGACCGAAAACGAAACGAAATGAAATTGAATTGAATCAATCTATCAGTTCGTTTTCGTTTCGGTTCGTCTATATAAAGCGCTAGTTATATAGCCGAAAACGAAACGAAAACGAAACGGACCGAAACGAAAGACAAATTTGTGGTGGTTATATAGACGATTCGGTTTTTGACGTTTTACATTTTGTGTTCTGTGTGTATTGTGTATAAATACAAAAAAAACAATAAAATGGATTTTGAATTTTATTTTTTAGTGGTCGCTTTAATTAAAATAATTAAAAAAAGAAGAAAATGCCGTATGCGTCGTTGGGGGGTTCGCCCCATTAATAGAAACCGGGATAAAATTGGATTTTTTAAAGTAATTTTCCTAAATATGAAGGAAAATGATCCCGAGCAGTTTTTTAAGTACTGCAGGATGAGTGCCGAAACGTTCGATGTATTATTATCTTTAGTGAAAGATAAGCTGAAGAGAACATCAAAAAAGGCAATTATTCCAGAAATGAAGCTGGCCGTAACCTTAGTGTAATTAAAATTTTTTATTTTTGTAACACTGAATGTAAATCAAAATAACTATTTTCATTTTAGCTATCTTTCACAAGGAGATTCTGTGCAGTCTGTGGCGTGGTGTTACCACCTGGGGAAAACCACGGTTAGGCAAATTGCGCTTGATACATGCATCGCTATTTACGGTGCATTAAATATAACGTATCTCTCTCCTGTATCAACACAGGAATGGCAGAGAATTGCCGAAGAATTCAACTCAAAATGGAATTTACCAAATTGTATTGGAGCTATTGATGGCAAGCATATTGCTATACGGCTTCCACCTAACTCGGGGTCTGAATACTATAATTACAAAAATTTTTATAGTGTAGTATTGATGGCTGTATGCGACGCTAATTATAATTTTACCATGGTCGATGTTGGATTTACAGGTAGCGAAAGTGATGGTGGGATTTTCCGAAGATCAATATTCGGTCAAGCCGTAATCGGAAAAACATTAAATATTCCAGAATGGCGACCTCTTCCGAGTACAAATGTACAATTTCCACATTATATTATAGGTATGCCGCTTAAAAATGCATGCAGTTGTAAAGTTATACATATTATAATTTATTTTAATTCAATTTTAGGTGATGCAGCATTTCCTCTAATGGAAAATTTAATAAGACCATATCCTGGTAGGTTTCTCGCGAAAGATAAACTTATCTTCAACTATCGGCTCTCGCGCGCGCGACGTACCATTGAAAATGCCTTTGGAATTTTAGTAGCTAGATGGAGGATTCTGTTGACAACACTAAACGTAAGGCCTAAAAATGTTACTCATATTGTGTTAGCCACGGTTTGCTTGCATAATTTTATTAAAACTGAAGAAACTACTCGACCGTTAGCGCAATACTGCCCAATAAATTTTGCTGACACTGTATCGGCAAACGGAGATGTTTCAAATGGACAATGGAGAGAAGAGATACAACCTCTAATGTCAGTTCATCGTATGGCTCAAAACCGATCAGTAAACATGGCATATAAACTACGAGACGAATTAAAAGATTATGTCAACGGTGTTGGATCTCTTCATTGGCAAGCCAACCTATTTCAACACAATAATTAACCAACACTTTAACATTGTTGAATTAAATAAATAAAAAATATTTTTTTTATTTTGAAAATTCTTTATTTTTATTGAGAACGTAATTTGTTATGTGTAATATGGCCTCATCTTGGCCGTGTGGTGGAAATTTTTTAATGTACGACTTTATAAAGGAACAAAAGCTGTCGACAGGTTCATCATGGGGCGTCGGCTGTGGTTGCAAATCACTTTCACATTTCTTCTTAATAAGAGCTATGACTTCGGTCAAATCATCGTCCCCTTTTCTTTTTGATGCTGATTGGGAAGTATGTGTTTCAGTTGAACTTGAATTAAAAATTGATGAGTCGCAGCCATCGTATTCAATTAAATCATCAAAATTTGTTTCATCATCATAGTGCTGAGGAGTGGACGACCGACTATAGTTCCCCTTAGTTCTGTTTAATAAAAATAATTTAGAACATACTTTTAAATAATAGGAAAATAATTACATTGTATTTCGAAGATAATCCTTCAAGAACGATACGTTGTCAAATAAACACCAACTAGACGAAAACGAACTCCCAGATCCGGATGGTTGGTTGAGTTTACGCATTTCTTTTTGATATTTGTCACGGATATAAGTCCACTTTTTTTTCACTTCGCGGGGATCTATAATAATTAAAATTTAAGAACATTTATATATAATTATTTATATGATTACTTACCGTTGACATTCATATCTTTTGCTATTATTGACCACAGGTTATCCTTATGTTTATTATTTTTATACAACTTATGCTTTTTGTCGTATATTTCTTCATATTTTCGAACGTTTTCAATTAAAATCTCCGAATCAATTTCAGGTACATCTGCCATTTTAATTTTTATGTGTTTGACGTTTGTTAAAAAAAAACAACCCCGTAAACCAAATCACAAATATAATTCACAATTTATGAACATTACAACAAATACAATCAATCATTGTGAACTTCGACCGAAAACGAAACGAAATGAAATTGAATTGAATCAATCTATCAGTTCGTTTTCGTTTCGGTTCGTCTATATAACTGTTCCAATACATTTTCATGCATTCAATTCATAAGTTTTGTTTCGGTCCGTTTCGTTTTCGTTTCGTTTTCGGCTATATAACTAGCGCTTAACTGTTCCAATACATTTTCATGCATTCAATTCATAAGTTTTGTTTCGGTCCGTTTCGTTTTCGTTTCGTTTTCGGCTATATAACTAGCGCTTTAAATATAAGCTTAATGTATAGACTGTGCATAGAATGGATGGCACGAGAGAAACCTGATGTCACTACTGCCTCGAAACGTCAAAATTACGATATTTTTACGAACGATTTTAATATTTCATTCTTCGTTCCTAAAAAAGATAAATGCAATGATTGCACTATCTATAACAATGCAGGGTTAAATAGAAATGAAGGGGACTATAGCCTTCATTTGAATGATGCAAAGATCTCACGACATTTAAAGGATAGCGATAAAATCGCGGCTTTAGAAAGTAGCCGAAAAATTTTGACTGTCGTTTTTGACTTTCAAAAGGTCTTAACATGTCCCAACGCCGACGTTTCAACATTTTATTATAAACGCAATTTTAATTCCTACAATTTTACTGTTTATTGCATGAATACACAGGAAGCCCAGTGCTTCGTCTGGCATGAATGTGTTGCAAAGCGAGGCCCAAATGAGGTTATCAGTTGCTTAAAAAAATTCATAGAAACTGAAATTCAAAATAACCAAAATTTAGAAGAAATTAGATTCTGGTCGGAAATTATCCACCAGAATAAAAATAAAACGTTAGTCTCATTTTATTCGTGAGCAGCACACAAGTATAAAATTAAAATTTATCACCGCTATTTGACTAAAGGACACACGCAGAATGAGGGCGATTCAGTTCATGCAACTATTGAACGCCGGAAAAAACAAACAGAAGTTATGGTACCCTGCGAATGGTATGAAATCATTAAGTTCGCAAAGGTCACTGAACCATTCTATCTAACTCATAGAAATGAGTCAAAGCGAATTTTATAATTTTAAACCATTGAGTGATATGGTAAATTTAAAAAAAAGATAATTTTCAAATTTCCAAAATAAAAGAGCTTCGGTTTTCTGACACAAACTGGATTATTTTTGATTATAAAACAAACTGGAATGAACCTTCCAAGCAAATCATTTTGGTCAACGAAGCTAAAAATAGAGGTCGAAAAGCCAAAAATAATCCGGAATCATTTTTTGGTTTTGCTCCAAATTTATGCTTTAATTTATTTATGAACTCATACCAATTTCATTTGAAAAATGGAAAGATTTAAACTTTCTTTGTGAATCTAATCTTATTGATTCCAAATATCATTCATTTTATAGGAATTTGCCTTATGTAAATACTATTCTTATTAATAATAATGACGATGATGATGATGGATAATGATTATGATTAATTATTAATTTTCAAATATGTTTAAAGTCAAATTTGAAGTGTAATTTTTTTTAAACTATTATATTATCCTTAAGGATCTTTTTTAAGTTCCTATTGAATTGTGATATTATTGTTTTTTTTTTTTTAAGAATTGCTAAGAGAAAAAAGTCTGTACTACCAATAAGATAATTTTATATTTTATTTGAAATAAATAATTTTTTATTGATATAACCAAAATATTGATTACTCGTTTACATTTCATTTGCAAGTTAAACTATGATTTCTTGAGATATCGACCATTGGTTTTATTGCTATACAAGAATTTTACTATGACAGGTCAACATGTAACAAATTAATCTTTTAATAATACTGTTAAACTATGATTTTATCAATTTTTGAAGATATCAATTAAAATCATTCAGTTTTGGCATAACGTCCGTATTTTATTTTGATAAACCTAGAAATAGAAGATCTTAACATTAAAAGTTTATGAAAAATCAAAAAAAAAACGTTTCCTGTAAAATTGATATTTTGGACTTGTCATAGTATTGATTGACACCGTCGATGTATATTTTTATATTTTTACTGGTTTTCTTTTCTCAGTGTGTCATTTCAATTTGTTACAGTATAAAATAAGTTAAATTAGATTACTTATATAAACCATGCCCAGAGCAGTATAGAACGCATAGAATAAATATTGAATTCTACTCCTGAATACACCTAATAACAACTCTGAAATTTATTGCAGCACCCTATACCTTCAAAAATTGGTTAAAATCCTTTGTCTTGTTTGGACCACTTAAATTTCTCTCTTGAACACTTATCGAGCTCGCGGGGCTACATAAAAATAAATTTTAAGATAGAAGGCAAACAAGATCATCTCTTCATTGGCATGTCAGATGCCTAATGACACGTTATTTAGGCGGTCAAATCCTTACATGTGATCTAGCGTCGGCGAAATAAATTAAATAGTTTCTCAATGTGCGCTTAATATTTATTTTGCAATGTCTTACAAAAACTCACACCTTTTCAGTGCTCGTATGCGAATGATGATCAATATGGAATTTAAAATGCCGGGTGAGCCTTATAAATGTCTTTTAATAAAGCAGAACAATTATATCGTAATTATTACCCTTGTCTTGCTTATATAAATAATTACCGTTAATTTAGTTAATTGTGAGATAATTTTCTACCGTATTTTGATACAGAAGTTGGTATTTATTATTAGTTAATATAACTCATTGATCTCTTGCGAGCTTTTGTTGAAAGTGATTTTTTGTGTAGTATTTTGGGATAAGAGCAGCGCTCCGACTAATGAAATTATTTTATCTCTCGTTAATTAAAGAGACAAGTCCTTTATATACACAATTTCATGAATAAAAATTTTATATGAACATGTTTAACGAGTTGGCTTGGCGGATACAGGAAACACCGAATATTTCCAATTGATCTTTAAATATTAAATCCTTAAATTTAAAAGGTTTGTGGTATTGTATATGTATTATGAATTCTAGCATTTTAGCAGAGCTATTGCTGCATTGCATTGTCAGAGCTTTCAGATAAAAAAAATGTCCACTTTTTCGATTGTAAAACTAATTTTGTTATCTACAAACATCGCCTAAAAAGCCAAATCTAGTTCGAAAAAAAACCTGGTAGTAACCACTTATAATGTCCTATCCCGCCAGAGAGTATAAAATGTTATGACTAGCGATTGTATTTAAAATCGATAAAATCATTATGATTGGCGATACAGGCTTACATATGCGCTAGGTTCAATAATTTGGACTTTCTGCGTAGTTCAGTATTTTTGTTTTCTTGCTGCAACTGAATAGGTGATCTAGATATGTTTGAACTTCGTGTAAATGAAAATATTGGCTCAGCCCAAAATTCATTGAGCTGGCCTCGTTAAACGATGGAACAGCTAACTGAGTAGTTTGCGGGTACCCACCTGGGTTAAAAATACATTTATGTTGCTAATAGAAATTTCTCGGGCGCGAGAGAATCGCTAGTTGATTAGCAGGGAACATCACATACAGGTGTTATTTCCATTTTAGCTACCATATATTGACCAAGACCGATGAAAGGTCCCATGGAAGCTAGACTTTAGAACACCGATTTAAAATTGTTTAAGTAACGAAGTTTAGTTCGAATAGTTAATCCGCCTGGGCTGTGCTGGTGTCGAATTTGGGTGTAATAAAGTTTTTTTTTATAAAAATTAGTCATTCCCAGTAAAATTTAAAATTGACATGAATCAATTTTGTTTGAAATTTAATTTGTAAACTATTTGTTAACTTCGTACAGAAGCACTCGGATTTACAAGAACTCCTGGATAATTTTATCAAACCACTAGTGATGGGAACTGAAAGTCACTGCAATGTAGCATTGGAAGTAGAAACGAGAATGGAATGGTGCCAAAAGGGTGGTACCAAAATTTTCATCATTCTTGCAAAAAATGTATCCCGTTCAGTTCACCGTCCATTACAAAACGTTGACTTATTTGCAATTAATACGGTACATTACATTATATAATCAAATGTTAGAAATATTTTCTGATCGAGCCTCCCAATTCCAACGCATCAAACGTATATGTTCATCATCATCACCATTCATAAATCTTCGCTCGAAGCATTTTACAAAAAAAGAAAAAGAAGAAAAATCGTTGCTGGACCTTCATACTGTTAATTCAATTACAGTTATCAGTTTTACTCCAGGCACATCAATGACACATAATAACTGAAAGTAGTGCAAATGATAATTCTGATAATTCTTCACTTAATTTAAATTCACCGAATGAAAAAACTGTTGTTGAGTTTTCGTTATCAAATTTGAGATTTTCTGAAGAAAATAATTGCTTAAATATAAATCATTCTAATAATTTTAGGTCCAGAGTTATAAATCTTGATATGGAAACATTAAAAAAATCTTTTTCATGAAATGCTAAAAATTAGATCAGATTTCGATGGGTCTCCTAATAAATTGATTAAATTCCAAACTTGTTGTGAAATAGTGTACAGTCCGTTAATTATAAAAGAGCTATCAGCTATTGTTTTTGAATGTTTTAAAATTAAAGTGGAAAGAGTTGAAAGCGGAATTAGAACTACAGTTCTCTGATACTCGCCACAGCAGCGCTGATCTTATTAATGCTTGCATTGCTAGAGAAAAAGAAGCGGTTGTAGAGCATATTAATATTCTTAATTCAAAACTGAGTGAAAGAGCCATTTTGTTTATTAGTTAGAGCTTGCAGATTCAATAAATTTAAAGATACAGTGTCGAAGGCAATCAAAGTGGAAGATTCTATTACAAATGCTTCATGCGGATATTTCAAATTCGATTTTAATACTAATTCATATAGTTACCGGAATAATAATCGTGCAAAATGTCAGCTATGCGCACGTACAGGACATAGTGCTAAATCATGTTTTTCATTTAAACCTAACCAGTTGTAGAAAGCGTGAATTCAATAATCGTAGATCTGCTAATTTTAACAAAAATAATAATAATTCTTAATTCGAAAATTAAGGCCAAACAACATCTTATAGTTCGGTAAACTGCTATCCGCCGGACCAAACGAGTGCAGTGGTCCCGCACTTCCCAAATTTAAAACTGCATTCAAACTAAAATGATACAGATCAAATACTTAGTACGACTATATCTAACACAAAAAACCGTTCTTGTTAAAATCACTTAGTTTATAATATTGATCCTGTTTTCATAAATACAAATTATAGTAGTCAGAAAAATTCTACTTATAGTTTGAATCTAGCTCATGAAATATTTTATCAACTCTCTGCATTAGGGATTCTAATACTAAATTCTTGTCTGTTCAAAACCATTTTTTAGTGGATAACGGATCAGACATTTGTATAATTCAACGCGAATTCCTTCATGACAACGTTGCTTTCTGAATGTGTAGCGGGTAGTTTCTTCCACTATAAGAAACTCCGCACAATTATTCTCAACGGGCAATTCTCCGTATACATGATTGAACAATTATATTTTACAACCAAATGCACCAAAAATATTTCGGTGCATGGTAATTATGTAAAAACCAGAAAATCCGGTTTTGGATTTTTATTGAGTTTTTAAATTTAGCCAAGAAGGTACAAAAATTGGAAGTTTTCTGCCTATTCAAATTTGGGACATTGTCCGAGAAACACCGATAAACAAGTTATATTTTTAAAAATAAAAATTCAATTAAAAAATTAAATTTAAATATTTATTTTATTTATTTATATATTATTAAATTTAACAAGTCCGCTCGTAACTCAATAAATGTAACTTGTTATATAAAAGGAATATCTTCCGATCGCATTTTAACTTTAGCATTATGCCATTCAATAATCAAATTTCCTGATAACGAATCAATGTCGCAAGATTTCCAAATCGTTTCGAATGATTTCCCAATACCTTGTGGCAGAATAATTATGGTAGAAATTTATTCGAAAACAATTAATGTAAAATTGGTAATGCTGAAAAGACGGTCACGATTCCATTTTGTTCAATGGTACTGAACACGAGTTTATAAATTCAGTTTCAATTACAATTCCCGCATGAGTTGAAATTATTTAGTATTACCCATTTCTAAAAAGTTTGATAGAGAAGATTAAGCGTTTTAGTTAATCCTAAGCACCTATTCATTCCCTTAAGTATTTTAAGCACGGATGACAATATCACGAAAATCGATAGTTTGCCTATTCCATTTGAACCACTACGAGTATGCGATTACAAAGTTTTGAATTTAAAAAATATTTCCAATTCAACTGAAATTTCGAACCGGTTGCAGCTACTAAAATCTGAAATTGATGCGAAACATTTAAATGAAATAGAAAAACAATCGATCTTAAAAATTTGCTTTAACCCTCGTCAGGCGGCATAGGTACAATTGTACCTTTTGTGAGATCTCTACATTTTTTTGCTGGACCATTCAGACCTTATTTTTGAAAAATATCCCCAACCTCGTCAGATATAAGGGATCGATTAGATTTTAGCGTTGTAAAATTATGCCGCCTGACGAAGGTTAAATTTAATGAAATTTCTCATGGAGATAAATTGACAACAACAAACGCAACATATCGCAACATTGGGCGGTATTTATGCACATTTTTGATTGAACAGCAAAATTTATTAATTGATTGAAAAGAGGCCATTCATTTATTAAAATCTGTTATAAAAATTAATTTTCCCCTCTTTTTTGATCAATTAATGTTTGTATAAATACCGGGCAAAATTTTTGGTTGGGCAGTTAGTGTTTGGGTGAATGTTTGAAGTTGGTTTTGAGATTGCTAACTAAAACAGGGTTAAGCCCTCTAGTTAAAATTGTCTTAAGAGCCAACAAGTAAAACGGAATATTTTGTTTTGGGTATTTTAAATAAATTAAACTAAAAGAAAAATTAAGCTGTTCGTCTTTTTTTTTAAATAAAACTCCAGAGTGCTTACTGACCAAGCTGTACTTGGTAAGTATAGATGTTGACATTTGTGACTAACCACACGGGGACGGCTAATATAGTAAAATTCAGCTGCCTCATTAGAGGCGCAGGTCATAATAGGGTTCCGCCCTACCATGCTATTCTAGACCCTAAAATTGTAACTACGGGATTGAGGCTCAATCCTTAGGCAATTATATTATGAGAGAGCATGATTCATTTCCCTTCCTTAAACTTTTTTAATGGTACCAGGCCATCACATCCCAGAAATCCACATAATCATAACGCGATAAGCTAGGCCGATACCTGCACATTCCCCAAACCCACAACTAATTATTAACCTCGAATCGACTAAGCTCGGGTTAATGCCGCGTGGGGAATGCATGCAAAAACAGGTAACGGTAAAATTTTCTTAGCAAATGGGTTAGGATTAGCTGTAGTTAGAGGATAATCCTTTTCACATCCTGGTAACTCAAATTTCACGAACTTTTTGCAGTAAGAAAAAACAATTAAGCAAATACCAAGTTTCTAAATTAAACAAGATAATTGGTTTATCTAGTTGAAAATTTTGGGTTAAAACAACCAAATTAATTTAACTGAGTATTTGGTAGTAATATTTTTTCTGAGTGTTGGTCTTTAATCGTGTGCCTTCGTGGTTAGCGTCTATTACCCATAAATTTATTAAGTGGCCAAGAACCCAAAAAAAAATTGATCAATTAACAATTGGATTTGACATGATGAAGGGCATCTCTGGAGTTCTTGGTGCCATAGATGGTACCCACATTAAAATAAGAGCACCATCTGGAAAAGTGCATTTATATAGCAACCGAACAAAATACTGCAGTATCGTAATGCAAGCGGTTGTGGATAACAGAACGAAGTTTCTGGTTGTGCACTGTGGAGAGCATGGACCTTTCCATGACAGTCGGGTTCTACGTCGATCACTTTTATTTTGGAAAGCGTCTCAGGAATACGATGTGTATTTTCCAAACATAACCTTTTTGTTTGGGAACTGCGCATGCAGCCTACAACGTTGCCTAGTTCCACCCTATAAAGACTCAGGAAATTTAACACTACACCAACACAGGAATAACTACTACATTCCGCCGAATATTGCATTTTACCGAGCATTGTAAAGTTATTAATGTAATAATTGCTTGTTGCGCACTACATAACTTATGCGAAGATACGCAAGATTATTGGAATTTGAACCTCAACGATACCGAAGACGAAGAGCCAACGGGACAAAAAGGTAATTCTAATTTTATTAGTAATGGGGCACATGATCAACGGGCAGAAATATTAAACAGTCTCTTGGATAAAGGACTTTTATAACCATTATAAATAAGAAAAAAACATGATTTTAAAAAGAATTCATTGTTTTAATTAAAAATATTTTAAAATTTGAACTTGTTAATTTTTTTATCTAAAATAGCCGTATAGTCTTTGTGCTATTCTCTCTTTTCCTCGTGCATCTCTTTTCCGCTAGCCTCTGATCTTTTAACGCTACCTTCTCCAACATTCTCTTCCATTTGTTTTGTTTTTTAACAGGATCATTTCCTTGTTAAATTCTAATTTTTCATTTTGAAGCTTCTGTTTTTCTGACACCCTGATTCGCTTCTTGTTTGCTGTTGCTGATGATGAGGATGGTGAGGTCGTCGATTCCATACTATTTTTTTCTTAAGACACTTCTATCAAGGAATCAAATAGTGCATTGTCGTCCTCAACTATATGATTTTCTTGTTGAAAACGTCCAATGCCTACAGTATACGGACAACAGTTTCTCCACTTTCTGGTGGCGCATTATCGTATCCATATGTTTCATCCATTAATTCCATATATAGAGCTATTGATGGTGCAGCCCCACTTCGGTTGTTACTGTCTACAACCGTGTTATAGGCAGAATTTAAAGTATTTAGTTAATTTTTAATCTCCTCCACTGTAAAAAGTGTTTCCTTAAATACAAAAAAAACTACAGCTTTAGGAAGAGTAATTTATTATTTGCAACATACCGACCCACCACAAGAAGTTAAATCTTCCAATAAATGGTTGTAAACAACCTTTTTCTTTACCACATGGTGAAATTCATCCTTGCGGTTGTTTTCGTAAACCACCAGTGTACGGGTTTCCGTGTGGGTTCATGTTCTTCTCGATGAACTATAAATATTAAAATTTCATTTTAATTTTGTTTGTGATGAGGTTAGTGTACCGTTAATAAAACTGAAACACAATTCAAATACTTACTAAGGCCTCTTTTGCCTGTTAACCGGTGCCAAATCCATTTGTTTGGCCATATTTATTATTAATTATAAATTTCTACACTAATGACTCACGAAAAAAAAAAATAAAACGAAAAATATTTGAAATGTATTGGGCTTTTAACCGACGCCTGTTTGAAAATATTTGAAATGTCAAACACTGCCAACCTTTAAAAATAAAACACGGGAATTCATTGGTTATTTCTTTTGGCTAAGAATTGAATTCCAATTGCAAATCCAATTCCTTGGCAAACGAAATACCGCTAACAGTTCAAATCGTTCACGAGCAATAATTTTATTAGGATTTGTAAAAGCTTGAACTTGAATTGTAAAATCAAACCAATTTGGAATACAAAAAGTTAAATGTGCTTAGAAGAATCTTCAATTCGCTCATTTGCTGCAACAGTGGCACAACTCAAAATTCACTCATTTCTAAGATATTCGAATCAAACGACTCCCAATAAATCATATTTTTATTATTTTGTATCAAAACATACTCTCTTATGTAGTTATTTCAAGCAAATTAGGTAAAATACCATGTAAAAAACCGCACTCAATTCGAGAAAGAAATTAACATTTTAAGCTATTGGAAACTATCCTAAGAAAACTTGCAACTTATTAAAGAATTATAAAAATTAAGATCCGACTGTGGATGTAAGAATAGAAAAAAATTTGTTTTACTAATCAGAATGTATTTTTATTTACTTTTGAAAATCGCCGTTTTTACAAATAATTTTGAGTGATATTTTCAAATCGCTCTACTGAAAAATTAAAAATTTTGGATTGTGTTACTTTTGCAGCAAATGAGCGAATTCATTTTAGTTAAAATTGAAAGTAGTTGTGCTAAACGTGGATTTACCTAGTATAAATTGTAAATTCCGGTATGCGTCTGTTCATAATTCTTCTCCTCCTAAACGGCTTTACCAATTTTAATGAAACTTTTTTTCTACTTATGGGGTCACCTGGATGGCTCTTAGCTACAGTTGGACCCAGTGCATGGCACTGTTGTCGAGATCCAGAAAATATTTTTGTAATTTGACGACAAAAAATTTTTGTTTGGATTTCTCACATAATAAACATTATAATCGAAATTTTCACCCTCACCAAATCTCAATATTTTTTAATTCAATAATTTATTCTATAATATACATGAGCGTTTCATTCATAACTGACCGTTTGAATAATCTGTGGCATTACTTAAGGCTGCACCATAGTCAGTCCGTAGAGCTAAAGTTGTACTCAATTTTGGCCATTTGCATAACAGTTACAAATCAGCAGGACTTGTTTATTGAGTGTCGAGAAGAATATTTCAAAAATTGATTGAGTCATCTTAAGCTTTTACGCACTGACTGGTTGAGCCTTAACACATCAATACGAATGTTTATTTCGTCGTAGCTGGCATTGCTGTAATATTTTGATTTTGGATTCCGTGCATACTAAGTGAACTATTTATCGATTAATTCGGCATTGAAATATTGGTCGACTTACGCAGAAAAGTCAGGCTGCATGAAACATCAGAGTATCAGAAAAACACTCGGCGAACAACGCTGACGCACGAGACCAGATAGCAAACGTACGTGCAACCGAAAATCAGTAGCAACGCAATCTTCTCCTTCGATGAAATGCGTTGAGACAAAGGCAGACGCGCCAACCTGCCACTGACGTATGAACCGGACATTGAATAGTCCAAGCATCCGAAAATTGGTATCGGTGAAATGGACAAAGAATGCTAGTATTATCATCCTTAACACTCAAATCAGAAGCACCCACCATCTGTTGCGCATCACGCAAACTTATACTACCGGCATTGATATTACTACGCTAACCATTGAAAGAACTTATGGATGGTGTAACTCCGGCTTCAAAATTGTTTTTGCACAAAATTCACAAATTCAATTCGTGCATCCAAATAACGTCTTTTTGCGCAACCATGGCCGAAATTTTGAATCGACATTAAAAATTCAAGGGCAAGTTTATAGTCAAATTGGGTCTTTAATGACAATGCATGATGCGGACCCGCAATTCTTGCCAATTTACTTTATGAGCGATGAACAAGAACGCGTTGGCACAAGATGCCATTATACGATCACATCGAACATATCGAGAAAAGCCAATTTTTAACAATCACAAACAGTTGATTCGGTTGTTCAAAACAGTGTCAAGCCGTTTATGCAATGACACTCACCAACTATAAATGAAGTCGGTGTTGTTGTACCTGTTGGTCAATTTGAGCGTCGAGACATCAGAATCGGCGCAGACATAACACAATTCAGATGATTGCGGGCACACACCGTTTGTTCGACGCTCTACAATATCCACACTGTTATTTTAGGTAGGAGAGGATAGATATCAAATTAATATCAAACAACGCATCCCATCGAGACAAGTATCAACGTTCACATGTAATCCAAAATGGGATGGAACATTCATAATAATAAACATTGCCCGGCGAATTGATGTCCTTCAAATCGGTCGACACTGTGACTGATGTAAACGAAGCTGTCAATTATGCATTATTCGTATTATCACCGATATCTACCACTCTATTTTTTGGTACAAAGAGCCAAAACTTCTTTTCGGTTACTGATGTAACCAGACAATGAAGCTACTAATGAACCGTCGGTGGGTTAGTTATTTTTGCCGTTCCTCAAATATAATGAAACAGAAAACTTTTATTCTAATTAAAAAAAAAATCCTTAATATAGCTCAGTAAAATTGTCGACGCTTTTGCAAATAATAATTCAACTATAATGAAATATCGTAATTAAACTACGAAACAAATAAATAAATGCTTTTGATGATGATATATGGAGAAAGAAAAATTATAATTCATAAAAAAGTGCACCCACCCACCCTTTTGGTGCATATTATTCTATGTGGTAGCCTGATACCGTGTAATGATATAATGGAATATTCTCGTTTGCAAATTTCTAACATAATTAAATAATTACTAGATAAAATAATAATAACTTATAGTACGGTAATGTTTTAACTTACGAGTATATTAAAATATGCTACTTTTCCCTGTGGGAGCTATAATACACTGCCATTGTGTGGATAGTACGAAATTCAGTATTTTAATTGAATCCCCGACACAATTAAAAATCGCTGAATGCAAGCAGCTAAAATGTAATTTAATTTCACCAACTTTTAATTACAGTACGAGTATATAATGGAAGATAAATATTTTTGTAAGAACAAAAACGATATGGCACTTCAAGTGCAATTTGCAATCATTTCCGTTGTTTTTGCTATCTCGCATTTTTTATGTATTTCCGTTATTTTATTACTCAAATTCTTTTTGTTATACCATTGTCTTAATGTGAATTAAATTTGTCTTTTCAATCAAAGCGAGAATTTAATTAGAAATATTTTGTTATATGTTTAATAGTTCATTGAAGAAGAGAAACACAACTTCTCCTAAACGGTTTTTGGAAAAAACACTTGGAGTCACTTGAAATTCATTCCATGGCAGTTAAAAATTGATGGGTGGCAGTTGGGGTGTTTGCCACTCTATTGTGTTCGTTGTTAAAATGTTGATAGTTAAAAAGTCAAATAAATATACCAAAATATTTAATCTTGTTTAGAAATAATTTTTAGCACTGACATATGGAAATCTATTTTACATATATATGTGGCCCAATTAGGGATTTTTCGTCAGATATTGAAATTAACTAAATCTCTTCTGTTATATAGTTTGCAAAGCAGAGCCTTGTTCCACTCTTCTTCAAGTGTCATTCGCAGGCCAGATGGTCAATTTTTTTTTTATATTTTACATGAACTTCCACCAAAGTCGGTGAAAAAAGATTATCAAAAAATTTAATGAAGATATCGCGATCAAATTTTATTATAATAATTTTAGTCTCAAGGTTGAGGTTATTAAAAGAATTAATTCATTAAATGTTTGAAATGATATATGAGACATTATGGACGATTATAAAAATCTCAGAGATGTTACCAAATGTAGGCATAAGCCATCTAATAGAGAACAACTTGAGGTTTTCAAAAGGGTTAACCAAATTGAAATAAATAGTTTTGCAGTGGCTCCACACAATTTTTAGGAAGTAAAATTTCAAAAAAATTCAAATATTCTTCAAATTACTTGCTACACTATGGCCAATCCCAGGAATCTCAGATATTCTAGCAAGTGTGGGGATAATCTTATAAAAGTGGACGAATCGAGCTAATCAAAACAGGATGATTTGGAGTTGCTCCATTTGCCAAAATACCTGCTTTAGTATGGCTAATTCCAGGAATCTCAGAGATGTTACCAATTGCGGGCATATTTGTTGTAATAGTGAACGAATCGTAGTGATCAAAACAGTTACTTTGTAAAAAATGAAACGGTTTTGAGTTGCTCCGCGTTTATTTTTGTCCCCGAATAAAAGTCCATAAAAGATATATTTATGGTATAACAGTTAAGCACAAAAAAATAAAAGGAAGTGGAGTTGCTTCACGATTATTTTTATTCCAGGAAATTTAAAAAAAAAATAAAATACTCGTCAGATAATTGCTACACTATGGTCGATTAAGAACCTGAAACATGTTACCAAGCTTGAGCATGTGTCATCTAAATTTGGACTAATGAACCGATTAAAAACATTTAATCATATTAAAATTGAAAAATTCGGGATACTTCCAAAAACAAAATTCTTAAGCTAGTTGATCCCCTAAGGTGGCTGGCACCGGATATTAAAATATTTGCACGGACGGATTCAATGATAACTTTAGCATGGATTACAGGCAAATCTGATAAATTTAAAACATAGCTATGAAACAGGATAGTGGAGGTCCAATCCGTATTATCTCCGGTGAAATGGGGTAACCTAAAATCACCCTCTCTGTTGGAACGGACCAAGCTGGCTCAGAGACCCTTTCAAATATGCGTCAAAACCATCACAAATTAAGGAAACCACAGAAAAGTCCAGGAACAAAGTATGCAAATCCACTACTTCAGTCAAAGAGGAAAACGTCATACTGGATTTGATAGAACAATGTTCATCGTTCACAAAACCAACAAAAAGTATTGGTTAGGTTCTTAGGGTTACAAAAAGCTTAACATCACTAAGCTATCACACGACCATAGAACTTCACGATATTTTGAGTTTAGTTTTAAAGATAACACAAGAGTTTTGCTTAAGAATATTTAACAAATACCTTAGAAAATATAGCGAATCAAAACTTCGTACCCTTAATCCGAAAATACAAGAAATGTCAAATGCAAGAAGATACCTTTTTCAAAAGAAAACCAAACAGACGCAGTTTTAAAATTAGAATAATATTTAATAAATTTATTATTCTAATATGGTGCGAATTTATAGAGATGTTTTGTGGAAAACTACCACATTGCGCAGATTTAAATAAAACTATTATTGGCTCCTTCTGATTTTTTGTGTATCCAATTCTGGCAAATGACAAAACATCACGGACACTAGAGCCTGACTTATAGTTATCAAATGGCGGGGAATAATATAAAATAAATAAAATTCAAATGCTATTTGTTTTTGTCCGAGGTGACGATTTTGTGGTTCATTTAGGCCCTAAAATATTCAACCAAATTACAGGAGATCGTTAAGAAAAACTAAGAAACGAACTCAAATAAAGTACCACACAATTATGAATTTGAAATGTTTAAAAAATCGGACTTTCAATTAGCTCAGAAATGGAACACCAGACAACTTACTTCGACGAATGTAATCCGTAAAATTAAGTCCGAATATAAAAAAAAAAAAATGATACGGTAACAACCTGCGACGTCACGGATATTTTTCACAAAAGTGTTAATGAGCAAAATAAAAGAGATAAATATATTTATTCGTTCGCTTATCCCCTCAAAGTAATTTTAATTCGGTTTAGCCAAAGCGAGCTGTTACAAAACTATCAACCAACCGTAATACACATGGATGCTACAAGTAGCGTAGTTTGTGTGTTATTAAAATCGATGGTATCAACTTAGCATGACTCGAAAACTATAACAAAATTTCTAATTGACGTGCAATCTCAAATGCTAAAACTACCTAAAGCTACATCAATAAACTGCTATGTTGTGGATTGGTCTTGGGCATCAATAATTGCAATATTAAGCGCTATTAATTTAATGAGTATATCTGTTTACATTGATTATACTTTTAAAATATTGATCCATCATGACCTTCCGCAAAAAAATAAAGCAGCAGTGTTTATTTGCTGTGCACATTTTATTAATATAATCGCAAAACAAATTACCAAGAAATGTGTAAATATTAGTATCAGCCACAAAAAATTAGTATTTGATTTTTTCTGCGCTTTTCTTAATTGTGAATGACGAGCCTCGATTTTCGGAATGTGACGCAGCTGATAAAAGGTTTTATAGGGAGTTAATTGAACACGAGTATATAAATAGCCCATTTTATAGAATGTTTGCAAAGATGGATGAAAACATCATATCGAAGATAAATGACAATAGTTCTAATGAAATTTCATATAAACAAACTGAGTACTTTTATCCAGATTTTGTCAAATTTGTCATCAGAAAATATTTTCGTATTTACCCTTTTGGGCCACCTGCTATTCTAAAAAAAACGGTATTCCTGGCCGCTTAGCCAATGCTAATGTCGAAAATTGGTTTCGATTGATTAAAAATCAATACACCAATTAAAAACAGTTCAAAATATGGCGGTTTGTTAATATAATAAAAGAAAAAATAGATGGAACTCTATTAAGAATTAAATATTTCCAAATTTTGCCACCAACGAAAAAATTACGAAAAATTGTTGATAAAGAAAAAATTACTAATAAAAATTAAATTTATCACCCGATCCTGTTGATCAAAATAATGACGTATGTGAAGCTGGCCCGAAAACTATCCCGAAAACGCTTTTTCAATTTAGATGTGTTTCTCCACTAAATTCATTAAAAGACTCTTCACTCAAAAATTAAAAAATATGTGAAGCAAATCAAATTCCATCCCGAAAAAATAAAAACAGTCTCACGTTCACAAACAAAATTTAAGTTGAACATCTATTACAAGAAGAGATTTACCACACTTAAAATTAAGAAATTTAAAAACAAAATCCTTAAAACAAAATAGGTTGAAAATTTTTCAACGGCCTTAATGTTTCGGTTCACAGAGGTTAGCAGATATAGCGGTATACGACTAATTATTGCACTAACCATCAGCATTAAGCACACAAATGCTCAATACGTTACAGCGGGGATGAGAGGTCTCCCCAGCTGAATTAATATTCACATCTCAAAATCGGAATTATGCTCATATATCACCAAAAATTTCTCCGTTCACAGAGTTTGGCAGATATAACGGTATGTTCCTAATTATTGCACTGACCATCAGCATAAAGCACCAAAATGCTCAATACGATACAGCGGGGATGAGGGGTCTCCCCAGCTGATTTAATATTCGCATATCGGATCGCGAAGTACCGGGTTCAATTCCAGATAGGAGCAGGATGTAAAAGGAAATTTTCATCAACAGATTACGGTGTGTGCTAAAAGAAACACAACTACGATCCCATATCGGCGTGCAAAACTCATGAGCCGACCCATCTTCCATGCACAGTACTATAAGCTGGCATGGAGCTATGCAATGCGCAGATGGAAGCTTAAAATCGGTCAGTACAGCCGTATGTCTTCGATTTGGCATCATTGCGTAACGTAGGACGGGAAAAATGAACCGCGAAAGAGCAAAGAGTGCTTTGGCCCCAAAACAGATGGCATGGATTAAATCAAAATAAAACCAAAAAATTCTGAAATGTCTCTGCATTTTCTATAAATACAAATCAATCTTTTGTCATTTATCAAGTAGATGATGGTTTCGAGACAAAATAGTCATCGAACCATTTTTGCACATCTTCAATTTTCGTTAACCGCCGGCCTTTCAAATATGACTACATCGATATGAACAGGCAGTAATCAGAGGGAGCCGAGTCTGAAGAATACGCCGCATGCTGTAAAACTTCACAGCCTAGGGAGACTATGAATTCCTATAAGGTTGTTTTTGCTATATGTGGACGAGCGTTGGCATGCGGCAATATCACCTTCCGTCTTCTTTGGCTCGTAAATGGTGTTTTCCTCCAGAGTAACACTTAAATTGATCAATTGGGCCTGATAACGTTCAACTGTGACAGTTTGACCAGGTTCCAGAAATTTTTAGTAAATTACTCCCTTCCAAGCCCACCAGACACGCTGTATCACTTGCTTGGCATGAATATTCATTTTTGCAACTGATATTGATGGCTGGCCTGGATTAACCCATGGTTGTCTGCGGTTAGGATTATCATTCAAAACCCACTTTCCATTATTCGTAATGATTTTGTGCAAAAAAAAATTTTAAGCAAATTCGTGCAGCTGTCAACTCTTCGTTTTTGAGTAACCTATTTTCCTTCTTTCTGTATTTTTCCCATTGCATGCAATCGAAGTGATATTGCTTGGTGCGAGTAACCCCTAACTGTTCTGTAAACTATTTTTGAATTTGACACGAATTTTCATCAAGGAAAACTTTAATTTCTTCATCTTAAAATTGTTTACTACACCTGGACATGGATCGACCTCAAGACTAATATTGCCATAACGAAAAACCACTTTTTTACTATTGAATAACTAACAAAATGTTCACTCAAAGTCGAGTTAATCAATTCCATATCATAAGCAGCATTTTTTTTTCATTTGAACCAATCTTAGCGCTGATTTTTTATTTTTCTACACCCAATATATTAGGAGTTAGGAAAAAATTGCTTCGTTTGATAGATTGAACCCGTACAAGTTATTGTTATTGCGAGAACAAATGAGATTCACTCAAAAATAACAAGGAGCCAATGAGAAGTTTACTCAAAAAAACGTGCTAAGCCAATCTGCATTGGAACGAAAAATGCTTCGTTTGATATGTTAAACCCGTTGGAGTTATTCCTATAAGGTTTCGTTGTGGTGCTATCTCCACGATGTCTTGTTATTGTGAGTTTATTAAAATATAAGATTGAACAATATTTGCCATATCCCTTTTCCGGCCTGCCATCACTATTGTATGAGTAATGCAATAGAATCATTTCAAAAATTTATTTTTGTAAGTATTTTCCACCAACATACACATTTGTGCATTCCACTTAAATCGTTTTCGTCCGAAAAATTACACTATAACTATAATAATATTGTAGTAAAATAATTAATATGTGATGTAATTTATATCTTATCAAATTATTGTTTTTTTTTTCAAAAACAATTCCGATTTAATTAAGTTTCGTTAAAATCCGGAAGACATTACAAGTTGTCATTTTTTACACACATATTTGTGTGGGTTGAACTTAAATTGAAGTAAAAAAAAATTGTCTTGCAAGAAAAATGGATAAACATACATAGATCTAATAAGAATAAAACATGCCGTCCTGTTTGTCTCTTTCTAACGTTGACTATTTGTCTCGCTCAATTTTATACTTAACAGTGTACAAACTAACACATACTTAGCTTTCACGAATTCCTATTGGATTCGTATACGTGTTGTTGTTATTTTTTTATTAAAAACTTCACACTCATATTAAGACTTCATTCATGTACATCTGCGACATCTTTGTGGCATCGAAAAATGAGAAACGACACAAACTACCATCTCCAACAAGTTTTTAAACGACTGGCGGAGTTTTTTTTTTGTAAATATTAAGAGTTTGAAATGTGTTTTTAGTTCGAAGTCTTTCGATTTCCTCAATTGGAAGCTCACGCCGAATGGTGTTCTGTTGTCGGAAGAACGAATGAATTACGGAATTCCCCCTTTCAACCACGATCAATCGTATTCAGCAATTTATCGGCATTTTACGTTACTACCATTGCTTTATACCGAAACTAGCTAAAACACTCGCCCCAATCCACGAACACTTGGCTGTTCTACCAAAGAAAAACCAAGCATAGGTGTTGCTGATATTAAATTCTATGGTATTTGACTTACGCATCAAAACATGGACAAGTCTCGTGCGTTCTAGCTTGGCGTTGTGTTGCCAATCGTATCTATTCGGTTAATCATATCAATTACGCATGTCAAATGGTGGAACGGTTGTCATTGACAATCGCTGGGCAGTTCTGTATTCGCAATTGCTGTGCAAAATCGACAAAGCACACATAAATGTTGAGTTCTGCAGATCGGCGAAGTCAATCAAATACATTTGAATACGTTTATAAGGGCAGCGATGTGACCGGTATACTGAAAATATTACCCTGTACGGTGAAACAACACGTAAAGCGATTATTTCGGCTTAAAAATGCAGACAAACTAGGCATGTTAATGTTAGACACCTCCAATGCAGTGAGACGACTTTAAACGGACGTTCAGCATAAACGTTTTTGTTACAAGAGTTAACGTTCAGGCACCTTTAAAATGGATAAATTGATTGATGCTTAGTTTTAATATATAAACTAATCTATCATTGAAATGTTTTGTTAAAAATCCGACGAGTGTTCAGAAATACCATCAATGAAGCAACCTTTGTCGATAGAGAACCAGCAAACAATATAATTGAATGATGAAGTTAATATGCCCACCCCTACATAAATTCAACCTATATAGTTTGAAATAAAATTACTAAATAACAAAACTCGTTCATATATTTAATTTCAAAATTTTATTTAAAAAAGCCATTAAAACTCAAACAACTAAAATTTCGAATGTTGTTGATAAAAAATTATGGTTTAATATTTATAAATTTATATTTTTATTTTAACTATGACATATTCCTGAAAACTTTTAGAGTGAATTTAAATTGAACCATTAAAAACCGCTTCCATTTTAATTATTGCTTCAAAACAAACTCGGATTCAGCTGTCGTATGTCAGTACATTTTATCATGTTTTGTGCTGATTTTACAACTTCCTCATTTCCCCCAAAACAGCAATTTTCTTAATACCATATACACCATAACACCAGTACAGTTTTACAAGCAATATACACAAGGACAACAACAACAACAAAATTGTAACCACAATTTCCCAGCAAACCAACAACAAAATAAAAACACAATTACAAAAAAGCATAAAAAGGCGATTGTAACTGAAATAAAAGTTTATTAATACGTACAAGAAAATTGTCTGGTTTAACAGATACAGGAATAATATAAGAATGAAGAAGAGGAATTTTTCATTTTTCTAATGCTTTTCATGGCAATACAGAATATCCAGTACGAAAAAAAAAAATTTAAATAAACATTCAAGAAGTAAATATGCTGCAAATTTAAACTGATGGAAAAATACATAAAATTGTAAAATTGTTTTTTTACTGGAGCTTTTTCCCACTGTGCACGAATAACCATTTCCAAAGGATTTGCTTTAAGTATGAAAAAGTTTGACAAAATAAAACAAGGAACAAAACAGAAATAAAATAAAAAAATATTTAAACTCAATTTCGAACTCAACCGAAATAAACTTTTAAATTTAAATTAAATGGTTCTACTTATTAAGGAAATTGCTGTGGAGAAGACGTAAGCATGTAGTTTTCGATATTTTGGATACAATGAAACAACATAAAACATTATGCAACAGCAATAAAATTATAAAATGCATGATTGTGAATACGAAAATTATTTTGTTGCAATGTTCAATGGCTACAAACTGTGTCTCGAAATGGTTTATCAGTGATATGTATTGCACAATATATGTTAGAGTAAGAGAAATTGATTTTCTTTCTTATAAGTACGATCTTGGATAAGAGTGGACCCATCTTATTCTTGCAAAGTTGTAAACCAGAAATGCAGCACAAACTTTATAGAAATTTTCGATTAAAGGCGAGGAGACGCCGCAACCCATTTCAGAGGCACTTTTCTGAACTTTGTAATTTTTAAGTTTCTATGAGTTTACAATTTCTTTTTTGTACAAATTCTTATTTGACTTTAATTTTAATTTTTCAAATTTTCTCATTTTATGTCTTTAATTTTTCAATTTTTATTTAAATATTTTTGTAATCGGGCGCCACACGGACAGCGAGAACGCACGTTGGTTTCGTTCTCAGAATTGTTCATGTTCGGTGGTTTTATTTTAGTTTCATTTACATTTTTTTTTTGTTACCCCAGTTATTCAATTAGTTTTTTTTTTCGCTTCATAAATTCCGTCAAGGTGCTCGACCAGTTTCATATTTTGTTCGGTTTAAAAATTTTTTTGCTACCTAATTCCCGCAAGTTCAGTGAATATTTCGTCCTGATTTTGTGTGTTATAAAATGAAATACTAAATTTTTTCAGGTCGGTATGATGGGATGGGTTTTTCATTTCGTGTTGGTTCCATCATCCCCTTGATAGGACATCCACAGAGTCGGCCACAAGCTTTTGGAGTGTGAATTGTGGGAGATTACCTAGAGGTCTCTTCGGCCGAAGAAAGGTTTTGTCTGGTGGAGAAACGTTCCTCACCAATCGTTGTCGCTGAGCTTCGGCCTCTGAGGGTCAATGGGTCATTCAGGTGTTTTCCCAGTAGACGGTGTAATTGTCGCTCGGGGAGAACCGGTCGTTTATGGGTGAGCACCTCCCAGTTATTATTAAATTTTGTACGGTTCCTCAAGTTTCGTTCGACGGTTCGAAATTAAACGAATTTAATTTCAGTTTTTAATTGGTTTTTTATTTGTATTGTTATTCTGTTACAAGGTGTAGGCCAAGAGCACGTGAGCCTTACCTTCCCCACGATCCAAAACCTAGAGATCTAGTCGGCAAAATCATCGTGAAAGGGGGCCCTGCGTGTTTAGGGGGAATCTGCGGAATGGTGTGGAACCATTTTGTAATATAACTTGCACGTTGTAGTCTGAAGCTACAAGCGTTTGAGTCCCAAATTGGGTATAGAGCGGATTATTTAAATCTTTAATTCCTTGTTGTTTTGCCAAACTTTTCAATATCAATGCAAAGGTTCTCCTAATTGATAGAAAAAGTTTAGAGATGCAAAATTTTGGTGACATAAAGTTTCTTTATTAAAACTAGCCACTCCCACTAAAATTTAAAAATTGATCGGATCTAATTATGTTTGAAATTTAGTTCACAACCTTTTAGTTTTTAAAGTTAAAGATGATTTTATGCATGACGTTCACGTATAACAATCCACGTGAAAGGGTTAATGTTAGATCGATCGGATGGATATGTCCATGGCGATTTTCAGAACTTTAACATCGTTCTGGAAAGACTAAACATGGCAAAAAACCTTATCATTATGGTTTAGCTTAATTTTTGGATTTCCACAGAATACAAAGCCAGATTTAGGGAAGTGATCATCGATCACACTATGTTTTTATGTTAGGTAGATCAGATCGATCTTCAGAATTTTGTCTAGGTTGTGAAATCTTCAATACAGTCGAGAATAGATAGATGGTTGGGAGGTGGTCATCGACCTCTATATCTTTTTTTGTAAAATCTATCAGATGACAATGGGTTTTCACTTCGATTTTTACAACTACAACTTTCGAATACTAAACCCAGTGTTCCCCCAATTTTTCAGGAAAACTCGTATTTTCTCGTTGGATTGGGTCTAGTTCAAAGTGAAAACAACTACTCTCAAAGTTGTAGTCTCTTAGAAGTATTTTACAACAAAGTATCTTCACTTCGATTTTTTCCACTACAACTTTCAAATAGTAGAGCGAGTATTCCCTTACTTTTTTCTGGAAAACTGTTTTCTAGTTCGACTGGGTCTAGTTCAAAGTAAAAACATCTATAATATTAAAGTTGTAACCTCTTAGAAATACCTTAGGACAAAGGGTTTTCACTTCGATTTTTTACCACTACAACTTTCGAATATTAGACCCACGGTTTTCCCACTTTTTCCGGAAAACTCGTGTTTTCTAGTTGGATCGGGTACAGTTCAAAGTGAAAACACGTACTACTAAAGTTGTAATTTCTTGGAAATATCTAGGACAAAGCAATTACTCTTCGATTTTTACCACTGAAAATTTCGAATATTAGACCCAGTGTTCCCTTACCTTTTTTCGGAAAATTCGTATTTTCTAGTTAGATTTGGCCTAGTTCAAAGTGAAAACACATACTTTTAAAGTTGGTATCTCTTAGAAGTATCTTACGACAAAGGGTTTTCACTTCTATTTTTACCAATACAACTTTCGAATATAAGACCCATTGTTCCCATACCTTTTCCTGAAAATTCGTGTTTTCTATAAGTTGGATTGGGTAAAAAACAGACTTTTGATAATTTCGCCTAGAAAAATCAGTGAAATTTCGAAGAAACTTATTTAGGAATGTGTATTTTAATGAGCTAAATAATATACTATTTTTTGAAAAAAATTCGGAACAATGCAGGGGGTGAAACACCCCCTAACAGGGGTAAAAAAATCAACTAATTGATGTAAAATTCTTACATTAACGCGGAAAAATCTGAAAAAATATATGTTACTTAATAAGAGAAACCAAGGTTGACGTGTTCGAGGATTTTTTGAAACTACCCCCCTTATGGGGTAAACTACCCCTACCCTGAATCTTTGAATTATGGAAAGGAGAAACAAAATTTCTCGACGCAAGTTTCTTATTACACTTATAAATGGTTAATACTAACCTATCTCATTAATATTAATAATTTTTAGGGTTCGAAACATCCCCTAATCGGCGTATAAATTTGAAAAATTACGAAATATTCAGAAAAAAATTCAAAATCTTCTGGAAAAAATCTAGAAAAATTGTATAATGTTGCGTTTTTAACAATACCCTTGGTTTGTCCCAGAATACATCGTAATGATCCTACCTCTACTGACAGGAAGTTAACCACCCCTTTAGCAAAACGTTGAATTTTTCAATTGGGAAACATTTGTTCCGGAAAGAAATCTTTTATTCTCCTTGATCAATATTATTACTATCATCCCTTATCAACAACAATGAGCTTCAGAGTTTGAGGCCCCCCCCTCCTCCCCCATGGTGGGTGAAAGTAGAAAAAATTCCAAAAATATTCCAAAATTCCAAAAATATTATAATTCCACATCCATTTCAACAGATTTCATCAATTTCATTTTTGCATCCCTGCGCCCTTATCGGGATTCGAACTTGGTACCTCCCGATCCAAATGCCAAAGCTTTAACCACTGTGCCATTTGGTTAGTCTTAGGAAGGTTTTACGATTTTTTGTCAGAAGGCAATAAATTGCAACTCGTGTCCCGAGTCATAGTTTTGGTGAGTGGGGAGTCTTGGAACATAATGAGGAATATCTGTTTTTCATCGAAATTTTTACCGACATTTGTCTTTTACGATTTGGCGCCTCTTGACTATTTTTATACGTGGTCTCTTGTCTATGACAATAAACCAACAACATTTGCAGAATTGGTGCGCCGATCTGTACAGATACGTAACTCGGTCCTAAAGCCGTAGGTTCTGATACCTAAATGTCAAGTGCACGGAATAGTTGTATGTGAAAAGTGTAATACGGTACTGCTTCAAAAGCAAATAATTTTTTCAAATATTTTCATCAAATCTTATGTTTTCATTGTAAGAATCAAATTTATTTTTGAATAAAAACCAATAAAAAATTTAAACGAAAATTGTTTTGAAACTTTTTCCATATTTCCATGCGCCCAGAAGAGATTTCGTTTTAGTTTCTTAAAATTTGGATATTATAAATAATTTCTAATTTTCTTTCCTACAGGTGTGTTGCCATTTGAAATTTTCTTCTAATTTGCATAATTTTATAAGCTTATTATTATTATTTTAAGCTTTTTCGGAAACAAGAATTCGACCTCTGCACAGCCTAGATGAATTAATGGATCAGGATGAAACATCATACTTAACCTTTTACCATAAATTAGGAGGTTCCAGTGCCGTCTGGCTGAAATCGGTCCAGCGGAAGTTTCATTTTTTATTTCTCGGAAAAGTGTATCATTTATGAAAAAATGAGTATGTATGTGTACTACAAAATTGTAAATTAATGTTTTAACAATACAGGTCCAAAATTGTTTTTCAAAATTTTAAAACTGATTTTCCGCAAAATCTCGTATGAAGCCTCATGGTAAAGATTTTTCCATGCGAGATCCCAGTAATTTTTGACCGCCATTGATCAGCATCCAGCAGTTTTCGCTATATTGCCGAAGTCTAAAAACATAGTTTCTAAAAACTCTCTGAGTATGCGTTCGTATGTCCGTGTCTAATGAATGTATGTAGCTTCTCCATAGACTAGCCGCAAATCTGCCATTTCCAGTGGCCCAACTCCCATCAAATTTCACATTTGGTTTTCCTTTTTCATATGAACTTTTACGTTTTTCGCGTATTTTACAAATATTTTGCAAAGTATGGCATATCCAAAAAAATCAATCAAAAACAAAAGGGATTTTAAATTAAATTTGCAATAAAACTTGTCTAAATCATTTTTCAAAATTTAAACGGAAATAGCAATTGTTGTTAATGAACTGTTATTTTACCATAACTGGCTAAATTTCAATATGTCCTTCCAAGGATTTGTAAAATACTCAGCTTAGAATGTCTCCGATACTTAACAAATTGTTCTCTGGAATCACATTTTTGTGAAGTAAAATATATATTCCCCGTCTAATGTTGATTGTTGAAATCGCGCTGCAAACGCGAAAAAAATTCAACTGACTAATACCAAATAATAATAACCCGACAAGGTTTTGTATATTTTGTCAAAAATAAACAAAAAAATCGTGAGAAACCCCTATTAAGGTTGCAAGAACTTTTTCGAAATATTTAATATAACGGAATAAGCTTTACATCCATAATTTTTAAATGACTCCATTTTACTAGTGCCTCATATACAGTGCACATCTGAAAGGACCAAAAATGTCGGTTGCAAGTGCAACTAATTATATAAAAAAATCGAAAACATTTGTACAGAAGAGGATTACAGTTTATTCAATGTATAAAAATGTTGACGATTTGGCAGATAGAGCAAAATTCGAACCACTACAAAATAGGAGGATAAGGGCATCATACAGTTACTTGATGAAAATTCTTCGCTTACGCTGGATGCAGCTAAAAAGAATACTATTTTACCAAAAACAACCATACGAAATAACATGGCTACGAATATGGAAATACTTTGGTCAAACCACTGGCAACACAAAAATACATAGAAAAGCGAATACAGTGGGCGAATGATTATAAAAACAAAGATTTTACGAATATTGTGTTTACCGATGAGTCATCCTTTTGGGGTTTTCCTTTTGGGGTAATGTTAAAAGGCGTGTTTGGCGAACTAAGCAAAAAAATGATTGTCCGAACTGTGGAGCACTCGCCCTAGTTCCACCAAGCAAGGTTTTTGTAAATTAATCGTTTCCACACAGAACCTTAACGCACTTTTCATGTATAAAATTTATTCACGAGGTTTGTTACTATTTATCCTGAAATGGTTTGGAGCGGGGAGCTCTAATTGGATCTTGCAAGAAGACAACGATCCAAAACACCATAGCCTACTATGTTCGAAATTTAAACTCAAAAAGGGATTCACCATCTCAGGCACCTAATTTCAATCCGATCAAAATTTATAGGCACTCATGAAGATTAAGCTGAAAATGTACCACACAAAAAATTTGAGCGCTCGAGCGCGAGTAGTCCGGAAGATATGGCAAAATGAATCACCAAAGTATGCAGAAAAATTGGTTGATAGTATGGACAAAAGGAGCCAGGCAATTATTAACAGTAATGGCGACTTTACTATGTTTTAGTTGACAGCGCCCTAGAAAATACATCAAACTTTCATAATAAAAACAAAAGAAATCGTAGTTTTATTTTTACTTAGGTTTTTGCCGTACACGCTCTTGTTGCACATACTGTATATTTATAAATCTATTTGCATTTCAATTTTTTATACAAAATAATTCTGCACGACTCACATAAATAAAAATAATAAAAAAATTGTACAAAATGATTTTAATAAAATTTCAACCCACTTATAAATAACAATAACCAAAATGTTTGCAAATACTAACAATTTTGAATTTGTTGTCCAACTCAAAATACGAAACCGTATACAAAAAAAAATAAATCTCTGTATATCGGGATTATACGCAAAGCTAAAATATTTAAGCATATTTTTTGTTCGTGTTTATTGCAATTTTGTTTTTGGGATGCTGTACTCGTAAAAATATATATATATATTTTTTTTATCCCGGATGCAAAACCAATTGTTAAACCGTGAAATGAGGAAAACACTTTCCAGGGAAATTGAATTCATAAAAATTTTCTGTTATAAGCTTTGAGATCCTTTTGTAAATAAGCGCTTTATTATTTCAATTACACTAACAATGATGAGCTTTAACGTTTTTCCAGAAAGTAGTTCGGCTTTAAAAAGCAACTTACAACTAAATATAAGCGTATCAAGTTAATCCCAAAACATGATAAAATTCAAATGTGATTCGTATTTCCTATTTTTATATACAAGCAGAATAATTTTCAACATTTGGAATAAATCTGTACGAGAAAAAATATAATTCATTAAATTTTGCTAAATAGCAATTAATCATAATTACATTAATTTTGAGAGTTCGAGACATGTTTCGTTTCGGTTTCAGTATATAGTTTTCTCCGTATTCTTTTTATTTTGTTAAGAGACTTAAATTTTAATGTAGCTTATGACACTTTTTCTGTAAGATTTATTACTATTCGGGGGGTACGAAATGATGAATCAAAATCAAATCTGTTCATGTATGTATATCAAATTGTTCTGCGTGTTATATATAACTGAAAAATAATATTTAGAGCACATTTCTTTACACAAATAAGGAAGCACGTAAAGTATTGTAACCGGGAAAGAATCATAGCAGTTACGTTGCATTGAAGCTGAACTGAACACTAGGAGGTGACCCAAATGCTGCACCAGCACTTGTAGTACAATCCGGAAAATGGTACTGGATCTTTTTTTACAAAATAATTACAAATTTGTATAAAAATCTTAAATCTTGTAAATCCCTTGATAGGATATAGTGCCAGAGAGAGAGTTATCCCGCAATTCGTGTGTGGGCTATTAATTAGAGAAAGCTATACCACACTCTTCGTATTTTTGTTAATGTTTATTGTATCGTACTACGGTGGTTTTGGATTTTTTACCAATTAATTATAACATATCGGCATAGTTCAATCCCCAAAAATCTACTACTAAAGCGGTGCAATTATTTAAAACCCATATTTTTCGACACACCACGTATTTTTACATTTCTGTGAATTTTTTTTGTTTAGTGCTGGGGGTGGTAATGGATTTTTTTTGCAAACAAATTAACAGAAAAATCCATTTCTCACCAATTACAGACCCAGCCTTTTTCTATTCTATAATTTGACCAATACGCCGGGTAATCAAATGTACTTCAATATACCTTGAATTTTGTTATTCACCTGATAACTAATCGCCTACATGGTAACTATCCTCCACCCTCTTTTTTATTCATGATGCCGTTCGAATAACAGTTGGTTGGGACGATTAACAGCTTAATTTTTATTGCCTAGTTTTTGCCCTCCTTCTTTTTATTGTTTTTTTGGCTTTTTTCTACTAAATATAACAAAATTTTTACTTTTCCAAATCAGTCGATACTCCTGATGATGACCGAACAAGTCGAAATCGATCGAGTGATTTTTTAAGAATTTTGAACAAATTTTTTAATAAAAATATTCAAAAATATTTTTTTTTACGAAATAGAAAAACAAGTGTTAAGTGAAATGTTTTTATAAAGTCTTGAAGTAAAGGTTGATAGCTGCCTTAATTTTTAGGATTTTATATTCCAGTGGAAATTCTAAATTTTTAACGAAATCCACTTCTTGGATATTCTATAGATAAATACACGCTTGCCTTCCTTAGTACGAGATTTCAACAGCCTGACCGTAAACCTATGATTATTGACCATTATTTTTGTTACCTCCAGGCGTGACGAATGGTGGTAGTTTCTCCTTTAGTTCTGCATAACAGAACATTTACTTTTACTCGTATTAATCTGTAGGCCGTCTAGATGTTTTGTAAGTCTAGGATTGCCTATTATTCGGACCCAAAATCTCAATTTCCATTTAGATATAAAGTGTGTTCTTTTGTTTCTATCTCATTTTTGTTTATTTCAATTATTTGAATTTCAATTATGTACAAATTTTAAGTTCTATGCTTTATAAACTGCTTATCATCACCTAAAATCAAACATGGCATTTACTTTTCATTGATAATTTTGCAAATTAAAACTCATAACGCAGTGTAATCTACACAACTAGCTACATAGAAAGCTTTAAAATTTCTATTGTAGCAGAGTTCCAAATGGATTTGTATACGTAAATGTTTTTAAATCTATGGAATAAACCACGAGCCCGAGCTTCACTGTTGTGACTCCATAATATGGGACACAAGGTTTTGTTCAACTTATTCCTTTCTATAAGAATAAATCTCGTAACTATTGATTAGGATAACCTACCTAACTAGCGTTTATAGCGTATCAAAATAAGTTATTCGTTTAAATACATTAACGGTGTGAGTTCGATAATAAAGCCAGACCAAAATCAAACCAGAATTTTAAAATATTTCTTGTTATTCCTCTGAAATATTTTATAGCAAATTAGTTTAAAATCATATTCTGTTCTGACCCCCAAAAATGCTAGAAAATACTATTTCCAATTGGAAAATAAATTGAGTTTTCATATTATTCCGAAATCAATAAACAGCATTGATATGTATAGCTAAAATATACCAAAACCAAAAATAGAAAAAAGAGAAATCATAAGTAAAATTTATATTCCTTCGATTGACTTGGTAAGTCGAAACAAGATATTTTTTGCGCTTGAGCTTTACTGAACCAAAACGAGAATAGCAGACATTATTCGTATACGAGTATAATCGAAAATTAATTTGTTTTGTAGAATGTATGTATATCCTATACAACGTGTAGCGATTGGAATTATATAAAAAATATACTCAGTAGATTCAAGCGGATTCTCATATCCAAAACCTAATCCTCTACGAAATTAACAAAATAAATTTTCAACTTAAAATAGATCAATTTGATCGGTATTTATATGGAATATAGAAACTCGTATACGCGATATAACGACATACGTACATACATATATATACAGATCTACTATACTATGGTGCTTAAATGACAAAAATTGAAAATGAAAATCTCATGTTCCAAATTGGTTGTATATTCTTTTTTCGATTAAACACACAACAAAAAAAAAATAAAAAAAGATTTAAACCAAACCAAGAGAACGGAACAGAATTCTGCACACAAAAAACATGGTAAATGTGAAATTGAGTTTATATTCCAAAATATCTGTATATGGTATATGGATACAAGAGTTATCCGGAAAAATACTAACGATGTACTTCTCCTATTTACGCTTACTAAGTTTTCGGAAGGTATAATAATCAGAAATGTTTCCTATTCTTATAAAGAGATACTAAGTTTGTTGCTTAATTAAGATGTTGCTTGAAATATCGTATATCGGTTTGATTAATGAATTTGTCAGAAATCCGCAATAGACCGGCTTCATTAAACATTAATTACACATTTAAAAATATTTTTGGAAGTATAATTAATCCGTTGAAATTTAAACGGTACAGCACTCCAACCACAATCTAAACCAACATTCCGTCGGAAAAATTTATATCAAATTGGTTTTAAATAAAAAAAACCCCAATCCTTTCGAAACTCATTATATAGCCGAATTGTGTTCGATAAATTGTATACTGTATGTATATACTCGTACAAGATGATGACCAAGAATACTTTTTTTTTTTTGTTGAAAAAATTCATTTTCCATTTCCCAATCCACAAATCATTCCCATTAATCATTTAACAGTTTTTTTTATTCATTTTCTTATATACCATCGAAGCTATAATACCACTGAAAAATACCAGCGTATTTTTTTACTAAAAAAAAATTAACAAAAAAACGAGAAGAAATATCGAAAACATTGAAATCAATTCGTTTTTCGTCTTTAGGAGAGAATGAAAAACGTTAGATTTAAAATATAGGAAATGTGAAGCGAACGAATCCCTAAAACTGGTGTAGCAGCATAAAAATAGCAGAAATATAAAAATCATTAAATTAAAATTTACAGAATATGGTTAAAAGTTGATACACTTTAAATATGCTCGTATTGGAACATTATCTATATATGTAAAATGACAATGAACGCGAAATTTGCAATTCGCTCCGTATGGGAGAATTTTAAAATTATTACACCGATGGTTTCCAAATAGATGACTTCCAGTTTAAATAAATGTATGGCAATGCTGCGGTTAAATTGCGTAGAATGTAAAAGGCTGTGGGAGCTGGACTGGGTTAACAATTTTTAAGAATAATTGGCGAAATAATAAAAATTATTTTTTCGGCATAAATATCAGAAAACCAACAAAGCCTTAAATCTTTTCAATATTTGTTCCTTTTTCTAAATACTGCTATACTTCTCAACATCATTGAAAAAATTAAAAAAGCTCCAACGGAAGCTGTCACTTCCAGTACACAGATTTTTATTACATTTTCAAGTATGGAGTTTCATCACGATAAATTAATCCACCTCCATTCAAAACTTTTCTTTTCAGGGAAAATATTAAAAAAATTGCTAATTGTGTTTTAAATTTAACTAACAATTGTTCTATGTTTCTATTAATTTTTTCGTAATTGATTATTTCGAAATATTTGCAAACAACGAAAATCACTTTTGAAAGCAGCCAGTTCCGGTGGACCGGTGCATTACAAAGTAAAAGTAAGTATCAGAAAACCCTCCAAGAACACGATTAATTCATTCCGTGAATGAAACTACAAAAAAGGAAAGGAAAACCGTTATGTTTTATTTTCTGTTTTTTGTTGGTATATTCAAAAAACAAAATGGAGGTGGTGTCTGCCTTCCGGTCTGTCTTGCTACAGCTGTAACGTTCGTTCCATTTTTGAACTAAAACTTTTTAGGCACGCTTGACTTGGGGACTAAGCTGGCAAATGGCGTTACGAAAAGTGTAATCGAGCGAGGCGAACGAAACAATAAACGCCAAACGAAATCAATTTCCTTTAGTATCAGGATGTGCCATGACAATTCATAAATCCCTAGGTGGAACATCAGTTGATACCATTTTATTTTAATAATTGGCTAAAAAAATTGGAAAATTGGAAAATATGAAAATTAGAAAATAGGAAAATAAAAAAATATGAAAATAGGAAATTTGGAAAGTTGGTAAATTGGAAAATTTTAAAATTGAAAAACTGCAAAATTGGAAAGTCATAATATAGACTTCTATGTCACTGACTGACTCACCCGAGAACGCAAAGGGTGACCAATTTTTTTTTTCTATTTTATAACATTTATGTCACTCACTCATTTACTCACTCCAGAACGCACAGGATGACCAAAAAAAAAATACGTCCGTGTGATATATTTTATATATGTATTTTTTTCTATATTATAGCTCCATTCCACACAAGGTATCACAGAAACCGATTCTTTATTCGTTCTTTCCGTTTGCCTATGATACAGATTTTAATGCGACTTAAACAAATTTTCGATGAAACCACACTACACAAACATAAATGAAGTAAAAAATATTCCAAGGCTATTTTTACTATGCGAAGAGATTTCAAAAATGATTTTTTTGTCCATTTTGTTACACATACATAAACATTATCTATTACAACTAGTTGGCCTTGAAAAAGTTACCAAGTTACAAGGTTACCTCTTGTGGCATCAGACATAAACGGCTAGGTGACACTCGAGAACGCACAGGATGACCATTTTTTTCAATATTATAATTTTTCTGTATTATATTATAAATATTAAATATATATTAGAAGTTTTACTTCAGTAGTGTGGTCTAAAGCAACTTAATTTTTTTTTTGATTTTGCATCGTGGCTGCAATGAGTTATAACGCTTTTACGGGGTGGTTTTCAATTAAAACTAACATTCATTTAAAACGTTATAATTATTAATAAATATTATTATTTTATTAACTTAAGTAATTGATTCATAATGGCGGTGTGGCAACGTGATGTGGCGGCAGCAACTTGGTAGTCCGACTGTTAATTCAATGTTGTGCGCTGATGGACTTTTGACTACTGATGGAAAATTATAATTTTAATGTTTTAAAAAAAAATTTGGTTTCGAATTGTTTTGTGTCGTTTGATATTTGTGTATATTGTGTATCATGTTGATTACGCAACCGGGTGGCTATTTGGCGATGAGCCAAAATTTACGTTGGATGACAATTTATATTGATGGTCGCCACAGAGTTTTAATTACTGAAAATAAACTGCAGTTATAGTCTACTGTTTATTTCTAACCGCCTAGATGTATGTTAGTCGTAAATTATTGATTTGTCTTTTCGGCTAAGTCAACTGTATGCAATAAGTTTATTTTAGTGTGCGTGCATCAAACTTACATTTTTGAATAAAGTGATTTTGGTTTTTTTTTGCATACGGTGTGGTACAAATTTTTTGATTAATTTTGATATTGCCAAAAAATTAAGCAGAGTGGGGCGTTTACGCGTCATCAATAACACTAATTTACGCGTCACATTTTAGCATGTTTGAGTCGACAACTCGTCGACAACGTCCACTACTCGTAGACAATGTCAATAACTCGTAGGCATTTTCAACTACGTGTTGACACCATTGACCACTCGTAGACAACGTCGACAACTACTTGTAATCCACGCCGGTAGTGATTGGTGGTGCATGAGGTGTGGAAGAAATTTTTTGATTAATTTTGATATTGCCAACAAATTAAGCAGAGTTGGGCGTTTACGCGTCATCTACTAATTTTGACATGTTTGAGTCGACAACTCGTCGACAACGTCGACTAGTCGTAGACAATGTCAATAACTCGTAGGCATTTTCGACAACGTGTTGACACCATTGACCACTCGTAGACAACGTCGACAACTACTTGTGATCCCCGCCAGTAGTGATTGTATGCTATTAGTTAGTGGAAGTTATGGAAAGAAATATATTTCCAAGTAGCTCATGCTGAGTGTCTCATGCCGATTTTTTTGAGTAAATTACATACTAAACTAAACTGCCGTTGGTTCGTACTAGTGATTTGTGTGTCTATAAAACGTATTGTGCTTATTATTGAATCCAAAATTTCGTATTTAATTATTAATACACCACCCACCATATGTAATAAACATTTTCACAATTGATAAACCTTAACAACGAAACAGTTAAGTGGTGGTCTATCTGGTACCCAACCTAGTTACATTTCCTGTGACAGTGCGCCACTGTTTTCCATATGAAAATTCTTGCAATTGTTAAGACTGCTACCCATCGGATTAAAACAGATTTTAGAGGTCGCTTAATATGTATTGCCTCAGGCAACCAGTCTAGTCTGGAAAAAGGCCTCCGTTTTCAATTGTTTCTTCGAAAATTCTGTTAGAGAGCATTCAAGACCAAAATAGGGTTGGTGGACTAATTGGAATTATCGTTCTAAGGTTGCCTGGTAATAGAGGTATCCATGATAGAGATCGACAAATTAGCTAGAGAGGAAACGTTCGAAGAGAAATCCTCGTGAATACCTAGGTTTTTTGCAGATTAATTGCCGAAGTCCACAAACTGGTTTAAAATAAAAAATTGTGTGTGTGTGTGTGTGTGTCATACACAGGATCGCGGATTGACTGATCGGAATAAAACTTCATATTTAAGTTTTTTCCCGTTTTAGTTATAAATTGGGAGATCCCAGTGATTTTTGATGTCACCGGAAGTATGTATATCATTTATGAGAAAAACAATTATTAACTGAAAGAATCTAAATCAATTTTACAGCAATACCGATCCAGATCAGTTTTCTAAATTTTAAGCTAAAAAATGTTTTTTTAAAATATTTTTTGGTGTTTATTTCGGAGGATAAGGGCTTATACCTAGAAACATCCCTTCTTCCCCTCTTCCTCTTAAATTTTCAAACTTGTAAATAAATTTCCTTAAATATTTAAATAAAAAATTTACGTTGCACTCGTATACGTATATCCCAAACGGATAAACTAGAAAAAACGAGGTTACGTTTTTTAAGAAAGCATTTGAAAATATTACACAAAATAAATTCACTTTTTGAATTTAATGTTAAAATGCGGTTGTCGTTATACGCCCCGACCAAATATTCTAATACCTAAAATTATTAATAAATGACGTCATGCAGCAATAATGAATGGTCTACGAAATAAACTTTGGCCCGAAGCCGCATTAATTAAAATTCAGTAACTCTAAATTTATCATATTATTATGTTTATTGATTTAGAAGTTTGTATAAAGGGGTTCGGAAATGGTTTCAGAAAAATTCGTTAAGAATGTCCCCGAATGTGGCACGGAATCCTTTTTTCGATTTATTCTCAGCTCAAACAATTTGAGCGGGGTTTTCGAGTACGAAATTTCCTTTGCAAGGTGATGGTGATGTTGCACCATGGTTGTTCATATTGTTCCAATATGTTGGGTCATATTGCACACGGATGCATATTGTGAGATGTTGGTATAAGTTTGACCATGTTGCGCCATGTGTACCATCTTGCACCTAGTTTTTTGATGTTTCTCCATGTTGCGTGATGCTGCCTGATGCTGCGTTATAATGCGGCATGTTGTGGGATGTGGCACTCTGTTGTAAGATTTTGCATCATGTAGCTTCATACTGTACCATGTTGCATGATATTGTATCTTGTTGAGAGATGTTATGTAATGTTATCCTTTGTTGTGGCATGTTGACTTGCGGCCCTTTTTAAAGTGGTATTTGGTTGATGATTTGTATGATTTTGGATAACTTTGTCGGTACAGGATTTACGAATGCAAAGGAACGGTAACAATGAGTTCTGAATAAATCATTTACGAGTCCTCCAGATGGTTTATCATGTTGCGTAATGCTGCACAATGTTGCGCTATGCTGCACCATGTTTTGTGATGTTGCATTATGTTGTGTCATATTGCGTGATTATGCATCATATTGCTCGTTTTTGTATCTTATTGAGGGATGTTGTGGAATGTTTCACTATGTTGCACAATGAAGCAGAATACTGCATCATAGTATGGTATGTTGCATGTACCGTTATATGTACCAAGTTGCGTGATGCTGCACTATGTTGCGTACAGTTGCGATGTTGTACCATGCTGCGTCATGTTGCTTCCTATTGGGATTTTTGTTTTAATTAAAAATGTTGCGTTTTGTTGCATCGTATTACAGAATGTTGTGTTGGCTGCGTTACGGTTGCGTTGTATGATAACCAATATCATACTTTTTAAATATTGGTTGTTCTTCATAACAATAATGATTTGTAGCATTCTTTATCTAATTATTATTTTAAACTTGGTCTGCTTTGCACATTTTCTTCCGGTTCAACGATTTTAACGTCGTATGATGGGGTTTGGGTTTTCTTTAATTAGTTGAGTTTATACATTTACTGAGGAAAGTGCTTTGACAAGTAGAAACTATTTGCGATGGGTTCTGATTTCGAGAAAATAAATTTAGTTGATCATCCGGTGCAGGATGGATTCCATTCCGACTATTTAAATTTTGTAGGTTTGCACGATTTTTTTATTAATTTTTTGGCTCACCCGATTTTAATAAAAATTGGTTTAAAAAGGTTTCGAATTACTAGAAATCAATTATAGTTTATGTTTCGGTAAAATTCATTTAGAGGCTCGTTCGGTGGGAGCCAGGTTTTTCGACTCGATAAATCTTCATAACAAATGGGCAATGATATGGGTTTTCTAATGGCCGGAATAGATTGCGATGAGTCCGAATTTCCAGAAAATCCGTTAAGGAAGTCTTCCATAGGGGCCTGGGTCGAATTTTTATAAAAAAAAAATGTTAGGGACTGAAAAATTTTGATAACAACTGTTGAGGCTGCTTTCTAGTACCAGAAATTGATTCCAATGGTCCTTATTTATAAGAAATTTATTCATTTTTATGAAAAAAGTTTCGATGTCACGAATTGATTTTGATATGTCCTTATTTATTAAGGTTCCTGGTGTGACTTGAGCCTTCTTTTATCATTTTATTTAGCTTCAAGGATTTTGATAAAATTTGCCTTCGAATGCAAGGAAACGATTATAAGACTATTTATTTATCACATAGTCCAATTTTACAAAAGCACCAACAATTTGGTAACATGCACCTATACATCGATTTTTTATGAAAAATGACAAGCGCGAGGTTAACAAACCGGAAAAATATAGTATTGGAATTGTGTTTGTATTAGTATGCATCAGAGCAGGCGCATAACCTTGTTTTTTGTTTTTTCTTATTTTGATATTTATTCTATGCGTAATAATTTTTATTTCATAATCAACATTTCCGAATTAAATTGATGGAATCATCAATGTTGCGGTTGGTGAACCTTGTTGGTTCACCAACATGGATGTTGCATCACTGTGCACCATATTTACTTCACCATGATGCGTCATCTTTCAACATGTTACACAATGTTGCATTATATTGTATGTCACATTATGCGTCATGTTACACCATATTGCGTCAAGAGTACCATGTTGAAATATATTGCGCGATTTTGTATCATGTTGCGTTAAGTTGCTTCAAGTTGGGTTTTAGGAGTCGGGTCAAACGATTTTCATAAAAATGAGTAAAAAGACTTTTCGAGAATTCTATAAAATTTATTTAGGGGATTGATTATTAAATAGGATCTAAGTCTCTATTTAAAAAAAATCGACTCAAGCCATTTTGATAGAAATTGTAAGAATATAAGTATTTCGAAAATATATAAACGGCTACAATGACTCATGCTTTTGGGAAATTAGTTGAAAGGTGATCCGGTTTAGCGGTTATTTTGTGTCTTGCTCTATAATAGAACAATATGATTTATCAATAGAAGGGGATGAAACTCAGAATTATTGTCAAAATGGTGGAAAATTAACAATTTAAAGAACCTAAGCCGTTTCTTACCCGGTTGGAGCACATTTTTTTCTGTATGTTAAACATAGGATGGGATTCCAAAATGTATTCAATTATGAATGAAGGCCTTTTCAAATGAATAGTATGGAACTATAAAATATATCGTTTTGTTTTTGTAAGTGTGAAACAGTTTGCTGTTGGCAAACAGTTTCAAAAATAATATCCCTATTCACAATTACCTCCAAGCGGCATTAGCCCGTAGCTCAAAGGGTAGAGGTATGTATGGTCGTGGGAGATGGAGGTGTGAACAGAGCCTAGTATACCGCTAACATTTTTGATGTTAGGGAAAGACGTCTCGCCCAATCGCGAGAGAGCTAAAGGAGGGGGAACCGTGAGTACCATCACTAGCAGATGGCCTACTCATTCGGCATGAGCCGCACAAGATCCGCTGATTATTCGGCCCTTACCACATTATTATTGGCAAAGTGTCCGATTAATCCAAAAAAAAAATAAAAGAAAAAAATGTTTATAGTTGAGTAACGGCGCGGGGCCGCGGGTTAGTAATGAGAAAGGTGCTTGGCCATGCACCTTGTTACTATACTAGTAAACAGCGGGAATTTCCGACGAAAAACGTCACACGAGATTCCTTGTTCACTAGTACAGCCTGGACCGATTGTATGTTAGTTCCTTTTTTTTATGTTTCCTGTGAATAAAAAAAATATTGCTTAATTCATACTCACCACGTTAATCCAAATCCCAAAAATAAAAATAAACGGACTTTTCTTAAACCTTGCGCCTTTATTGTCTTCTCAAATTAAATTTTTTCTTTGTTCAAATACAATACGACTTAGTCCAACAATGGTCTCAAACGATTTGATGAAGACCGCCACCGTCTGCCTTCCAAATCCTAATCACCTTCTCAAACAAAAACACAGACTATTTAAATGATTGAAATCACCTCTAAATAGCCCCCCTCCATTTCACGTTAATAGAAATTCAGGGTTTCGGATATCACCAATAATCGCATACATATATTTTGTTGATTAAGCAACATGTGCCGAAAATCAGAAGTTTTCATGCGATTATTAGTTGAATGACATTACAATTATATTTACTGCAAACGTGGGAAATTGAGTGCAGTGTACTTACTTATAAGCAATATTTACGAACAACAACCTTCAACGTTGTTGTAATACACACACTTGATAAACTCATATAAAAATTGTTTATTCAGGTAAATATATTTATTATGTTATTTGAGTAACATAAACAATTTGTATACATTTAGAAAAATTACATTAAAAATTTAAGGAATATTGTGCAGGTCCATGATTAACACTGCAAATATGTATACAATTGTATCGGGTAGTTTAGATAGGTTGAAAGTGGTAACGAGCTTTCGATTTGTCTAAAGACAATTCGTTACAAGTGCTAAAAAAATAAAATAATTCAATTCGAAATCGACAACGATGGCTGTTAAGGAAGTTAAACAGTTGCTTTTTTTTTACAAAACCAAATTTAAACCGTCAGCCGTCAAATAAGAAGAATTTATGATTTCTCCAGGAATATAATCATCCATGAAATAATTGAAATTGCACCCAGAAGATCGCAGCTAAACACATCTGAAATTCATTACACAATAAAATCGGAAAAGTTCTAAATCAAATTTTCATTCCGACAAAATTTGAAACCTCTAGAAAATAAATTTTCTTATACACATTCATGAATGAAAAATCTTCTCATTCTTTTGTTATATGGTTTCTTCATTGATTATTATTGTTTTGTCGAAACGACAAAAGAAAAATATGGGAAATTGTCTGGAAACCACAAAAATAAAATAAACTTTTCGTTTTATTATTACTGTTATTATCATTATAGCTGTTATATTTATTACCATTATTATTATTATACTTTTTATTATATTGCGTTGTCATAGGTTAGGAGCAGACCACCAAACACCAATTTAAAATTAAATTAGGCTGAAAATTTAATATTTATGATTACGTATAAATTATAATACTACTGTGTAGTATGAGATTGAATATGTTAGAATAGGGCCGGTTCTATAACTTGTAAAATAAAATAAAAAAAATTGTAAAAAAATATCAGTCATTCCCATTTTCCACTCTACATAACAATAAATATCATCAGCAGACGTTTAACAAAGTATAAAAATAAAAAATCCGAACAATGAATGGGAAAAGAATTAATTTTCATAAAAAAAAGTCTAATTTTCACATAAATCTCCAGAATAAATATTGCAAAAAAATGTATATGATTTCCTTCGTCCTCTCCCGAGTTATCAGTATTAATTTTCTATTCTCTGTTATCATTCACTTGCAAATATACATACAACAACAACCCGTACACATTGAGTATAGAACAGTATAGATTTTCCATCTGAATAAGTCACAATATTGAATATTAATTATTGCATCCAAATACAAAATGCATGTTACAATATACAAATCTATACGTAGAGTGTAAAATGTAAGCACTGAAAGTTAACAATGCTTTCATTTTACGCCATATATATAGATACTCGACTCGTAGATGGATGTTGGAATAACGAGGAGAAAATTCAAATGGGAATTGATTATGTATAAATTAGTTTTGTTGATTTCAAACGTATGCAAGTAATTATTTTGTTGCAACACCTTGATGAACTACGTTTATTGAATGTTAATTTGGTAAACTGCATAGTATTAAAAATGAGGAGGTGTTTCTACTGTGGCCGGCCTTTTTTAAAATGTGGAAATGTAAACAGTAGTAAGAAATTGGATTGTTTAGAATTCTAGGGCCAAGGCTTTTTAGCACCCCATCTAAAGATTTTAATGAAAGTGATGATTAAATTCGTTTGGTCAGTATTGTTCACTAGTTTTCATCGTTTGGTCACTTACGATTGAACTATAAACAAATAATGAAAAGTTCAAAAAAATAAATTCCCGCGGGTAGGGGGAGCAGCTGCGACATAAAATTTTTGTTCGTGAATCCGAAATAAAAAAATTGAAATGAAAATAAAAAAATTTAAGAACATTTTTGAGATGTAGATTTTTGTTTAAATTTTATTTTCGAGAGAAAAGAATAAAACAAGACAAAAAAATTTAATGATTTAATTTAAAATAAGGGTTTAAATTAAAAATTAAAATCTATTGCGACTTAGTTTGAATCCAGAAACCAAATTATTGTGTAGCATGGCTGATTAAACAAAAAAAAAGAGAAATGAGAGAGAAAATGAAGACGAAACATACACCCCCATTACACGCTGAGTAATAATGTCATTGCCTAATTCCACACAGGGTTTTTGGTATTTGGTATTTTTTTCAAGGCCAACTAGTAATAGATAGTGTACATGTATGTATAACAAAATTTACAAAAAAAAAATTATTACAGTAAATATTCACTTATAGCATTTGTTCTGAATCAATTTTCTCAAAAATTTTGCGGTAGCTGAATAATTATGCGTTTTGTGATTTTGGTATGTCATTTTAAATATTTTATTTTAACTCAAATTTTGAACAAACAGTATGCATGTATGCATAGTAAAATGATTCTCAAGTCACAATACATATGTATATTTTTATATTTTTGGTTATTATATCTAATTCGAAGAGAAGAGAAACAAAGAATAAAATAAAAATATTGCGTTATGTGGATTAGGTTGTCAAAAAAAACGCGTTATGTGTGTAGTTGCATTATGCGAAATATTGCGTTATCTGAATATGCAATAAGTGGATTTTTACTGTATTGAAATCTCTTCGCACCTCTTCGCATATCTCTTTGCATCTCATCCGCGTATATTCATAACTACAATTTTTTTTTATTTTTTTTATTCTGCTCTCTTGAAAATAAAATATAAACTAAAATGTATGTCAGCGGTTCCCAAACTTATTTTGCCATGTAACCCTTTTCCGATTCTTCAAATTTCATGGAACCCTATTCATAGAAAATTGTGTTTCGCATAAATGTGTTGTTTAAGAACGGCAATATACTCTAATAGCCTTTTTGGCAAAATTTTTATATTCATCAAATATATTATAGCAGAAAGTTGCTAACGGTACCTCTTCGAAGCTAGCGGGTATCCGAACTAATTTCAATTAAATTCTCGTATTCTACTGTTAGTAGTCCCGTTGGCTTTTCACTGCTTTTGAAAGGATTTTGTACCCAATAATTATCGTTATTGTTTAATTTTGGTATATATGTATGAAATGTAGTGTGTATGTATGTGTGTATGTATGAAATGAAACCTTATGGCATGGATTTTATCTGGTACTAGCTCGTGAAACCCCTAAAAATAACCCCGGGGTTCCACGGAACCCACTTTGGGAAACGCTGGCATAAGTTAAAAATGACCTTGAAATGTTTTTTTTTCATTCAGCTATGCTACACACAATTTTGGTTTCTGGATTCAATCTATTGCGTAATAGATTTTAATTTTTAATTTTAAACCCTTATTTTAAATTAAATCATTAAATTGTTTTGTCTTGTTTTATTCTGTTCTCTCGAAAATAAAATTTAAACAAAAATCTACATCTCAAAAATGTCCTTAAATTTTTTTATTTTCATTTCAATATTTTTCATTTCGGATTCACGGACAAAAATTTTATTACACAGCTGGGACGTAAAAATTTTGACCGTGAATCCGAAATGAAAAAATTCGAAATTAAAATAAAAAAATTTACGGACATTTTTGAGATGTAGATTTTTTAGACGGGAAGCCCATACAATTTTGGTGATTGTAGCACTAACCGAAGTGGTGCAACCAGTGTGTAACTTAAGCTCTTAAGTCGTGACTGGTTGAGAGTTCTGTATGAAGTCGATGGGTTAGAAAATAAAAAACGTTTGATCAACTAAACAAAACCATAAACTGTTTGATTAATTGATGGAGACACATTGACGCACTTATTGATTTACAACCAATTCATTCTTTGAATGCGAATGAACTAAGACGATTTACCAATACGGTGCATTTTCATGTTACAGCATTATGGAAGCATGTGACATTAACTTCGATGAATGTTCGGAAATTGTCGTCATGCGACTGGTTATACTATATAAAATTAGATAGATAATCGATTAGGGACTGGCAGAAAAAAAACTCTTCTAAAGATTTACCTACCTGGAAAATATTTCGTGAGTTTCTTGAGAAAAAGTGTAGAGTTTTGGACTCTATAACAATCGCAGGTCAGTGTAGTACCAAGTCAAATTCAGGTAACACGCAAATACAAAATAAATTAGTTAATAACTCCAGAAGTCATAGTGGTATTCGGCATGCATTTTTCAATTGCCCTTCTTTTCTTAGTTTGAACCCGGCAGAGCGATTCAATAAAATGAAGGACATACAAGTTTGTATCAATTGTCTTAACCCTCATCAAACAGTATCCAACTGCCGATCTTAAGGTTGCAAATTATGCAAGAAAGGGCGCGAAAGATACATTGTTACATCTTGACCAAAAGTATTCTTCCTGGGAAAATACAAACCACAACCTTAAGAATCCGGGAGACAACATCCAAGCAAAGCCAGCGGATTATACAAAACCAACCATTGCTTCACCGATGGTTGATCGCCCAATCGAGCAAAACTTTAGTATGTAAAAGAATCCAGTTAGGGGAAGAATAATATTGCCAACGGCAATTGTACTATTAAAACGTGCAAATGGAAGTTACATGGAATGTCGACCATTGCTGGATTCTGGTAGCCAGTCTAACTTTATAACGAGTTCCATGCAGCATAAGCTCCATACTAAAATCAGTGGCATTAGTTCAACTTTTACTAAAATTGATGAAATGGTTTCAAGTCAAATAAAATCACGGTATACAGATGCATTGTTTGATATTGATTTGTTCCTAATGAATAAAATTTCAAACAATTTGCCACAAACCAACATCAACATTAATCGCTGGTCTATACCATCTCACGTAAAGTTGGCCGACCCCAATTTTAATGAAGCACGTCCAACTGATATGCTATTAGGCGCAGAACTGTTTCCAAACATTTTAATGTCATATAAAATTTATTTAAGGCAAAATTTGCCAGTTCTGCAAGAAAGTTTGTTTGGATGGATAATTTTTGGTAAGGAAGAACATCATTTGAACCATAACGTCAATTTTCATACCTCATTTATTCAACAAGAGAAAGAATTAATTTCTCCATTACTGACAAAGTTTTGGGAAGTCGAAAATCTTCCACCCGATGAAGAGAAATGTGATAAGCATTTTCAGGATACACATTATAGAGATTCTAACGGAAGATACAATGTGTTTCTACCTTTGCATAAAAACGTAACGTTAAGTGACTCAAACCAGATCGCTGCTAAACGGTTTTCATACCTGGAAAACAAATTAAGTTCCAACCCTGAACTAAAAAGGAACAGTATATTTCGTTCATGCGCGAAGCAGCCAACCGTTCAATCAGGTTTGTTCAACATTATATATTGCGTTTCCGGCGCTACCGGTATGCCATGATCTCTGACATTACGAAAATGTACAAACAAGTGCTGGTCGATCAAAGCGGGCATCAACGGGTTTTATGTGCAAAAATAACTCTCATAATCCATTAAAAACGTTCGAACTTGCAACGGTCACGTATGGGACTGCAGCAGCTCCCTTCTTAGCGACCAGTTGATACTTACGTTCACGACATAGTTACTAGTGCTGATACATTATCAGAGGCACAGAAGCGTCAAGCGGAATTATGTAAATTAACACAAATTGGTTGTTTTCATCTGCGGGTGGTGGTTTTCAAATCATGTGCGAATGATGAAAATCTGTTACATGAACTCCCTTCAGAGGAACGTAAAGTACTGAAAGTTAACGAATTCAATGATAACCAACGAATTCAATGAATAGAATTCATTCAGACATAGCAAAACTATTTGATCTGCACCCAATTGAAGTTTATACTAAATTAATCCTAAACCAACAAAAAAAAATAATGAGAGTGTGTTGGTTTAAAGTAGTCATTTATGCGAGGCCGAATATTTCTATTTAAATAATTATTTAAAAATTTATTTATTTATTTACACAATCAAATTTATTTGAGCAAAAAACATGTCAATATAATACATATTTTAATAGAACCATATGTGTACATGACAAGTAACAACCGTATTAAAATTGTTCATTCTAATGGAGGTTGCATATCTAAAACGACATTCAATTGATGAACGGAATTTCTTAGTAAATTTGATTCTAAGAAAATTCATATCTCAAGATTTTCACCGATCGGCAAACTTGCCACTATAATATTTTGGTAGACCTATATGTGCACTATACTTAGGCCAACTTGGATTGCAACTCCACCCATTAGAGTGAACGAAATTCAAGAGTAAACAATCAATTATACTTGGTGTCATATTGCGTCATAACTTAATCTCGCGAGGAGTAATGCCCCAACAGTTGAATGATCTTCAAATGTGGTGGAAAGGCCTACATATTCTCCATACAAGAGAAATTATTAAAGACATAACAACATTTAATGTATAAGACTAGAACGTTGACCGTGAACTAAAACCAAACATTAGCGCAGCTGTTGCACAAACGGTTAAGTTCGTACATGAAATTAATTCGCATCATCAGCATATTGCTTTCGGTTTTTTAACAAATGCAAAAGAATGACAATCAACAGCACTCAGCTAACTGTTCATGAATTGGAAACTGCATTGACAGCATTGGTCAAGGTCGTGCAGATGAATGCATTTAAAATCGAAATTAGACAGTTGTTATTAAATAGATCTATTCCAACCAATAGTAATTTAAAAACTCTCAATTCATTCTTGGACAAATGTAACGTGGTGAGAGTGGGTGGCAGATTGAAGAATGCAAGAATTGATTACAATTCAAAACAACAGATGCTGTTGCCGTCAAACCATAAATTCGTACAATTAATTTTCAAATATGAGCATGAGAAGCAGGGTCCACAATTGCTTTTGACCATAGTTCGTCAGAAATTTTGGCCAGTTAACGGAAAAAACATGGCAAAGAAAATCGTCAGAAACTGTGTTATTTGTACTGGAACAAAGCTCAATATAGCCAAACAAATAATGACTAATTTACCTTATGAAAGAACATCTCAAACAAAACCATTTTTTAATACTGGAGTAGACCATTGTCGTCCGTTTTTCATAAAAAAAGAAATTCCAATGGAAATCGACGCCATATAAGATATATGTGGCATCATTTGTGTGCTTTGCCACAAAATCAGTACATTTGCAGGCGGTGAGTGACCTCAGTTCACAAGCTTTTATTGCTTGTTTAAAGCGGTTTGTATTTCGACGTGGTCAAGTGGTAAATATTTGGTCAGACAGACTCAAAGTGTTATTTCAAAAATTTATTTCCGAAACCGAACAGTCCAAAATAGTATCATTCTGCGCTGAAGAACAAATAACATGGCATTTTATCCTACCTCGAGCTCAAAATTTCGAAAGATTATGGAAAGCATCTATTTAGTCATTCAAATTTCATGTAAACCAAGGGTGTTGTAATGACTTTAGAACAATTTGAAACCTTATTGATTCAGATTGAAGGAATTCTCAATAGTCGACCTTTAACCCCGTTATCAAACGGCCCACATGATCCAGAACCATTGACTCCGAATCATTTTTTGACAGGTGGTCCTAATATGGGAATATATGAACCTTCATTTTCAAATATCCCTGACAACCATTTAACGAAGTAGCAAACGATAAGTAAAATGATTGAATCCTTTTGGAAACGATATTCTATCGAATATCTGCATACTTTACAGAAACGAGTAAAATGGAAAGAGGATAGTCCGAACCTACAAATGAACGATGTAGTAATTCTTGTTGAGGAAAACCTTCCCCCAATTAGGTGGCACTTAGGTAGAATTGTGTCAGTAATTCTAGGCACCGATAATCAGGTTAGAGTAGTAGAAGTACAAACAAAAAATGGTCTTTTTCAACGATCAATATCCAAGCTTGTCAAGCTTCCGGTTGACGGTATGTAAGAGAGGTAATGTTGAAAGTTCAAATGATAATGAATTATTTATAAAATGTTTTATCTGAAGTTTCATTTGTTTATTTACTTTTGTTAAATGTTAAACATTTCAAGGCCCGCGGCATATTTTTTCAAGGCCCGCGGCATAAAGTGCTAATAAGGTATAACGCATTAAAACAAGAACTTATTGCTCCGCGTATTTTACAATACATTAAGCCAAAAAAAAGAGAAATGAGAGAGAAAATGAGACGAAACATATGAAAAATGCATTTTTTGTTTTTTGAGTTAGAGTTCTGTATGAAGTCGATGTGTTTAATTAGAAAATAAAAAAACGTTTGATAAACTAAAACAAAACGTTAGACCAAAGATAATAGAGTTTTATAAAGATTACCGTAACAGAAGAAAAAATTTCATCAAAAAATGCAAGGGTTATACAATTCAAATGGGTTATACACTCACACCAGTTTATTTATTTTATATAATTGTATTCACGGGTTATTACACATCTTTGTGTATATTTTTCTACTTATTTTTTTTTTATATAGCCGAATAAACATTGCACGAACTCGTTTTTTTTTTATTTATATTTTGCTTTACATATTTTATATTTGTGTAGTTTTCTTATTTTGGTTTTTGACTCATTCCTTTTTCGTATTGTAACGGGTGATTTTTTTGTGGTTAGGATTTTCATGCATTAGTATTTGACAGATCACGCGGGATTTCAGACAAGGTGTCAAAGAGAAAGATGCTCAGTATGCTTTGACATTTCATAATGAATAGACTTACTAACGAGCAACGCTTGCAAATAATTGAATTATATTACAAAAATCAGTGTTCGGTTCGAAAAGTGTTTCGCGATTTACGTCCGATTTATGGTCTACATAATCGACCAAGTGAGCAAACAATTAATGCGATTGTGACCAAGTTTCGCACTCAGTTTACTTTATTGGACATTAAACCAACCACACGAATGCGTACAGTGCGTACAGAAGAGAATATTGCGTCTGTTTCTGAGAGTGTTGCTGAAGACCGTGAAATGTCGATTCGTCGCCGTTCGCAGCAATTGGGTTTGTGTTATTCGACGACATGGAAGATTTTACGCAAAGATCTTGGTGTAAAACCGTATAAAATACAGCTCCTGCAAGAACTGAAGCCGAACGATCTGCCACAACGTCGAATTTTCAGTGAATGGGCCATAGAAAAGTTGGCAGAAAATCCGCTTTTTTATCGACAAATTTTGTTCAGCGATGAGGCTCATTTCTGGTTGAATGGCTACGTAAATAAGCAAAATTGCCGCATTTGGAGTGAAGAGCAACCAGAAGCCGTTCAAGAACTGCCCATGCATCCCGAAAAATGCACTGTTTGGTGTGGTTTGTACGCTGGTGGAATCATTGGACCGTATTTTTTCAAAGATGCTGTTGGACGCAACGTTACGGTGAATGGCGATCGCTATCGTTCGATGCTAACAAACTTTTTGTTGCCAAAAATGGAAGAACTGAACTTAGTTGACATGTGGTTTCAACAAGATGGCGCTACATGCCACACAGCTCGCGATTCTATGGCCATTTTGAGGGAAAACTTCGGAGAACAATTCATCTCAAGAAATGGCCCGGTAAGTTGGCCACCAAGATCATGCGATTTGACGCCTTTAGACTATTTTTTGTGGGGCTACGTCAAGTCTAAAGTCTACAGAAATAAGCCAGCAACTATTCCAGTTTTGGAAGACAACATTTCCGAAGAAATTCGGGCTATTCCGGCCGAAATGCTCGAAAAAGTTGCCCAAAATTGGACTTTCCGAATGGACCACCTAAGACGCAGCCGCGGTCAACATTTAAATGAAATTATCTTCAAAAAGTAAATGTCATGGACCAATCTAACGTTTCAAATAAAGAACCGATGAGATTTTGTAAATTTTATGCGTTTTTTTTTAAAAAAAAGTTCTCAAGCTCTTAAAAAATCACCCTTTATAAAGACAGCTTGTGTCCAAACAAAAATTTCAAGGTTACTATCCCGTTATGAATATACGCATACTATATAGATACATATTTTTGTTCTCCAGATATAAATTGGTTAGCTCAATTATTATATGTACGTACGCAACTAAATAGATTTCATGTAGTTTAAGAAATATTGAATGATTCTCGGTTACAAATAATTGGGGAACGATTATAAATTAAATATAAATATACATAATTATAAATGTTCGATCATCATAGATTAAAATAAATAACGATTATTCTAAATGACAAAACTTCAATTTGATTAGATTTTTGGAATTAAAAGGAATTTTTAGATTATGAAACGATTTTTATGGAACGGTATTGCCACAATGACAATAACTATGAATGTTTTAACAGGTTTCTGATTTATGAATAATTGGCTGCATATTTTTCAATTATATTAATCAGCTGTAATGTAAAATATCACATATTTGCATCCAAAATAATAAATTTTCAATTATTAATCAATTTAATAAAAGGACAATATTTTTCTAGTGTTGCTGTTTCTAGAAATGGTAATATTGCAAAATTGTGATTTATATGTTAAAATTATTAAATAATTATAATTGCTTTATTTTTTCAATGCTGATTTGAGATGTTTTACATTGTATCTGATTTATTGGGGAGTCCGTTAAATCCGAATGTCCGTTAAATCCGAATGTTTTTAAATTTAATCGACTATAGATTTTGCACATGTTCTGGAATAAGGCCATCTAGGACAGAACTCATTTATCTCTTAAACGATTATGAGCGGATTTTATTTGTTGGATGGAAATGAGATTCATAAACAGTTTTTGGAAGAACTTCTGGAATATGGCCATCTGGGAAAGATATCAGGCATTTCTTAGCTGATTATGTTGGGATTGGGTGTGTTAGATGGAAATGGGATTCTTTAATGATTTTTGGAAGGAGTTCTGGAATATGGCCACCTGGGACGGAACTCGTTCAATTCTTAACCGATTATGATGGGATTGGGTATGTTGGATTAAAATGGGATTCTTAAATGATTTTTGGATGAAGCTCTAGACTTCTTCCATAAATCATTTAAAAATCCAGTTCAATCTAACATACCCAATCACATCATAATTAGTTAAGAATTAAAGGAGTTCCGTCGCCCATATTCCAGAACTCCTTCCAAAAATCGTTTAAAAACAAAATTTCCATCAAAAATACCCAATCCCATCAAAATCGGTTAAGAATTGAATGAGTTTCGTCCCAGATAGCCATATGCCAGAATTTCTTCCAAAAATCATTTAAGAATCCTATTTCAATCCAACATAACCGATCCTATCATAATCGGTTAAGAATTGAACGAGTTCCGTCCCAAGTGACCATATTCCAGAGCTTTAATTTTATATGTATATCGATTTTCTGCTCCCAACGATATTATTTTCTGACCGGACCCTATATATTTAATTCATCATAGCGCCGGCTGAATGCTTAAGTATTCTACAGACCACTTTTTGCCAAAATGACATTTTAATGGAGTAAAGGATTATTGGATTAGCACTTTCAGTATTCGAGATCATAATTGTCCTATCTTCTTTAGTTTTGAACATAATTTTTAAAAACTCTACCGCAAAATTGTTATTATTAAAATTTTATTTCTGCTTAAATGGTCTATAACAATATTTTGTAAGCGTTAGGACAGTTTCTTGAACAAAATTTTTGAAAGTAAGCGGAAGAATAACAACAGCTTCCGGATTTCGTCTTCTAATTGTTTTAAGTTTTTACGTGCTATTTGTTTTTTTTTGTTCCCCATTTTTGTTTGGTTTTTTAACATATTACTCTTCTTCTAACTTTTAACTATTGGGAAACGACTCCATGAAGTGAATTTCTTTTGAAAATGTTAGTAAAAGACCAACAAACGCTTGATAAACATTGATTACGCAGAATAGATATTTAGTAAGTTAAAAAAGTAACATCACAAGTAGGTAAGAAAATGACTTTTTATTTTTTAGTTAAGAAAAAGAGGAGTCTTCTCCCTCTTCAAGCTTGGATTCGAGTGTCGGTTGCTAAATAATTTTGCTTAGATTATTTAGTTTAAAGTAAGTTAAAATAACTTGTGAATTTGTTTGTTATTTTCATTGTAATTAAAATCAATATTTTAACTAAATTTCGTAAGCACACAAAATTTTGTTTTATTAAAAAATCTGAATTTAATGTTATTATTATTTAAATTTCTTGTTAAAAACTGTATGAATGTTAAACTGAATAATTATTCGTACTGAAATGTTTGTAATGTAAATCTATTATTCAACAACATCGGATCAATCGATCGAAACTGATGACGTGTCAAATGATTTTAGTTGCGATAACTCAATCCAAGATCTGGATTATATCGCAAATAGAGACGATATTGAATTGGAAGTAGCTGCTGATGTTCCATCAACGCCGAGACGTGTTCCGCGCAATAGTTCACTCACACCAAGATCCGTAAAAGTAACGAACGAACCAGCTCGAAAACGAAAATTAAGTAAATCCAATTGGAAAACACAAGTTGTCAAAAGAAAAAGGCAAACAGGGAAAGAGTATACTAGCCTGCAAGGTAAACCAATGCCTGCAAAACGAGTGCAACCAGCAAAATCTGATAAATGTACATTTTTCATTCCTAATGGAATGCGCGAGGAAATCCATGGCCATTTTTGGACGCTAAATGATGAGGAAACAAAATTATTTTACTCCAATTTTGTTACTGTTTCTTGTCCAAAACGCAAAAGAACAGCATCAGAAATTTCTCGAAAATAATAAACTTTTAAATATTTTTTTCAAAATGGAGAAATGAAATCACAAGTATGCCGATCATTTTTCCTATCAACGCTTTCTATATCGCAACGGTCCATTTATTATTTTCTCAAAAATAATTATACTCAGGAGACTGACATTCCCAAGCCATCGTCGAGAGGAAAACATCTGATCAAGATATTTTGGCAATTAGTAGCCACATTGAAAGTTTTCCATGTATCGATGCACGTTACGTACATGTTGACAGTCATAAATAATATTTGGAATCAGGACTTTCAACGGCAAAAGCAGGACAAAATAGTAAAATACGTATATAGTAATAGTAAAATAAATAGAATACGTTTATTTATCGGAAAATGTTTAACACCGAAAACAACTTGTCTTTTTTTTGTCCCTAAAAAAGACATATGCGACTAATCGTACCGTTGCAACCTAGCGAAATCTGGCTCCAAACAAAATATTTACATGTAATACGTTTTTGACTCAAAATAATATTTTAATTTGACATGTAAAAAGTATTAATTTGTTGGATCAGAGCTATATGGTTTGCGAAGATTGCCAGATCCATACGTAACTTTCCGCGAAATATGAATATAATCATACCGTTGCGTATTACGGGTAAATATTATGTTTGGAGCCTAATTTGGCCAGGAAGGAACGGTACGATTTTTTCGTGTTTTCCTTAATGTGAGATATGTGTTTTCCATCTTCCAACCAAATTATAATTATCTGACAATTTAAAAATTGTTTTACTTCAATTTATTAAATTTTTACATTTATTTTGTGTGTTATCTGAATTAAAATACATGTAATTTTAATAAACATTTTTATTTTTCATATAATTAAATTCGGAGATAACTTCACATATGAAGCCTATTTGGAAAGAAATATAATGTAAAACGGGGCGGGGCTAACTTCACACATGAGTTAGAGGGATACAATTATGTTAGTGTTGCCTGATTATTTAGCCCTGTTTTTTTGATTAGGAATTTAAAATCAATGAATTCCAATAAAGTTAAAATCAAAATTTTGCAATACACGTCGGATTATTTTCTGAATTATAATATCGCAAGTTTGAAATTGAATTTTAGCAACCTGAAATATAGCTTAGCTACCGAAAGCAATACAGCAAAAGCGATATATTTAATGTCAAATATCGAACTAATTACGGAGAGTTGGAAAATCTTCTAGTAGTTCTCATCTTAAAAAGCAGTGCGAGAAATCCCAGTAAACCATTTTCTTTTTCCAAAAATCGCTAGTCACTTGTAAGAATTCGCCTGTGATGTCAAAGGAAAAAACTAAAGATATCATTTCTATATTTGAATATATGCCCAATGAGGATGTACAATTTTATAGAGCTGTATTAAAATTGAAATAGTTATAATTTGTACCAAAGTGGGTGTTGGTACAGAAGGTGCAATAAACTTGTTGTTGGTAATGGGTAATCGATTGTGATATTAAAACACAAGTCTTTTCCACTGGTTTATAATTCACAATTTTTATATTATTTTATTAAATTGGTGTAGATATTTTGGTGGTCTCAATTGAAAAGAAAGTATTTCGGAAAATAAATTTTTATGTTGTGTGCAGTTCATCTAACCGCCGATAGTTGTTGTAAAATGGTTTCTGCATGGAACGTACTCATGCTTATTCTATTTGAGCTACCAAAGTCTAGTACAATTTTTTGTTACCTTTCCTACCTAGTTGTCAATATTTTGTTTACATTTTATTGTAAACAAGATTTACTTAAAAATTAAATTAGTTATTTAAATATAATATGATAGTGATATTAAAAGTGATTAACAAGTGATTAACAAATAGGTAACTATAATTATCAATATACAATTAAAATATATTTGTGTTTTAGTTAAACCTTTATATAATATAAAATTTGTTTGTTTAGGTATAAACATAACAGCAACCAAAAATTTGTATCAAGTTCAAGTTCAAGGATAAATTACATGAATGTGTCGTATAGATAAACAGTGTTACAAGAAGTGGATAAATCTCTAAAGGTAAGAACTATGTAATATTAATTTTAACAAATAATATTCTAATAAACTATATATTTCAGGTAATGGACGTAATTAATCTTTAAAATTATAATGGTAAAAGGTAGTATGAACTTGATTAATTAATTTATAATTCTTATTTCTAGGTTTATATGTTATGATGTTTTATGTGTTTAGGTTGAGAGTTTTGTTTGATGCGGTAACTATTCCAGGTAAGTATTGCATGATTTCTCCATCATACGCATCAACATAATTATTAAGCAATATACACTGTAATGATTTTCCCACAAAAGTGGCGGTGAATTAAATTTTTATATTTTTACCACTGAAAATATGTAAGCTGGTAATTAAAATTTAAATAAACTTTATATATATTATATGAAATAAATAAAAACTGTAGTTTTTATTAATCAACGGTTAAATTTAAGTTTTTCTTTTAAATTTTTTGAGATTTAACTTCTTCTAGTAAAAAATTGTCCTATATCCATATATATGCTTAGCACACATTCATAAGGAGTTTACTTTTCTCTCAGTCAAAGTGACCAAACGATAAAAACTAGGAACCAATCCTGTCAAAACGATGACCAAACGAATTCAATCATCACTTTTGTCAAAACCTTTAGATGGGATGGAGTGTTAAAAAGTCGGAGCAAGATGTATTAGTAAAAATCCCGGCTAATTAATCAGATGGGACCTAGTAAATCAAACCCGCCAACAGTTCTGCAAAAAAAGGTACCAATAATATTTATCCTAGCTTACACACCTTACCAAGTAGAAGATCAAACACCCAAACATAATTGTGGGCGACTTAGTGCTGGTAAAATAAGTTAACTTATGTCCTGTGATGTGGACAAGGGGTCAAATCAAGGAAATTCACCCTGGTAAAGATGATCTTGTAAGAGCAGCTACGGTTTCTACTCTCAAAGGAGAAGCTAAACGTGCTACTGCAAAATTTTGTCCTCTACCAGCCTTAGAAGATGAAAGTGAGAACCCATCTAATGAAGATGAAAACAAGCCAACTTCAAGAAGAAGATCATGCCGCATACCAGTATTGCCCCTTTAACTATTACGATATTTGTTAAAAATCACTCAACCAATGCAGGAAGGATATATTTCGATAATGTAGGAGAAATTCAGCTATTTGCTGTACACTGGAATCAAATCATTCGATATAACTTGAAGATTTACTGGGATGAAGTCGCAAAAACAGGGAAGAGCTTTCGGTTACTTTCAAGAGCATATTCGAATCAAACGGTTCCCAATAATTTAAAATTTCATTGTTTTGTTTCAAAACATACTCTCTTACGTAGTTATTTCTAGCAAATTAGTTAAAATCCCATGTAAAAATCACTCAATTCGCGAAAGCAATTAATATTTTAAGACATTGGAAAAAAAGTTGCAAAATATCAAAACAAAAAATTATGAAAATTCAGATACAATTGTGGATGTAGGAATAAAAAATAAAATATTTTACTAATCAGAATGTAATTTTATTTACTTTTGAAAAACGCCGTTTACAAATAATTTTGAGTGATATTTTCAAGTCGCTCTACTGAAAAATTAAATATTCAAAGTTGTGCCACTCTTGCACTAAATGGGCGATATGTCAACAGTTTTTTTTTAGAATATATGGTCGGTTTGGTGCAATAGTGATATAACTCAAAATTTTTAATTTTTCAGTAGAGCGGTTTGAAAAAATCCCTCAAATTTTTTTGTAAAAACGGCGATTTTCAAAAGTAAATAAAAATACATTCTGTTTAGTAAAATAATTTTTTTTCTATTCATACATCTTCAATCGGATCTTAATTTTTATAATTCTTTAATATTTTGCAAATTTTCTTAGGATAGTTTCCAATACCTTAAAATGATAATTTCTTTCTCGAATTGAGTGGTTTTTTTACATGGTATTTTACCTAATTTGCTAGAAATAACTACATAAGAGAGTGTTTTTTACACAAAATAATAAAAAAATGAATTATTGGGTATCGTTTGATTCGAATATCTTAGAAATTAGTGAAATTTGCACCAAATTGCACCAAACCGGTGATATGTGAATTATAAATTACTATTAATGAGTTGAGTTGCGTAATGTTAGTCTAACCAAGTACATAATCATTCACTGTACTGTAGTATACGAGAAGTTGGATAGTTGTGTGCTGCCTCATATTTGTAATATTTATAAAGATTGATTTTAATGTTATTCTGCAAAATGAACCATATTCAGTATACAATTAAATGTATAACTAACGTTAGGTGCAATACATATTTACCACCTCCATTAACATAAACGTCCCTGAGTACACCCCAAAACCAAAAAATCATTTAATATTATAGAATGGTGTAGTTATGTAAGTTATAATTCGAATATACATCAACCATTGAAAAAATAATTTTTCTTGTCACGAGAAAATCTCGACTTAATAAAAACTTTACTAACAATAAATTTAACCGTTCACAATTAGCCATTTGTATCAAAATTACTAAGACAAGCACAATCATATTTAGTAAAATGTCAATGTTCTCCAAAATATAAAATTTTGATTTACGATTCGAACGAATAGTCTCCAAATACACCTAACGCCAACAAATAAATCACACTTGACCATATTGACCTAACATAACACCATCATCTATGAAGATATGAATTTTGAATTTTCAATTCAATTCATATGTCATCAGCAATTTTCATTTTTATTTAACATTTGCTCATTTTACTTGTTAGGAAAATATTTCGATTTCCCGCAGCACCAAAGGTCTATTCAGGGTATATGTTATTGCAAACAAAGGAACATTTGTTGTTGTTAAATATTTTTGACAAAGACAAATTATCATCGTAACGCAAAAGTCGAAATAGTAATTTTGAATAATATTTTTTGTCCACGTCCGTTTCCACCCTCAGTGAGTTTGGTACTAAAAACTTTTATGCCGAATCAATTTCACGATGCTATGTTGGTATATTGGGAAATGCGCAATAGGCACACATTCGAGTGCTAGAAAGAGAAAAGCCTTTTCGCATCACAAAAAAAAGGTTATCATTAGAAGAAATCCCACTTAATCGTATATGTTTATCATTTAATTTTCTCGAATTTAAATTAAATTTATTAATCCTTTAATCTTAATAATAAATAAAGAGTGTAGATTCAAATAAAATTAAATATTTTATTTATTTTTATGTTGTTATGGTATTTATGTTATATGTTTTTGTTTCGGTTGTTATTGTTGGTGTTTTTGGTTCAGAAGATAAATTAAAAGATTTTACATGTTTTCGAAATATTTATCTAACTACATTACATACGAGTACGAGATACTGTATATCGGTATATATGTATATTACATTGTAGAGCAAAATACAAGATAATTTGTGTTTAAGATGCGTAAATAAAAGTTTTTCGTTTAATAGAAAATTCGTTTCTGATTTTATTTGTTTATATACAAAAATCTTTTTCATACTTACGTTTATTGTATGCTGGTCGATGTATAAGTAATCCAGTACGTTCGAGATGTTCGTGCATCAATTGATTATGTATGGATTCTGAAAAACAAATGAAATGTTATAAAAAAATGTTTGGAATTTTAATGTAGTTTTATATAATATGTAGAAATAAACTTTCTACAAAAAATGTGAATTTAAAATTTAAACGAAAATTTTGTAGCAGCTGCTTGCGAGTTTTATATATAATTTGCAAGTTGCAGTTTTTTAGTACTTGTACAAATGATATAATTATTTAATAAAAATTTAAGTGTGCGGATGATAATAATTTTAACAGGGTATGCTTTCTTGAATAACTATTTAGAACAGCAACTTCAGTTACCTAGCCAATTTTGATAGGTTAACGACGAATTTAAAAAAGTATTCGAAATTAATCTGATAATTTATTTCGTGTACTTGTATATGATATTTGTTTAAATCACATACAATTATTTTCAAACTAAATCATTTTTTAAATATCAAACATCTTGAAAAATCGTAAGAATTATTTTGGTAAGTAAAATTTTAAATTTATGATAGTGAAGTTTGTGCTAAAAAAATTAATAAAAAATAACACTGTTAAATTTATTGAGACTACAAATTAATTCGCTTCGTTTTGAAAAAGTAGCTCTGACTAAAATAATTTTGTTTAAGCGGCAGCTGATTTCCGTTGTTTCAGACAGATTAGACATCTGCCGTTATCATTCAGTTTTTATTCCTCTGAGTTTCATACAAAACGTATTATTTTACAGTGTTGCATACTATGTCGAATTTTGTGATAACTAAACAGCATTTGCGGAAGTGTTAATTTTTTGTTTTAACTGGAAGCTGAAGCACATCGAATGTTTGTGGAAGTTTAGTTTCAAAGCTTAAAAAATGATGATTTCAGTGTTGAAGATAAACCTCGCTTAGGAAAGCCAAAAAAATTCGTGGACGGTGAATCAGAGGCTTTGCTCGATGAAAATCTGACTCAAACGCAAGACGAGCTTGTCGATACATTGGGGTGACCCAACAAACAGTTTCCGTACGGTTTAAATCTATGGGCTTGATTCACAAGCAAGGCAATTGGGTCCCTTATAAATTGACACCAAGAGAATTGGAAAGGCAATTTTTTTCTTGTGAGCAGCTGCTTCAAAGGCAAACAAGAAAGATTTTTTTACATCGGTCAGTATGACTGCTGACGAGAAGTGGATCTTCTACGATAACCTCAAAAGGAAAAATACTACTAGTATAATACTATACTACAATAATAAATAACTACTTTGCCCAGCCAATCGTTGCCATCGACCTCAACGCCAAAGATGAACATCCATGATGCGAAGGTTATGCTGTGTATTTGGTGGGGCCAAAGAGACGTTGTGTACCACGAGCTACTATAATCTGGCGATTCCATTACGGGCGCGCGATACCGACAATTAATTGTCTGAGCCGTGCATTACGAGAAAACGGAATATGAGTGACGACCGGAATATCAGCGTGATAAAATATTTGAAAACGCTCAAGTGGGATAATTTACCGTATCCGCTCCGCTGTATTCCGGATATTGTTCTTTCTGATTACTGGTTGTTCCGATGGATGCAACACGATTTGGCAGGTCGCCGATTCACTTCTTTCGAAGAAATTGAAAATTGCCTGAGAGGTGGGAAAAAGTCGTAAGCAGCGATGGATAATATTTTAGTTAATCTGTTCATTCTATTATTTCAAAATAAACGCATTTTTAAAATTAAAAAACGGACCAAATTAACTTGTACTACAAATATTTTCAAAATAAAATTATAAAATTGGACTAATTCTAAATATTGTGTCGTCGAATCTAGAAATATCTACAGATTACCTATAAGCTGACCTTTTCGAGAAGGTAACGCAAAGACCTATTCCAAAGGTTTAAGTAAAGTAAATTTCTGAGATTCGTTTTATTAAAAAATATATTTAGAAAATGTGCATTTTTGACGGTTTCAAATATATTCCAGATTCCAGCTAATTCTGGAGATGTCCACGGGGTTCCACTATCATTTTCAAATAGATCATCCAATCTACTGAGTGTATGGTGAATGGAATAAAATTATGATCGGTTTTACTATATTTTAAAGATGTTAGAAACTTTACAATTTTGATGAATATTTCAAGTTTAATAAAGAGCAAGCTCAATACAGGTCCTGAACAAAAAATTTCCTTTTTTATACCGCCGCTCGTAGAGATGTTCACAGGTTCTCATCCACATTTTCGAGTAGATTACACAATATTCTACCATTGTAGTAATTGGCAACCAATTCTAATGGGTTTTCTTATACCTATAATAGAATTCATGTTTTCATTTGTGCCGCCATTGCCCAAGTCTCGGCGGCACTTCGTCTACATTATTCGACAGTTTATAATATTTTATACCATTCGAGCTTACTGTTGTCATTCTATAGTGAGAAAAACAATGTTGAAAATTTATGTTAATTAACAGAAATCTATTATTGAGCAATTTTGATGTTTTCTGTACGAGTGCGCCAATCACTCATCCACAGCAAAATTTCGTAACATTCATTTTAGATATTAAACCTATGCCAAGATTTCGCTTTAGATCACACCTGTGATGCCTTCAGACGTGAACTATTGGCGTTATGTCTGAGATGTATGGCATTATTTTTTGAGCAAATAATCTCGAAGGGGATATCTCCTGGATTTTTTTTTTGTTTTTTGTTTTTATCCATGCCATCTGTTTTGGGGCCGAAGCACTCCCTGCTCTTTCACGGTTTATTTTTTCCGTCTTACTTTACGCATCACCTGTCAAATCGAAGACGTACGGCGATAGGGCCGATTTTAAGACCATCTGCACATTGCAGGCTCCATGCCAGCCTATACTGATATGGAAGATGGGTTGGCCCATGAGTTTTGCACTCCGACAGGGGTTCATAGATGTGTTACATTTCATCCCAGATCGTAATCTGTTATGAAATTTCACTTTTGCATCCTGCCTTATCGGGATTCGAAGCCGGTACCTCCTGATCCAAATGCCAAAGCTTTAACCACTGTGCCATTTGGTCGGTGGATTTTTAATTTAACCGATTTTTTATATAAAATGGAAAAGTTCAATGCTACCTCAACAACACATGGATAAAGATCATACCTGTGCTATTGGATGAGACCTGATGCACCACCCTATACCGCACCACCCATATCCTCACCCTTTAACACCTCCATACCCACCTCCACACACATCACCAACACAAACCCTCATCTACCGAATTCCAAATTCCCACAGCAAAGCCAAAACATCTCATCCCACCCCCTCCACGACTTTTCCTTGTAGCCCATTCTGGAGGCCAAAGTATAAACTAACAAAATATGAGACGATCGCCACCTTAAACATTGCTCTTCGCTGAGAATGGGACAAAACACAATCAGACCACATTCCAGTAGCGAGTGAAGCCTTCTCGGTCAAGCTGGACGCTATTGTCCGCGCAAAACATACTGAATGTTTGAAATAAAAAAAAATAAAAATTCACAAATTTATAGAATTTTTAATTGGTAACACTTTGAGTGCCGACCCATGCGGTGTCGCCTATAATAAAAATTAAAAAAGCCTGCAAACAAAAATATAATTATAATCATTCAATAACTAAAGTGAGCGGCGGTTTTATTAAGGCGGTATAAGTAATTTCAATGATATTTTTAAAGTTTGCATCGCAACGGTCAAATTCATAAATTAACTACTACGTCATATTATCACGACCTACATATAAAAAGTATTCGGCACGACCTCTAAATCAAAATATTATAAATTTTCTACTCTTCAAGACTAAGCTGGATCACTGTTCCAATTTCAATTAAATTTTCTTTGTTCCCAACCCAATAAATCATGATGAGGCGACATAAACGAAAAGCCGGTCTGATTGAATAAAACCACAAGATTTTCGATTTGCAACGATATACAGCCGAGACAAATAATTAACAATAAGAGGGTTTGTGGGTGGGATAAGTTGAAATCAAAGTTTCTATTTCTATTTAACTTAATCATTTTCCTTTATTTTCCAGCGGTTTCATTTTATGTCTTATTTCATTTAGGGTGAATTCCAAATAAAATCATAAAAAAAACTGTCATCCCTTTTTTTCTGTACTCGCACTCTGCTCGAAAACAAACACTGTACGTATAATATAAACAACAACAAACCGCTATTAAAGCACACAAAAAAAGCTTTTGGTTTTTTAATTTTCCTGTGCTTTTTTGTTTGTGTACTCTCGTAGCTATATAAATTTTTAATTGGAAAAATTAAATCCGTTTTGTCTGTTTTGTATTTTATTTGGCTCTTGGTTTATGTGAGTGTTTTGTGTACATTTTTGTTTTGTTTAACAATTTAATCGTTTTTTTTTGTTGGTCCTTTAAATATTTTATTTTGTTACATAGAAAATATTATTGTTTATGTGCGCGCTCTCGATTTAATTGTTAGGGCTGTTGTGTCACAAATAATAAACGAACAAAATAGAAATTTGCATTCAACTAAAAATTACCTAAGAATTATTCGTGTATGAAATTTTTAAAAGTGATTTTTTTTATAAATATACGTGCACGTGAATGGTTTTATTAAACTCCATAATTAGGTAGGCAATCGATATAATTTTAGATATCGTCTTGTATCTAATTTTAAAGATAGAATGTAAAGTTAAAACTGGATTTTCTAAAGTTTCAGAAGAATCTAACATTTCAGATGATACAACAGATGTGAGAGCTGACTTTTCGGTGTTCCCTCAAAATCAATTGGAAGTTAATCCAAGTCACTCGCGCTTTCATTTAAGCTAAAATGAATCGCCGAATTGTTGGCGTCTATTTTCATAGTAAATCCGCTCTTTTAGTCGACATCCAACGAAAACGGTTGATTTAGTCAACGGTTGAATGCCACAATGATTTCGGCCGATGCACGAATCTTAACAAAAAGCATATAAATATTTAAAGAGCAACAAGCAAAAGCCCAGAGATATAAGTAATGGATTAAGATGCGATCCAGGTCAGTAACAAAAATGTAAATTGAAAAGACACCAGAGATAGCTGCATGGGTGCCAGTACCTGCCGCCAATTCAGACAACGCAGGGAACATAAAAACAGGGGTCTATTATGAAATAAATTCACTTTCAAAAAATTTGATTAGCGGCGAATATTGGTATTATGATTTTTGTTTAGCTTTCGGAATATTCGAAATCGAAAAATTCACTCTATTATGAAACGTGAAAAGAATTCGATATAACATTTTACGAAAATGTGACGTCAGAATTCGACTGCTCCAAAGATGGCGAATATAAAAATTATTAAGTCAACAAGAAACGGACAACAATTTGAAAAACGTTAATAAGTTTTATGAAGACAAATTTTTTAAATAATCCGCAATTTAATGAGGCCACAAATCACTTGTGGAGTAAGTTAAAGTAAGATGTAAATTCTGTTGGTCCATCACAAAGGACAGTAGCCTGCTGGAAGATAGTTACGTTGCGCTTAAGTGTTTATTGCTCCCGCGTAATAATTTGTATCTACAAATTTAATCTAGGTTTGGAAAGATTTCAAATATAACGTGAAAGGGAATTCAGGGAAAAATAAATTGAGCGTTGCTGGTACTGGAGGGAGTCCCAATAGGGTTCAGGCACTTAGTCCTCTTGAAGACACTTTGGATCGAAGATTTAACAACCGAAATTAACGGACTTAATGTTAAAAAAATTTAGGTGTCCCATCGTCTCAAATCCGAACATAACAGTTGATTATGTAGAAATTGACATTATTCTGTTAACCACCAATGAAAATTTTTCAACAGATCGCCCGTTATCTCCAATAAGTCACAATTCCCTTTTGGTACAAAACAAAAGTGTTACGCCATCTGCGAGTGCATACACAAAATAGAATCAGCAATAATAAAATTCCTTCCAAAAGTCATGGTCCAAAAGTCACACAAATTCGAAATGACTAAAATTTTAAATTGAAAGCGAGTAATTAAAAATAAGAAAACTTGAACTTTAATTAAAAGAAAGAGAACTGATATAAAATAAAAAGATGGATGGGTTTATGACCATGATCTACCATACCACGTAAACATACACGAACACGACAACCACCATATTTAACCGGGTGCAAGACATACAGATATTAACTTGACAACTCTTGGTATTCTTCTACTAGGTCTAATCGACGCACCGGATGTGCTAAAGTTAATTAAAATAAAGGCTTATGGTAGGCAACTAGATCATGACTTCCTACACTTACATAGACACAGAACCAACTATGGCGACCATGAACCAGTGAAGATGATGTGTAAAAGTTTCAATAGAATTAACTATTTATGTGATTTTTGTTTAACTGCACTTTATTCCAATCATTCTTCTATTAGTACAAATGCTGCAGGAAACTAAATTTTGATCTCTCGCAGAATACCGGACTAGAAACGAAAATTTCAGGGAACACTTAAGCTTATCTTTCAACTCGGGATCAGACTGTTAAAAAAATGACTAGGTTTCTGTTGAACAAACCAAAGCCAATTTAAAATTACCAATTAATTTCTTTTAAATCAAACTGTCTTCTAAGTATAAAAAAATCCATTAATCATAAAAGTTCGAAAATTTTCTTGCACTGTTCTCTATATACGAATAGAAGGTTCCTTGTGATAGTTAATCTGACATATACAATTAAAAGGGTTGCTCATTTTTTGCAAAAAAAAACTTGCCGTTACGTCCGGCCTTTGCATTTAAAGAAAATCTTAGCGATGTGATCAGACCTTGAATAACGCATAGAAATAATAAAAAAAAATACGCACAGATATTTAAGCAGAAACAAGGAAGTTATATATAACCGGTCTTACAAAGCTCTAGTTTGAAGGTGGTAAGAACCCAAAAATTGATTTATTTGTGAGGAGAAAATCATATAACAGTCCGATTTGGGAAACACCTGTAAACCAATAAGATATTCTTATCCACCTATACTATTACAAAAAATAATTAATGCAAAATATGAATAAGTCTGAGACCATTGCCAATTCAAACTATTTAATTTTCTGTAAGAGTCTCGTTGATCAATATTCTAAAAATTTAAAATCGCAGAACTACCAAAAACGAGTTCTAAAGGAACTAAACTTTTCAGCAAGTATATTAAAATAATAATGTTTCGGTAGAATAAAATTTTGGCTAAATACAAAAATCGGAATACTCACTCAGTCATAAATTTCAACTTATAAATGTTCCCTTTGGCTACTTGAACACAAACAAATTTTTTCACTACACTTACTCGGACCGCACATAATTTAAAATGCCACTTAAAACTATTTTTACACAACACAACACAAAATCACCGTTACCACTTATACACACAAACGAAACTTGCACTAATTTTACTTTTAAATCACTACCATGCACAGCATGGTCACTCTCACAAAACCATTTAATCATTTTATTTGATTAATTAAATTTTAATTCGTCACTAACCGTATCACTAAAACACACAGCAAAATACCGAAATAATTCCGACTGTAGTTTACGCACATTTCACTTTCACTGTTCAACCAAAACTGTCTCTTGTTGAGTACAAAACAATTTGTTTCAGTATATAGTCTCTTGAATGTCCCGTTGGTTAGTCTAAACAAAATCAAAACAACAAAAATATAAAACTTGTTTGGAGCAACTTCAACCATAGTCAATAATATACAGGGTGTCCCAGAACCGGACGATCAAACGAAGCAGAGTGATAGGGGAGCTTATTTCGAAAAAAAAAGCCAAGTATTTTTTTCAAATTGTCGACAATGGGCTCTGTATGGATATCTGCGATATGAATTGCCTCAGTCGAAAGAGTGTACCTGTTGCTGAGTGTAGATATGTTTGGTCACTTTTCATTTTTTCATGGCAACCGGCTTTCTAGTTTAATAAACGCCAATGAAGCTGCTGAAGATGCTGTACCAAAATACAACACATTAAAACCTGAGAAACCGCCACCAATCTATTTGAGAGAAGAATCAAATATTTAGCAAGAACCATGGTCACTTTAACGGAGGGTAACTTTTATATTTCCGGGGTTTTAAATATTGAGGCATACAAGGCCTTGATGTATCATTTTGATAAAGTGGGAAAACTCTACTATACTTATCAACTAAAGAGCCAAAAAGGGCACATCACAACCAAGATGTTAAAAGGAATTGAGAGCTTTGCTGACCTAAACAAGATACAAGCTGTTCTCGCAGAAAAAACTACCGTCTTAAATCTGGAACTAATGTTATAAATCGGGAAAAGGTGCCACAGCCAATATTCCGTCTGAAATTAGAACCAGATAATAAAAAATAACAAAGGGAAGCTTGAAATATATGATCTAAAATATCTTCTACATAGAAGAATTACTGTCGAAGAACCCAGAAAAATAACTGGAACGGTACAGTGTGTTAAGTGGGAAGAATAAGGCGACAATAAAGCGTATTGCACTTTGAGCGATGTTTGTGTAATCTGTGGTGATCTCACACAATGGGGTGATTACAACGCCAAACATACTCAATGGGGTTCAAGACTAACAACGCCTAAAGGCAAACAACTTTATGAAGATATAGAGGAACAGTCCCAGAATCCGGTCATCTTACTTACTGACCCACGGATAAAAAGAAAGTACCTAATCTAATTTATTTCTGCGTAACTAAAGGCATTGCGCGTACGTATGTTAAGGCCATCGATTGCTGTGATCTGTCATCTGTATATTCACCGATGATTGTAACAATAAGTAATGTTGTCTTAAAATCAAAAACACCGAAACGTCTGACAAACAAATGAACTGATTGCAATCAATATAGGAGACTAGTCGAACAAAATTGTCATCTTGGTATCCCGCTAAAAACACCAGCAGATATTGATGTGGCTGCAGAAAAGCTAAAAGAGGCACTGGAAATATCAGCTGAAAATGGTTCACCAATCATCAACAATTCTAAAAAAATTAATAAGTTATCACATAATATCCAGTCACTAATCCAGGGAAAGCGGAAAATTCGACGGCAATGGCAACAAATACAAAGATCATCGTTAAATTGCAAATTAAATCGAGCTATCAAACCCTGAAATTTGCACTGCAGGAAGAAGAAAACCAATTGGATTTCGAATTATTTAAGTGATCTCTTGGCAACAGAAAAGACTGAGTATTCTTTGTGGAAGGCTACAAAAACCCTAAAAAGACTTACAAAGTCAAATCCCCCGATTAGACTACAAACTGGACGAGAAGCGATGAAAAAAAAAATCAATGCTTTCGCTGCACATCTAAAGACGGTGTTTTACCGACCACACGAAGGAACTAATAATATCATGCTGCCTCACCAGATGGATGATGATTCATCTTTTAAACATATTAAGTTTAAATGGAAAAAAGTTAAGAACACAATCAAAACTTGCATTAGCCCGAAAAAGACACCAGGATTTGACCTTATTACTGGAAAAATGATAAGGGAACTACCAGACAAATGCATAAAACTAATAACCTACATTTTTAATGGGATCATGCGAACTAGTCATATTCTTCAAATGTGGAAGATATCTTTGACCATAGTGACACATACGCCTGGGAAAAACGAAACTCAATTCTCATCTTATCATCCAATAAGCATGCTTCCCATAATCTCAAAGCTATTTGAAAAAATTTTAATAACAAAACAGAAATTAGTATAAGAAGCAGGGAAAATCATTTCAGACCATCAATTTGGATTCCGAAACCAACATGGTACCATAGAGCAAGTGCATAGAATTGTAAATGCAATCAGAAAGACCTTTGAGGCACGATGGACTAATATACAAACTTAAAGCGCTCCTGCCGAAGAATATCCACTCAATTTTGGAAAAATATCTCCTCCAAAGGCAATACATGGTCCATCAAAATGATGAAGGAAACGTTCTGGGACCTATTTTATATTTGTTGTACACGACAGATTTCCTGGCATATGGATTTTGTACGCTTTTCTCACGGATTTCTCATGAGAAATTGTATACGTACGTATACAGTGTATAATATTCAATTTTAATATGTGTACTGTCATTTTCTATCTTTGTGTGAGTGCCAAATGCTCACGAACTTTCGCCAAAATGTCGACTCGATTTTATAAATGTGGACTAATCGGTTCAAAAAAAAAATAGTTCATGAGAATTTCTAATTCTAAAAATTCATTTGCGTTTGTTTCGATTGGATCGTCATGTCCAATTAAATGCTCGTCTTGTGGTACGTTGTGCCTTGTACATAAATTATGCAGAAGACGATAGCAATTTGTGCAGCCTTTTCCGGTGTATAAAGCAGTTCCCTTGTATGAAACAAACATCTCCCTCCACCAGCCTTTTAAAAAATCGAATACTCTTCCGATAATGAACCGAGCTTTGGAATGGACACTGTTAAATTTTGATTATAGTAAGCCATCAATGCTTTTCCCGAATGGCGTCATCATCCATGGCTCAAGTGTATATCCTGAGTCACCTAATTAATTTTTATATTCGTACAATTGGCATGCCTATGCAGAATGATGTTCATTTTTAGCTGACCTTATTATGTTTATACTAACTGTTTCGGGAGCGGATAAGCCGACCGTCAAAATTAAAGTACTAATAGTGAATAGTGGAGGGTAGATAGCTTTAATTTGGTGGTAGATGTTTGCGGTTAGGTGGGTGGATGCTTGATAGGTGGGTGGTAGGTTAGTGATAAGTAAGTGTAAAGTCATAAAACCTTCGCACCAATTTAAAACTCGCCGACGAAAAGTGGACATTCACAAAATAGAAAACACTCAGCAAACATAGTAAACAGCAAGGCAATGAATGAAGCTGGGTTTGAAAAATTCTGTCAAACACAAAAAGTTAAATAACTACTATTTGACTAAATTAAAAATCAGTTTTAACTGCTTACATTTTTACATTTGGAGTACTTAGCAGAAAACGATGTTTCGAGTGAAATGACGTTCATCTCATAGCAACTTCCCTTGTTGAGGATTTTTCGTACGGCTGTCCATGGGAGAAAACTGCTGTCTGTAGATCAATTCCGACATGATCGAAAGTTTGACGAAGGAGTGATCAGAAATTGTCGTCGCTTCAGTATGAATGGCAATTTGCGGAATAAAGACAATATCTCCACGATATAACAACTGTTATAAAGTTTCGGTTCAGCTTCTTAACAATCATTCGAGTGCCATTGCACATTCCTTTTTTTGGGTTTAAATATCTCAGCAGCATATAATTACTCCAGGCTTCAAAAGTAAAATATAAGGTGACATTCCTGGTGGCATTTGATCATAGACAAACTATGCTGGATAATTTTGTACATCATTTGGATCCTCTAAAATCACCTAATCAGCACTGTAATAAACTTCAACTTGTCCTGGCATCATGTCGATGATCTTATGATTCATCCTAAGAGTCTGTTGATTTGTAGGCGCGTTTTGCCAACTCCTGCACAGATATTTCAGAAATATTTGTGCCAAAAATAACTTTATTCACTCCAGATTCGATCATTTGCTGAGGAATTTGAACTATGCAGTCATTGTTGATACCGTGGATAATAGGATGATTGCCCATACTAACTTGTAACAACCAGTTGTTGTTCTCTTCTTGACATGCACTTCGCATATTTATCGTAATCGACAATTGAAGAAAGATTCTCCACAGATTGCTCGATTTTATATAGCATAATGGGATTGACATGGTCACGAATTGCTGTTTGTGCCACTTTGTATTGTAGCATAGTGACTTTAATGCGAATACTGTTTTGTTGCACTCCCTCGTACATTTCGCATGTAGAACCCCATTCGGGGTCTTCATACGGGAAGAAAATGGCATATGGCATGGGATCCAATTTCGGACTCAAAATGTGTATGTTGGCGAACTGCTTCGTGCGATCTTCGGGATTTTGTGGGTATACCTGAATGTCACGTTCAATCATCTTCGTTGATAAACACGATGGCTACCTGATTGGATGTTGGAGCATTGTATCAATGCTTGTATGTTTGACGATCTCGGCAAAATGTTAGGCTTACGACAGGTATATCCTCGCCAGGAGCTGCTGCTGTTGCTTCTGCTTCAATTTCACGCATCATTTGATATCATTTGGTGATTCTGTTCTTTTGCAGGAGGAAGCGATCAATTTGATCGAAAATACGTGAAAAACATTTCTCATTAGCTGGATGATGTGCTCGAGCATCAGAAGCATGCATGGTGTCAATCACATGTAGTTGAGCATATTGTAGTGTTTGTTGGGTCAGTGGCTAAACATGTAAAGTGCGATGATATGTCTGGCCATGCACTTTGGGGTCCTGTTGTAGGAACGAATGTTCTCCCGCTTAACTTTCCATCTGCTTTTTGAGAAAATTATTTGAGAATTCGCCAAATGATGTTGAAAGGTGCACAGTCATGAATAACAACTCGATCCTCAAACAAAATGAATTGCTTCATTTTGAATAATTTGACTCTGACCAGCTCTTTGATATGCAATTCGTTGTCTCTGCCAGGGCAGCATTTGCTTGCCGATGCACATCAGCTTCTTTAGGTGTTTCATTTTGAAGTGGCGGTCTTAGTGACGCAGCTTGTGCTTGTCGGCATCTTTTAACTTCTTCAGGTGTTTCTCGTGCTCGTAATTTTGTTGTTATAAATTGGTACTATTTTTCAGAAGAAATTTGCTGCCCTATAGAAATCGTTAATAATCGATTTAAAACTGTGTTTGAACTAACCTGATTTTTTATAAAATTAGATGAACAGGTATTTAGAATGAGTAAATCAATTTGTTATGAATACATAAAACTGAACAAATTGAGTTCTTGTTGATAAAAAAATAATTTGATATTATCAAAAATTCAAGGTTTTAATAAAGCAAACTCATGGCAAACTCACATAGCGTCACCGGCGGACGCAGGCAGGTAGGCAGTCACGATGGGCATATATATATATATATATATATATATATATATATATATATATATATATATATATATATATATATATATAGATGTGTTCCATCGATGCATCCCATGACCCCGGAAATCCGGTTTTCTGAAAGAAGTGTTTTTTCGATTTTTCTCACATAAATGCTTCCAAAATATTAAAAGTTTTGCTTAACACTACCGAAAGGATGGGTGGGCCATGCCAATCAGGAAATCATGATTTATTGCCTGCTGATAACTCCCTTCCGCATGAAATCGAAGAATATTTGCTCGTCTTAATATTCGTGTTATTGGTTTTTTATTCCTCATTGGTTTGAAGCGGCGTCCCGTTACGCTCAAAATAAGTTAAAGCACTTTCTCTGACACTCTGCATAATTTAATAAAACTAAAAAAATTATGATAAAATTAATTATATTACTCCTATATATAACTATAATTATATTACTCCTATATACTTTTGTAATATGTATTACCTTTTATTCGACAAATCTAACGGATTAGAATTACACCGCAGTTGTTTTCTTATAACAGAAGCTGGCGTCACTTGATCTTGATCAAACTCAAATCACTCAATCAATTTAAATGAAATTTTAATAAACACGTTGTCCAAAAATTGTTTGAAATTTTTATTTAGTTCGAAGGCCTGAATAAAAACAAATTATAAATGGCACTTCCGTATCTCGATTTTTCTTCGGACGGTTTACCAAGCAGTAAACACAAATAAACCCAATAAACAAAAATTTCAATCCTTCTGCTATAAACGTCATTCTTTTAAATTTGACAATTTGCTCGTGCTTGATATATTCGCAGCGGCGCGTATTTTTAGATATTGAATTTTTCACGTATAGCGAATCCAGTTTCATAACGATTCTTGGACCAAACTTCTAAACCATTTACAATATAAAGCCAATGGGCTAATAAATACTTTACTAACCAATGCTAAACTAAGTAGTTATTAGGATTTTCTTAAGAAATTGCAAGATATTCAGATTTAATATGTTTTTTACTTAGGTATGTATGATTTTATGAAAGGTTTAGGTAAGGACTATCAACCTCCTAAACCATATAAAAAATTAATGGGATTCACGTGACCAAATAAATACTTCTTACCATTTCGATCCTAAAAATTCAGGATTTTATTAAGGAATTGAATATCTTGAGATTAAATATAAAGTATTAACCTGTAACTAACCTTTTTTATCCTAAGTATTAAGAATTTTCTTAAAGAATTCTAGCCTCTCAAAAAACCACGCAGACAAACGTAGTAAATGCCAAAATTTTTGGAAAAGGGCCACACACAAAACGAGGGTGATAGTGTGTAAAAAACATCAAGCGCAGTCTACATACCTGTCCAGTGGTACAGCTTAATAAGAAACGCAAAGGTAACTGGAGATCCGTACGGTGTTATCGAAATAACTAAAAATATGTATTTTTTTAATTTTAAGTCATTTTCGACCAATGATTCAAATCCGAGAAATATGCATTTCTAGCGAGGCCCCAAATAAATTTGACGAAGAACACAAAACGGTTATTATGTATGAATACTATTAATAGTAATCGCCGAAGAAAAAAATTAAACTTTGAATTTAACGACTTGGAAAAACTGTTTAACGAGCCCATATTCGCTATTTGATGGAAACTACATTCCACAATACTATCAAGGTTCTTATAGATGGTTCAAGTTTAGTAATTTAGAAGAAGAAAGCAACTCGGACTCTTAATAAGTTGCTTATATTAAATAATAGATGTTATATTTTAGTACTTACTGAAGACGCTACTGTTTAATGAATTTTGGTACTAAATGAATTAGGCTTTATGGAAAAATAAAATTTCTTTTTATTTCAAAATTATCTTTTATTTTATTATCTCGAAAATGGACTTGATGGAAACCGCATGAATTACATTTTCAGGTTTATACATGAAAGAATGTCCAAATAATAACATGCTAACCGTCTTTAACCCTAATCAGCATGGGTCCTTTGAGTTACGTAAAAGCATGCGATGAGTCTCTCGGACTCAAAAGCATTTTAAAGGAAAATTCAAAAAAATTGTAAATTTCATGTTTATATATTTACAAAATTCAACAACAAAAATAATATTTCATAAAAACTAAGGCTAACTAAGAAATCAATTATTTATTGACGCAGCCCTTACAGGCAGTCACTTTTTCTGATTGTTCACATATAGCACCTACGCTTTTTCATACTATTGGATCTTCTTTGTTCAGCTTCATCCGGTTGCTGCTCTGAAGTACAAGATGAAAAGACTTGTGTCATTAACCTCTTTGTAACGGCAGATAGGCATGCAGTACTACGTCTTTGGAGGTTGGGCATAACCAATTCCTGCATAATGCTTTGTAGCATTCCAGTCTAGACTTTTTAAATATTAAAAAAATAGGGCAGGTGGCCATCGGTTCGTTTGTTTTTTGTTGAGGTTAATGCGTGACACAGTTGGTCCAAAGTATTAACCCCCCCTTCCGTTGAATTATAATGTAAATTAATATTCGATTTGTTATGGTGTTTTGCTTCTATTTTATCATCACGGTGCATGTATGACAGTGAATTGACCGATTTTTTTAGGAACGTAACTGACCATTGTCAAATTTTTTCGAGATCCAAAAATTTTTGATTCTGCTAAACGTTGACGATTAGGTAGAAAATTTGGAAGAAAAACTTTTTAGGTTAAATTTATGGGAAACACTTGATCTTAGTAAAACTAAATGTCCGGTGAAAGTTGTGCCTGCGGCCTGCCAACAACCATTTTTAGACAGTAATAAACAGTACTGTGCACTCGAAAAATTAAATAATGTAAGAAGTGGAATGGTTGACTCCAACCATAATTCAATTATATTTTAAAGAAAGAGGTGCAGTAAAAGGTGACCAGCTAGGCTGAAGGCTGTTTCATTCGCGTTTTTGCAAGAACATCACTTATAGTTCAAATGGCCTCGATATTTTTTTTTTAATTACATGTAGCGCTGAAACGTAAAAGGGGGTCGATTGCAACGTTCGTTTACATACCAACAAAGAAAAACGTTCAATTATGAAAGCTTCATGCACATGTCCAGCTGGAACTGGCTTAAGTTCGGCTTGCAAGCATATAAGTGCCAGTTTATATGCCATAGAGTTGTATGGTTTAATGGGTGAAGTCAAATTGAAGAACAACTTCAAACATGGCATCACCCTAAAGCTGGACGAAACTTGGAGAAAACGACGGTTGATGAAATGTTAAATTCATTCACTTTATACCCGCACCTACATCTAGTAAATCAAAAACAGACGAATTCGTTAATGGGTTAATAAATTTTGGCATTTTGTCTCCAGCGGTGTACTGTCGCATCAATACAGAAATAACAAATTTTATTTCTGTATTGATTGAATATTTATTGGCACATTTCGGCACGCAACAGGTCGTCACCATTTTGCTCAATTATAAGTTGAATATACTAATTAAATTAGTGGAAATTAATGAAAATTAACAAAACTGCTTTCACTTTACTATTTACTATCGTGATAATTTAATTTTTAAATATAATACAACAATATAAATTTATCTTACGTGCTATTTACAATAAAGTTTAGTGCAGAATGCTAATGTCAAATTTTATTCTATCCTTGAAACTGACGTGCTGCCGCCTGGTGACCGAATTTGCATTTTGCATGCCCCATTGCTATAGAAGAATGGTGTCATTTAGAACATTCGACGCCAAATTGGTTCTTTTTTGATGACCCTCATTTCCCAAAATATGGATTAGGCTTTCGAGAGTATTTGAACTATCGCAGATCCACCATATTTTTATCCCATATTTGTTATATGTCTCTCCCACCAAAAGGCACTAACTGCTCGTAAATTGTAACGTTTTCCATCGGAATATACGTTGTAATAAGTTAGTATTTATTATTCCCCAAATTTAACGGAAAGTGTTACATTTATCTCTAATTATTTTGACTGATCTTGTTCATTAATCATCAAGTCTCACATAGTGAAAGAGAAGCAAGAATCTGTTACAAGATATGCTTACTCGAACCAAAATATTACCAAACAGAGGATGCCAATATTATCGGAACCATCATTAATCAATAAACCGATAAAACAGCGTATCCCAATTGCATCTGTCGGGTTCCAAAGTGCTCTTCGTTTTTCAGATCAATACAAATTGGTACTTTCCACTATTATTTGAATCACTTGGTCGGCTATAAAATGAAAAAAATCATCGAGCGTCTATTCGATATACTTTCCAGATGGAAGTTTGACTTTGCTAGTACTGCCTCTGATCAAATTACTTCTACTGCAAGTAGTTTCCTTGTGGCAACGGATACTTATTTCACTGCGTACTATCCTTTCGGAGTCGCTATAGTGGTATCGTTGTCAGAAAGCGTTTTAAGTATATTGATCATTCATTATTTCGGAGTTTATCAGTAAACAACATGAAAAATATTTATATTTTTATTGTGGAAATACATAGTGAGTCTGTAAGACTCATCGCATGCTTTATAGTGTTGGTTTTTCTCAAATGGTTCAGTTAGGCCTATATTTATAAAAAAAAAATAAAAACATGATTATTTCATCTGAATCGTAAATAGTTGATCTTGCAATATATACCGCATAATTCATATAGAGAAAATTTTTTATATCCTTTTTTAGTAGGCTAATTTAAAATGAGTCTACAAGACTCAACCCATCCTTATTACTGTTAAAATAGACTTGAGAAGAAAAAAAAACAATCAAAAATATTATAAATCGTCTTATGATATTAATAATCTGTTTTTGTCCGTTCAAAACTATATTACGTGAAAAATCTGTAAAACCACAAGTATGGAAGGTTACCTAATTCTATAGTTACGTAAAGAATTTCCCAACCTTTGGAAACATATTAAAAAGTTATAAAATTTTAATTTTTTGGCTGCAAATTTTGAAAAAATTGATTAAAATTGTTCTCCTGGAAAGTAACTTTTTGTAGAGTCTAGCTCGAACTCCTTTAAATGTGAATCGCCAAGGTCAGCGCAAGTTGTCGTGGATACAGGTGCACCCGTCAATTCGATTAAAACCGTATCTATACCTGATAACAAATATTTATATATCAGTCGTATTCATCCAGCCATATCATCTAATCAGATTGTTAACTACATCTGTGAAAAACTGCAAAATTGCTCATCGAAGGAGGTAATTGGAAACTGTTGCTATCTAAAGACCGTATATCGGATAGTACACTCACGTTTGTTTCCTATAAAATTGGATTAAAGTAGGCCCACTTCAATCTGCTCCAATGCTTGGCCTACTGCAGCTCGATTCTGGTTTTTCCTATAAGAAAAGGAATTAGGAAAAATATTTTCATGGGATTTTTGTCAAAAGTATCATTTACTCATGTTTGATCTAAAATTTTATAATTTAGGAAATATTTTTTCCGTATCGAAATTGGATAGGAAAATATTTCTAATTTGATTTCGTTTTTGAAAAAATTTACACTTACTGTTTACCATAGTATGCCAGAAAAAACATTTTTGTGACAAAAATACTATGAAAATATTTTTCCTAATTCCTTTTCCTATAGGAAAACCAGAATGGAGCTGCAGGCGTGTGAAATTTGCGCTAAACTATTCCTAAAATTAGTTATATTCTAGTTAGGTCGCTAACATCAATTGCACTGACTTTCTGTTTAATAAAAGAAAATAATTTTGAGTTGTTCCTTTATAGATGGAACCGTACGGATAAAATTAAAAGTTGTCGAAAGCTCGAAAGCATTTCCCCTCTTATAATAAAAACTTAACTGCTCATAAAATTAATGAAACCTGTTAACCTTTTTTTTTTGCTTTATTTTGCACACGCTCAACTGAATTCCTTACGTTAAGATAATCTAATTTTTTTCTGGCAATATGAAAATTATATACATTTCCATTTTATACATAAACTTTTATTCGATTTTATTTCATTTTAATTCGAAAATCATAAAAGAAAATTAAAATCTCGCAAAAAAAAAAATATTACGATTATTACCGTTCTCAATTTTCTTTTAATTCTTAAAAATGTAAATAAGACGACAAAGAAGAAAAGCCAAATGAATATAATTTTATTTTTAATTGATTATTCATAAAAACATTTATTTATTTAAATGTATATGAACGAACTATATACTCGTAATCTCACTCTGCTTGAAAACGGCTGTTTTTTATTGTTGAAATTTTCCCGTTATACGGTTAAATGGAAAATCGATTTCCTCACATTGTATATGTACTCGTTGAAGATACGAGAGTGTATATATGTACGCTTGCTAAACGTTAAATTATACATAGAGACGCTAAAACATTGTATTAGATGTCTCTCGTTTAAATATTCGATTATTTTTACAGAAACCAAACCAACCGTAAATCTATAATCTTTAAAGTCAATTTAGTAAGATATATTTAACAGAGAGTATCACATTTTCAATTTGAGATTTAACTATCAAATGCAAATTAGGTTGTATGTATATTTTCTATAACGGATATCGGAAATATCAAACTGCCTAACGCGAGTAATGTGTCGTCGACAACGTCTACACCACGTAGATAATAAATATTCTACATGTGTAAACAATGTATGTAGAAAATTAAAAAATGGCGTCGACAATGTAGAGAGACAATATCGAAATTTTTTATTTCTGCTGGTAATCATCAAAATTCTATATTTTTTTTGTCGATGGAATCATTTCAGGATGGTATTCATTATTTGCTCACAATAACTTGTATGGTATATTAAAGCAATTTATGTATATGCTTCGTAAATGAGGCATATGCGACCAACATGCTTGCTGATCCTCTCACCTATATATCAGTAGTATTGTTTATACATCTTAGGAGGATTAATTGTTTGAAAGAAGATTAACCGTATTATACTTAATATATTTTATAAGGCCGATCTGTTACGGTTTAGCTATTTTAGTACAATTGACAAAAAATACAGAATTCTGCAATAAAAAGTAGAACATTACTTGTTTTTACCTACAACAACGTTAACATAGTAATTAGTTCCCCACGAAATAAAATGGTAAAGCACAAAAAAAAAATCCAGGCAAGTAATAAAATAACCATATACAAGCTCCTCGGCTCATATTCCCAATAAACGAAAAGAATATGTCCGAAAGCTCCACCGGATATTTCAAGCAATTTATCTCCAGTGGAAATGAATCAGGAAAGATAAACGTCGATTGATAATGAATTGGTAAATCTCTCGCACAAATGTATTTTTAAACTAACAAAATTTGTGTCGCCTACGTTAAGGGTCAAATTGACAGACGCCAATTAATTCGCAAATACGACTCAATTGTCTCTTTTTGTATTTTTAAACCACAATAAATTAACGCTTTAAAACGATGATTAAAGTTGTAGTCATGGATATCGATGACTACTGTTGTATAATGATCTATTGTGACCCATAAACCCTATGCATTCATTGCGCCTCTATGTTGTAGTCGTTCTTCTTTCTTTCACGCCTCTATTGCTCGGAATGTTAAATGGATATTGGTGTGGTAATACTAGAGCGAATGAAGAACGAACGAACGAACGAACGAACGAAGAACACGAAAAAGTCAGTCGAACTGCAACTCTGGAGATCTAAACATTATGTTATAAAACACATAAAACTAAATTTAAATAATAACAATTTGTATTAACAAACCATAAATTATTGTTTCTATTCTAATATATTTGAAAATACAACATTGGTGGCAGCGGAAAAATAAAAAACCATAACCCGTTTATTTATATTTTATTTTACTTATATAATTCATCGTGAACGAGAACGAGATCTCATGAAAACGCATGGTTAAAAATAATTATAAAATTATACCACAATAAAATTGCGATATAATCAAGGCATCCTAATACCATGTTCAGACTAGGGATTAGTAATCTAGATTTGTGAGAAAATCTAGATTTTTTTATAGTATGAACGAGTCGGCTTACACTGATCTAGCTCATTTCGAGGCTTAGATTTAATCCTTCAAATTTTTATAGATTATATACAAAATCTAGATTACATTGATTATAGCGCCACACGTATAACGATTGATGAGCGAAACAATATTTTATTATTTTATGAATCACATTTTTGACATTTAATTTTTTTATTTAAATGTTATTAAAAGAAAATTAAAAATGGAAATTATTTTAAATTATTAAGAGCAAATTACTCAAATAAAGCAGTGTATTATTTTTAATAAAAAAAAGAGTAAAATGTATAAAATGAAAATATTAATTTCCAAAAACAAATCTAAAAACCTTATGTGTTTATTGTTGAACAATTCACTCCGCGTCCAGCAAAATAGAGCAACTTGGACTCTCGTAAGTAATTTAATAAAAAGTGATTGTGCTAGTTTTAAGTTTATTATGTACATCGTTTATTTATGTCGTTTATTATAAACGATAAATTTTAGTTTCGCGCCAGTATATTTTGGGAAGAAGAAGTAAATTTGTATACAAATGCCAAATTTAAACAAGAATTTCGGGTGAACCGCAGTATATTTCAGTATTTAATGAAATGTTTACCGCATCTAGAAAACACAGACACCCAGTTTCGGCGTTCAATTCCACTTAATAAAAGAATTGCAATGGGGTTATATACACTAGGGTCATCAAGTGAGTATCGTACCATCGCTAACCTTTTTGGAGTAGGCAAATCTACCATGGTTACAAACGTATACGAATTTTGTGAGGAGATCATTAGCAAGTTCGAAAAGATTTACTTTACAGCTTATCCAACGATAGCAGAAACTATTGATGAATGTATTTCCGGGTTTGAATGAGTTTGGGGTTTTCCTCAATGTTACGGAGCCGTAGGTAAGGTCTTATAATTCATTACAACCATTTTAGTCTAAAAGTAGTATTTCATAAATTTAGATCGAAATTCAACCTGAAAAAATAATGACTCATATATATTTTAAAGATCATCGCTAAAACGATACCATGAAGAAAATAATCTGTTTTAGGAAAAATCTAGAACCATTGAAGGTATTGAAGTACCCGATTTACTATTGGGAGATTCAGCTTCAAATTCTCTTCATATTTAATGAACCCCTTTCCGGGAGTGGATCTACCACCTTTTCAGAAACATTTTAATTATATGCTTTCTAGATCGAGGAGAGTGATCGAAAACGCATTCGGACAATTAAAAGCGCGTTTCAGGAAAGTAGGAAAAGGTTTAGAAGTATCAGTAGAACATTCATTGTTGATTGTGAAAGCATGTTGTATATTGCACAACCTTTTAAAAGACAAAATGGACTACGTTGAAGATCATTGGCTCACCGACATGAACATGAATCATCAACCAACATTTCGGACTTCTGTAGGAGATAACCAGAATTACGCCACTGCAATACGAAATGCTTTAACGAAGCACTTATTTGAGTAAAATGAAACAATCACTAATGCAACATAAACATAGCTCAGCATACGCGCAATTATTTTCTTTCCCGGTTTTTGTATTTCAAAATAAAACTATATTGGGGTCGATTCCGGGATCGAAATTTTTTTGTTATGTTATTTTATTTCCCCGCTTCATATTGGAATTTGTATTGAAAAAACAAAAATAACATAACATTACATAAAATTTTAGATCTCGGAATCGACCCCATTACCTACCAAAATTAATTTCAACATTTTATTTAATTTTTAACAAAAAAATTATAGTATAATTCATCTCTGTACAGAATAACTCTACCATCGTTTTCAAAGACGATTGTCTTGAAATTGTTGTTTAAATAGAAGAATAAGCGATTTCTGCAGCTCATTCGACTCTCTTAATAAACTATTTGTATCTGCATCAAGCTCGATTGTTTTATTAAAAAACTTTTCAGTTTCTTTGTCATGTCTTTTGATTTCTTGCAGTAAGTCCTCCTGAATGGCCGGTAATTTCCTTTTTGAAGTATTAGACCGAATACTTGACGTGAAGGGGTTGACGAAGGAGTCTTCGAAGTACTCGTTGATTGTGAGTCTTCTTAAATATAACTTTCGTCATATTCGATTAAGCCGTCAAAAGAACAACTTTCGTTTAATAATGAATCATCATTGGATGGAAACTTTTTGATAATTTCATTAATATCGTTGAAATATATCCAAGATGATGGCGATCCTCCTGATAGGCCAACACTTTTCTTCTCATTTCTGTCAAAACGATAATTTAATAAAATTTTGATTTGATTTCCTTAAAGCACACTTACCTAAACTTGTATGTCAAATTTTTTATTTTAATTTTTATTTCTTCGACGGATCTAATGACATCTTTATTCTCCAATTCGTCCTTTATTTTAGAAAACACCGCAGAATTGCGTTTTGTCCGTCTTAAATCTAAAATATTTTGTTTCCAGGACTCCAATAGAATTTTCGTTTCGGTGTTGTTCCAATCCGATCTTTGTGAGTCCATTTCCATTGAGGTATACGTGCGTTTATAACCCGAAAACCAGCACGAAGTTTGGGTAAATATGAATGACGGTGATTTTAAAGACACAATTATTGAATACTATGATTTGAAAAAATTTCTTACACCAACTAACGATTAGTGACAATTAAGATAAAAAAAAGTCAAATTATTGTAGTTTGCGGTGCGAACGCAAGGGCGTTGCAAATTTTAATCGTGATTTGCCATTACAGTCTGAACACCAAAAAAAAGTCGGCTTCACGTATAAGTTAAATTTAGTTAAGCTAGATTACTAATTTCTAGTCTGAACAAGCTATAACATTAAATAGAAAAGGAAAGTGGAAATAATATTGTATCACAAGGGCTTGTATTGATTAAATAAACATATTTTACAAAAATCATCGGGATCACAAAAATAAAACAAAAAGTAAATTTATTAATCAGCGAACAAGGTAATTCAGTACGGACGCCATTAACAAAAAAAATCATCATTCGTTTGTGAGTAAAACGGAAAAATAAAACAAATACAAACATAAATAAATATATTTTACGAAAATCGTCGAGATCACAAAAATAAAAAATAAAAATCATCATTCGTTCGTGAGTAAAGCGAGTAAGGTAACTCCGTACGGACGCCATTAAAAAAAAATTAACACCTAGATCGATTGAACATCCGATGTGCATCATTTTATTTGACAAAATGACGAGAATCAGATTTAATAATTAAAAAAACTGCTTACACGTGCAGCAAAAAAAAAAATCGATGAATCGAATGGATAGAGGTAAATTAAATTTTCTTTTTCTAGTTTATAAGTATGTGTAAACCAATTTGTCAATGTGTATATTTAATTAGATTTCATTAGAAATAACAAATAATATAAATAAGTGAAAATTTAAAATTAATGCATCATCTGAGATGAGGGAAAATTTATAAATGTGTATCAGAATCAAATCTGAGGTACAATTTAAGGTACTTGTTTTACAAGAGCATAAATGGTCTGAGAGTTAATTTCATAAAACAACCAATAAGTACGCTCTCCATTACAGTAATGATCAGAAAAGAGGAAAATTATGATTCGGGTTTTTATTATCTGGCTAGTACAGTTATCGTTTTATAATCCAATATTTATTCAACGTGAAGAATTCCATCATTGTCGGTTAAGTAATAGCCGTGACCCGTTCTAGGTGGTCATATTAAAAAACTTCTTCTAGAAATTATTAATTAATTTCATTTCATATATTCATCATATTCGGTTAAGAATTGCTCGATTCCGTTCCATTTGGCCATATTCCAGAACTTTTTCCAAAAATCATTTAAAAATCCTATTTCCTGGGGCACCCTGACAATCCGCATAGACATGTGGCGTAATTCTGTGAAATTTTACAACTTTAATGTGGGTGACGGTCTCTTTATCGTAAACAATTTATCGTGTTTCAATTTAACGTGAACATTTAATCGTAGAACAGTTTATCGTGGACACAATTTACCGTGGACACAATTTATCGTGGGACAATTTATCGTAGAACATTTTTTCGTGGACAATTTATCGTAGAAAGGTTTTATGCGTGGTATCAAGAAATTAGTGGGATTCTTTAATGGTTTTTGGAAGAAGTTCTGGAATATTGCCATGTGGGACGGAACTCGGTAGTTTCTTAACCGATTATGATGGGATTGGGTATGTTTATGTTGGATGGAAATGGGATTATTGAATGATTCTTGGAAGAAATTCTGGAATATGGCCATGTGGGACGGAACTCGGTAGTTTCTTAACCGATTAAAGATCCCGGCTCCTACGCCCCCCGAAATTAAAATCTAAAGAGGCCCGCAGGGCTACGGGGAGGAGCGTAGGTGTCATTAATGACACCTAATGAGAATCTATTAAAATTCTATATAATCCGTTCCTACGTGCGGCACGCAGTGCGACATGTTTGAAGATCCCGGCTCCTACGCCCCCCGAAATTAAAATCTAAAGAGCCCCGCAGCGCTACGGGGAGGAGCGTAGGTGTCATTAATAGATTCTATATAATCCGCTCCTACGTGCGGCACGCAGTGCAACATGTTTGAAGATCCCGGCTCCTAAGCCCCTCGAAATTAAAATCTAAAGAGCCCCGCAGGGCTACGGGGAGGAGCGTAGGTGTCATTAATAGATTCTATATAATCTGCTCCTACGTGCGGCACGCAGTGCGACTCCCACTCTCAATTTAATATATTCATAAAAGAATATTAAATTTCATTTATTTTTAAATGAGATTCAATATTTTTTTATTAAATTTTTTTTAGCACGTCTTAACGTATTTTTTTAAAATTTTAGTTCGTTTTTATTCCAATAGATGGCGCTAGGTCCAAAATGCTAAGCAAACGCACATTTTTAGTTATAAACAATTCGATACTAAAGTTGATCCAAACTGTTATACGATAAATTGCCCACGATAAACTGTTCTACGATAAATTGTTCCACGATACATTGATTCCACGATACATTGTTTCCTCGATAAATTGTTCTACGATAAATTGTTCTACGATAAATTGCTCACGATAAATTGTTCACGATAAACTGCGACAGTAAATCCTTTAATGTATATTGTGTTTAATCCTATATTTTGTACCAACTTTTTTTAAATTTGTCGAGTATAACTCAATTTTCGTCTTGTACAGGTAATAACACTAACACATATGCAATTGAAACAAGTTGCAAACGATTCGTAAAAACTTCCAATACGTGATTTTTGACAAAAAAAACTGAATTTTTGAATAGTAATCATGAAAATTTTTGAAAAAACTTGATTGAGTGATCGGTGTAAACTTCATACTTAAGATTTTCTAGTAAATCTGGAGATCTTACTGATTTTTGGTCAAAATCGATCAACTGGAAAAAGGCAGCTTCCATAGTAACCTTTTCGTTTTTTGCAAGATTCAAAATTAATTTTAATTAGTTCAGATAAAAAATTGTATAAAACCCCAATTTGGCACCTCTAAACTCTAAGCGGATTACGCTTTTTCAGTTTTTGTAATGAATTTGAAAAGTTTAGCATTTACAAAAAACTACAAAGAATTATGAGATTTAAATAAATTTAAAAATTAAATTTTCAACATGGGTTGGTTTTTTGAAATTAAAGCCGGAATAACGATTTTTGATTATACAAGACAGTTTTATCAAAAAGACGTGTTGTCGTTTTCTTCCGTAAACTAAAATAAAATAAAGTGAAGTGCAGTTTAGTTAAATAAATTAAATTAGAATATTATTATTAATATAGTAAATTAAAGTGTTGTATTTATTTATTTTATTTGTTTTAGTGGGTGTAATAATTAATTTTTAATTAATTATGAATGTATTGTAAATTATTGGTGTAGTGTAGTGATAATAAACATTGTTTTTTTTAATTAGTGCGTAGATAAATAAATTACATTTATACTTTGTTGTGTTGTGGTGTGTGTTATTTTTTGTGTTAGTGTTCTGTTTTGGTAGTTTTATTTTTATAATTTGGTGTTGTTTTACAAAACCAACAAGTGCTTTCCATTCCAATTAATGTACATCAAGTTCTATGTACAAATTGTTAGTGGAAATGGTTTACGGTTTGTATCAAGCGGACACACATGCATGAATAGATCAGCTAATTATAAATTGTATATACACATAAATTATGTGACATAATTGCTGTTTTAATATTGGAGCACTATCCGGCGCCGAAGGGAAATTTTCTACTGAAACTGCTGCAGCTATTATTCACTGGTGTCGCTACTAATCAAAAAAATTAAATTATAAACTTCATGCAGTCGAATGACACTTCTACTCGTGTGTTTATGTTGTTTGAAAAAAAAATCGCAAACATTTTAAAACAAACAAATTGCGAAAAAAATAATTTAACAATGTTTTATTAATATTAAATTGTTGACAATAGTAATTATAGTGAATAACTTTTTAAGTTGAAAATTTGAGTGCTGTGCTGGTGTGATACTTATAAATATAAATGTTACTCCAACGAAAGCCTCTCGTACGTCATTAATATTCAAAACATCGTTGCCCACAGTTGTAAATGAGTTAGATTTTATCGTGAATTTCATTAAATGTCCGAAACGGATAGTTTAATTGCTGAGAGTAGTAATCATGTGCGGCATCCAAAAGCAAGGGCTAAGGCTAAAGCAAAAAAGCGATGCCTACAAAGTTCAACCGTAACCAAATGTAAATGGATGATAAATGGTAAACTAAATACGGTATCTTTCTTGGATCCCGTATTTGCTGATTTAAAATCGAATTTAAGGGATATGAATAGTTCGAATCGAGCTTTTCTAAGTACGCTGAAATCGAATAACTCGGAAATTTTATTTGATTACGATAATCCGTACTGGGATAATACACCAAATGAATTTATACTCAATGAGGGCACCCGTTGAAAAAGAAATTTTATTTTATGAATTACAAAAACCTGGACGGCCCGTTAAAATTAGGACAATATTTACAGAATACAATATTAGTTATAAGCAATGCGACATGAATAAGTAAGTATTTGGCTAGAACCATCTAAGTAAGGAATTGCTCTATAACGATCTTTTTAATTTAAGAATGCTACAATCAACCGCAGGTGATAGATGACAGCGGTAGTGATAATGGATTTATGGGAGTGAAAATATCGAAACGGTGTTGTGCCCATTCTAGCTATAATTCGCAACTTCAAAACCGTATGGTTCATTATTTCGGATTTCCAAAGAATGGCGATTAGTAAATTCCATTGAATTATTTCGATCCTGTAGGTAGGTAGAGGATTTTAATCCAATGTACTATTCTTTTTTAGAACTCAGAAATGGGCAAACAAGATCCGCCACTTAATTCGAGACCAAAAAAAACACTACGGTCCGTTACTGTACGAATCCCAGCAATATTTGTTTCAAATATTGAACAATTTATGCCCGGAGGAAATAAGCGATTCCCCGACCCAGTTACGATAAATCACAGATGGAGGATGATATCACCTTGAGCAAAATGCCTTCAATAAGTCTGCTTAAGAGACAGCACACTGAAGAACCAAAGACAACAAATTTATGTGACAGTCCATCCCCTGAATGGAAACTATCTATCTAGAAGAATATGATTTACCACAAACTAAACAGTCGCGAGATGTTGAATCTACACTTTTAACGACCGAACCGGATGACGTACTCGAAGAGCTTGAAGAAGATGAAGATCCACCAAATGAAAAACTCACATGCTCCGATAAGTGTTTTATAACAGACGAAGGTTCGCGAACTTCAACCCAAGCCGAATATTTTCTGGATGAACAAGACGAAATTGATCAGTTTCCATGTCGTTTATGTGCCAATGAATTTTTCGGAGAGCAATTACTATTTTTCCACGAAGATGCTCACGTGATCGAACTAATAAATAGTGTGTTACCGAGATCCGCAATCCCGTCCGACGATTACTTACCACAACAAATATGTATACCATGCCTAAAAAGGGTTCATCAATGCACGAAACAATATACGATTTCGACGCGGTTCAAGAAAAACTAATGAACAGTTGAAATCGTGTATTTTAATTTAATAAATTTTCTTATCAATATACAAAATATTTTTGATTTATAAACATAATTTATTAAAGTTTTCCTTATTTTTCACGATTTTACTATGTAATTTAAATCCATAGATGATACATGTTATGAAATTGGACGACTGTCCGCTAACACAAGAACTGTACAAATATTAAAAAATTTTAACGATTAAAATTTTACAGTGATATAAATTTAAATTAAATTAGGCAATTACAATTGTTCTTGTTCCACCGGAAAAGTTTCCCACGCTCTTCTTTTGCTCCACTGATTGGCCCAAATTCATAACCGCCACGTCCATCGAACTGTAAAAAGTAATCATGGTGTTTCCATAGTGATTTACGATGAGATACGGTGAATAATGTGATTCCTGATTTTCGGCATTGTTGCTACATGTATCCTTCGACATCGACCGAAATGGCGCTCGTACATTCATCCAAAATTGCAAATTGTGGATTGTGATAGCACATCGATAGCGTTTAGATCACGACCCTACTTTCTAGATATGGTAATTGTACAATTTCCAAAAATCGATGGTTGTCGGTCCGACCCCGTCGCAACATTACATCGTACGTATGCGGCTAAATAATTTGATCACGTAGCGTACTTTAATTTTAATAAAAATTAAATTATATTATAAATTTAATTTTTTTTTTTTTATAATTTTTTTTAAAACACAAAATTATTTTTTACTAAAAAAAATTTCGTATATTTTTCTAAACAATTCAAAACAAAAAAAATTGACACGTCAAAATTTAAAGTTTTCTTTGATTTAAGGGTTGTACAAAACAAGGGAAATTTAAAATTTCACCCTGAAATGGATAGTGCTCCCGATAGCGGCTCCCAATAAATAAGTGTGCCAAGATATTTTTTTATCGATTTTTAATTAAAAAGTTGAATGAAAAATTTTAGTTTAGAGTTAAACAAATTAATTATATGCAATAATAGCGCGCTAAATATAAGTTTTGACATAGAAAATTGGCTGCTCCGGATACAGCTATCGGGCGCTAATAAAAAAACACAGCTAATGTTTCATCTGTTAAAGCGCAGTCAAAAACCATTTTATTTATTAGAGTTAGATAAGTATATTCGAAGATTAATGTACATATGTTGCTTGCTTCATTGTTTTATATAGACTGTTTTTTTTTAAATTTTCTTGTATAACAATATTATAGAGTGGAGAGATGATTCAGATGAGTTCATTTGTGCTTCATTGAATGACAGCTTCTGTTACTTTATAGTGTTTATTCATTTACTTGATTTTTAAATATTATACAGATGTTTATAATAAATTTTATCACATTATTCTATATTATCATTTATTAGTTTATTATCTTATTTTAAAATTTTACAATTTTTGTAATGAATTTTATGACGTGAATCCAAATGAACTGCAAAAATTTGTTAAATCTATGGTTTGTAAATGGGCAGACCTAGAGTAGAGTAATTTTTCGTTATTCATCTACATTTTGAGGATTTATAATTTTGGGTATAGGAGATTGAACGGAATTCAATCTGATAGAGGATTTTTTTTAAATCGGCGGCTTGAACTAAGGTCTGTAAGTCTATCATAATGTCGTCTGGTGCGGGTTTAATAAGCTCGATAGCAACTTCAGCTTGTGCATCTAATCTCATCCAATGTTGGAGGCCGCCTTAATGGGAAATAGTCGTCTTCCTCTGCTAAGGCTGGCGAGTGCACCTCTGTTAATTTTAAGATATCAAACCAACTAGAGATTGGAATGTACCACCAGCTATTCTGACTCGTATCTCGCCGATATTGTTTTATATTTGAATAGTTTCTGGTATTCGTTCATTTTGTATTGTACAAACAACAAGATAATGGAACTATATATAGAGCATCTTTCGATTTCTGCCCAGATTCTGCATTGTTATATCGCTCTTTGGCGGTTTTAATGAGTAATAGGCAAGACGATCTTGCGGATATATTTTCTGTATTGAATGCTTCATGATATTTTTTGATATGGGTTAATACCAACAATTTATTTTTTGTGGATTTCTGCTGCACTAAGGTGTGCATTTAAGTCCCCCAATAGAACAACATAGCGTGATTTAGGATAGCGTTTTACTATTGACAAATGTAGTGCTCGGTGGCGCTGGTGCTTTTCATCTTGTTTGTTTTTTGTATACCACAAATGTCATTATTGCATTGATTTAGAATAATGGCAATAGTGTTACGTTTGTGCTCACTGTTGAGTCCAAGACCATTCCAGGTCCCAAAGCATAGTGAGGAGGGGGCTGATCTTGTTTTATTCACAACACATTTTAAATAATATTGTAGTAGGTCTGTGGCATTGAACAGGGGCAGGTTACTTTTTTAGAAAATCAACAACAGTCTTAGTGTATTTCTGTGGAACTTAATCGCCCTAAGTTCCATAGAAATACACTAAGACTTCAAACTTTAAATGTGATATTCTAACATTTATGTTTTTGCAGTTGTCATGTTTTCGTTAGTTCCATTAATATGTACCTGTTGGTTTTGGTGTTCTTTTATATAGAAGCGTTAATCAATCTTTATGCTAGAAATCGTTTCCGTTATATAGCGGAGGTCCAATTTCTTATGGCAGTAGAAATTCATGTCCAGGTATTTAGGTGGGGGTCAATATTAAGCGGTATGTGACGTATTCCAATTTCAGTTCCTCAGGTAGTTGGTTTAATAAAGCGGTATAGTATATCGAGGTATAACACTATTTCAGATCAATTTCACTTTTACTATACTTAAACTTGCCATTGACTAATTTGAAAACGATTTTATTTGATTCTAATTCTTTCAACCTAACTGTTTTCGGTCTTCATTCTTCGAAATGCTCTGAGGAGACATGTACTCTTTTTCTTTTGTGTTTAAACTTGAGTAATAATAAAGCAATAAATGGCAAATCAGTTTTGAAGTGGATATTGAGTCTAAATGATCGTTTTTTCAACAAGTACATTTTTTTTGGATTGACGTTGTAAATTTCATTTATTCACTATTCTAATTTCTAAATTTATTTTCTAGGTATAATTTATATTAATTTATTTATTAAATATTTAATTTATTAATTTAATTTAAGGAACATTATCAGATATGGGACCTATGGGATCATGAAATTCTACTTCTAATTAGTTTAATTTATATTAACTATATTAGTCTGATAATAAATTGTATGATGGCGGCAGCGGAGGGGGGGGGAGGGGGGAAGTGCGTAGAGGGTGGGTCGGGAGTCATTTTTCGGGACATGATTGGAGCCTCATTTCTCTCGTGTATGCGGTTGGATGGTTTGTGTTTTTGATTAAGATTTTCTTAAAACTTAGTCTGTTCTGAGTGGGTTTTTAATAGTAGGTTTGGTTGTTTGATTGTGAGAATGGGGGGAGGGGCGTTTTGGCTGTGTCTTGGTTGTTGCGTATTTAGACTTGCTCATTCTGAATTTCTCGCTGACGATATGAAAATATAATGTTTGTATGTGGTATAAATCATATATTTGTATTATATATAGATGTGTATGAATGGGTGATATTGTGTATAAATATTTATATTTATGTACATATTGTATGAATTATTATTTAATTATAATTAGTTAATTGAATTAATTATTATTTAATTATTTAGTTTTACCTTATATAGGTGGACGAGGCTGAACTAAACTATTAAAGTGTTGGATTTTATGCAACATTATTCTTGGTGTTGACTAATTTGGAATTATTTTACAAATCTGTTTTTGATTATAAAGAATTTTGTTGTTATTGTGTTAATAACTATTGACTTTACCTAGGTGTCTGTAGCCGGGCCGATTCAATCAAATCAATTTTGTTGAGAAAGCCGAAACGTATTAATAGTATTTAATTTCAGGTGATTTCCAGATACATGTGAAATAATAACATTTTTTCTTAGGTTGCTGTTTTAAAGAAGCAATTTTTGATGACCAATACCATCGTTATCCATTTGACCTATTAGGCCTCTATCCTTCCCCTAGTAGATTAGTTTTTTGTGCTGTCTTTGTGTTACTAACTATCGGCTATACCTAGGTGTCTGTAACCGGGCCGATTCTGTCCCACTTAACTTACCTATCCAATCCTTCGGTTTTGTTATATGTAAAAAAGAGTGTGCGGTGGGCCCGGCGTCAACCGGGAGCTCCTGTGTAAGAACTTGGTCGTACATTCAGAATCAATCAATCATTCAATCAACAAGACAAGACAGATAACTACAATTAGCACTAGAATTTAGGTAGACAAAGTAGGTAGACTCTATAAGATTTTGATTGTTTAATTAATGCATCATGCTTCACACTAGTAACGTTGTGCAATTTGTTGAAATGCTTTGCAATCGGCATTAAATCTATCGGTCGTTCGGCGGTTGTACTCCAAACATAATAAAATTTATTTATCTGCCAGTGATATTATTTTCGTGCCATGATAAACGAATAAGATGTTTGTGATTATATCCAAACCCGACATACATTATAAGAAATCGATCATTATCAATGACCTGTGTAAATTAAACGGAATCAAAATCTCTAAATATTTTATTTTATGTGTGCACTATAAATCTGATAAACCCAGATTTCGGAATGATAAATTTCCTCATCATACGTGACAAATGTTAATCTGTAAATTCGGAAGTCACGTATAAAGTTTTTTTTTTGCTGTATACTTTTATAATTGAGTTTCAAGTGTATGTGTGTGTGCGAGGGGAATTTTTTATTGTAAATCAAGGTACAAGAAAATCAGAACAGTGTATGAGTGAAAATCTAAACGATAAATTATATTGAATACTAAAAGGTATCAAAGTGGCTTTAAATTTAAAATTTGTTGTCGTCGGTAAAGGAGTTCAATGAAATGTGTATGTACTTGTATGATGTACACTTATGTGGAATGAGACACACTAGACACAAATTTAATGGTAATGACTTATTCGTCGTTCAAAACACCATAAAACGACAAATATCAAGTTTTAACACTGCTACGGGTATATAGATGATTGCATGTCAACAGAAGAAGCAACAAAATAATTTTCAAACGATAAAATATTTGATTGACTGATTTTCACATTTAGGATACATAACAAGGATTATATATTTCCACCTGTCATAATATCGTTATTACAGTCATGAATTAATTCCCATTCATAAACTGTCTGCTGATTGACATGCAAGCATTATACTTTTAATATATTTGAGGATTATATATGGATGTGAAATATTGTTGTTGCTATATGCTTGTTTGTTACTTTATTTATATAAGGGAATTAAGGATGGTTAGGTCTTTATACCAGTATATTGGATATAAACTTTGAGTATGAAATTTTTACGTTCAATTTCATTAAATTCATATTTATTAGAGTAGTAATTTGCGTAAGATTAATTGTTTGTGTTCCAGATACGGGGATTAGTTTGGATTTGATGTTGATGATGTTGTTAAATATTGTATTTATATTGACACAACACGTAAACGAGTATTGTAAATCACCAAAAAAGTTTACATACCATATGTGACAAAAATTGAACAAACAATTGGAAAAAAAAGTTTTATTAAAATAACAATCAGTGCTGAATAATTGGTTTTTTTGTTTCTAAAAAAAATATACATGTGAATGTCATTTTGGTGGTCTCAAATAATATCCACCATATTTGCAAGTGATAAAGTATTTTTAGTATACAATAAACGAGTTAAAATTTTTGAACGGTTACTGTGTAAAATAAAGTGGTGAAGGCTGCATGTCATAAACAATCTAAAAGTTTAAGTTTATTAGATATTGTCAAAAATGAGCCTCGAAAATTTGTTAAAAGTTCCTAAACCGACAAATTCCGATATCATGTCCGCTATTGGTTTTCTATTGCAATCAAATAAGCGAGACCACACTGAATTAAAAGCTGATATAAGTGATATCAAAACTGAGATTCAACAAATCAACACTAGAGTTCAGAAAGTGGAGGCTGTTGCAGATACTACAAGTAAAGAAGTGAGATCCATTGTCTGCTGAAGTTAACTATCTAAAACAACAACAACTTGAACAAGAAATACTTGTAACGGGAATCTCAATTGAGGAAAAAAACAAAGATCACGTTATTGGTAAGCTTGCCGAAATATACAACTTTGTGCCAAACAATATTTTATGGTCATACATCAAACAAATTGTTGCGAAAAGGCCCAGTCGAAACCGAAACTATTTCAGTCAATTAATTTTAAAATTCGACAGTTTGGAATCAAAAAATAATGTTATGATTCAAATTCGTACAAATGGACCCTTGCATGTCAAACAGATTTTTCCTGATGCTAGAAATGGAGACGATGAAATTATTATACGCGACAGGTTAACCGCAATGAATAACAACATCATCAAAACATTAGTTCAGTTAAGAAAAAAAAAAAAAAAATCAAATATTGCTGGTTTCGTCACAACGTAATCTATTGCAAAATCAAAGAAGACTCGAAACCTGAAATCATACGTACGATGATGTCATCGATCTTGCTGTATAAAATCTTCATTTGCGAGTGCGAGAGCAAGAGAAAAAAATATTTATGTTATATATCTTATCATTTTATTTTTGCATATGTATCATCGCATTACGGCAACTAAAACGTTAGCTATCAATATTTTCAATGAATCATATGATTATAATTGTTGTATATTTTTTCAATGTATTTTTTTTCTTTTATATTATGTAATAACAACTACCAAAATTGTTAGTACCTACAGTCTCACAATTTTTTTATTATTATTATTATTATTATTTTTTCTCTTTCACGATACGATGTACTTATAAATTTTGTTTAGTTGTTTGAACATATACTATAAATTACATTTTAACTTACTTTATTTCTAGAAATTAAAATCATGTCAAATATTATTTCATATATCAATTTTCTGATTATAGTTATGTAATTATTTTGCTACACATATTAACTAGTTGATTATTTTTATTATTTTCAAATTTCATTTTGTTCATAAACTCTTTGAGATTATTAATAACAAAAGATGAATTTAATTTTGGACAGCATTAATGTACATACATATTGAAATTAAATTAAGGATAGCGTAATCGATATAATTATTGACACCCCAAAATTTCAACATAAATATTGACACCACTGCATTTCATAAGGTTTTAATTTAAATTGGTTTTATGTATGCCTTCCTTGGTTATCTCATATAGGTTTATCCTTTTTTAACATCGAATTAGTATTATCGCTTTTGCTGTGGTCATTCAGCTAGGTATTTGGCGCCATAAAATAACACATGTTGTTAAGGGATTGCATCTTTTAAGTACCTCATATTTCACTTATTTTTCATTATATACAATTTACTAATTCGGATTAAGTTAAGTTATGATGTCTATTAGTATATTTAAATTAAAAATCTTGTATTTCTAACTTATTTAATTATATAATAGATGTGTCAATAATTGAAATAGATTAAATTGTGCATTCAACTATTGACACTTGGTGTCAATTATTGTACTGTTTGCAATACATTAATTGACAGTATGTCAATAGTTGTACTGTAAGAAGTGTCAATAATTATATATTTGTTATTATTTAAATTTTAAGTTTCAAAATGCCCAAAGTTAAAGGGAATTATTCCGAGTCAATGCCTTAAAATGCCCTTGAAGCTATAAAGCGGGGCGAAATGTCTAAAAAAGGCGCTGATAAGCACTTCGGCATTCCTAGAACTACATTGCTATTCTGACTAAGCAATAAATTTACAAAGGTAAGACCGGGTCCTCTAACTGTTTTAACCTCAGAGGAAGAAAAAGTTATTGAGGAATGGATAATCACGTCGCAGAGAAAAGGATTCCCAAAAAGAAAAGAGGATGTGTTACATGCAGTTAAACAGTTCTTAGATGAGGAAGTAAGGGATCACCCATTTGGATCTGATAATATACCCGGAGATGGATGGTTCCGATTATTTTTAAAACGACATCCTAATATTTCTTTACGAACACCAGATCCCGTTTCGTCGGCGAGTTCAACAGTAGGTGCATCAGATATAAAGACGTGGTTTATGTCAATTGAACGATATTTGATGGAAAATAATTTATTTGAGTGATCCAACCAGGATATTTAACGGCGATGAAACTAATTTCTTTCTTTGTCCTAAAACAAAAACAGTATTGGCGGCGAGAGGTGCCAGGAACATTTATGAAGTTGACCGTGGCGTGGCCAAAGTGAATCTTACGGTCATGTTGACTTTTTCTGAGGCAGGGACGATGGTGCTGCCAATGGTAATTTATCCCTATAAACGGATCCACGATGACATCCGAAAATCATTACCAAATGGCTGGGGTTTGGGTATTAGTGATAACGGTTGGATGACCAAAGAGGTGTTCTACGAATTTCACCCTAATCTTTTGAACCTTGGAACCACATTTCCAGTTATTGTTTTTGTTGACGGTCACGCAACACACCAAACTCTACAGCTAAGCAAGTTATGCGTTCAATTGGGAATAATTTTGATAGCATTATATCCAAACGCCACCCGTATTATGCAGCCAGCTGATATTAGTGCCTCTAAACCTCTTAAAAACGAATGGAACAAAAAATTCGATGAATGGCGGCGACAACACCCCGGCGAATTTCTTACCAAACCAAAATTCGCTCCTATTCTGGATACAGTCATTCAATCTTGTATTGGACCTGAAATATTAAGAAACGGTTTTCGCGCATCTGGTCCCTTTCCATGGGACAAAAACCCAATTGACTTTTCCAAGTGCTTAGGAAAATCGTCCAAAAATACTCAGCGAGCTCCAGATGCTTTTGAAGTTCCTCATAAACAACTTTCATACGAGCGATTTATTCAATTAGTTGGAGTTCATAAGATTACTCAATTTAGAGACGCTTTCAATGGTTTACGTAGCACTGAATTGTGGCCAGACGATTTAACGTTACTCTACAAAATGTTTCTAGAGTTTGAGCCCAAAAGGAACAACGAGGAACCAATTGTTTCCACTGAAAACGCTCTACTGATTGAAACAACACAATTTGACAATACGATTGGGTCTTATGTTGATGTCTCGATGGTAAATCCTATCGACGGATTTTTATATGTAAATGAAGAGATTGAAGTGGAAGAAATTTCGGAAAGTATTCTGAACACAGATTTGAAAACTCCATCGAAGGTACCCCATTTGATAGACGATTATCTGGATTGGCCCATTACATCTGAAAGGCAAGGTACTAAACCCATTAAACCCAAGAAACCTTTCGTTATAACTGATCCATTGTGGATTAAAGCTGAAGAAGATAAAAAAAACAAAGATCAACAAATGAAAGATAAACAGGAAAAGAAAATCAAACGGTTGGAAAATCTAAAAAAAAAATCTATGTAAAATCGAACGAGTGAAATCCAAAACAAGTAAGGGTAAATCAACTAAAAAAATACTGCAACAAGTGTCTTGTCATTTGAATTCTTTGCCTACCAGTTTAGCCACTACATCCACAAACATGTCTGGTAAGTTTCAAAGAACTAATAAATACGATTAATTTTGTTTTAGCTAATTCCTTATGTTTTTTAGTATTACTGCCAATTGAGCATGTTCTTTCCACCAAACCAGATAAATCACGTGTCCAGTAGTAAAATATTTTGGTTAGAAGCGCTAAAACCTTAGAAAGTACATCGGCTAGCCAACCGCTAAAAATAAATATACCTTCTGTTCCTGTAGACGGTAACTAATCCTATTAAAATGGATTTTGTATTCAGCTATGACCTAAATTATTTTATTTGCAGTTCTACAAATAAGCAGCCTTTGTGATAAAGTACAAATTGAACCCGAAAAACACAGTCAAACTGAACCAAAGAAACCCGAGGGGTTTAATGATGAAAATCTAGAATACATTGGACAAAACAGAATTGCGGTAGGCTCTATGTGCTACAAATGCACTTTTTCAATCAAAACAAAACCAGGTATTAGATGTAACAAATGCACTAGAGAATTTCATATTGCGTGTATTAAAAAAATGGATATGGAATACATTCCGATATTCATATGCAACAAGTGTAAAGGAGTAGGACTTCCAATTTGAAATTATATGACCTGCAAATAATTCACTTATAAGACTGCCATTTTAAATTTGAATTTATTTAATTTTTAATAGTTGTATTTATTTATTTTATTTACTTTATTATTTTATTTGTGATTATCAATCTTTTGTGATAATGAATTAACTAGCTATACAGCTCTAGGTATTTTTTTAAAATATTGAAATTAAATGTTCCTTAATAAACTAATTTACATAGCCAACAGAAACTGAGTTTTTATTTCAATAACTTCACCACTATAAAGATTGCCAAACCAGTGGATACCTCATGTCAATAATTGTACTACAATAGAATGTCAATAATTATATTCGTGTGTCAATAATCGTGCTTTTGTTAATCGTATAGTAAATCAATTATATTTTAAAACTAAATAACTAAATAAATTTTCGAACTGTAATACTGAAGAAAAATGTCTAAAATATGTAAAAAAGCTTTAAATTTTACAAATTTCAAAAATTGGAATTAACCCCAACAGTTTGAATTCAAAATTCTCTTGCGAGTGTCAATAACTGGTCGATTACGCTAATTATGGTTAATACAGTGTTACACAACGGCACAAACAAATCAAACAAACATTTTTTAGAATTATCAAGCTTTCTCAATGAAACAAAATGTTACTTAACTTTAAATATCTTCTATATAAACATAAATAGATTAAAGAATAAATTAGAGGAAGTAGAAATTCCTTTGTCGTCATTTAAGGAAACTGTAGATGTTATTATTCTCACAGAAACCTTTCTAAGTAATCTTGAAACAAAATATTTTAATTTAAAAAATTATAATTCGTTCCATAGTATTAGAGAAAATAGAACCGGAGGGGGCGTAACAGTTTTCATCGAGAGAAACTTAGACTTTACGTTCTTAAGCGAGAAAGCTTTTGAAGAAAATCAAAGCATAACACTTTTTTCTCACTCTATAGGGATTTATAAGCCGCCACACACTAATCATAGATCGTTTTTAACCTATCTTGGCCAGATTACTAGTACAAATAAAAACCAAATCATAGTTGGTGACTTAACATCGATCTATTGGAAAACTCAAATCGGCATGTGCTTAACTACAAATCCACCTTACAACTCAATAATCATACTATAGTTAATGAAATTGATGAATTATTTGCAACCCGCTTAACATCCAGCTCAAAGAGTATTTTGGACCATATCTTGACGAACACATCTAGCCAATTTGCAATATACTATGGAGATTCAGCGTTAAGCGATCATCGTTTTTTGTATTTTAAATACCACATTATTAAAAATTCAGTGTCAACTATTTTAAATGTGGTAAAAACCAACTATACCAACGTATTATCGTCTATGATACAACTAATAGCTTCAAAAAATGATCCCTCGTTTGAAACTGTCTACAATGAACTTATTAATTTAATTAGTTTGAACACTGTGACATATACAAAAACAATTAAAGCCTCTTCTTACAAAAAACCGTGGTTCACCGATAAACTCTATAAACAACTTAAAGTACGAGACAAATATTATAAACTTACTAAAAGATACCCAAATAACAGATATTTTTCTGAAACTTTAAAATCACTCAATGTCAAATTTAGATATCAGATAGATAAATCTAAAAAGAATTATTACAGTAAAAAATTCAAATCAGTTATGTCAAATGCTAAACGAATGTATCAGCTGATTAACGAAGTTCTCTCCAAAAATCCTACAACTAAATCGTCGACATTAAATCAAATAACAGTAAACGGTAACATTATACGCGATCAACAAGAAATTGTAAATACATTCAACCAATTCTTCGTAAATGTTGGAGCTGATATAGGTAGCAGTACAACACCTCTTGCGTTGCAGTTGCCACCAAAAGAATATCGCAAACTGTCTGTGTTATCCGCAGTAGAACAAGAAGAAGTGACCACCATTATCAAAAATGTTAAGCTCACATCGTCAAAAGGGGTCGATAATATTACGGTAGGAATAATTAAAGAACTTTCGCACTTATTGTGTCCCTTGCTGACTCGCACTCTAAATTTGTGGATTGAACAATGCATTTTCCCTGAGTTTATGAAATCAGCTCGTATTACTCCAATTTTCAAATCTGGAGATTCCTTAAATTTAAGCAATTATCGGCCAATATCGGTTCTGCCAGTTTTCAGTAAAGTGTTTGAGCGTATTATTTATAACCGTCTCTTAGAGCATATTGAATCAAATCAAATCATCCATAAAAATCAATTTGGTTTTATGAAATCAAGTAGTACACTCTCAGCTAGTATTAATTTGATTGAAAATATTTACAGTTCCATAGAACAAAAAAAGCAACTTCTTGTTTGTTTCTTGATATAATGAAAGCGTTTGATTGTGTAGACCACCAAATACTCTTGACTAAACTAAACCATTATGGAATTTGCGGTAAATTCATCAAACTAACACAAAATTACCTAATAGATCGAACACAAGTTGTTAAAATTGATAGTCACACATCATCAAAAATTACTGTGAAGCGCGGAGTACCACAAGGATCGATCCTAGGACCAGTAATGTTTCTATTTTACATAAACGACCTATTTGATCTTAGTTTGGAGGGAAAATTGCATTTGTTTGCTGATGATGCTGTTTTAATTTACAGCTCTGAATCGTTTCCACAACAGAAAACTGCGATGGAAAATGATCTTCTTAAAATTCACAATTGGCTCTGTTGCAATAAGTTTAAATTAAATGTATCAAAAACAAGTTTTATAACTTTTTTTTTAAAACATAAACCTGCTGCTGTAATAGATGAAATTAATTTTAATAATAGTGTTATACATCGAGTTAAAAGCATTTCTTACCTTGGGTTGATTATTAATTCTCAGCTATCATGGATTAATCATATAAACAGTATCAGAGTTAAAGTAATACCTATTGTTGCGGTTTTGAGACGAGTCGGTCGGTTCATCCCACATTTTATGCGGAAAAACATCTATTTTAGTTGTATTAACTCGCATCTCGCTTATCTGATACAAATCTGGGGAGGAGCGAACATTACATACATCAATGACTTACAAATCATACAAAACAAAGCCATTAAGGCAATCAAACAACTACCCCCTTTAACACCAACAAAAATCCTATATAGTGACGAAATACTACCCTTGAAGTACCTCATCCTCTACGAATATCAACTGACGATTTACAAAGTTAGATATGGGCTTCTTAGGTGTACAATTGATTTCCAGACTAACTTTTCGATCAGTGAACGGCAAACTCGCAACCACTTAAATTATCGGACTGCAAAATATAAATTTAAAGCCACCCAAAATAGTATCCTCTACCATGGACTAGAATTATTTAATCAATTAGATGACAGTAACAAAACCTTGAAAATTTCTACTTTCAAATCTAATCTTAAAAATAAACTTTTTTCAAATTTTATTACAGAATATGATTTGTTTCATTGATACTTGGTTGGATTTTACTTATGTTTATTAATTTGTTTGAAAGCTATAATTTTGTCACTAATTATTTGTTTATGCCAATTCAATTTAATTTAATTTAATTTAGTTTGTATTCTTTTTATAGTATAAGATTCTAAACCATTTTGAAATATTAGCTATTGTTACACAAATATTTTCATGTATAAAAAAAATTGTATTTTTTTTCTTTGAAAATAAAAAATAAAAAAAAAAATAAAATTCTATCCTCCATATTTGTTTTGTGAAGTGTTAAAACTGTGTGAAAATTTTCAGTGTACATCTTCAAGCGTTTTTCTATTAAATTATACGAATCAAATTCAAGTACGCGAATTTTTTACTATTAACGAATTATTAAATAAAGCAATGTAAAAATGTATAATTTCATCTAATTATTATGACGTTTATAGTGATTTTTTTTTTACAAAATTTATGAAATTCATGATCCAGCCAGCGATGAGGAATTTTTACTTGAATTAAACTGAGTGGGCGAATTGACTAATGGCTTGCATGTAATTCTTGATCTCAGCGCTGCTTTACACATTGAAGCAAAACAGAGGGACGAACAAATAAGTAACCATGATAGAGATGGCGAGGAAGATGATGAATAGGATTTTAAAATTCACTACGCTGTTTATTATTTTTATATGTGCAAATCACAGTAGTCGAGGCAAAGGCAAGTGTTATATCGTGCTTAGGGGTAGATAAGAGCATGGAATGGCTAAAAAGTTAAGAGACGCTTATAAATTACAAATTCGATTTTTTGTTTTTTTCGATAATAAAGATTTTATAATTTGTACAAATATCATTTTTAAACCAAAACAAATATCGTTCTTCGTCAGTTGTGGCCGCACTATCCTTCTGGCATACAAATAAAATATTATTATTCTCCGCACCAAGGAAAGTGCCATCATCTAGTATTTCAATTGCAGTCATCCAATTTGGTTCGTAGTCTCTAGCTATCTCCTCGAACCTTCTCTGGAGCTGCTTATATTTTAGTAATGCAATCGATCGCATTAAATCTCTGACTAATATAAAGTGTTTTTTTTTCTTTAGATATAAGGCCAAAACTTTAAACTTAAATACTTTGCCATTACATTCCACAAGAGAGTAACACGCACCTTTAACCTATTTCTCAACAACCAAATTTAATTTTGCATCAGCGTACAAATAAATTAATATACGGCTCACTTGTATCTGATTCCTCCTGATTTACAATCCCTGTACGAACAAAATAATAAGTATTTGGATCGAACCTAAGCTTAGCCAAAATTAATGATAGCCCAAATTCCGTTTGGATGAATTGATGCGAATGTAACACCTCGAACGTGTTTTGATCGATTATGAGTAAATTGTGAACCTCAACTTCTTGACCATATTCGTTTAAACCCCCAGAACACGTATGTGAAGTTATCCTCGGATTCTATCCCCGAAATTAAAAAAAAACAATCAGGCAACACTAACATAATTATATCCTTCTAACTCTTGTGTGAAGTTAGCCCCGCCCTGTTTTATATTATATTTTAATCCAAATCCACTTCATATGTGAAGTTATCCCCGAATTTTATTATATGAAAAATAAAAATGTTTATTAAAATTATTTTAATTCGTAAAAAAAACCAAAATAAATGTAATAATTTAATAAATTGAAGTAAAATAATTTTTAAAATGGCTCATAAATTTGTCAGATTATAATAATAAGACGGAACATACATATCTTAGGAAACACACGAAAAATTCGTACCGTTGCAACCTAGCGAAATTAGGCTCCATGCAAAATATTTCCTTAGAATTTGAATTTGAATTATGGATAGAGATTATTGATTTGAAAAAATCAGTCATCTCATCAGGCCGCGGCGACTGACGTTGATATTTTTACATAGGAATATTGTCTATATATAGAACAATACCATGTATATGTAGCACTAGCGAATTACTTCCTAGTCTACGGAATTCGATTCTTTCATATTCTCCATCTATACTTCATTTTTACCAATTAACTTTTCGTTGTGTACGAATTACTTTTATACTTTTACGTTGTTGTTGTTTTATTGTAATGGTTTTGTTGTGATTGTTCCGTACATTGGATATACTGAAATAGACCAATGTACGGAACAATCACAACTAAACCATTACAATAAAACAACAACAACGTAAAAATATAAAATATTTCCATACAATTTATTTTGAACCAAAAGTAATATTTTAATTTGACATGTAATGTTTTTTCTTGGGTACGAAAAATATTCTTGCAAAATTTGGGAGCAATCGCTCGAGTGGATCAACAGCTTTCATGTATTGTAAATTCCTGCTTACAGTGGAGCATGACGAAGGGAAAACATTTTTTTGCATTTTTGATCACTAACCGCCCTATGTTTTTTGGCTACTAAAAATATTCTTGCAAAATTTGGGAGCAATCGCTCGAGTGGATCAAAAGTTTTCAAATATTGTAAATTCCTGGTTACAGATGAGCATGGGGAAGGGGTAAATTTTTTTTTATCACAGAACCCCCTATGTTTTTCCTCGGCTACTAAAAAGTATTCGTGCAAAATTTCGGAGCAATTGCTCGACTGCATCAAAAGTTTTCATGTATTGTAAATTCCTGCTTACAGGTGAGAATGGGGAAGGGGTAAAATATTTTTATTACAGATCCTCCCAATGTCTTTTCACGGCTACTAAAAAGTATTCGTGCAAAATTTCTGAGCCATCGCTCGATTGGTTCAAAAGTTTTCATATATTGTAAATTCCCAGTTATAGGTGAGCATGGGGAAGTGGTAACATTTTTAGATCACAGATTCCCCCTATATATTTTTTTGGATCATTTTTGATCACTAACCCCGGGGTAATATTTTTGATCACTAACCCCCTCCCCCCTGTTTTTTCTCTCTCTCTCTCTCTCTTTCTGGCTTTCACATTCCATGAAGGGATTTCGCCACCTGCACAATGGCCCTCCATCCATCTCGATCCATTGCTCTCGTCCTCCAGTTTCGACATCCTAATGCTTGCAGATCTTGTTCAATGTCGTCACGCCAGCGTAGTCGGGGTCTTCCTCTACGACGTACTACAGCTGGTTGTTGGTGAAACACTTTATTTATCATCCGTTGTTGTGGGAACCTTGTTGTTGTGGGGACGTGGCCGAGCCATCTCACTCGATTGCACTTAATGAATCCGATGATATCGCTGCCTCCAAGGAGTTGCTTTATTTCGTGATTCATACGAATCCGATATTCGTTGTTCGCAACTTTAATTGAACCAAACATTGAACGGATGACCTTCGAATGTAGATAACAATCTACAATTGTTAGAGGTCATGGTCAAGCTCTCGCTTCCGAAAGTCAGCACAGGTCTTATTAGTGCTTTATAAAGTGCGACCTTGCACGACTGCCATAGATGTTTCGATCGCAATGATCTTGCTTGGGCGTAGAAAACTTTCTACGTTTTTTCTCGGCTACTAAAAATTATTCTTGCTAAATTTCGGAGCAATCGCACGATTGGATTAAAAAATGTTATATATTGTAAAGGGGTAACAGTTTTGATCGAAGATCCCCTTATGTTTTTTCACTGCTACTAAAAGGTATTCGTGCAAAATTTGGGAGCAAAGGCGCGATTGGTTCAAAAGTTTTCATATATTGTAAATTCCCGGTTACAGGTGAGCATGGGGAAGTGGTAACATTTTTTGATCACAGATTCCCCCTATATATTTTTTTGGATCAAAAGTTTTCATGTATTGTAAATTCCGCCATACAGGTGACCATGGGGAAAGAGTAACATTTTTTTTATCACAGATCCCGTCTATGTTATTTCTCGGTTGCTAAAAAGTATTCGTGCAAAATTCCAAAGCATTCGCTCGAGTGGATCAAAAGTTTTCATATATTGTAAACTCCTGCTCACAGGTGAGCGTGGAGAAGGGTAACATTTTTGGTCACTTGGCGACACATTCTAAAATAAAAAAAACTTATTTTATCTGAATACATGAAGTGAAAATGTGATGTGAATCCTTTATGCACCTACATTAGTTTTATTTTTTTGTCTAAATAAACCTCCTAATTAGTATTTTGAAAATGTTTAAGACCTACCCCATTTCCAAAATTCCAAAATAAACCACCATTTTGAAAATTGTTACCAAAATTGGTAAAACCTCAGTAAAAATGTCTATAAAACGAATTTTTCATAATTAAGTTACGAGCAGAAAATCAATTTCTAAAAACTTTAACCTGTGATATTTTTATTGACACTTTATATTTAATTCGTCTAATTAAAATAACGAAAGCTCTTCTGTTTTATTAATAACATTAATTTATAATTATACCAGAAACCCTAAACTGTAAAATCTACCTATTTATCTGCAGCATTATATAGTGGATACGACAATTTGTAAATTTAATCATAAAAATTTGTTAATAAACCCCCGGTAAAGCTTTTCTCGCTATAAAATTTAATTATATAACAGGCTATATCCATATAAATATGTATGTATGTATGTATGTGTAAGACTGGAAAATATAACAATTTTTGCAAAATTAAACAAAAGCAGTAAAAGAAAATCTTCCTGAACAAATTACCACCATGAGACACGACGACAAAAAAAAAATTACATTTACTTATATTTCCGTCTAACATAATTTTTAAGATATCACTAAAATTAGGAACGAAAGAATTTAAACAGATTATCAAGTTTTCATCACAATCATTATCTTCGTATACATGCTTGCTTCTTTGCCATCTGCAGACGAACGACACAAATACAGTGATAGAGAGCGCAGACAAATAAAATATCATTTTTATATACGTATACGACGACTTAGGGCTCGCAACGACAAAAGGTCGTTTATGATTATCTTATCCAGATTTTTATTTTGTCTTTGAATTAAATTAGAAGAAAAAAAAATGTAACAAAAGAGATCAAGAAGTTTTTGTTATTTTCTTATCATAAATTTATTATTCCATTGGAATATACAGTGCTTTGGCTCTGCCTTGAATTATTAAAGCGAATAGGGAAGCGAATAAATATAAAATTTAAATTTTTCCAAGTCCTTTTTTGTTGTTAGTATAGAAAATAGCTTATCACGATATTGATTACAGATTAATAATTTTTTTTTTTGAATACATTGGCGGCACCCGATTTGAAAATCGGATTCGAACTTTCTTACATTTATACCTAATCGCCTTATTTTAAAGGATCTGAATATAAATTTTTAAATTCAGAGCCCGAGAGCTACCATTTCAATAATTTATATTACATATTGTTTAAACCCGAATTAATCAAACTATTTTTATTCGTTTGGATCTAATCGGATGATTATTGTACCTTATACGTGCTCTATACAATGACATCGTACCAAAACTGCATTCATGACATGATTTTTAAAACGACCACATATTCCACAGCACTACGTATACCACAAAAATAGCATCGAAGAAGACAAAATTAAATAAGCTTTTTCCATTTTGATAAAATATAAAATTACAACAACGAGACTATAAAATTTAAACATAAAAGCACAAGTAACGAACGAAAGCACAGCGCACCCAACAACAAAAAAATCACTTTATCATATTTTTTGAAAGGAAGAAAATTAAGCCAAGAAAGCAACAATGGAATCATGTATACCGAGCAGTACAACAATAAATGAAGAAAAATTCTATTGAAAATCAGTGACCATAAAAAAATGTTCATATTTTTCCTTCTAAATTAAATTAAATGTTAAGGATATGGGAGAGCAACACACACACACACACACACAGACATCGAATAAAAAAAATTGGTTGTGAAAAATTGTTTTTTGATGAATTGGTGGATATTATGTGCGTGTGGGTTACACAACATACATATATGTATAGTTATAGTTATGGGGATCTAATATATCATAGGTTTTGAAATGGTACTTTTTTGGGATAGTTGATATGCCCGAGGATAGCAAAGTAATTTAAAATGTTATATCAGCCGATGTATGTATTTTGGGGTTAAAATACGTATATAAAATTTGGGATTTTATGAACCATATTCGTATACGTCATACAGACGTATAGAAATGTACGTTTTATATGAAGACAAAAAATAAATCACAGAATATATGCTATGTACTTATCAAAATAAGATAAATGCTTGACGTATTATAATTACAAAAATTTTTGTAAAAAAAAACTTTTATTGACCAAATGAACGAGAAGAGGAATTCTAAGCTAAACAGCATGTTAGATGCTTTGTATGACACACTAACTAAGCACAAATTATCTTTCATGATATATGTTATGATATGATATGATAGCGGCGTACCGGCCAAAAGTGTAAATACATTAAAAAATGTAGCACCATCCCGAAAATTAATTTATACGTAAGAAAAACAAAGAATATAGAAAAATAATATTTATTATTGTAAAAAAATTACTAGTAAACATTTTTTTTTAAAATTTATTTAACCCTAATAATTTGTGTAGTTACTATGGGTCCACATTAAGTTACATACCACAATACCTGGAGATAAAGCCACCAAGCGGAGTTTATGGTCAGACTGGCCGCGGTAATATCTAAGATGTAGAATTGGCTTCAGTTTATTTCAGGTGGAATAACCTTTTTTTAAATTTATGAACTTAACCCGAATAATTTGTGCAGTTGCTATTGGTCCACATTAAATTCTATATCACAATACCTGGAGATAAAACCACCAAGCGGCATATATGGCCATACTAGCCACGATACTATCTAAGATGCAAAATTTACTCCCAGTCCATATCAGGTGGAAATGACCTTTTTTTAAATTTAGGAATTTAGCCCGAATAACTTGTGTAGTTACTATGGGTCCACATTAAATTATATACCACAATACCTGGAGATAAATGCACCAAGCGGCGTATATGGTCAGACTGGCCACGATAATATCTAAGATGTAGAGTTGACTCCTAGTGCATATCAGGTGAAAACAACCTTTTTTTTAATTTATTTATTTAACCCGAATAATTTGTGTAGCTCCTATGGGTCCACATTCAATTCTATACCGCAATACCTGGAGATAAAGTAACCTAGCGGCATATATGACCAGACAGGCCACGGTACTAGATACACAAACTATCACTATACGGGTTAATCAAATAAATTTAAAAAAAGGTTATTTCCACCTGATACGAAATTAAGGCCAATTTGACAACCTAGATAGTATCGTGGCCTGTCAGGCCATATATGCCACTTGGTGGGTTTATCTCCAAGTAGTGCGGTATATAATTTAATGTGAACCCATTGTAACTACAAAATTTAACGTGTTAAATAAATAAATTTAAAAAAAGGTTATTTCCACCTGATATGGACTGGGAGTCAATTCTACATCTTAGATAATATCGTAAACAGTCTGACCATATATGCCGCTATTTGGCTTTATCCCCAGGTATTGTGGTATATAATTGAATGTGGACCCATAGTAATAACACAAATTGTTCGGGTTTAGTTCATAAATTTAAAAAAAAGGTTATTTCCACCTGATATGGACTGACAGTCAACTCTACATCTTAGATAGAATCGTGACTAAGAATCGTTATCTCTAGGTATTGTGGTATAGAATTTAATGTGGACCCATAGAAACTGCACAAATAATTCGGGTTAAATAAATAAATTTAAAAACAGGTTATTTCCACCTGATATGGACTGGAAGTCAACTCTACATCTTAGATAGAATCGTGACCAGTCTGGCTATATACGCCGCTTGTTGGCTTTATCTCTAGGCATTGTGGTATAGAATTTAATGTGGACCCATTGTAACTACACAAATTATTCGTGTTAAATAATTAAATTTAAAAAAAGGTTATTTCTACCTGATATGGACTAGGAGTCAACTCTACATCTTAGATAGAATCGTGACCAGTCTGACCATATACACCGCTTGGTGCCTTTATCTCTAGGCATTGTGGTATAGAATTTAATGTGGACCCATAGAAACTACACAAATTATTCGTGTTAAATAAATAAATTTAAAAAAAGGTTATTTCCACCTGATATGGACTGGAAGTCAACTCTACATCTTAGACAGAATCGTGACCAGTCTGACCATATATGCCGCTAGGTGGCTTTATCTCTAGGCATTGTGGTATAGAATTTAATGTGGACCCATAGAAACTGCACAAATTATTCGGGTTAAATAAATAAATTTAATAACAGGTTGTTTCTACCTGAAATAAACTTGGGCCAATTCTATGTCTTAGATAGAATCGTGGCCTGTCTGGCCATATATGCCGCTTGGTGGCTTTATCTCCAGGTATTGTGGTATAGAATTTAATGTGGACCCATTGTAACTACACAAATTATTCGTGTTAAATAAATAAATTTAAAAAAGGTTATTTCCACCTGATATGGACTGGAAGTCAACTCTACACCTTAGATAGAATCGTGACCAGTCTGACCATATACGCCGCTTGGTGGTGTTATCTCCAGGTATTGTGGTATAGAATTTAATGTGGACCCATTGTAACTACACAAATTATTCGTGTTAAATAAATAAATTTAAAAAAAGGTTATTTACACCTGATATGTACTGGAAGTCAACTCCACATTTTAGATAGAATCGTGACCAATCTGACCATATACGCCGCTTGTTGGCTTTATCTCTAGGCATTGTGGTATATAATTGAACGTGGACCCATAGTAACTACACAAATTATTCGGGCTAAGTTCATAAATTTAAAAAAATTTAAATTGATTTTCGCGATCGTGCTACATTTTTTAATGTATTTACACTTTTTCGGGATGGCTACACTTATCCAATAAATCCACCAAAAAATTCGGGCTCGGGCTAACTTCATCGACTTCATAATATACTGATTACGTTATTTAATATTTAAATGTTCTGAAGCACATCGATCTGAATAAATGATTACTTCCCAGCTTAAGGAGAAGATGTGTTTCTGGGTTGATTTTGCTGTACGTGGACGAGCGTTGTTATGCAGCAATATCATCTTCCGCCTTCGTAGGCCCATAAATAATCTTTTTTCCTCCAGAGCATCACTTAATTTGATTGATTGAACCTCGTAATGGTCAGTTGTAACAGTTTTTTACAAGCCCACCAGACAAGCAGTAACACTTTCTTGGCAGGAATATTCGTTTTTGCAACTGGTATTGTTGGCTGATCTGGATTAACCCATGGTTTTCTTCTTTCTTTTGTACCGAAAAAAATCTTTATTTTGTACCGAGAAAGAAAAAAATTCATGCAGATGCGAACTCTTAGAATTTTGTTTTCTTCGGTCAGATCAGGAACTCGTTTTGCTTCCTTCTGTTTTTTCACCATTGCATGCAATCGAACTGCTGAATTCTGCACTCCATCAGGGGGGCTGAGTTGTATTTAGTGACATCACCGATCGTAATCTACGGCGAAACTTCGATTTTCATCTAGACCTCTGATGGGATTCGAACCCAGTATCTCCCGGTCCAAGTGCCGAAGCTTTAGCCACTGCCGAACATGTCCGCTTGAGTTTATACGGAACCAAATTTTCTTGTTTTTCACCATACCCACGGTCTTGAAACGGTTTTGAATCGCTTTTTCAGCCAATCCCAAAGTTTCAGCTAGCTTTTTTGGAGTTTGGCATGAACCAACATTTTCAAATTTTACTGGTCTCCTCTCTTCGCGTTCTTTATCAATGGTGTCAAAATCGCCACTTTTGAAACGGCGGAACCAGTACTCATGTTCCCCATATGCTTCACACAGCATTCGAAGTCTATCAGCTGCAATTTTCTTCAAATTAAAACAAAAAGTAGCGCTTAACCCAAATTGTGTTTTGTTGGCACAAAGGTTGACATGGTTAAAGCACAAAAAAATTGTTGTTTATGCATCAGCGAAATGGCACATACGCCATCTTTTGTGGATCCCTCAAAGTTTATTTGTAACCCCAATATTAAACATATCTTTTAACGAGCCGTTCAAATATGAACGAGCCTTATAAAGAAATGTGTCCAATGGAAACACAAAAAGCCTTTACACCTCCAGCATTTACAAATTACTACTCAGGGAGTGAGCCCGATACTCACTACCAGAAATTAATTAATCCTTCACTTTATAAAATTCTCAGACGCCTTTATTGTTGACGAGTTGTCATTGCTTTATTGCAAGAGAGTTATTACACTGCCCTACTCTGCCACCTAATTATCATTATTCAGGGCATTTGCTTACGACAATGGCATATTTAGAGGAGCAGGCAGCCGGTTATCTTTGAGGCAAGGAGAATGTTCGAATTTAATTTAAATAACAATCGTGCAAAACACATTGTACATTTTCTGCTCAAATGTCTAAGCTGAAAAAAAAATTAGAAAGCATCCGGAAAGCGAATTATCTTTACCAATGGATAAACAGAAACTGGATATTGCATCAATAGAAGTAGTACCTGGTTGCGGTAAATCTACATGGATTATAAATTCAAAGCGTATTGTAAAGGATATGATCTTCAGTTCTACAAAAAATGGCATCTGTGATATAAAATCCCAAGTTGCTCTACAATGTAAGGATACTGTGATAAACTATGACGATATCAAAATTAATTATAACAAAATTGCCTAATACCTTTTAAATGGTCTCTGGGATCTGGGCATCTTAATACAACCCTTAGATGTCCTGCTGAACCTTTCCATTAATCAAAATTATTTTAGTATTACATCACACCCGAAACTCATATCCCTGCGCACATCCGGTGTGAATTTTCGAACAAGTTAAGACTCCCGTCACTCGAACGTCTAACTCTTAAATTTTTTATCTAAATCGCTTAACCGAAATATGATACAAAATGCAAACCAAAACTAACCGTGTATTTGACACGTACCTTAAGCTAGCAGAACCCATATGGCAGAACATTACAAAATAGTATGGATAATTGTAGGCTAATTAAATGCTATATTAAAAAATTGTTGGCTCCATCCCTTCCAACTACAACGCGGGTTCTGCTAGCTTTAGAAAAAGTTAGCAGAACCCATATCAAAAACGATTTAAAAACAATTGGAAAATTAAAGGTTAATCTGAGGCTATACAATGCCCTATTTAATTTTAATTATGCTCGCTCTAGGAGAAAGGTAAGGCGTTTTCACTTAAAAGCTAACAGAACCCAAATTGAAAATCGGGCCAAAAATCAAATTTGAACGTAAAACAAGATAAATTAACAACAAATAATTTTAGGCTGATTATTGCCTAATAAAATGGCCCATTAAACATTTTTGGGCTCCACTGTATGTCAATTGTTCTTGTTTTGCGTTCTAATTTCGGTTTTGGTCCGATTTTCCATTTGGGTTCTGTTAACTTCAAAAATGAGTGGAGCCCAAAAAATTTTAATGGGGAATTTGAATAGGCCATTATGAGCCTAAAATTATGTTTTGTCAATTGGTCTTGTTTTGCATTCGAATTTGCATCTTGGTCCGACTTTCGATTTGGGTTCTGTTAGCTGTTAGCAGTGATAAAGCCTTTCGTTTCTCCTAGAGCGAGCATAATAAAAAAAATCAAATAGGGCATTTAATTAGCCTAAAACTAACCTTTAATTTTCCAATTGTTTTTAAATCATTTTTTGATATGGGTTCTGCTAACTTTTTCTAAAGCTAGTAGAACCCGCGGTTTAGTTGGAACAGATGGAGCCCAAAATCTTTTAATAGAGCATTTAATTAGCCTATAATTATCTATACTATCTTGTAATGTTCTGCCGTATGGGTTCTGCTAGCTTAAGTGACGTTATTTGACATACTTTCGTTGAATTGTCATTTTTGGTGAATGGTGGTTATCGGGGGATTTTCGTTTTAGGCGAAATGTCGTTCTCGATAAGCTGCCATTTTCAGTAAATTGTCTCAACGTTCCCTCTAACTATTCAAAATCATGCGCGGCATAACTGCATCGTGGGCAAGTATTTTAAATTTAGCAAATTTCGAGCAAAACTTAACAAAATTACAATACAATAATTTTTAAATATAATTTTATTTAAAAATAAATTTAAAAAACTTTAATGCGCGAATTTCACAGTGAAACAAATTTTTTCAGTAAAATGTACGTGAGATAAAAATATAAATCCTTTACTTGTTAGAGAGAAACAAAAAAATTGTTCAGTAAAATTTACTGGCAAATAATAGAATAAGTGGGGAAATACATATTATTGTATTGCGAAGCCGCCGTGGTTTCCATTTGTAATCGTTAAGCACTTTGTTAGTGAACACCTTTTTAAAACCACTTAAATTAATAAAACAAAATAAATTTACATTAAATTAATTTATTTACAAAAAATGAACGTTTTCGACCACTTGGTGGTCATCTTCAGATTTACATTTGCAATTGAATTAAATATACTAAAATCGCCCGCTTTAAAAGTTTGCATGTTTATGTGTACAGAAAGGTGGCAGAGACATGTATGCAACAAAGTTTCTTCCAATTTAGAGGAAAGTTTTATAAACAAACCTTCGGCACGTGTATGGGAAGCAAGCTAGCACCGTATCTCAGCAACGTATTCATGAATAAATTGGAAAACCAAATCAGCACCAGTAATTTGTTCCCGCGGGTATGGCTGAGATACGTAGATGATGTATTTGCCGTCATTAAAAGGTCACAATTAAACGAAACACTTGATCTACTCAACAAGCAATATCCGACGATTAAGTTCACGTACGAAATGGAAGAAAATAGTGTACTACCTTTCTTAGACCTTAAAGTAATTCGAAATGGTGAATCAATTGAATTTGGAATCTACAGAAAAGCAACGAACACTCAAAGATGCATCACTTCGGATTCGCATCACAGTGGAGCACACAAGAAGGCAGCATTCCATTCAATGGCCCATCGACTATATACTGTACCCATGTCGTCAGAGGAGTTCCAAGCGGAAGAAAAATTAATTAAAAACACAGCACAAATGAATGGTTACGATATACGATTTATTCAAAATATATTGGACAATCACAAACGGAAACAACAAATCAACATCCATACCACATTACAAAATAGCACGGATCCCACTGCGAAAAGACGAATATGTGTACCATTTTTTCCATCGATTACAAATAAACTAAAAAATGTACTCAAAAAATTTAACTTCGAGCTGGTCACAAAAAGCACGAATTTGGGTTCCAGAATCTGCAGATACAAGGACCTCACACCACAAACATTGAAATCTGGAATATACAAAATCGGTTGCACCAAGTGTGACAGCAAGTACATCGGCCAAACGAAAAGAGCATTCCACAAACGACTCCAGGAACATTTAAATTCTGTAAGAAATAAAGATGCAGTAAATAGTGTAGCGAGACATATGTTAAATAATAGAAACCATCAAGTGGATATAACAAACTCACATATTATAAAAGAAGTACAAAAAAGTTGGGAACTGGATGCCATGGAATCACTGTATATTTACAAACACGAAATCGGCATAATGAATCAAGAGAAGGTACCAATTTCATCCAATCTGTTTAGTTTGGTTAACAGCCTAACACACTAAATTCACACAACACACAGAAAGGCAACCACAAAATATTTTGTTTTGTTTTTTGTTATTAATTTTGTTAACTCGAAAAAATTTTTTCAGTCACTGACACTTTTCACAAAAACTAGCTATTTGTTTACAGTAATGTTTTGACAAAATTTCTATTTTTTATTTTTTGACTTTTTATATTGTTTTGGGAAATTAAATTTTGTTTTTGTTGTTGTATAAAATTTCACTTAATATTTTTTATGTTAAATAATTTCCCTAACACACACAGTTAAATATTTTTATTTTTTGTTTTTTAAATTTCAATTTGTAAATTACTGGTAATATTTTATATATGTATGTACATAGTTCATACCTATAAAGCATCGGACAAGTGTTTATGTATAATGGTATATACGCTACACATAAACATGCAAACTTTTAAAGCGGGCGATTTTAGTATATTTAATTCAATTGCAAATGTAAATCTGAAGATGACCACCAAGTGGTCGAAAACGTTCATTTTTTGTAAATAAATTAATTTAATGTAAATTTATTTTGTTTTATTAATTTAAGTGGTTTTAAAAAGGTGTTCACTAACAAAGTGCTTAACGATTAAGTGGGGAAATGTTGCCATAAAAAGTATGAAACTCAATACTTTTTATGGCAACAGTTTTAACACACCTTCAAGAAATAAGAGAAATATTTTTCGCACACTACGCCAATTTTATGGTTGAAAAAATATTACTGTAAAATGTCAAGAGAAAAATGAAAAGTGGTATTATTTTTTTGTGCCACTACGTCCAAATTTTAAAAAAAATTCTATTTTGTTAAACTCGTTTATTTTCAAATTTTTTAGTTATGTTGCCCCCAATCTGTCACTATTTTAACTATAAATTATGCTATAAAAAATAAACAAAAGTTGCTGTCTTTGTCGCTCTAACGTAATTTAAATATACTCTTCTCTTTTCTGTTCTTAGTATTTTTTACTGGAAAAATTTGTTTCACTGTGGAATCCACCGATTGTAATATAATTTCCAATTTTTCCCTTTTATAAAAATCACTGTCAGCTTTTGCTTGAATACATATTTTACAAAGTACATCACTTGTTTCAATTTGATAACTAGAAATGTCATATAATATAACTTTTTGTTTAATTGATAACGACAGGACTTCTGTTTTAACGAGTTCATTTAAACATTCTACTCTAAATTTTGAAGCCGTCTTGTTTGTTTGGGGTCTGTTGTTCGGGGGTCCCGGGTTCGATTCCTGGTGGTGACAATTAAAGAACTTGCGACTGTGTGTTTTTTTAACGGGTCATATGTTATTTATATGCTCATCAATTTTCAGATTATCAAGCCATAATAGTTACAGCTTCGTTCTTAATAATATTTTTGTGCAGCTTGAGCTTACATCTAATTTTTGTTTTGTCATTACAGTAAATGGAGTAAATTTTTTATGAATTGTTTAAAAAAAATCACATTAAATATGTAAAAAAAAAATTAAACAGCGTGGGTTTAACAATTTTTAAATTTTGTAACTAACACGAAAAAAATGTTACCAATATTGCAGATGGGTGGACTAAAAATTATGATGGGCAAAATACAATTTAAATCTGGGCGGCCGCCCGTGTGCCCAGCTTAGCGGGAACGTTTCTTACAAGTGGTCCTTCGAACCGGATATCGAACCGAAATGGTTCGCGCCAGACTGCGCTTGATTGGATAAAGCCTTGAGTAACGCTGATATTACAAACTTTATTGTAACGCTAAAAAATCAGTGAATTGATCTAAACGGTGAAAGGAGAATCTACTAGTGAGAAGTTGTTAATTATTAGTTCAATGAAATTTAGTTAAAACAGTGAAACGGCATAATGGCGAAAACTCGGACGCTAAAGCGAATGTTGAAGAATTTGGAAAAACTTAAAGCTCAAATAGCAAAATTCACTGCTAGCTGAAGAGAGGAAAGAGTTTCAATCTCTTGAAAGGACAGCGAAGCGCAAATTCGAAGAAGGGAATATGGAAATGGTGGAAACAATTGAGGAAACTCACGCCGATTTAAAACAAAAGCTCTTTAGATTAGACAAGCAGTATGAAGTAATAATGCTAACTTGGGAAAAAACACCATGGAAGAATTAATGTTAAATCAAAGCAATTTTTTGCAAGAGTTTTCGTCTATCAACAATCGTGAAAGTGAAGTCCACGGACCAACATTCAAGGGTTTAGTGGAAATTACGCAGGTTTTCCTCTTTTCGTGACCTTTATGAGACTCACTGTCCATAAGAACGATCAAATTTCAAAGATACATAAGCTGCAATACTTTAAAGACATGCTCAAGAGAGATGCGTATGCTTTAATGAAGCATCTCACAGTGACCGATGATAATTATGAGGAAGCTTGGAATATAGTAAAGGCCAGAAGTTATAAACGCAAGCCCGTAGTCCAAATGCTGTTTAATATAGCGGAAATTTGACAGCGGAAAATAAGAGATTACACTACTGGCCGCAAGTGGCAGCACTATCACTAAAGAGAATTTATTTTTTTATGTAATTACCAGCAGAATTTTTTTATTCTTTATGTATATATTTTTTCACTAAATAAAACAACTCAGCGGAATAAAATATTAAAAATGATCCTTAAAATGACAAATTGATTTATCTCATAAATAAAGGAACTCGATGTATGAAATCATGATATTTAACAATATTTCGTCTTTCCGCCATTTCTTAACAAATAACGATTAAACTTGGATAAGAATTGATCAGGGTTTTTAAAGTAAGTTTTGAACAAAATTAAAGGATCTGTTCGTGCTGGAATAAACTGGCCATTTCATAACCAGTCCTTATGAAAAGTGGTACATTTTATACGACATAAATAAATTTTAAACTAGAGTAAACTCCGATATTTCTTAATTATATTTTGTAAAATTTACATCGCATACAGGGACAATTCGGAAAAATTTATGGATTAGAATTTTCACTACAGTTTTTTGATTTTCTGCGGCCATATAAGTTATTTTTAGTTTTTGTCCAATATTTCGAGATAGTAGATACAAACTGTAAATAACATATATGGCCGAAGAAAATCAAAAAAATCCTAGTGAAAATTCTAATCCATAAATGTTCCCAATTTTTCCCCAAATTTTCCACATAGTCTCAGCATAACCTAAGCTATTAGAAAAATAAAAGAATAAAAGATTTCCGCTGGTAACTACATAACAAAACAAATTCTCTTTGGTGACAGTGCTGCCACTTGCGGCCAGTAGCGCAATCTCTTATTTTCCGCTGTCAAATTTCCGCTATCTTATACAGGATGTGGTTCAAGCTTTATTAAAGCGTTTCTTGAACCAACCTACCTTACAACAGGGTTGTGCGAAGGCCAGTCGCCACCATGGGGATGTGTTAGATGAGGTCATACGAGGTTTGAAGATACTTGGTGATCAAGTGGAACGTTGGGATCCATGGCTCGTTTATCTTTTGGTAAATAAATTAGGCAGTGAATCATAGGAGGCATGGGGTGACGAAACCACAAGGATGGTTTTCCCACTTTAAATAAATTGTTTGGTTTTCTAAATAAAAGAAGTGGTGCGAGGGAAAGTATAAGTTCAATGCAAAGATCAAAAGCTCATTCATCGAAACGAGTAAGCTCCTTTGTATCACATGTCGCGCTAAATTCACGTGTATATTATGTGCAGGCGATCATTATTTTTTGGAAATGCGACCAATATTTACAAATGCCATTTCCTGAGAGAAAACGTTTAGCAGCAGAAAAGAAACTGTTGTGTTCAACAGCCTATCTCCTTCGCATTAGTCTGTTGAATTCAGGTCAAATAACAGACGTGGCAAATGCCAGAGGAAACACCATTTGACTTTGCACCACAAAGAGCCATAAAGCTCAAATAAGGCAGAAACTACAGCTAAAGTGAATACAGCAATGATACCCAGTTTCCAGGCATTACTTCCAAAAGCGATAGTGGAAACAGGCGACGGGTATTGAAACATGCAAAAATGTAGGACATTATTAGACTCAGGGTCGCAAGCCTCATTCATAACGGAGGCATGCATGCAACGTTTGAAATTGCCTAGATCCAAGGCAAGCATTTCCATAACTGGTTTGACATCAGGAAAGGTCTACTAAAGGGATGGCCTCTATCACAGCGAGCTCAGTATACTCTGCAATGAACAAGATTCGAATAGACGTACTTGTAATCAGCTAACTGCCAATAGGCTACCAAGTTTTCGTTTTTAAAGCAAAGATGCTAGTTTCAAATATAATCATGTTGGACCAGTGGATATTTTGATCGGCACGGATAGAGTTTTTCACGTACATAGAGAAGGCCGACTAACCAATTCGAACAACACTCTAGTCGCACAGCGGTCAATATTTGGTTGGGTTATATCTAGTATAACCAACGAAAACAGCGTGAGCCAAGTGAGGCAGTATAAGTAAACCATTGTAATCTTAATTTGCACTTAGATGCCGACATTGGCAGTGCATCAAAGCGACTTTTTGACCAAGAAGAGATATCTCGCATCGATGTTTTGGATCCTGTGGAAGCTGAGTGCAAAGAACACTTTAAGAGTATGCACAAACGAAAAGACGATGGACAATATAAAGTAGCAATTTCTTTTAAGAAAAAAGCAGCTCAATTAGGGAATTCAGTGAATACAGCCAAACGGAGATTTATGGCACTGGAAAGAAAGCTTCAAGCTAGTCCCTTTTTTTCTGGTTTCAGTGGTTGACACTTAGGCCATTTTTTGGCCCATTGTGATACCACGCATTCATGCTACATCATAAACCCCTTCACCTATTCACCTACTCACACAACTGCGCACCTGTGCACATTGCAAGCTCCATGTCAACCTGTACATTGACATGGACGGTGGGTCGGCGCTGAATTCTGCACTCCATCAGAGGGTCTTAGTTGTGTTTATTAACATCACCGATTGTATCGATGATGAAAATTCGATTTGCATCTAGCCTCTGATGGGATTCGAACCCAGTACCTCCCGGTCTAAGTGCCGAAGCTTTAACCACTGCACCACTTGTCCGGTAAGCTAATCCCTTGCTTAAAGAAGAATATGTTAAATTCGTCAATGAGTATCTCAATCTGGGGTATTGAGAATCAATCAAGGCCGCCGACCATACTATAAATGAGCCGAAATGTTTTTATTTGCCTCATCACTGTGTGCTGAAGGAATCTAGTGAAACAACAAAGCTACGAGTTGTATTTGATGGCCTCAGCCAAATCGTCAAATGGGATTTAACTAAACGAGACGATGCTAGTGGGTCCAACCATACAGCTAACTTTATGGACAATTTTGATAAGATTCCGACACCATAAAATAGCAATGACCGGCGACATTGAAAAAATGTACAACCAAGTTTTGGTTCGTGAAGGTGAAACACAATTTCAGCGAATTCTTTGGCGAAGTGAAGTGACTAATGCGCTCATGCACTACAAGCTTAATACGGTTACCTTTGCCAGTTGATCATTTTTGGCAATTAGAACTTTGCACCAGATTGCTTATGATAATCAGCAGATATAGTAGAGGAAGTGCAAAGCCTAATGATGTATCAAAATTCATCAGCTGAGACGAAAATATTAGGCATTAAATAGAATGCTTTAGAAGATGGCGGAGAGCAAACAAAGCGACAGATTATATCCTTACCCAGGCTCGAGCTATGTGGTGCGCAAATATTAACTAAACTTCTGTCGCTAGTGAAAGAAATCATAAAGCTGCCGGTGAAATGTTATGGGTGGACAGATTCTACAATCGTTTTGATGTGGCTATCCAATCATCCAGCTAGATGGAAAACTTTTGTGGCTAACAGGTCAGAGATTTTAAGTCAATTACCGCGAAATTGTTGGAGTCATGTAATATCTGAGCATAACCCAGCTGATTGTGCGTCGAGAGGAGTGCTTTCATTGCAGATTATCAATTTAAATCAATGGTGGCACGGTCCAGAATGGTTGAAGGATCCCAACTATGTTCTTACTTCCCACGATGTAATATTTAACAACGGCGAATATTTAACTGAGGAATGGAAAAAACCGAGCTTTTCGTTCTCAATGATCAAAGAGAAGATCACATCAGTGACTTGTTAATATGTAGGATTTCAAGTTATACTAAACTCTTAAGAGTGATCGCATATATCTTAAGATTTTTGAGAAATATACGCTCACCGGTGAGTAATCGGATTTCCATCGTGCTCTTTGGCACCGATTATTGAACAAAATGAAAATGAAAATAAGCTTAACATTGAGCTTTCGTTTATATACAACAACAGCAATTCAATATACAATATAAATTGTCAATATGGTCTCGAGGTCCCGTTACAAATTTTTTTATTTTTCCCCCTGTATCAAGGACACAACCCTTATATGTTTCCACACCATTAATCCAACCGGATTACAATCGTGCATAGCGATTTGTACCAAAAAGAACAGATTTTCATACTAATTTTGAAGGGGTCGACCTTCTGGGTCTTAGTGCTCCTTCACATTTTTTCCTATAAATATTTGTTTGCTCCGAATGGGTGTTCAACTCGTTTAGGCAATCATCATGAAGTTTCTGTCATGTATAATTGTTGCATGTATAGAACAGCTACCTAACGAAATTTTTGAAGGGGCTAGACCTTGCGGACACGAGGTCCCGTTATAATTTTTTTTTATATTTTTCCTCCTGTCTCAAGGAGACCTTTCTTATATGATTTCACGCCATTAATCTAACCGATTTTGTGCTAAAATGAACAGGTTTTTATACTACTTTAGAAAGGGTCGGCTCTCTGGATCAAGGTGCTTCCATACAATTTTTGCCAAAAATTTAAATTTTTTTAAAGTTTTTTGAAGTAGTTAATCGAATTGACAACGACATGTAAAAGTTACATTGACTATTAGTCAAATCTATCAAGAATCTGTATTTTATAATAATTCGATTGTTCGTTACTCGGTTTCTATCTAAAATATGTGGAGAGGATGTGATCAGCTGCAATTGGGAATATAATCTTCTCTAGAAAATAATGCTGTTGATTCTGAAATATTGTACGAGGCGAATTGAGTTATAATCTAATTCAGTTTATCCGTCGGAAAGAGCGTCTTCTTGAAGAGCTGAAACAAACGATCGAAGCAGAATGTTTTCTTTTAGGGCTGCTCATGTAGTCACCAATAAAAAAATTTTGACCTGAAGCTAGTAGCATTCAAATACGATAAAGAATATGATGATTGCATGCGTTTGTTTGCATGCCGTCCACTGAAAAAGTCAATTTGTCAATTTTAGTGTAAAAGGACATATAGTAAGAAGGGAGTATAATTATTTTAAAATCGGTAAAAAGTGCCAAAAGTAATGAACCTGTATCACCACAAAAAGCATGTCAAATAATTTAATTACATAATGTTCTATAATTCCCATGCTCGCCTGTAAGGATCAATTCGAGAAATTTAGTAAAGAAAAAAATTGTATTATTATAAATTAATGTTGAAATAAATCCGGTAACATATCGCGTTCGATAAATTTGTAGTTTTCAGGAAATTGTTTTTTCGGTGAATTGCTTTTTCGGTGAATTGTTTTTTCCGTGAACTATCGTTTTCGGTTAATTATGGTTTACGGCGAATTGCGGTTTCCGGTCAATTATTTTGGAATAAATGGTCGTGAAACCATTCGTGATTATTATACAACAAAATGAGCAATTTCAATCACATCAATTAAAATATAGACAGACCAACCCAAAGTGGAAGACATTCAATTTTTTGATTTCATTTTGGATTCCTCTTCATTTTTTATTATATCTTCTCTATGTATCTTGGTGTTACAGTAAGCTTGCCTGGACATTTCACTTTCAATGTAAACTACAAAAAGTCACTGCCATTTTTTTGACAATATAAAAAAAAAATCGTCCGTTCACTCTTTTAATGATACTCTGGGTTTGAGTGCAGGGTATGGTTCTCACTCTGAATTTGTTGAGGATGTTCATGGTTCTAGTAATCGTGTCGAGGGATATGTGGATAGCTAAAGCTTAAGTTCAAGCTGGTTAAAATTCTGGAATTCAGAGGGCCTTGCATCCTCGTTTTGTTCTCCGAGTATACGCTTGTTGCAGATTTCAGGATTTACTTTGTTTATGCTGTTGTCCAGTTTTCGAGGTAATTCGGTATGGATTTCTTAACTAGGGATCATTGAATGTAGGACAATTGTCTCCCCTGCAACTGTCCAAGCTTATGCAGTTTGTCAGAGAACAAACGCCGCAGCGAATTGGAGCACTGGTTACGGAACTTGCTTGGGTTCCGGCCAAATTCAATGCAACTGCCAATTAGTTATTTCGATTTCTGATTAAAATCAAGACAGATTACCCTATAACTAATTTAAAGTGTGGAGGATGAAATTTTTTTCAATCATCGGAAGTATGTTACAGCTAAAGGCATTTTACAAATGGCATTGAACTGAATAAAATATTTAGCACATCTTTTTACGTTTTCTTTAATTTAAAAAAAATCTATAATTTGATTATACAAAAATGACGATAATAAGATAAGAAAGGCACTTTAGAACGAGCGTATTATAAAGAATGAAATATACTCGTGTAACGTATATATCATCTTAACAGTATCCAATTTATTCCTTTAGTCTGCCTTACCATTTGTATTACGTTGCTTGTTGGTGTAAAATGTATACCATCTATCTCGTAGCCGGTACTCAATTTTCTTATGTACGAGCGTATATGTACGAGTATATGGGGTATGGTTGAAGCGAACGTAAAATAAAATATGTTATTAAGATGGATTCTACATATTCTTATACATATTTTTTGTGTACAAACGAAGAATGGTCGGAAAAACTTGTGCACATAAATGGAATACATTAAGCCTTTTTCATTATCCTGGATACTTGCAGGATTATGTTTCACATTCCGTTTTTTTTTATTAATTTTTGGTGGTCGGCTTGGTCGTATATTACAATTTTGCTGTCATTTTGGCTTTTTATATTTCCGTATACAAAGACAACTTCCTCTTGTGTTATGTTATTAAATTATAATAAGCGAAGATTTGAAGATTCGCTTAATTTTTGTTCTTTAACACCCTATACTGTGTATATTCGTACATATACAGTTATTTTCTTATATTTAGTATTTTTACTACCATTATTATTATTATTATTATGATTATTGTTACGACTACTACATTTCCTTGAAACAAGAAACAAATAACAAGATTTAAGTAAATGAGAAAATGTTGTAGTTTTTTTTTTTTTATTTTTATCTTATATCAGTTGAGACAAGCTTTTTTTGTACTTTGTACGTATGTGTTATCTAACTTATACAGTTGCTTTAAGAACATCGGGATAAGAGCTTGGCAACTGAACTACATGTATCTAGTAATTTAGTTAGGAGTTAGACATTGTTAATCTACTTTGATATACCCGGAAAATTAATTATTCGTTTCGTTCTAAACTTCACACGCATAACAATTCCGTATACTGACAACTATATCAATCATCACATCAAATTTTGATTAAATCAGTCAACATGACCTAACACACATTACACACATAAATTCTCCTACTTAATTAAGTATTAATTAGCTGAACCATATTAATGAAAAGCATTCCAAAATTTAATATACGTAGACGAGCTGAACACATCTCTCTATACATGACTAAAACATTTTTCTAAATAATTAATTAATTAATGTTCTCTTCTCGCACAAAAGCTTTTTAAAATTCATCATCAGTTCGCATAACATGATAACTTTTTTGTATTATTTTTCCCATCGCATCATCATGATCATCACCATACTCATCGTCGACGTCTTAGTCACCCGTCTTAAATACGTTTCCTTGCAATTGGTATACATACAGCACATATACATTAACAAAAATAATAAATGATTCAAATCATGTGAATGTGTGTATTACAAAATGAAAATGAAAATAAGCTTAACATTGAGCTTTCGTTTATATACAACAACAACAACAATTCAATATACATACAATATAAATTAAGATATTAAAAATCTTATAAACAGACGGGAATGGTGGATGTATATTTTCATATATAAAATTGAAGAGGTGAACTAAATATTTGAAAACGACGGAGGGGAGAGATGGCGCTAATATTATAATGATTATGATGGGAGAAAAATGAAAATGAGTAAAACGAAATACAACAACAAAACAGGCGAAGTGTTTAGTCAGCTTAATTAGAGCCATTAATTATAAATGTTAATTATTAAATACAAGAAGGAAAATTGTGGAAAAACAAAATTATGTTTGAGATAAATAGTTTTTCGTTGATATTGCGAAATTTGCGTTGCCCATTTTGCGGGAAAAGTGATTTTAATATGTTTGGGAGGCAAACTCTAAAAGGATAACTCTAAATAAATCAGGCGATCTGTATAAGACGAAAATACAAGGTTTTGATTATAAATTTTAATCGACAAAATGGCAGAGTGGTTAAAGCTGCGGCGTTTGGATCGGGAGGCACCGAGTTCGAATTTCGATAGGGACAGGATGCAAAGGGAATTTTATCAATAGATTACGACCTTTGATGAAATGGAACACATTTTTGACCCCCAGTCGGAGTGCAAAAACTCATGGGCCGACCCATCTTCCATGACAGTGTAAGCCAGCATGGAGTTATGCTATGTGCAGATGGTGATAAAGCCGGACCTATAGCCGGCGTAAAAGTAAGGACAGAAAAGGCAAACCGCGAGAAAGTTGGGAGAGGCCTTGGCCCCAGAAAAGATTGCAGGGATTATAAATTTTATTAAATTTCAAAAAACCGTTAAATGCGAATGTAAAGAAAATGCTAATTTTAAATTGCTAATTTCATTAATTGTGTTTGTGTAAGTGATATTACTTGGATAAGACGGAATTCTATCGAATATTACAGTTTTCTTGGATGTAGTGTAAACTTAGCAAAAATAAATCGTGTTCATAATTCAAAGTAATAAGTTATAGTATAGAAACTACTAAACTTTTTCAAGAATTCTTGAAAATGAGATCTCGATAGAGATCAAACGCAAGCTCAGGTATATGGGCCGTTAGATCTGGACCATGCCAGATAGAAAAAATGATCAGAAACTCCCCATCCAGGAGTTGGGACAATTAAAGAATTCAGTATATTCATAGAGATTTTAACACAGGCTCAAATATATGGAGTGTTAGTTGTAGGAATACAGGGGTGGGAACAATTTATACAATTGAGTAGTATGGCCAAGTGTAATAAAAATTGTCAGAGATCTTAACACAACTTTTTGTATATGGAGTGCTAGTGAGGGACAATGTCAATAAGAAATAATGATCAAGAGCTCCCCATCCAGGGGGTAGGGACAATTTAAGGAATGTGATATTAATACTAAATATAATAAAAATGTTAGCTTGCTGAGATATCTCTAGAGATATTACCACACCTAAAGGATATGGGGTGTTAGTTGGGGATCACGTCAATTAGAAACAATTATCAGGAGCCCCACATCCAGAGGTGGGAACAGTTAAGAAAATTTTGTATTATAAACAAATATAATAAAAATTCTTAAACCGTAAAAAACCAACTGAGATATCCCTATAGATTATAACAAAATTTTAGATGCATGGGGAATTAGTTGGTAACCATATCAGTTAGAAAATATATTCACGAGATCCCAATCAGAGGAGGGAACTAAAATAAAATTTTGTATTATAGAGAGAGAGAGAGAGAGAGAGAGAGAGAAAGAGAAACTCCTCGGGATATTAACACAACCTTAGGTATATGAGGGTTGGGAACCATTTCAGTTAGAAATTATAATCACGAGCACCCCACCATGGGAGGGGACGTTTAATAAAATTCTGTATATGATCAAAAATAATAAAAATTATTAGGCCACCTGACGTATTTCCAGAGATCTTAACACAACCAAAAAAAAGAAATATCTTAACACAATCTTGTGCATAAATAATAATCAGGAACTCCCCATCCAGGGGTGGAAACAGTTTAGAGAACAGTTTAAGTATTATGACCAAATATAACAAAAATTCTTAGACCAATAGAGATATCCATAGAGATTTTAACACAACCTCAGGTATATGACGTATCAGTTGGAGATCATGTCAGTTAGAAAATATATTCAGAAAGAAGCTCAGGGACATTTAATATAATTTTATATTATGACCAAATATAATAAAAATTCTTATAACAACTGAGGTAACCCTATAGATTTTAACACAACCTCAGATGCATGAAACGTTAGTTGGAATCCTTGTCAGTTATGTAAAATAATCAGATACTAGACATCCAGGGGTGGGGACAAACTAAAAAATATAGTATTATGACCAAATACAATAAAAATTCTTAGGCGAACTGAGATATCCCCACAAATCTTTACACAACCTCAAGTATATGGAGTGTTAGTTGGGAACCATGTAAATTAGAAATGAAAATCTTGAGCTCCCCATCCCGTGCGGGGACAATTTAATGAATTTCGTTTCAAATTACATATAATAAAATCACTTAGGCTAACCGAGACATCCCTAGAAATATTAACACAACCTCAAGTATATGGGGTGTTAGTTCGAATCAGGCGCGTACGCAGGATGAAGCCATGAGGAGGAGGGGGGGTTGCAGAAAACATATTTTATATAAATTTTGTTCACGTAATAGAACTAGCTAATATTATAATTTCGTTCATATTGTCCATTATAATTATTAAGAATGGTGTATTTCGCACTAGCTGATTCAATTCTGCAATACGGTCTCTCCTGTTGGGGTAGGGCATGCAAAACCACGTTAATACCATTATTTAATAGGCAGAAACACATTGCTCGAATCATGTATTTTAAAGAAACGTGTTCACCCTCCTGGCCCATATTCCAAACTCTCGATATCTTGCCACTGCGTCACATATTTGTCTTCAAGGCATTAAGAATTTTTTACAATATTAGCGGAAACTCATTTATTAACTATTCAGACTATAGTCTTCGATCTAGTCTTCTATTCAAAAAAATATTAAGCCCCCAGTAACCCCTCTGCGTACGCCTATGGTTAGAATCAATATCAATTTGCTAAAATAACCGTAGGCCTAATAACCAGGGGTGGGAATAATATATACAATTAATTATTATGACCAAATATAATAAAAAAAATTAGGCAAACTGAGATATGCTCAGAGATCTTACACAACCTTTTGTTTATGGGGTGTTACAAGGTAATAATATAAATTAGTAATAATAATCAAAAGCTCCCCAAACAGAGGTGGGGACAATTTTAAGAATTATATATTAAGATAAAATATAATAAATCATATTAAGCTAGCTGAGATATCTCTAGAGATCTTAACACAACCTCCAGTATAGGGGGTGCTAGTTAGAGACCATGCCATTTAGAAAATATTATCAAGAGCTCTACATCCAGGAGTGGGAACAGCTTATAGGATTTTGTACTATGATCAAATAAAATAAAAATTCTTAAACCAACTAATATATCCCTAGAGATTTTAACACAACTTTAGGTAAAGCGGGTGTTAGTTGGGGACCATGTCAGTTAGAAAATATATTCAAGAGCTCCCATTCAGGGAAGGGGACATTTAATAAAATATTAAAACCTGAGGTATTCTTAGAGATCTTAACACAACCTCAGATATATGAAGTGTTAGTTGGATACGATGCCAGTTAGATAAAATAATCAGGAGATCCCCATCCAAGGGAGGGGACATTTATTAAAATTTTGTATTAAAATATAATAAAAATTCTTAAACCTACTAAGTTATCCCTAGAAGTCTTAACATAACCTCAGGTATACGAGGTGTGAGTTGGAGACCATCTAAGTTAGAACATGTATTCAGGAGTTTGTAATCCAGGGGAGGGTACATTTAATAAAATTTGGTATTATGACCAAATATAGTGAAAATTCCTAGACCAACCCAGCTATCTCTAGAGTTCTTAAATTCTTAACACAACCTCAGATATTTTATGTGTTAGTTGCAATCCACGTCAGTTAGGTAAAATAATCAGAAACTGGGTATATCTCAGTTGTTCTAAAGTTTTTTATTATATTTGGTCATAATAGAAAATTCAATAAATAGTTCCCACTCCTTATTAGTTCACATGATTTTATTTTGATACAAAATATTTGGTTATAATACAAAATTCTATAAATTTTCAACACCTCTAGATGAGGATATAATCACTAAATTTCCTAGCACCCTAATAAATTATTCATAAATTATTCTCTGTGGATATATATTGTAGCCCTAAGAATTCTCATTAAATTTGTCTCAAATTTTGGCCTTAACCGCCTTTGGAGCTTGGTGGTATTTTCCGAGCCCCACTCATTTTACTCGAGGTCGAATTTTGACTTCTTCGTTTATCTCATTTGATTTCAATAATTCACCCTATTTAGTTCAGCGTACGTAGTCTGTATTACTTTTCTGCTTCGAATGCCGATTATCTAGTTACTTTTTTAGAACTTTTATTAACCCCAACATTCGAGTTAGTGAATATTGATTAATGAAATGGTAAATATATTATAACTGCTTTCGGTTTTTACCACGCTTGTATTAGGTCACTCTGTGTGTGTGTTTGTATCGTCAAATTTTGTAATCAATTTTTCAACCACTTGCGATAATCCACTTGAGCTGATATTTTGCATACAGTCTTAACTCCGATAACAATACAAGATTCTAACATTTCTGGACATTAAAAAATTGCGATGATTAAAAAGTAGAAAATAAAATATATTTAAAAAAAAATTTTTAAAAAAAACACGCTTATATTTAAAGGCTCTTAAAAGTAAATAATATAATGAAAGGCTTTGAAAAGTAGAAAATACAATTTTCCTTCCTTACTCCTATCAAGGTATATTTATAACAAGTAAAAATTTGAAATTAATATGATTCAAAATATAAGCATGGGGCGCTCCTTCTGAATGTATATATTATCTCTCAATATATCATTTTTACGTTAATACTGAAATGCTCCAGCAAAAAATCTATTCTTAGGATACGTCAGAATAGACTGTTCCATTAGGGTTACTAAAAGACTTTACTAAGACTTTACTTCATGTGTCTAGTAGTCTTAAATTACTAATGCCGTAAGGGAGCGCCCTACGCTTATATTTTATGTCATATTAATTTTAAATTTCTATATAAATATACCTTGATAGGATTAAGGAATAACAATTTTATTTTCTATACTTTTCAAAGCCTTTTATTATCTACTTTTTAGAGCCTTTAAATACAAGAGTGGTTTTTTAAAACGTTTTTTTTAATATATTTTATTTAAGTTAACTTCCAAATATTTAAAATAATGTTAATACATTAAACGTTACATTCATTTCCGCTTTATACCGCACGTATCCTTTTATTACGCACCAACACATATAAACATTATAGACGCATAGCTTAGTAAAAACTTCACACTGCTTTATATACATGTGAAGTTTTTGCTAATTTAGTAATTAGTAGTTTAGTAATTAGTAATTTAGTAGTTTTAGTAGTAGAACTTTAACACTATTTCCACAGAAGGAAGGTGAACCATTCAATCATTTCCTTGAAGTGAATTCAAAATATACCAAAAGATGAGAGTTTGGCCAGGTATTGCATACGATGCTACTGGTAGGAAGTAGTCACATATAGTTTTAGTTAGTCTCAGGTGCAGGGGTTAACCTACTTTTTCGTCATAAATTTCGGAGTATAAGAAAGTACAAGGGTTTCGTAATTCTACCTCCAAACATGTGTCACAAGGCCTTTGGGGTTCCAACTTAATTATATTGGTAATGTTTTATTGCGTGTATTGGCTGTAAACCAAAGTATTCCTTAAGCATTTGCCATTGTGAGGAATGGAGTCATAGAACCTATATTAGGGCTAAATTCAAGGGTGAAACTCAGGATAGCAACGGAGAAAACAATTAAATCACATTCATTAAGAGAAATATCGATGTATTTTTCAAAAGTATATAAATTTCCTGAGAAATGTTCCTTGAGCATAACAAGACTGCAATTTCAATATGCAAACCACCATGTCGTATACCATTTGCTATGCGAGATTCAATTCAAAAGATTCAAAACATTAGAGATCCGCAGAATCGAAAGCAACCCACCCGATAAAATTATGAGTACATTGAATTATTTGAGGGACTTCATTCCCCATTACTCAGAGTTGAATCATTCCACTTCGCTCAATAATTAAATGTTCCTATGAACAAAAGCTTATAGTGAATGTCTTGAATTAAACAAACATAAAATTTCACAAGCCACACAGCTTCAAATTTTCAATCTCAAACTGCCAAGGGAAATTGCTTGGGGTGTTGTATAATGCAACGACAAAAAACGATATGTTTTGCGTCAAAAAGCTTCTCTGAGGCGGAATGTAATTACAAATTTCAATATTATATTTATGATCAAAGCATAATAATTAAAACAGATCATAAACCATCAGTTTCCATAATGGGAAAAGCAATGTCGGATATAAATTGAAATTAATTCATTCATTTTTTGAGATCCTTATTGTCTAAGTGGCGACTTCAGAAATTCTTTTCTTGCCAAATATGCACATAACCATCAGATTGGTTTCAGCACTTTGCCTAATACTATTTCATCCTCCTCTTGCGATTTTCGAGCTTGCCATGCTATGAACTAAACTCAATCGCAAAGTTACAAAGTAAGAGTCCATCAAATGCAGATGCTGAACTGGAAACGTAATTGGCTGAAGATTCCTCTCAAACACAATCATAATTGGCTGTAGCATTAAATGTTGACCGCTGAACTATTTTAAAACGTCTACAAACAATCGGAATGGTCGTAAATGGGTTCCATATATGATTTAAAATAAAGAGACCTCGAACGTCGAAAAGCCATTTGTGAAATACTGCTTCAAAGAAGAAAAAGAAAAGATTTTTTGCATCGAATCGTTACTGGAGACGAAAAGTAGATTTATTATGAGAATCCCAAACAGAAACAGTCTTGGGTGAGGCCAAACAAACAGAAACAATCTTATGCTCTGTATCTGGTAGAATCTGAAAGGTGTGGTATATTATGAACTGCTGGAGATATAGAGGGAAAACGACACAACAAATTAATTTTTCATCAAAACAACCACATGTTGCAAATGTTGTTAAAAATTATTTAATGGGACAGGGGTGGAAAGTTTTACCTCACCCGCCGTATTCACACACAAATAGCTCCTTCAGATTTCTACTTATCCCGGTCGATGCAATCGTCTCTTTCTGAACAGTGATTCAGGTACTGCGCAGAGATCGAAAATAGGCTACCTCCAAAGACCAGGATTTCTTGGAGAAGGAATCTGTAAATTGCCTGAAAGATGGGGAAAAATTGTAACTGCAGCTGCAATAAATAAATTCTTTCATTTTCTAAAAGAGTAAACGTGTTTTACATATTTTCACAAAAAACACGGATTCATATTCACACACCCAATATCATTGAACTAAAGCCAAAATAACATTTATATAACGTCCATAAATAACTGTCTAATCCAAAAATTCAAGATTAATTCATTTAATACAAATTATTTAGAATAGAATTAATTGGTCATCGTTAGGTTGCTTGGAATGAAAAGAAATCCGAGCGGAATCAGATGAGGAAATTGTACGATATAGTCTTCACATGTGAACCATACTATCATAAACATTTGAGAGTGTCGTATTCTAACCTTCCAAATCCTCACCTATGATAAACTACCGATAGGTATGGTCACGAGGCAGGTTCAGCCAAGGCTGGATCCTTCTTCCCATTACTTCGTTTTGCCTTTTTCGAGGCGTTTCAACTCCCCCACAACACAACCAGACTAATCACTTGGTATGTGAAACTGAAGCACACCATCGTATTTTACATTCTAAAGCTTAGGGTCTAGAACTGATTTCTGAGGAGCTACACTACTTATAAGTTTTATAAGTTTTAGCTTATAGGTTTTATATCCATCCTCCAAGATCCTGATTTCTTCCAAATTTACACAAACATTTCTTCTGTCCAGCTGTTTGCGTTTGTTTGTTATTTATACTGACACTGCCACCCGTTACGTATCTTTTAATCAACTAGTTTGTTATCGCGTATTCGCGTATTCAAATATGTTAATAAAGAAATAAAAAAAGGAAAAAGTAAAACCTTGGTACTATTGGCAAATATACCAGCATCCATCACTAATCATAACAAAACTATCATTTATGGAAATGAGTCAGAAGGCAATGGACATGATGACGCAATCAGAACGAGACAAAGCTCTCGACACGTTTGAGAGTGTTTTCAAACGGGCATATCGCAATTATGTAGAATTAACCCATTCCCGCAAATGACGGCAATAGCCATCAAATTTTTTTGATATATATGCAAATGACGGCTATAGCCGTCATGCATATTTTAATACATATGTTTACTAACAAAATATTATCTGTGGCTATTATGAAATAATTATATACTATACGAGTATATAAAGAAATTCAATAATTTGTGATATTGTTAACAATATTATATGTAGTTATGTTTCTTGATTTACCATTTTCAAAAATATTCGTGATCTTAAGAATTCATTTATTTAAATAGATTATGTAATTTAAATTACAAATTAAAGTTATTTAAAATATGCAAAACGGCTATAGCTATAGCCGTCATTTGCTCTGCAGAGAAAAATGATGTGATGAGCAAATGACGGCTATAGCCGTCGAGAGTTTTCATGGAAAAACTGTGAGAAAATGTAATAATTTTCACTTCCAAACATATAAAGAATGCTCAATTTCATATGGCAGTCATAATCAATTGAAAAAAAGTGTGTTTCTGAGCACGGTCATCGATATAAAAGTGTGCGGGAATGGGTTAAGGCTACAGAAGATTTACCCGAAACATTACATTTATGCCTTAAATTAGAAAACGTGCAATATTTTGGTGGTTGCAAGTGTGTAATAAAAATAAAACTTAGAAATTAAGAAATTAGAAAGTTAAAGTGTTTAATGTAAAAGTGAATAAAAATAAAATGTATGTGACAAAAGCAACACGATATTGCAAGCGTCAAAGAGAAGTCCAACCCCTATGTAAAGCCGATAGGTTTGTATACTTTTACATACATTTAGTTGCATGAAAATAATGTTTAGAGTTTGTGTATGGTTGTGAGTTAATAGTGTATGTGGGTATGCGTATACATATATATACATAAAATTGTAAAATAAAATAATTGTGTTGGCTATATTTTGATTTACACAGGAGTACTATTATAACCCTCTGCAACCAAATCAGCAAAATCCCTAAGGAAGATTGTATATCATAAGTTTAAAAACTGTTTACACCGTTTGAAAAACAAGGAATAATACGGCAGGAATACGTTCAAAATCGAAGTCATCAGGTATATTGGCTGAAGCATCCGAAACTGAGGCAATCGAAAATCCTGATTTTAAGCAGGACAAAACATGGTTATACTATTTCCATGAGCCATGTGAAACTTTAGAAATCAGGTAAAATGCAACCAGCTTAGATATAGTCTTAGTCAGAATGGACCTTATTCTCAACTGCAAATGGATATCGACTTGTAAGTTTTATTTACAAAATATATTTATTTTTTATCTTAATTATGTTACTTTATTAATCTTTCATTTACATTTTTCACTTATAGATTGATATTGGTGATATTCGTTATCCAAATATAAATATGTACTTCATTTCTATCGAATTGGCCTAGGATCCAAGACGTGTTCGTTAAAATTTTAAACGGAAACATTATGGATGTTAATGCATTAGAACGATTAGGGAACCTCGGAGAGCTTGAACTTGGTAAGCTATGTATTTCCTAATATTTAGACATCCAAATAGTTGAATACCTAATAGCAGTGTTGTACATCTATATGCGTGCATAAATTACTATTTTTTATTATTTTCAAAATTGTTTTCATAATCCACACTGTTAACCCTTATGTTTACAACCAGCATACCCGGATAAGTTTTCCTGTTTTATTGAGCAAGATTTTAGGATTTAGGATGGATTTAGGTGACTTATTAGCTTGAAATCTTTAGTATCTTAACAAATTAAGTTTTAAATTAGATTTTGCCAAACTTTACGTATCAGTTTAAAATAAAATTATGACGTATTTTCAATACTTAATCTATGGAATTATATCGACATACCCGGGTATGCTGGTTGTAAACATAAGGCTTAATATAAATTTTTTATAATTATCTGTATGGCTAGGCATTCATAGATAATATTATAGAATACGCCGTACAACACTGGATGGTTTGATCCATTATACGTTATGATAATTGTTTTATTATTATTTTTTTATTGGAATTATTGAATTAAGTTCAGCATCTTAAGCCTAAACGAATTCTGAAATTAGTTTGTTTAAGTTTATTACTCCCCTTTAAAAGTTTTAGAATTTGTTTATTAATAATTGCGTCCTCAAGATCGATCACCGTCCTCCGAACCCCCCACGATTTCGTCTTTAGACCGACACCCTATATAATTAATTCATCGTAGAGTAAATTTGGGACCAATTTTAAAAACTAGTATGTGAGCCCTGGGCTTGAATTATGGTGTTAAAAAGTGTTTTGCTTATACATATTTATGTGTAAGATATATTCGGTTGTTCAATATTATATTTTAAATTTAATGGTACATTATTAGTTGCATAATAATTATGTATGTATTTTTTCAGATTTACAAAAACTCGAGCTCCACTATTGCTTGCCACCAACCAACCGGACGGATATCAAACACAAAATACAAAAAAAAATAAAAATTTGGAAGCCATCGATTGAAAATTCATTGTCCTCGTACTTTTTAGAACTTTCAAGTATTGCTTTATTACAACAATCATTGCAAAATATGCGATAAAAATATGCCGAAAAAATCTGGCCCGTTACGCATGATTTGGTGTATGCGTTACGAATCTAAAGCCATAGATATTAAAAAATATTCTAATGTAACATTTTCTAGAGTTAATTTGCCAGTTTCAATAGCAAAGAGCTTATTACATATTAAATTTGTATACTTTCTATTACATAAAAAGTGTTTATAGATAGCACTGTTAAAATAATAAAATTTCTTTGAGTGAAATTAAACAAAATTTAAGCATCTGTTTTGTTTTTTATAAATTAGATTATTATTCAAAAATGGTTTCAGTTTCAAGTATTTATTACATACCAACATACTTTAATCGAAAATCATGCATATTTTATAGAAACTAATGTACAATTAAGACCAACGTTATTCAAAATTAAATATATTTCAACCAAAAAAAAAAATATAATTTTAATTTCACAAAAAATTTACTGAACTTTTAACGTTAAGAACTAGTTATTTATAATTATTACCAATTTATAAATCTGAATAGTAAAATATATGTAAAACGAATTTCAATAAGGATATTGGAAGATGGGTCAATTTACGCCAAATTTCTAGTATTATAAAATTTTTGTAAACAATTTTAACATTTATTTTTTAATAAAACAATTTCAAAAATTTATAAAAATCGATTTTATTCAAAAATATAGAGTATAAGCTAAAATTATACAAATCTCCATCCAAGAATAGATTCACTCTTAAATGTGGAATAAACTTTCTTCAATTTAGAATAAAAATATTTGATTTAAGCAAATCCATCAAGATCATCAAGTATTGTTTTCTTAAATCGATGTTAGGTATTCTCAGTTTCTGATTTAACGATCTTGTTTTAAGAAAATTAAATCTTAAATGAAAAGTGAATGTTCTGTTTTGGAACAGAAATTCATCTCGAAGTGAGATCCTATTTTATATTTTTGTAAATGTGAAATACTGAAATTGAGAAGCTTATTCTTCAAAATATGATACTAATGCCTCGAACGAAGAATAAATATTTTACAAAAATAGAATATAAAAATCAATCGAAGAAATTATCTTTATTAAAAGTATACATGTATTTCTCAAAAACAGATTGCTCGATTTCAATGAATTTAGTAACACTCATCTTAATTTAAGAAAATATATGCTTAGCACACATTCAAACACGAAATTTCTTTGAATCGTTCCGTTACCGCTTAATGTGAGTTTACTTTTCTCTCAGTGTATCGCATGCGGGTGTACTACGAAATCTCGGTTTTCACAAAATCTCGGTTTTCAAATTCTCGATTTTCAAAATCCCGGTTTTCAAAATCCCGGTTTTCAAAATCTCGGTTTTCTTTTCTTTAGTTCTAATTGCACAAAATAATTAATAAAGTTTTTAAATTTCAAGATTTGGTACTTGCAACAATTTGTAATTGCAACGTATTTTAGTTCCAAGATTAATAAAAAAGCAATATTTTGTTATGCAACATTTTGAAATGCAATAATTGTAATAATTGTCTTACGGGCACGTAGGAGGTTGCTGCGCCCTCCCCCCTCCCGCTTAGCCCTCCAGCGGCCGCACGTTGAAGTGGATTATATAGAAGCTATTAATGACACCTACTAAAAAGAAAAATAATTGCACAACATTTTGTTATGCGAGATTTTGTAATTGCAAGATTTTGTACTTGCAACATTTTGTAGTTGCAACATTTTGTCAAAAAATCATTTAAAAGTCGCATTTTCCCACATTCCAAATTTTAAAAATTCTAACCGGGATTTCTTTAAAAACTGGTTTTTTTTGTACAAAACCGGGCTTTTGAAAACCAGGATTTTGAAAACCGAGATTTTGAAAACCGGGATTTTGAAAAGCCGGATTTTGAAAACCGAGATTTTGAAAACCGAGTTTTTGAAAACCGAGATTTAGAAAAAAATCGAGATTTTGACAAACCAAGATTTCGAAAACCGAGATTTCATTACATACAGCCATCGCAAATAGCTGTGGAACCCATAACATTCAAGCACCCCGAAGTTACACCTTCTCCACCACTACTGCCTAGAAGAATCGCTAACGTTCAACAACCCAACACGCAGATGCGTAATTTTTATCCCGAATTATTACATAAGCCACAGTTACATCAAACAATTTCCAACCCTTTTGTAAATAACCAGTAATATCCTCCAAATCAACACAAAGAATTCCAGCAAAAATCAACACCTAGAATTTCGGGCAAAAACTTGCCACAGCAGATGTCAGTAAATCAATCCACCCACTCAGATTATGTCAATTACCAGAATCGATATCGTATGAAACATTTCGTAAATAAAAAAACTTCATTCAAATCAGATACAGCGGCCGGTGATAATATACCATTCCAAACACGGTGAAAACAGAGATACCAGAGTCTATAAAGGACAACCAGGCGAATATAACTCTCAGTATGATCAAACGCTTATAGAATACACAGACTCCATGGATAATCCATTTACTGTAGAGACGAGAATCGAAAAGACATCGGAGATATGCAAATACCACAACCGGACGGACGATCTACATTTTCTAGATTAAGGAGCCCTTCGCGCACCTCATTTTGGTATTGAAGAGCGGCAAACCCTTCAAATTTCTTTAGCGGGTATCATGGATTTTCTCAAATTCCGTAGCGGGTACCATACTTCCATAGATATTTTCGGACCAGAACGAAATCATAGTCTTAAATAATTACAAGCTCTAATATCCGCCAACGGAGGTTTTATAACTACATCGAAATATAAAAATCTCTTTGAAACAATAACTTTCCGATTCGGTTAGCGACATCTCAATCCAGAATTAAAAAAACTAACACATCTATGACGAACACATCTACGACCCCCTATCGGAGTGCAAAACTCATGGGCCGATCCATCTTCCATGCCAGTAAAAAAATACATATTTTTAAGGGTAAACAAAATGCCTCGTAACTGTATGTAAATATCGCGTATGGTATATATCGTAGGTACATAAGACATGGATTTTTCATTTTCTGATATATGTAAAATTCAACAGTGCAGATGTGTAATTTTCAATAAACCATTATGTAATTTTGTATACTGGGTAAGGGTAAAATTTCGTATTTTAATATTGAAATTTACAAAATTTGTTTAAAAATTACATAAATTATGAAGAATTTCATTGCGAATATGAGAAATTAGTTTTTATATAAAGTATTTTTTCGGCAAAAAACAAAGAGATCATCTACTCATAAATCATAATATATGTATCTACCACAAATAGTAGCACCCCCTCCTTCCCCCCCCCCCCCCCCCCCCATTTTTATCCCCAGGGTCATTGTGTAAAAATACGTTGGTCTACTTCATCAGGTTGTACTTGCAACGACCCAACTGCAAAAATTCAATTCTTGCTTATACAAATAGTTTAAAACAAGAACATACCGATTTGGCGAATTATATGACATTAAATAAAATAATCTCTACGCGTCACATTTATTCTTACTCGTAGAATTATTATTTGTCGTATTTATCTCCGACAATATTCTATATAGTAATTATGGAATATATTTCGGAAAGGGTGTAATTTTCTTACGACATTTTGTTTTGTATAATTCTATAAGATACTTAAAACTACATAGGTTACTAATCTCTACATAAAATAAAAAGTTTTTCAGTATATTCGGTGGAGTTCTTTAATTTACATACTGATTTACTGAATACTCCGACACTTGATATGGAAACAAAATTATTACCATACCATTAAATGTATGTACATTTGCATAAATTACTGTGCAGGCTGGCATCGAGCTATGCAATGTGCAGATGGTGATAAAATCGAATCTATAACCATACGTCCTCGATTTGGCTGGCAATGGCGTAAAAGAAAAGGCGGAAAAAACAAATCGCGAAAGAGGCGGAAGAACCTTGGCCCCAGAACAGATTGCAGGGATAATAAAATAAAAAAATTATGAAAAAATCAAAATCCCGCTACCATTCCCTAGTGTGGATTGTACCCAAGAAAGAAGATGTGCTAAGGAAAAATAAATACCATTTATAGATAGCTCTCTCTCTCTCTCTGGCTTTCACATCCCATGAAGGGATTTCGCCGCCTGCACAATGGCCCTCCATCCATCCCGATCCATTGCTCTCGTCCTCCAGTTTCGACATCCTAATGCTTGCCGATCTTGTTCAATGTCGTCACGCCAGCGTAGTCGGGGTCTTCCTCTACGACGTACTCCGGCTGGTTGTTGGTGAAACACTTTATATATCATCCGTTGTTGTGGGGACCTTGTAACGTGGCCGAGCCATCTCACTCGATTGGATTTAATGAATCCGATGATATCGCTGCCTCCGAGGAGTTGCTTTATTTCGTGATTCATACGAATCCGATATTCGTTGTTCGCAACTTTAATTGGACCAAAAATTGAACGGATGACCTTCCTTTCGAATGTAGATAACAATCTACAATCATTAGAGGTCATGGTCCAGCTCTCGCTTCCGAAAGTCAGCACAGGTCTTATTAGTGCTTTATAAAGTGATTTATAGATAGCCTTTGTCGGAATTTAATGAGATCTTAGACTACCTAATTCACTATATTAGAAGTCAAAAGCGGGTTTCATCAAATTCCTTTAAAGGAATCCGATATACAGGCTTCCTTTAGGGCTCAAAATACACCGTCAATATTTAGACAAACGCTTGACGATATCTTACGTCATCATACAGGTGAACTTTGTTTTGTTTATATTGACTATTTATCTTTAGAAGACGCGAGGAAGAACATCAGCAGGCGCGAGCAGACTAACATTAAAATCGTAATAGGCAAAAGTGTTTTTTCCGAGACAAAGTGAAATTTTTGGAGTTTATAATATTCTGAGATGGAATAAAAAAAGATCGAAACAAATTAAAGGTCATAGCTGAATTCCCTGCACCTAAAACTGTTCCCGCACCTAAAAATGATTCCAAGATAAAAAATCTCTCTCAAAAGCAAAAATCATCAAACTGAAAGACAACGAAGTCCCGGCCTTTCAAAACTTCAACGACCAAAATTCAAAACTCTCTCATTGTCAACGACGCAATGCAAATTGAATTGACCACACTTTAGGTGCCATATTATATCAATAGAAGAAGCCATTAATATTTTTATCAAAAACTTTGAGTAAAACAGAAGAAAACTATGCAATGAATGAGAAAAAAATGCTTTACAAATCTAAACAAGTTAAAACCGGTTTTTTTTGTAGACTGTGCAAAAGGGAAATTACCTTCTTGTGGACTGAGTGTGGACGATAAGGACGATAGGAATGTATATATCAGGAATTCCGAAAAAGGTAACCAACACACTTGAAATTTTTTTTAGAAAAAATATGTTTTAACATTAACATTTGACAGCATTTTTTATCCTTCTACATTTGCATAACGGTAATTATTTGAATAAAGATTTAAAAAATGTTCGCAATAGCAAAGTTTATATGGTGTCACACGTACGTTATCCATGTGACATGTACGGTATTTAGTGAAAAATTAAATAGTCAGTTAGTATTAGTTTATTGTAACTGAAAACATCATTAAAACAATTTAACATAGCTCCCTCAATTTAGATAAAAAGTTATATTTTCTGGCCAAAACTAATTCGCGGATAATTTGATATAATGTACACAAATCAAAACCAGAGGAAAAAAATTGTCACATGTACGTTATACGTATTTTGTTAAATATTTTGGTAATTAGTAAAACGATTTTTAAAAAATTAGGTTACTTTAAATTAAGACATAAATTTACAAAGAATTTTCTTAGAAAAAGGAATGTGTTGGTAAATTTTGGTAAAAATATTCGCACACTGTCACAGTACGTTATATGGAATGCGTGATATGCAGTATGGATGTATACAGTTTATTTCAGTGATTCTTATTAGCAGTTTTTCATAAGTAATTTCTTAATCTTGGCCAACAATAAGGCCATTTGTAAAGATTTTGGGAAGGTTAGGCTTACCATACCAAATTAAAAATTTATCAATGGATAGTTTTATTAAGGTACCTAGCGTTGATTTGATATTTGGCAAAGAGGTTGAAGTACTAGCGCCGCCTTTAAACAATCATAAAACTAAAAATGATTTTTTCATATAACAGAATTCACTTCGGGGAACAATGAAACATATTTAATGGAACATTTGTATACGAAAACACTTTCCCTCCAATCATTTTATATAGGTATAGAAAAAAGCAACACTACTATTATAATTTTATTTAAAAAATTGTCGAAACTTACATTATTCTACAAATGGGGGCTGTGCTCTCCGTGTAAGATGATATCTGAAATCAAAAAAAAATTAAAGTTAATTATTAAAAATTAAATTTTTATTTGAGCCATTTTATTAAGAAATTTTAATATTCTCTAGAAATCAGAAAATTTATGGTTATGCAACGAATAAAATGTTAAAAATTATTTTGAATTAAATTCACACTCAAACACATTTTAACGCACTTTAAATTCCTAATAGTATTAGGGTGTCACGCCTAAAAGCACTTTACACCAAACAATTATTTTTTGAAAGCATAACGCACGTATCAAATTTTCCTAACTTTAATTGATTCATCCCCCCACAACAGAATTTAAATTCACCTTAATCACCATTAGAAATCACATTATATTCAGTATACATAACACATTTTTTTTTGTTGTTGTTGTTGTTATATTGTTATTCAGTCTAATTCGTTCATACTAAACGCAAAAAAAAGAAAATTTGTAATAAATGGAAATTATTCAAAAATACATTTAACAGTAGAAAGTCACAAAAAAATATTTTCCCACAAAGACAAAAGTAACAACTTGTTGAAAGCCTATTTATTATTGTGTATATACATACACTGGGGTTGGGAATATCGTTTTTTATACATGATACTTTTGTGTGTTCGTCGCTCCCACCTTTTACCATCATCATCGCTGTCGTTGTTGTCGTCGCTTCATAAAAAAAAAATTGTTTTTTTACACATAACTCATACCATGCGGGGGGTATTTCACATACAAAAGCATTTTAGTTACATATAAAACATTTTCATTTTTCCGATTTTATTTTTTCACTGTGTGCTTTTACCATAAGCAATTTTCTTACATTCTATATTGTACATAATATTATGATTCAAGCATGATGATAGTGCTTTGTGCTGAAAAGGAACACAATTTGACAAATATACATCCCTTGACCTCGTAATATATCGACTAGACACAAGTATCATACACTTTATCGTTATAAGATAGCTTTTTGACGTAACTCGTTCATTTATCTAATTCTTTTTTGTGTGCGCTATGATTTGTGCAAACAAAAAAGCACAATCAGTTAAGAAGACTACGTTTATATATATACGATATTTTTTATTTGCTTCTTGTTATGTACATAAGAATCAAGCTTAATACAAAAAAAAAATTGGTAGCATGAACGAAGAATGTATTTCTTTGTTTAAGCGCAACAACAGTAGCAAAGCGTTTTTTTTACGAGAAAAAAAAATAAATTTTCCATGCTCCTGTTGATTACTCTCTGCTAGGTATAAAGGTAAAAAGCACAAAGTGAATAAAATCGGATGACAGTGTTATCTCGATTTTATGTTTTTATTTTTGTGTAATACGCGCGTTATTCATTTAATCAAATTAATTAGGTAACAACAACACGAACAATGACAAAAAAAATTACCGCCTAATTATTATTAAAACAATTTGTTTGTTTCCGTTACCATAGATCCGGCGGTGTGTTGTTACGTTTAATGATTAAAATTAAAATCGAAATAATCCTTCTTTTTCAAAAATAATAATCTTTTACGAATAATAATGGTTTACAACATTATATTGTAGCATACGGTTACAAGACCGTGTAATTTGTCGCGTGTGACTTAATTGTATTGTCAATTGAAAAAAAATAATGTTTAGTAAAGAGTGTGAAAGGAAGGGCACGTTGTTTTGGTGTAGTGCACCCCCCTTTAAACTTGATATTCCCCGAAATTATTAGACTTAGTTTATATGATTAATATCATAATTGTGTGTTAAATACAATTATTTAAATAATTGGTTGTATCATCTTCATCATAACAAAGATGATCACAAGTGAAATTTTATTTTTCTTCACAAGTGATCAGATAGAATGTTCAAGAATTTCATATTATGATACAATCAATCATTTAAATACAATTGTATTGAACACACAATGATGATATTATTCATATAAACTAAGTTTGATAGCATTTATAATCATTGTAAAGGGAATATCACAATAATTTAGTATTATCATAATATGGTAAATGCAATCATGTATTTATCATATTTTTTTCTCAACATAAAACTTATAAAAATAATTTCGAGGAAAATTAAGTTTAAAGGTGGGGTGCCAAAACCACTGTTGGGCGCGTAAATTACGCGATGTATTTTACACGGTTATTTACATGTAATTTACATGTAAATTACATATCTTGTTTTTTACATTTTGTCAAGTAAATAATTACTTTTTCATGACAAGCGCGCCATCTATTATATAATTTAATAACTATTTAATACTATATTATAAAAATTGACTGTGTAACGTTGAAAATAAATAAAGCAAAAAAAATTAACATGTCAAAAATTTGAGGTTATAAGATAAACTTTCTTTTGTTTCATAACAACGTTTTGATCAAATATTAGCACTGGTAATCTGTATTTTAAATTTGATACATTCCATATTATCCTGTATTACCGCTGTTAAACACATTCAAAAGATGTATGAGAAGCTGGCACGAAAAACCAGCCCTAAACACCTTTTTGATTTTGGTGTGTTTCTTTGCTAAATTAAATACTATCCCGAAATATTTATTGAAAATGCAAGAAAATCGAGAATTTTATCCCGAAGTATTTTTGAAGTTGTATTAAATAAATAGTAACTAATATCGGTGAAAAGGAATAAATATCACGGTTTTATTTGCTCTATTTAGACAACACTTTAAGGTAAAGTATGTGACAACAAACCACCTTACCTGGTAAAGTATGTGACAAAAAAATTTAAATGAGTGCTGTTGTACAACAAAATGAGTATTCTTATTATTTAACTACAGAAGACACGAAACATCTGATCATTATATGCATACACTGTGTCGAGATTGCCCACAAAGACTTAAAAATTTTAAAATACTTAAGAAAAAGCAAATCGATCAATTTGTCCTTAAGGTTTCAATATGCCTTTGGTTTGATATGAAAAATCGATTAAATTAATTAATTATTTGTGAAAATCATAGAGATAACCCTATCGGGAAATTAAATTTAAAAATTAAGTCTATCTATCACCTAAACTATGCCAAAAGCTCATATTGGAATCACGACTATAAGATAATGATCTTAAGCAATTTATCCTTATGGTTTAGATGATCTTCATGTTTGATGTGAAAAATCGCTTAAATTAATTAATTATTTGTGGAAATCCTAGAGAGAAGTTCCATCTATCACCTAAACCATGCCAAAAGCTCATATTGGGATCACGACTATAAAATCCTGATCTTAGGCAAATTGTCCTCATGGTTTTGATATTCTTCATGTTTGGTATGAAAAATCATATCATGAGCTTTTGGTATGACTTAGGTGATAGATGGATCTAACTTTTAAACTTAATTTTCCGATAGGGTTATCTCTAGGATTTCCACAAATAATTAATAAATTCAATCGATTTTTCATAACAAACATGAAGAACACCAAAACCATAAAGACAAATTGCTTAAGATCAGGATCTTATAGTCATGATTCCAAGATGAGCTTTCGGCATAGTTTAGGTGATAGATAGACCTAATTTTTAAATTTAATTTCCCGATACGGTTATCTCTATGATTTTCACAAATAATTAATTAATTTAATCGATTTTTCATATCAAACCAAAGGCATATTGAAACCTTAAGGACAAATTGCTTGATTTGCTTTTTCTTAAGTTTTTTAAAATTTCTAAATCTTTGTGGACAATCTCGGCACAGTGTATGGATATGATGATTACATGTTTCGTGTCTTCTGTAGTTAAATAATAAGAATACTCATTTTGTTGTACAACAGCACTCATTTAAATTTTTTTGTCACATACTTTACCAGGTAAGGTGGTTTGTTGTCACATACTTTACCTTAAAGTGTTGTCTAAATAGAGCAAATAAAGCCGTGATATTTATTCCTTTTCGAAGATATTAATTACTTTTTATTTAATACAACTTCAAAAATACTTCGGGATAAAATTCTCGATTTTCTTGCATTTTCAATAAATATTTCGGGACAGTATTTAATTTAGCAAAGAAACACACCAAAATCTAAAAGGTATTTTCGGGCTGGTTTTTCGTGCCAGCTTCACATACATATTCAACAGAAGAAGAAAACACGAGAGTTGGAAAGAATTACGTCTGGTGTTGGAGATGTGTTCTTTATGAGAAATTTTTATGAAATCTGGCAGGTCGGGATGGTGAAAAAATTTTAGTTCAGTTTTGTGAAGAACATCTTCCTTTAATGCACCAAGTATAGGAATGTGTTCGAAAATTAAAAATTATTATAAACGAAACCCGGGAAAAGATTCGGGTCCACCATAGTTAAAATATGGTGAAGTTGCGTTTGTTCACACAAGCATCTTTTTGGGAATATTTCATCCTGGTCAATATACAGGCTGTGAAAATAACATTTATTGAGCACCTATTTATCCGCATCACATTTTTCAGTTAGATTTTCTAGAAGAAAATTTATAAATGTGAATGAAAATTTGTTCAAAATTATTTAATAGGAATGCTTGATGCATCAACATTAGATTTTTACATGAAGCGTCGAAATTCCTTCGTTTCATCGTCTAAACTCCAAACCGATCTTTCCCTTAGCATCATACTGTCAAAGTTTTCTTCAGAGATACGTTTTAATTTTTTTGATTCAAGTGTACGACTACGTCTTTTTGAGGATTTGTAATCTTTAGAACGACCCTGAGAGATCGTCTCCTATACTTAGACTGATCTTGAAAGTTCAAGTGATTTAGAGCGCCGAATTGATGAACTCTTATCTTTCGACATCATTCCAATTACTGGATCAAATGCGCCTGAAGTTAAAATTTGAGCTTCTTTAACAATTAGAATTGCTTCAATTTTTCGTTGTGCTACTTCATTACTTTTAGTTTCAGGGTTTAAAATTGCCTGAGTGTCGATTTTGTACGAAAAGCAACGAGCGCGAGGTGAGCAAACCGGAAAAATAGAGTATTAAGCATCTTGATTGTATTAGTAGGCGAGACGCATGCGTATGATCCTGTTTTGATTTTTTTCGATTGACATTTCTATTTGTAAACATTTCACAATTTTTATATTTTTGAATTAATTTGAAAATAATTCACAAATTTAAATATTTAATCATAAACATACAAACCAATATTAAAACATAAAATCCTAAAAACATAAAATATTAGTTCATTTCACCGCTCAAAAGCAAACGAATAGAAGAGGCGAGCAGACGTCAGTATCAAAAAAATTAAACCGATTCAACCGGATCCATTTATTTTCGTACCTACCATCGCAAAAATGACAAATAGAATGCACATATACAAGAGGGGAAAATACACAATACACATATAAAGTTGTGTATTATACACCGTATATGTACACAAAATTCTTGCTCACCTCGTCAACTCGCGCTGTCATTTTGCGTACAAAATTGATACTCTGGTTACAGGCAATTACAGTAGCCTGGATGAAATAAACTGAATAGAACACCGTGGATCTCGATTCTGTGCAATCACAATCCGTGCCATCACAATATTTGCAAATATAATGTGTTTTCTTTGCAAAACGTTCATATTTAGCCTCACCAGCTTCCCTTAGGAAAACCATTAAATATTCCAATCGCCAATCGGATCTAACATCATATAAAAGGATGGTACGTCGGTATTCGGACAGTTCCGATAAAAACAATACAAAGAAAACAATTCACAGAAAACAATTAACAGAAAAACAATTCACAGAAAATTAATTCATAGAAAATGCATAATACACAATTCACAGAAAAGCAATTCTTAGAAAAGTAATTCCCATAACAATCCAAATGTAGGTCAATAAAGATGCTGTATAAGATAGCGAAATTTTGACAGCGGAAAATAAGAAATTACGCTACTCGCCGCAAGTGGCAGCACTATCACTAAAGAGAATTTATTTTGTTATGTAATTACCAGCGGAAATTTTTTATTCATTATCTATATATTTTTTCACTAAATAAAAAATCTCAGCGGAATAAAATATTAAAAGTGATCCTTAAAATGGCCAATTGGTTGATCTCCGAAGTAAAGGAACTATGTATATGAAATGTTGAAATTTAACAATATTCCGTCTTTCCGGCATTCCTCCCACAAACGGTTATGTTTTGTCACATAAAGCATGTTGAACTGATTTAGCTGTTACAACATTCCCTTTAAAGCTTCACGCTTCCAATCAGATTTGTCGAGTAACTTTTTCCGTGACGGTGTTCCCTTTTCTATAACTAATCTAGGAAGAAGCAACGTATTTTCATTCGATATTTGTAAAATATCAGGTTCTAAAGTGTTGCTTTTATGAAAAATATCGGGATCAGCAATTGAATCGTCGTCGTATATGCTGAAATTGGAACAAGTATTAGAATACTATTTAGAGTACTATTTACTTTACTGTCTTCTTCTGGGTCGATAACTTTAATTAAAAATCTGACAAAAAAATATAATATAAAACCACTAAGAGTCCTCCAACATAAATTAATATAAACTACTACGCCTAAATATTTTGTACCGTTCGACACTGGAATCCACGGATATGGCCGATGCCGAAAAATCAGTTCCCAGTATTTTCAATTTTGAAATATTTATTTAACTTTCCACTTTTAAATAATTTGTTATTAAAATTAAATAAATAAAAAACGTAATATCCACGAGTGATGATAACAGGAGTACCGCTAGGGAGAAACTGATTTTTTATTCGAAGTGCGTTGTACCTATATATTTAGTTGTATTTTTATTTTAAAATTAATTAAAAAATATATTGTTGGGTTTATCGCCATGCTTGCTTGTAAACCACATTTTTTATTTTCCTCCCGGAGCTAAACCATCCAAATTTTTTGATGTCCTTAAATATTTGTTAACACCCCTACGGTTTTTCTCGGTTTCTAAAATGTATTCGTGCTAAATCTGCAAGCAATCACTATAGAGGATCAAACGTTTGCAAATATATTGTAATTTCCTGCTTACAGGTGAGCATGGGGAATTTGTAACATTTTTTGATCAATAGCCCCTCTATATGTTTTTTCGCGGCTACTTAAACGTATTCGTTCATAATTTGGGAGCAATCGCTTGAGTTGATCAAAATTTGTCATATATGTAAATTCCTGCTTTCAGGTGAGCATAGAGAAGAGGTGACATTTTTTGATCAATAACCCCCCTATGTTCTTTCTCGGCTGCTAAAAGGTATTCGTGCAAAATTTTACAATGTATTGTAAATTCCTCCTTACAGATGAACACGGGGAAGGGGTAACATTTTTTGATCACCAACCTCCCTATGTTTTTTTCTCGGCTACTAAAGCGTATTGGTGCAAAATTTCGGAACAATCGATCGAGTGAATCAGAAGTTTTCATATATTGTAAATTACTGCTTCCAGGTGAGCATGGGGAAGGGGTAACATTTTTTGATCACTAACCTTCCTATGTTTTTTCTCGGCTACTAAAACGTATTCGTTCAAAATTTGGGAGCAATCGCATGAGTTGATCAAAAGTTGGAAGGGGTAACATTTAATGATCACTAACCCCCTAAGTTTTTCCTCGGTTGCCAAAAAAATGTTCGTGCAAAATTTTGGAACAATCGGCCGAGCGGGTCAAAACTTTTCATATATTGTAAATTCGTCGTTACAGGTGAGCATGGGGAGGGGGTAACTTTTTTTTGATCACTAACCCCCTATGTTTTTTCTCGGTTGCTAAAAACTATTCGAGCAAAATTTAGGACAACCGGAGAGAACGGTTGCACCGATTTTGCTGATTAGAAAATTTTGGGAAATCCACTGGAAAAGTCCGAAAATTCGGAAAATCCAAAAATGATGTCTTTGAACGGTTTTTTCGCACGTATCCGATCCGATGGTCTTTTAGAAGAAACAAATTAGAAAATCTTAGTGGAAAACTCGGAAACTTCCGGAAAAACTTGAAGAAAATTGAATTTTATTTATAGCGCTTTAGTTGAGAACGTCTTAATCGATTTGGCTCAATTTTTTTGTTGTATTCGCAATTGCCAAGAGATGATTTTTACCAAAGAAAATTTTGGGAAAACCCACCGGAAAAGTCAGAAAATTTGGAAAATCGAAAAATGGTGTTTTGTACGGGATTTCGCACGTATCCGATCCAGATCGTCTTTTAGAAGAAAGTATTAATTGTCCAGTGGATATATGGTCCCTTGAAGGTCAATTAATACCCTCCCTTTTCATTCACGCACACACCAACCATTCACACAATTACAGAAAACCACCTGCACATTGCAAGCTCCATGTCAACTTGTACACTGACATGGACGGTGGGTCGGCGCTAAATTCTGCACTACAACAGAGGGTCTTAGTTGTGTTTATTATCATCACCGATCATAATCGATGACGAAAATTCGCTTTGCATCCTGCCTCTGATGGAATTCGAACCCAGTACCTCCCGGTCTAAGTGCCGAAGCTTTAACCACTGCACCACTTGTCTGTGCTTCTGGAAAAACTCGAAGATAATTGAAATTTTTTCCTAGCGCATCAGTTGAGAACGGCTGAACCGATTTGACTCAATGTGTTCCCTATGCCCAGGAGATGGTTCGTACGGGAGAATATGATGAAAATCCAACTTAAAAGTCGGAAAATTGAAAAATGATATTTTTTGCGAAATTGCGCACGTATCTGATCCAGATGGTCTTTTAGAAGAGAAAAATTGGAAAATCTGAGTGGAAACCTTGGAAGCTTCCTGAAAAATCCGAACAAATTGAATTTTTTTTCTAGCGCATCATTTAAGAACAGATGAACTGAGCCTCAATCCTTTTTTGCTGTCTTTCCCATTTTCAGGAGATGGTTTTTACGAAAGAAAATTGGAAAATCCACCGGAAAAATCGGATAATTCGGAAAATCGAAAAATGATGTTTTTGTACGGGTTTTTGCACGATCCAGATGGTCTTTTAGAAGAGAAAAATTGGGAAATCTCGGAAGTCGAAAACTCCTGGAAAAACCCGAAGAACTGTTTTCTCATGATCAGTTGTACGTCGCGTGTTCGAGAGTTGGGAAACCATCATCGTTGCTCATTTACTCGCCTGACAAGAACCCGACATCTATTATCTATCACAATGCATTGTATTGATTTAATTCGATTCGAATAAAATACATTGAATTATTTTGAATTTCAACTGTTTCCAATTCATTTCCACATTGGGAGAAAAATCCAAAAAACAACTCAAACTTCGATAGATGCCTGAGTGTGAATCGACATTTCATTCACTTTTCAATACATTATGCCGCCTTTATGGTTGCGTTCTTTCGTTCAATTTTTACGACCAATCATATTGCTCAAAAATTACGATTTTTTTCTTTTTGATTTTTCCTTTAGTATGTGTTATTTTCGAAGTTGAAAATTCTCATTAATATCTTAAAATATTTGAATTTGATAAGACGTATTTTTAAATTGATACCAAAAGTTAAAATTCTAAAAGATGAGGCAAGCGGAAAAATTTCATTAGTAAGACAGACAAGAAAAAACGGGCGCGAGGCGCCTTAGAACAACCTAGTTTGTAATAATTAATTTTCTAGTCCGTTTAACAGTTTCATACTAAAATTGACAAAATGGCAGCTAATTTACGGTCCACTACAGAAATTTATCTTCTTGGTCATGAGTACTGAAATTGTTGATGCTAAGTTACCCTCAAAAAAGCAAGTGTTCTGTTTTTTTACAATCACAGCCATCAATTAATTATTCGTGAAAGTGTAGATCTGACCATTCAGGAAGCGTCTTTTTTTGGGTCAAAAGCACGAATTGCAGTGAAAAACGAACAACATTCCATTGACAAATTGGAAAAATTGCATGATGAGTGGAAAAATCTTTTAAAGAATATAAATAAACCTTCAAAAGTTTACCGTGAAAGAGAAAATGTCTTATCCATGATGACCAGTAAAGATGATAAGCGGTTCTTCTTGTCGCTGCGTGAGAAAAGCAATCTCGGATATTTGGCTGGAGCCATACAATAAGATATTGAAAAAGAAAAGCGGAAATCTGAATGAATGGAGGCAGAAAATATCGTAAACGAAGATATCGTGAAGAAAAAAGTAAATCAATTCCAATAGACTAACAAGCATTATTATCGTCATCGAAGAATGACAGCGAAAGGAAGTCTGATAACGACATGAGCCTCGAAACTTTCGATTTGCCCATGTTAAGCGCAGAAGGAGCTCCTAGAGGAAGCAAATATTTCATTACTCCTAGAATATTGTCCGCTTTGGATAAGTCGAAGATTCCCGAAAGTCTTGGACATTGTATCGACGAACTTGTTTTTGATCGAACAACACAGAGGCGTCTTCGTGAAACAAACAGAGAAGAAACAGCAGCATAAGTTAAATCGACTTTCAAGTTTACAACAGGCGTAGTACATTGCGATGGAAAATTACTTCCGGGATTATCTGGAATGGTTTGTTTGCCATATTGATGAAGAACAATTATTGGGCGTTCCCAAAATATCAAGATCAGTAGGCTTGGAAATGCCGGAGACTGTTTTCCAATACATACATCATACGCTGGATGTCGAAAGCAATGTATCTATTGAAATTATTAATCTTTCATGCAGAATTTAATTTATGACCAATGATAATGACATTAACTTTAGTCCTTATGACTCATGTGGGCTTTTATGCCACCATAAAACATTCCTTTGTTTAGTCATTATACCTAATTTTCATTTATTTATTCATTTTTTTGTAATATATAAATTCCAGGATTTAAAAAAACCCATTTATTATTTGGGTTTTTATTAGTTTCGCAAATGGGCAATGAAGTCGTTTTTTAACCGAATTTCGATCTTTGATGTTTTTGAAAGGTAATTATCTCCTTTATACTATCGACTGAGAGAAATTTTTAAATAATTTTTCTGTTCACTTCAAAGTGCAAAATAACGTTTTTATCGAACTTTGCGCTAAAATCGTGACCTCTAAACGATTGACCCAATATTTTTTCTATTTAAGTTTTTAGCATAACCTCATATTCTTAGCGGATGTTTTATTAGGTATTGGAAATTTCGAAAATAAGGACCACCCTATTGTACAACGATTACACCAGGTCGAGGATATTGCTGAGATAATGCTCAATGTTGTTAATCTGTAGTCCGAGTAAACAAACTGAGTCCATCACGAGGTTTAAGTTTAAATCACCATGGAATGACAGAAGATCATCTGCAAGAGTAAACCATTTTACTTTACGCAGGTTAAGATCTCAAAATATCAACACGTAATTGACATCAGTGGTAGACACTATTAAAAGTTATTGGGCGCAGGAGCACTCGTTGAGAATAAGGATGATGGAACACTATTAAGAATCTGAGAATCTGTTAACGGCGATAATAATAAACAGCAAATTGCGCTACCATTCAATCGGATACTAGAAGTTCTACAACAAATACACGGTGGCAGATCCGGAGCACATTTACTTTCTGGAAGTGCATTTTATTGGGTAAATTGCCACAAGGACATCGAAGATTGGTACAGACAGTGTGAAGTGTATGCAGCGAGCAAGGGATCGCAAACTCAAGCAAAAGAGAGCAATGGATATCGCCTGCTCATTTCAAGAAGCAAAAGTTACTAATCGATTCATATTGGTGTGTATTGACAATTGAAGCAAGTGAGTGGATTGGATTTGCAAATTCGGAAAACAGCAATAACTACACTCAGACTAAGGTAGAAATATCGAGTTATCCGTGTTCCAGAACTATGCAAAATTTTTAACATAAAAGAAGGCTCGTACTACTACAGCATTACATCTACAGTCAGACGAAATGGTAAAAAGGTTATGCCGGGCACTGTAAAACATATGCGGAAAGAAGTCAATGCCAATCCGGATAAATATTGCAGTGCAGTGTAGTGTCAGGCGTATCAGTTTCCATGATACGATAGGAAATTCACCTGACATTGTGTCGTTTGTCAGAGGGCCTCGCCTACAATTTTATATTAAGTTTGGGTTACCAGAAACAAACTGTTCACACAGCATAAATACGTAGCCGATCTAAGTAAAATAATGAACAGGATTTATAATAAAGTAAGAAGCAATGTCGCAAAGGCTAGCGATAGAATGGAAACGAGATATGACCATAGAATTGGTAGCGAGGGGATGCGTTAAACTCGTGGCGAAATGGAACAGCGATGCGCAAGTATATAAGCACGAGAAATTTTGGAGTAAAAGTGAACAAGTGATAATGAGTGAAGTTAATTAATAGCTGAGGAAATTAAAGGTATTGGGAAATAATGTTTGTAACTTAAAACGCGTGTTTCATTTGCAAAATCCAATGATGGTGAACGAGGAGGTAAACAAATTTTAAAAGAAATTTTTAATTTTCAAATAAAAATTTTCAAGATAAATTTACAAAATTTTCTGCTATGATTTTTGAATTGTCCATCTTCCTTATTATACAAATTATAATTGCGTTTCATATTTGTTTTGGGTTTTATGAACAACAATTCTAAAAATTAATAAATCAATTTAACATAAGCTCATTACATTTGAATAATTTTTAACCAAAATTTTATAAAATTACTAAAATCCGATTACATGCTGTTGCTATATACAAAAAACTAGTTGGCAAAATACAAAATTATTTCATTAATATTTTTTTGGCATGAGCAATTATAATCATATTCAACATCATACATGTACATTTTATTATGTTATGTAATGAAGCACTCAACAAATATAATCTGCAAATTATTTTACGAATATTATTTACGAATACTTATGGTAATTTTATGTTTCCAATTAATACGCAGAGTGTACCGCTCATATAGACTTGCTATATTTTTGTTAGTGTATAGATTGTACGGCAAATCGATTTAATTAAAACGTTAACAGTATTAATTTCACCCCTCGCCCGCGATTTTTTGTTAATTTGTTACAAACTAATTGACTATAAAATAAAATTTATGAAAAAATTGGGTGATGGATTAAATAGAGCGCGAAATTATAGAAGATTTATTTTCTTGTTGTGGTTGTTGTGAATGAAGAGCTTTTTTTTTAATAGTACTGGAGAAAATATCATACTGTGACAAAGAAAATTATGAAAGTGTCACAAAATGAAAACAATTTACAGCAGCTTTTCTGTTTCTCTCTCCAACAGTTGTAAGACCCCCAAATATTTTTGTTGCTGTATAAAATGATGACGTCAGAACAACGAAAAAATATATCATATATAAAAGTGAAATTTAGCAACACGTAGGGGATCCATGTTTATGTTGTCTATGGTTATTTTATCGCCCTCTTTTATTTTGTTTTGTGCTCTACTATCTGTTTAGTCTAAATATTTATCTGTTCACGTCTAAGTGTTTTATATAATGTAGATAGAAGCAGCATAAAAAGGTATCATTGCAACAACAACGAATACGAAATCATATTCTTTAAGAAAAACCAATTAAGATACGATTGTTCAGTTTTATTTTGTACGAAAATTGGGATTTTTGTTCGCTCAGTGTTTGTTTCGCAATCAATGTAGTGAGTGCAGCATAAGAACTTAAGCACACAAGCAGCACTAGTTGTTTGTTAATAAGGGTGGTTTATCTTAATTTGGAACTTTTTATATGGTTATCAAGGTATGATATCAAAGGGCCGAATGTCGAAGGGTCGAAGGGCCGAATTTCAAAGGGCCGAATGTGTCGAAGGGCCGAATGTCGAAGGGCCGATATATATATATATATATATATATATATATATATATATATATATATATATATATATATATATATATATATATATATATATATATATATATATATATATATATATATATATATATATATATATATATATATATATATATATATATATATATATATATATATATATATATATATATATATATATATATATATATATATATATATATATATATATATATATATATATATATATATATATATATATATATATATATATATATATATATATATATATATATATATATATATATATATATCCAATTCAAGCTTGAAAAACACACAAAATATTCGGAATGTATTGTAATTTTTATTTCATTTTACAGATTGATCCTTGCCATTTTTAGTTAAACAAGATATCATTCAAATGTCCTCCACGGGACTTCTTACAGGCCTTGATTCTTTCGAGGTAATTTTCAATGACTTTTCGGCACATTTCGGGCGGTATCTCGACCATTACCTTACGAATATTAGTTTTCAATTCGTCAAGAGTTTGAGGATTGTTTGCGTAAACACGATCTTTCGCGTAGCCCAACAAAAAGAAATCCAAAGGCGTTAAATCACAGGATCTTGGAGGCCAATTGACATCAGCCAATCGCGAAATCAAACGTCCAGGAAATTTCTCTTGCAAAAGATCTCGATTTGCTCGTGTTACGTGACTGGTTGCTCCATCCTGCTGGAACCACATATCGTCAAGATCATAATCTTCGATTTTCGTAAAAAAATAATCGGTTAACATGCGGCCATAGCGCTCAGAATTGACGGTAACGGTTCGTCCATGGTTGTTCTCAAAAAAATACGGCCCAATCACACCACCAGACCACAATGCGCACCAAACAGTGACTTTTTCCGGGTGTAATGGCTTCTCTACAATCAATTGTGGATTTTCTGAGCCCCAAATTCTACAGTTTTGCTTATTAACGTATCCACCAAGCGAAAAATGAGCTTCATCACTGAAGAAAATTTTGTTCGAAAAATCAGCATCGACGGCCTGTTTTTCCAACACCCAATTTGCGTATGTTCTTCGTTGTTCATGGTCAGCAGGCTTTAGCTCTTGTGTCAAATGGACTTTATACGGATGAAGATGCAAATCCAGATGCAAAATGCGCCATAATGAGCCATAAGATAGGCCTAAATGTTGAGCTCGAAGAGGAATTGACAAATTTGGATCTTCTTCCACACTTTCAGCTACAGAAGCGATATTTTCAGCATTGCGAATGTTTCGATGATGCACAGACCTTACAATATCAGTAACAGATCCAGTTTGTTCAAATTTATTCACTGTATTCAATATGGTTTGCTTTGTAAGACGATTATGACGACCATAATCTGCTCGTAAAGCGCGAAATGTGGATACGACAGAATCATTATTTTTATAATAAGATTTAGTAATTTTAACACGTTGGTCGATTGTTAAATGCTCCATATTCTTAAATGGCAGAATGTCAACTAAATAAATGACAGCGTACTTGACGTTTATCTTTGACAGATGTCGGTATACAGATTTCTACTTTATCAACCTCGAATTAGATAACCCTTTATATATATATATATATATATATATATATATATATATATATATATATATATATATATATATATATATATATATATATATATATATATATATATATATATATATATATATATATATATATATATATATATATATATATATATATATATATATATATATATATATATATATATATATATATATATATATATATATATATATATATATATATATATATATATATATATATATATATATATATATATATATATATATATATATATATATATATATATATATATATATATATATATATATATATATATATATATATATATATATATATATATATATATATATATATATATATATATATATATATATATATATATATATATATATATATATATATATATATATATATATATATATATATATATATATATATATATATATATATATATATATATATATATATATATATATATATATATATATATATATATATAAATATATATATATATATATATATATATATATATATATATATATATATATATATATATATATATATATATATATATATATATATATATA